>CM045990.1:115028221-115628221 GCA_025175895.1 Wurfbainia villosa | reverse complement strand
GAAACTACCTTCCGGCACCTCTCTTTGATCTTTCACCATGTCGCCTAGGTAAACCCTCATCCCTGCTCACAGCTTGGTTGTTCCTATAGTTTTGTTTCACTAACCACTGTTTGTTTTGTTGTCTTTGTGTATGCATTCATCATCCTTAACCTACATTGCTCTTTTCGCACATTTAGACTTAAGCATTATGCATCTAAGCGTGCCCGGGTACCACCGGCCAACGAGGGTCCGTCAAACCCTACACCCATTGTTGATCCTAGGTTTCCAAACTCCGCACTTGAAAATGCCTTCAATAAAAATAAATTTCAACTCATTCCACCTCGATCAATGGACCCAAATTTTCTTAAGGACTACTGCTTTGATATTGTTCAAATCATCCAATTCTGCAAACTTGAATCATTAGTCTTTTGTGAACATCATGTCAATATCACCCTTCTTTCTGAATTCTTCAACAATTTGCGACCGGTTGGAGATGGCTTGAGATACCGGACTTGCGTTGCCCAGTGTAATCTATATTTCAGCCCCCAGATCTGGACCGATTTTCTCGAATGTCTCTCTTCCGAGAATGATTTCATTTTGTATCCGTCTTGGAGTGATCCACTTCCACCTCCCTTTGAGGAGATTTCTCTAGACTCACTTCATACTACTTTCTATAATTCTCCTCGTCCTTTAAACACAAATCTCTTTCAATCCCAAGAGCTTTCTGCTTCTGACAATATCCTTTATAAGGTCATTGCTCATTGTATTCTTCCTATAGTTACACGCGGGTTGGCCTTAGTTCGACCTACACACTTCCTTCTCATGCATATCCTTCGTCAGTACTTAGACATCGACATTGGTCTGAACGCCTTCCACTGCATTACTCATTTCATAAAGCCAAACAATGGGAAGGTTCATATGCCATTTGGAAATGTCCTTACTCAATGGCTTAGTTCCGTAGGCTTTGATGTCAACATAGGGGTCATTAAAATCATGAATAAAAAATATGACCAGATGACTCATCGGAGCTTCTCCTTGGCGAGGTTGAAGGCCAGCGAGGGGTCCGTTTTACAGGACCCTACGGCGGCCCGGCGGTGGCGCTCGGCACCAGAGGATCTTTGCTGCTGCGGGAGATCTTGAGGTGTTGCTGCGAGGAGCCGATCACGGAGGGGATTCTTGTAGGTGATCTTTGCTGCCGGACTCATCGCCATTGCGCCGATGCTTTTGCAGAGCGGGTAGATACACGTCTTGAGGAGCTTCGCTTGGGGCAACAGGAGCTTCGCCGGGAGCATCAGGAGCTCCTCTCCCTCGTGAGTAGGATGCATCGTCAGCAGCAGGACATTTTGGCGATTCTCCGCCCTCCTGCACCCGGACACCCACCTCCTCGCGATGGTTTGTCATCTGCACCGATGGATGCTGATGACGACGATCTTTAGCTAGCATGTTTTTTTGTTATTTTCTTTTTGGCCGTATGTACGGCACAAACTCAAACCTGTGTAATGATTTTTGTTTAATGAAATGAAGTTGTGTTTTTAGTTCATTTCTATTCGTGCCTACATTACTATAATTTGTTATTTTCAAGTTTAAAAATTGAGCACATAGTACTAAGTTATGAATATTGATACGATATAATTCCACTTTTGCTTCATATTTTTATCATTTTGAATATCGTATCAATCCGTTAATCTGATGAGCAAGTTTTTCGTCTAATATTTTTCATATGTCATATTAGTCAAATATAATGTGTCTGATGAGTTTCATGATTTTTGGACATCCACGGAATTTTCTACGCATTTTTAAACCTTGATTGAAAAATTCGGATTTGATTGTCGATATCGATCATATCGTTATTAGCGATGAAACAACGATTGGTGATGACAATTCCAGTTGAATCGGTGACACTGTTTTGGTATAGCAAACGGTTTTTCATCGATTAAAAGGTCCAATTTTGGACATTATATGATTCTCACAGTATATACATGATAACTTGTATGGTAAGAAGGATCTTCTTGATGCACTGGTTTAGGGGGAGCTACATCCCTTAATTTTATAATTGTTGGTGCAAAGCTAGGACATATTTGCCTATTCTATTGTTTATATTTTGCTTCACATGTTATTTCCACATCATGAATCATGTCTTAGATTAAGGGGGAGCTTCATATCAATTTTATACCTTTGTTCAAGATGTGTCAATTATAATTCTTTCCTGCACTTATTGGATAGACTCTTCTCTTTTTGTTGTATGTCAAAGGGGGAGAAGAGATATTTAAGTTATAATTCATATTGAAATATGTTTATATGCATGTGTTAAAGACCTAACTTAAATGATTGTCAAACATCAAAAAGGGGGAGATTGTTGGTGCAACAATGCCCCAAGCATTTATATATTTTAATGTTTGGATAATCATCTAAGTTAGGCAATATTTTGTGATCTAATTGTGAACATGTTTAAGTGACAGGAAAATCCAAGTATGAAGACTTGGTAAAAGACAAGTCCAAGTGTGATCTTAGCAAAGAGAAGTCAAAGGAAAGGTCTTGGCGGCGTAAAGTCCAAGTAGTCCTTGGCAAAGAAAGACCAAAGGCAAGTCTTGGCGACATAAGTCCAAGCATGTAGTCTTTTCAGTGTAAAGTCCAAGCGTACTTTGGCAAAGAAGAAACTCAAAGCATGACGAAACCGAAGGAAGCTTTTGAAGGCAAGCGCATGGATGGAGTCGTGGACCCAGAGAAATCCTGGAGGCGCAAGGCTGATGGAGAAGCTAGAAGGTTAAGTCTAGGCTTAGGGTATATTTTCAAGTATGAATTAGTCATACTTGGGGTGTGCCAGTCGACTGGAACATGGTGTCAGTCGAACTGGCCTTTAAAATGCAGCATTAGAGGTTGGAGGGCATTGGCGATCGGTGGGTTATCGGTCGAATCGCTAAGAGTCGACTGCTTCGATCGCCATATAAGCCGATATGATCGATCGTGCCATTATTGGCGATCGGCGCCATTAACGAAGGTTCGTAGTCATTGCAGCGACTGATCGATCGATCGCCATCGTTGGCGGATCGATAGTCTTCCGTTAGCGATGACAACGAAATCTGCGAATCCATTGTTCAAAAGCCGTTAGAATCGGCGACAGTCAACTGATGAAAGTCATCAGTCGACTGATAGACCTCCAACGGGAAAAAGAGGCTCTTTCCTATAAAAAGAGGCCAAGGGGAGCAAGAAGAGGCTAATGTTTATATTATGATCATTCTCCTAAGCTCCCACAAGTTTTCCAAGCTTTCTAAGTGTGTTAATTTCTTTCCTCCTCTCAAATCTTCATTGTCATTTTTTGTAAGAAGAGGAGGTCTTTGTAAAGAGAAAGCTTATTAGTGAAGATTGATTTGGGTTGATCCACCTTAAGAATCACCGTGGAGTAGGAGCGTTATCTCCGAACCACGTAAAAGCTTCCGCGTTAGCATTGCATTTTCGTTTCTACTATTATTGTATTTGTTGTGTTTCCACTAATCTCTTGTAGAAAACGAAAAGAGGTTCCGTTCAAGGATCCTACATTAATTGCTTGTTTAGTTTTGTTTCTGTTGCTCTAATATTCTTTGTAGACAAGCAATTCCATCGTACGACGAAAGAGGGCTATTCACCCCCCTCTAGCTGACCACCTACGTTCCAACAAGTGGTATCAGAGCCAAGGCAGCTTGTTGAGGACTAACCGCCGCTACAAGCACTACATCAAGGATGGTCAACTCCAATATTCATCCACCGAAGTTTGAAGGGGAATTTGCATGGTGGAAGAAATGCATGGAGGTATTTTTCGAAACCGACTTCGAAATTTTATTAATAATGGAAAATTATTTCGAGATACCTAGGGATGAAGAAGGGAAGCCAATCGAGAAGTCTAGATGGACTAAAAAGCAAAGGGAAGAGTACTTGGCGAACTCAAAGGCAAAGCACCACCTCTACAATGTACTCCCCCAACAAGAAGTGAATCGGATAGGGGAATGTGCAAGCGCCAAGGAAATGTGGGAGAGGTTGGTGGAACTCCATGAGGGTACTTCCGAGGCCAAGCTTGCAAGAAGAGATCTCCTTCACTCCCAATTAAGCAACATCAAACTCGAAAAGGGAGAGAAAGTAAATTCTTTACATTCTAGGTTTAAAGAAATTTTGATTGGTCTAACAAGTGTAGAAGAGAAGCTCTCCAACCGGGATATGGTAATGAAGGCTATAGATGTCTTTCTCCGGTCCTCAAAGTGGAGCTCAATGGTGGACTCTTTCTACATCTCCAAAAACCTAGAAGTTAACACCTTAGAGGAGTTCTTCTCAACCATGGAGCTCCACGAAACAAGGCTTGAAGGAATAAGTGAAGAACCAAGCATCAAGCCATCAAGGGGAGTAACACTAGTAGCCAACAAGGGGAAGAATAAGAAGATAGAGACTCCCTCCTTCTCCGATGAAACATCTTCCTCATCCTCCATGAATAGCAATGAAGATGCTTATATGGTAAGGAAGGTAAGGCGTACCTTAAGAAATTTAAAATTTAACAAATCTTATGATAGGAGAAGGCACAAGAGGAAGATCATATGCTACAATTGCCAACAAGAGGGACATATAAGAGATGATTGTCCTCTTTTAAACAAGAGCAAAGAAGAGAGGAGGAAGAAAGAGGAAAAGAAGAAGGGGAGCAAGATAAAGGAAGAAGAAAAGAAGGTCAAGGAAAAGGGGAAGGTCAAAGCACTCAAGGCAAGAACATGAGATGATCCTTCCTCATCATCATCATCGGAGGAAGAAAATGCTTTTGTCACAAATCTTGCCTTGATGGCATTTGATGATCTAGACTCCACCTCCTCCGAAGGTGAAAAATCAAGCACAAGTGAAGAGAGCTCAAGTGAAGGGGGAGGCTCATCATCATCCTCTTCATCCGAAGAAGAAGACATGGAAACTATGGTAAAACATCTTCCCACTCAAGAAATAGTTGCCATAATTTCGAGCTTAACTAGAGATTTGTTTAGGACTAAAAAGAAAAATAAATGCATGACAAATGAAATTAAATCCCTAGAAGAAAAATTAGAAAAAATATGCTCAAATGTTAATGATAATGTTTCTAGTATTGATAATGCATGCTCACATGATCATTATATGCCTTTTGATGTAAATGATGCATGCATTGAAGAAAATAGGGTGTTAAGGGAAAAAGTAGACCATTTGACTAAAGTCCTAGAAAAATTTACAATATGCTCCAATACCTTGAACATGATTATAGAGAGCTAAAGGGCAAACTTCAATAGGAAAGGCCTAGGTTATAAGGGAAAGACAAATGAAAAGACCTATAAATGTTTAATTACTAGGGTCAAGCAAAGAATAAAATAATTGCTAGAAAATGGATCCCTAAAGAATATTTAGTGAACCCTATAGGAAAGAACTTGTATTGGGTTCCTAAATCCATCCTTAAGGGTTAGGAAAACCCTAGGATAGTCAACCATAAGCATTTTACTTATATCATATTATTTGGTTGACTTGGGATGGCGTGAGACTTAATTTTTGAAATAGTGTTGGGTGATGATAATGCACCCATAAATAGCTTAAATCATGCTTTGGGTGATACTTCACTTATTATCATGATTTTATACCTAATGCATGATTACAAATTGATTAATACACTTGTTTCATGATCATAATGTGAAATCAATGCATATATGTCTTTATGATCATGTGATATGTTAGGGTGATACTTAACCATGGGTAGAATTGCATGAATTTGAAGGTTAAGTATATAAATACCTTTAGGAACATATCACACTCACCATAAGGCTAACTTTGATTGAAAACATAGCATGAGTGAGATGATAGGAGGATACAAATGGTCAACTAATGTTTATGACATTTAGATGATCATTAAGTGTATCAATAGAGCAATAATAGACCAATAATGGGAAAAACATATATTTAATTCATAGACATATTGCCCAAAGATCATGGTTGAATATTTCATATGTTTTCAAAACCATTCCTTACTTTAAAATCTGTGTTTTCTGTTGGATCGAGAAGCGTCGCTAGAGGGGGGGGTGAATAGCGATCGTAAATCTTTCGTTCGAATTCGTTCGTTGAGACACAAGTAAACGAGTAAGCACAGTGGAAAATAAAGTGACACGTTTATTTTACTTGGTTCACAACCCAGCGGTTGCTACTCCAAGGCCCTATCGGTCCTAGACCGCGTACGGAGGGTAAAGCACTATAACGTCTCCTCCTCGTTGGAGGTAGGAGACAACGATCACAAAATCCGAAAGTACGAGGATGAGGCAACAAGCCTACCTCACCTCGTTATGAATAAAAACAACGAATACAATATTAAAATATATTACTATATGCTGCTGCCGACGAAGAAGATCTGAGCTTGTTGTCGCATCGGCGTTATGACGGTGTTGGAGCGTTGGCGTTGTAGGAGCACTTGATGAATAAACTTGATGTGTTTTGGAGATGGAATCCTCCCCTCCTTTTATAGATTTTGGCCTCTAAATATGTCTCCCTTTTTTTTTGAAACAGATCACGAAGTTGCCCAAATTTTATCGCGAAGTGGCCGCATCAAACGTTATCCGTTTTGACCTAGCGCAAGGGTTGATTCGTCGCCATCAGTCGACTGATGCCTCCCATCAGTCGACTGATGAGCATCAATCGACTGCCCAATGTCCAGCAGTCGACTGTCAGCCTGGCCACTTCCCTGCAGTGAGAGATTAGCTCGGAAAATGATAAATACGATGGTTTCTAACCGTCCGATCTCGACCTAGACCTTCCACAAGAAGTCTTAGTCGGATCGCCGCCTACGGTCGTCCCCATACAGAGGACACGACCTTACCATCTCTCACTCAATTCGTTCGTTGAGACACAAGTAAACGAGTAAGCACAGTGGAAAATAAAGTGACACGTTTATTTTACTTGGTTTACAACCCAGCGGTTGCTACTCCAAGGCCCTATATGTCCTAGACCGCGTACGGAGTGCAAAGAACTATAACGTCTCCTCCTCATTGGAGGTAGGAGACAACGATCACAAAATTCGGAAGTACGAGGATGAGGCAACAAGCCTACCTCACCTCGTTACGAATAAAAACAACGAATAAAATATTAAAATATATTACTATATGCTGCTGTCGACGAAGATCTGAGTTTGTTGTCGCGTCGGCGTTATGACGGTGTTAGAGCGTTGGCGTTGTAGGAGCACTTGATGAATAAACTTGATGTGTTTTGGAGATGAAATCCTCCCCTCCTTTTATAGATTTTGGCCTCTGAATATGTCTCCCTTTTTTTTTAGAACAGATCACGAAGTTGTCCAAATTTTATCGCGAAGTGGCCGCGTCAAATGTTATCCGTTTTGACCTAGCGCAAGGGTTGATTCGTCACCATCAGTCGACTGATGCCTCCCATCAGTCGACTGATGAGCATCAGTCGACTGCCCAATGTCCAGCAGTCGACTCTCAGCCTGGCCACTTCCCTGCAGTAAGAGATTAGCTCAGAAAATGATAAATACGATGGTTTATAACCATCCGATCTCGACCTAGACCTTCCAAAAGAAGTCTTAGTCGGATCGCCGCCTACGGTCGTCCCCGTACAGAGGACACGACCTTACCATCTCTCACTCACACAAGCTTACCTCGATTCTTACTGTGTCGCTTTCGCTTCTGGCCTTCCACTCGATTCCTTCGGCTCCCTCCGAAGTCACTCGAGTGTCGCCCGACCACCGCGGCTTCCTCCGGGTGTCGCTAGCCTTCAGCTCTAGCTTTAGTACTTTTCTGCACACTCGATTTAGCTCGTGAGATAACGATGTAAACTTAACTTTGTGTCTTTGCCATAATCAAAACATAGGTTCGATTATTTAGTGCTCCCGCACCAACATTTTCATGTTTTGAAACAATATAAAGTAAAACTAGGTGTTAAAATTGATACAAACTTGATCAAATACTAGTTGTTTTTGAAACTTTTGAATTTTTGGCAAATCATTGAAAGTATAAGTAATTTTCATGAAAACTCATTTTTCACTAATAAAGGACCTTAAAAGAAATGTATTTTCAAAATTTCATAATTTTTTAAATTTTTTGGAATTTCTGGTGCATTTCTGAATTTCGATCTGAAAATCAGAAATGGTCAAAATTATGCCAATCAACCGTAGTCTGAACTACGATCTGATGTATCTTGTATGTTTAGTTTTGTTTGGTTTTTGGGTATTTTTCCTCCTTAGAGTTGATGTCATGTGTATATGACATTTGAATAATGTTTTTGATAGTGGCAAAGGGGGAGAATTGATAGGTTTAAGTTAATCATGCTAAAAGGGAAAATTTAGCATGTCTTAAGCGGGAGTTGCATGTTTAAGGGGGAGTTTTGATGCTCGTATTATTTACATGTTTTCCTTGCTTATGTTTATTATTATTTATTTTAATTAACTTAAACGGATTGCCACACATCAAAATGGGGAGATTGTTAGGGCAATCAACACATGTGATATGGTTTTGATGTGTGTGGTAAAGGGTTTAAGTTAGGTTGATTGGATTTAATATGTGCGTTGGAGTCTTGCAGGACTTAGTAATTCCCACATGGAGCTTTGGCAAGTTTCACCAACTCACAACCTTATGCTTGAGTCGGCGAAGGAGCATTGCGAAGCCGTGCGCTTAATGCATCCAAGGGACCGCCAGACGAGATGACTTGAAGCGAAGCCAAGGAAACAGACTTCGAGGGAAAGAGACGCGAAGGAGCATTGCGAAGTCGTGTGTCACGCCCCGAGAGCATGCCGAACCGAAAATCAAACGGACGGCACCTCCCCTGTACGTGGCAACATTTCGGGTTAATAGAAGGCCCGTAGGCCCACAATAACAACAATATATATATATGAAAACAAAAACTACACAAGACACAGCGGAAACATACTACATCAATACAACAATCACACACATGCATACCGGTATGACTAACACACCACAACAACACGAAATCTCGACAAAATCTGAATATACAACATAACGAACACACCAAAATACAATGCACAACGGACATCAGGCCCAAAACAAAACACGGGAGCCTCGTGAGATGAGATGACGTCAGCCGGCGGTGCTCCAAGCTGTCACGAAGTCTTCTACCTGTTACTTGGGTGACAGAAAACCCATGGTCCGCGGGGGGTGGTGAGTAAAACTCAGCAGGTAATAGAAAACATGTATATATGTCATATCACATGTATTTCGACAACATAATCTAGAAGTACAACAGGTATATCAGTATAGTATATAAATACAAGCCCATACCGTCTAACTGAATGAACAACATAAAAATGCAGACATACCTGAAGTCTGCTACGCTACTCTGATCCAACCTGAACATATATCCAACATATATATAACAGGAAGAGTAATACCAACACATAATCTACTCATGCTACAGGCCAAAGTATCTATGGTCTATCCAACACATACCAATATCCGACACAACTGTATAACATATGCAAGAAACATGCATGAATATGATGTCCACCCAAATGCAGCAAGCATAGTACAAACAAATGCAACATCACAATAAGCATATATATATAGACTGTATCTATATATGTATACTAATCACAATCATCCATATATATATATACATGCATATATGTATATATATGGCAATATGCAAAAATGCCATCAGTCGGCAATGCAGCATGCATGGTCATGTCGGCTCACCCTAAAGCTACCACGACCCCAGTGTGGCCTCGGTGGCTCGAGCATGACAACTGTCTCAACTCAACATCAACCACTACTCTCGAGTAGCTGAGTGGGCAGTATGATCAAGTAGCATATAAGTGTAAAGAGCAAGCTACACAATGGGGGTCCCTACTGTTGGCCACTCCGACAGGCACTACCCATGAGTGGTCGAGTGTCACACACGCAGGACTACGACACGCAAAACCAACTACCACCGTCTATAGTGGTAGAGTGCGGCACCACAATGCTCTGCCCTCACACGGGTGACTCCTCCTATGAGTAACCGTGGAGGCAGGATGACTGGCGACTCTCTCAACCACAAGGGAGACCTCGTCGCCAGCGTGCATGTAAATGCATGAATGCAATGTCTCACATACAGACATCCACCATTGTAACGCCCGCCCTTATCTGCTCTCAGGGCGGCGCTACTTGACCCCTTTTTTTTTTTTTTTAACATAACATATATGGATCATTTCACCATTTACTTAAGCATGTTATAATGGCATAAACCTTCTTTTCTACATGCATCACCTATCTTATTCATAGTTAGCATGTTACCATATCTTATCTCATTTCATAACATGCCCATCATAAGGATCCATTCGTGAGTTCTATCATATCAACTTTCTTAAGTAATTGAACAATAACATAACTAAGCAACATCCAGCATGGTACTAATAATTCACAAGTCTTATAAGCGGAAGCAATGTCTTAAGTTGTTAATTGAGCATATAAATATAAGCAGATAGTAATAGGGTCTTTCTCCACCATGCCACTATCACACACACTGGGCCCTTCCTGCTACTTCCTCTAGTTCAGGTTTCCTTGATCTGCAGTATATGGACAACATAAACTATAAGCATAAAGCTTAGTAAGATTCTTGCCTACTCACAAAAAAACCACGAACTTCATCAAGCAATTAGAAACATAAGCATGCTAGCATAAATGGCCTAAGTATTCCATAGTAACACTAATCAACAACATACCATGTAACGAAACCTAAGCAAGGCATAGAGTTTACATCAGCATGCTAAGCATAATTAAAACCAAGCAGGGCATACTCTAAACATAAGCATTCATGATATAAATCTTAGACATGCAGGAAGTACATAAACCCAAATGTTCTTACTATAAGCATCATAACTTAGTAAAATCTAACCTGCTTAAAGAATATAATCATAAGCATTTTTAACTTGAGCATAAACATTTATAATGACATAAATCCTAAACATGCACAAGGTACATAAATCACAAGTATTCTTAAACTACTGTAAGCATCCTAACTTCATAGAGTCTAACATGCATAAAGGACATAATCATAAGCATTTTTAACTTGAGCATAAACATTTATAATGACATAAATCCTAAACATGCATAAGGTACATAATCACAAGTATTCTTAAACTACTGTAAGCATCCTAACTTCATAGCATCTAAAATGCATACAGGACATACTCATAAGCATTTTTAACTTGAGCATAAACATTTAATATGACATAAATCCTACACATGCATAAGGCACATAATAACAAGTATTCTTAAACTACTGCAAGCATCATAACTTCATAGAGTCTAACATGCATAAAGGACATAATCATAAGCATTTTTAACTTAAGCATAAACATTTATAATGACATAAATCCTAAAAATGCATAAGGTACATAATCACAAGTATTCTTAAACTACTGTAAGCATCCTAACTTCATAGCATCTAAAATGCATAAAGGACATACTCATAAGCATTTTTAACTTGAGCATAAACATTTATAATGACATAAATCCTAAACATGCATAAGGTACATAATCACAAGTATTCTTAAACTACTGTAAGCATCCTAACTTCATAGCATCTAAAATGCATAAAGGACGAGTTCGTAAGCATTCATAATCTTTAACATAAGCATACACAATTTCATAAAAGTCTTTTCTTTTCAAAACATATACATATAGATACTTCAACATCATCATAACTTGTTTGGGGGGCCCCAGGTTAAGTACCACATAATGCACGTTCCCTAATAGGTCAGTAGCGAGCCACCAGACCTACCAGAGCAAGACCTCTTACGTCTTACCAGGGCAAGACCTCTTACGTCTTCTTATGTCCCTATGGATTTGATTAACGACCACCTGACGGGTCGGGTACTTAACCTCTTACAAAGTAAAATACTTAATTCCTTTCTTTTCTTGTCATAGTATAAAGAATGCTCTTGATCCCCAACATAAATAGGGAAGCATCTTCTTAATCTTATCTTTTCATAAGGAGAGCTCTTGATCCCTACTTGAAAGGGAAGCATCTCCATTTTATCTTATCTTAAGGAGAGCTCTTGATCCCTACTTGAAAGGAAAGCATTTCCATCTTATCATAAGGAGAGCTCTTGATCCCAACTTGAAAGGGAAGCATTTCCATCTTATCATAAGGAGAGCTCTTGATCCCTACTTGAAAGGGAAGCATCTCCATCTTATCATAAGGACACATGCATTCATAACATAAGAGTACCCTAAAAGGGTCCTAAAGTATAAACATGTTCATCACATAAGCATATTTCGTGGCACATTACATCATAACATGAAGCATATTTCCTTGGCATATTCATGGCATATTAAATCACAAAAACATGTTCATCACCTAAGCATATTTCATGGCACATTACATCATAACATGAAGCCTATTTCTTTGGCATATTCATGGCATATTAAATCACAAAGCATGTTCATCACCTAAGTATATTTCATGGCACATTACATCATAGACATGTAGCATGTTTCCTAGGCATATTCATGGCATATTAAATCATAAAAAAAAACATGTTCATCACCTAAGCATATTTCATGGCATATTACATCATAACATGAAGCCTATTTCTTTGGCATATTCATGGCATATTAATCACCAAGCATGTTCATCACCTAAAACTCCTACATGAGGCATACAACATTTCCTAGTTCCCTTAGAAGCCTTTTTCTTGCAACCCTAACCCTAGTTTCCTTGGTTGGCCGAAACTTGTGAGGGGCTCAAGCTTGGGTTTGTCCCCTAAAACTCATTCATGAAGCCTTATAACCTATCATAGTATCCTTAGAAATATTTTTCATGCAACCCTAACCCTAATTTCATGGGCTGGCCGAAACTTGTAGGGTTAAGATCTTTGGATTTTTATCACCTAAATATATTCATGTAGGCATATATCATAACCTAACTTCATAAGGGGGAGCTCTTCATGAAACCCTAACCCTAAACCCTTGGTGGCCGAAACATATAGGGTTTAAAACCCTTGGACTTTTGTTACCTAAGGATCCCTACTTGGAGCATACAACATATAAAAGGTTTTCCTAATAGCATATTTCATGAATCCTAGCCCAAGACTTAGTTGGCCGAAACATATGAAGCTCCAAACACATATTTCTTTCATGTAATTCATCCTACAAAACTAATATACTGCAGGTGAGAAAATCTTACATCCTTCGCTTTGCTTTTTAGTTGGAAGATGACCTAATGGAAGCCAACCCTAGCCTTCTTCTTGCTTGGAGGAATTTCGGCCAAAGGTGCAATTGGAGAGGGGGAGCAAGGTGGTTTCGGTGAGGATGAGGAGGAGAGGAAGAAGTGGCCAAATGGGAACTTCCTTCTTCTTTATAAAGGGAGGAAGGGAAGTTCCTCTTTTCTTTTCCATGCCCCTTCATTTACCCTCATCACTCTTATCTATAATTCCCCTCTTCTCTTAATGATATAATCCTATTGGGCTTATGGTTAGTGGGTGCATCTATAGGGCTTGGCTATCTCTAGAGGTTTGGGGTTCAATTCCTAGGCCTTGCATCTCTTTTTGGCTATTTCCTTTTATTTTCGGAAAACCCCCATAAAGCCCATTATCATAAAGCCAAAAATCCTCGTAAAATTGCTGGAGACTTTTACTAGCGTATAATCCCTCATACCTTGTAAAAGTTTCATCCTCGAAACTTAAAACAATTCTGGGTACTTCTGCTTCATGTCCTCCTCTCATTCCCAGGTGGCTTCCTCGTATCGTTGATTTTGCCACAGGACCTTTACTAAGGGCATCTCTTTGTTCCATAGCCTCTTGACTTCTCGGTCTAGTATCTGGATAGGCCGACTTTTCATACTCAGGTCCTCTTGAACTGGTACAGTTTGTGGCTCGATCACTTGGTCCACACTGGATAAGCATTTCTTGAGCATAGAGACATGGAACACGTCGTGTATAACCGACATATCTTGTGGCAGCTCCAGCTTGTAAGCTACCTTGCCCACTCTTTGCAATATCGGATACGGTCCTACGTAGCGTGGATTCAGTTTACCCTCCTTCCGAATTTCATCACTCCCTTCATAGGGGGCACTTTGAGGAATACCAGGTCCCCGACTTCGAATTCTAACGGTCTACGCCGCATATCCGCATAACTCTTTTGTCGGCTCTGAGCAGTTTCAATTCTCTGACGGATATTCTATATAGCGCGGGTGGTATTGTCAATAATATCGGCCCGAAAACCCATTTCCCTCCTTTCACCACCCTCGTACCAACAGATAGGAGACCTGCATCTCCTCCTTTACAGAGCTTCATATGGTGCCATTCCAATAGTAGCCTGGTAACTGTTGTTGTAAGCAAATTCTGCCAAGCACAAATATCGACACCAGCTCCCCTTAAAGTCTAGGGCACAAGCCCGCAACATATCTTCCAACACCTGGTTCACTCTTTCTGTCTGACCGTCGGTCTGAGGATGAAACGCAGTGCTGAATCTCAACTTAGTGCCAAGAGCCTTCTGAACACATTCCCAGAAATGGGAGGTAAAACACCATCACTCGTAAATAATAGCCTTAGGCACTCCATGTAATTTGATAATTTCCTTGACATATAATTGAGCTAGTCGCCATCAATAGGTCATCTTAATTGCCAGAAATGGGCGACTTTGTCAACCTGGCCTATGATTACCCATATAGCATCGTAACCATTTGTTGTCCTGGGCAATCCCGAGATAAAATCCATAGATATTTCTTCCCATTTCCACTGGAATTGTATCCCGCAGAATCCCCGTGTTTCGTGTTCTCGCCTTCACCTTCGCAGTCGACAAGTGCCGACGTACATGGTATAAGGTGTTCCGTGATTCTCGAGTATCTTCTTCCAAAATTCCAGATCGCTCGAATGCATAGGCGGTCCTGGAAGTATAATACTCCACCGTTGGCGATGCGGAATCCATTATCCCTTCCTTCCCGGACTTCCTGTTTGATTTTCTGGATGTCTGAATCACCATCTTGCTTTCCCAATATATCGTCGAACAACGTCGGCGCTATAGCCATGGTGAAAAGTCGCCCGTAAATAATCCCTATTCCGTAATTCATTATATCCCTTTTCGTTTGCGATAGCATTGATAAGGGCATCAAAGCGACCATTTTGTTTCCACTCCTTATTAAATGACGTTCCATCCTACCCAACATTGTTCAATTATACCATACACATCCCAGGCAATGAACTCATTATCCATTTCAAAAAGTAAACAACTTATCATCTCTTATTCATATCTCTCATTCATATTTTCCGACCAGAAGGAAAAATGTTAAAATATAACATTCCTTATTTCTAATTTACTACGTAAACTATTTGAGAAGATAGTTTATTATGACTTACTAGGACAAACCCTAGTGCGGTTGTAATTATTTTTAGTCCTATCTTCCTCGGCCTCACTAGGGTGGTCTTCGACCGCCAATAAGTTGCTTACGTAACCCTCCTTCCTCTCGCGCCACCTACCACCGGATTCTCTACCACAGCTTTCTTGAACCTTGTGCTCAAGCCTCAAAGACAACTCCTCATAGGTTATCCGCCCTTCATAACGGCCCCACACGTGATGTGCAACTACCATGGACTCATTTGGCAGGGAGCGGACCAAGGCCCATATCCTATAATTGTCCAAGAATCTGAAACTCCCGCCGCCGAGTCTCCTAAAAAGACCATCGAGCCTTCTTATGTGTCCGATGACCCCACCATCTGGTTTATAGACTATCTCTTTAATAGCTTCCCTTAATCGGTTTCGTGACACATCACGACGGGTCATGGTAGTTATCGTTCGTGCCATCTGAAAGTGAAATAAATGAAGTCGGTACAAAACCGACTAACCCGTACGAAACCGGCTTAATTCAATTCAGATGAACATAGACCTTTCACAACTAATTACGAAAATCAAATCTTCGTAATTTTAGGAGTTTTTTTTTTTGGAGTGTAATTAAACTAAGGCTAGCATAAGATTACCCTACATGGATTCATGCATATTTAAGCTAAAACCAAAAAGAACAATTCTTAATCTCGCAAGGTAAGGTATCCTTCCTTGTGATACTTCTAAGTTAGAGTCATGTTTCCATCATATAAAGCTTGGTCAGGTATACTATCTAAGTCACAACTATGATTCTATTATACTAAACAGGACGAGGTATTATTTCTATCTAAATCTCAAGTGTGAGTCCATTCTACTAAAGCATGATGAGGTATTATTTCATTCTAGATAGAAAACATTCTTCATTATAAAGGAAACTTAAGTATGCATAAAATTACTTACTTGGAAATAGCAGGATGGAGGCTTGATGTGTGAGAGTGGAGAACGCCTGCTCTTATCTCGCTCTCGTATGGCGCTTTGACCCCTTTTTTTTAACATAACATATATGGATCATTTCACCATTTACTTAAGCATGTTATCATGGCATAAACCTTCTTTTCTACATGCATCACCTATCTTATTCATAGTTAGCATGTTACCATATCTTATCTCATTTCATAACATGCCCATCATAAGGATCCATTCGTGAGTTCTATCATATCAACTTTCTTAAGTAATTGAACAATAACATAACTAAGCAACATCCAAAGATGGTACTAATAATTCACAAGTCTTATAAGCGGAAGCAATGTCTTAAGTTGTTAATTGAGCATATAAATATAAGGTATAGTAATAGGGTCTTTCTCCACCATGCCACTATCACACACCTGGGCCCTTCCTCGCTACTTCCTCTAGTTCAGTTTTCCTTGATCTCATGATATGGACAACATAAACTATAAGCATAAAGTTTAGTAAGATTCTTGCCTACTCACAAAAAAACCACGAACTTCATCAAGCAATTAGAAACATAAGCATGCTAGCATAAATGGCCTAAGTATTCCATAGTAACACTAATCAACAACATACCATGTAATGAAACCTAAGCATGACATAGAGTTTACATTAGCATGCTAAGCATAATTAAAACCAAGGTGGCATACTCTAAACATAAGCATTCATGATATAAATCTTAGACATGCAGAAGTACATAAACCCAAATGTTCATACTATAAGCATCATAACTTAGTAAAATCTAACCTGCTTAAAGAACATAATCATAAGCATTTTTAACTTGAGCATAAACATTTATAATGACATAAATCCTAAACATGCACAAGGTACATAATCACAAGTATTCTTAAACTACTGTAAGCATCCTAACTTCATAGAGTCTAACATGCATAAAGGACATAATCATAAGCATTTTTAACTTGAGCATAAACATTTATAATGACATAAATCCTAAACATGCATAAGGTACATAATCACAAGTATTCATAAACCATCAGAAGCATCCTAACTTCATAGCATCTAAAATGCATACAGGACATACTCATAAGCATTTTTAACTTGAGCATAAACATTTAATATGACATAAATCCTACACATGCATAAGGCACATAATCACAAGTATTCTTAAACTACTGCAAGCATCATAACTTCATAGAGTCTAATATGCATAAAGGACATAATCATAAGCATTTTTAACTTAAGCATAAACATTTATAATGACATAAATCCTAAACATGCATAAGGTACATAATCACAAGTATTCTTAAACTACTGTAAGCATCCTAACTTCATAGCATCTAAAATGCATAAAGGACATACTCATAAGCATTTTTAACTTGAGCATAAACATTTATAATGACATAAATCCTAAACATGCATAAGGTACATAATCACAAGTATTCTTAAACCATCAGAAGCATCCTAACTTCATAGCATCTAAAATGCATAAAGGACGAGTTCGTAAGCATTCATAATCTTTAACATAAGCATACACAATTTCATAAAAGTCTTTTCTTTTCAAAACATATACATATAGATACTTCAACATCATCATAACTTGTTTGGGGGGCCCCAGATTAAGTACCACATAATGCACGTTCCCTAATAGGTCAGTAGCGAGCCACTGACCTACCAGAGCAAGACCTCTTACGCCTTACCAGGCAAGACCTCTTACGCCTTCTTATGTCCCTATGGATTTGATTAACGCACCACCGACGGTCGGGTACTTAACCTCTTACAAAGTAAAATACTTAATTCCTTTCTTTTCTTGTCATAGTATAAAGAATGCTCTTGATCCCCAACATAAATAGGGAAGCATCTTCTTAATCTTATCTTTTCATAAGGAGAGCTCTTGATCCCTACTTGAAAGGGAAGCATCTCCATTTTATCTTATCTTAAGGAGAGCTCTTGATCCCTACTTGAAAGGGAAGCATTTCCATCTTATCATAAGGAGAGCTCTTGATCCCTACTTGAAAGGGAAGCATTTCCATCTTATCATAAGGAGAGCTCTTGATCCCTACTTGAAAGGGAAGCATCTCCATCTTATCATAAGGACACATGCATTCATAACATAAGAGTACCCTAAAGGGGTCCTAAAGTATAAACATGTTCATCACATAAGCATATTTCGTGGCACATTACATCATAACATGAAGCATATTTCTTTGGCATATTCATGGCATATTAAATCACAAAAACATGTTCATCACCTAAGCATATTTCATGGCACATTACATCATAACATGAAGCCTATTTCTTTGGCATATTCATGGCATATTAAATCACAAAGCATGTTCATCACCTAAGCATATTTCATGGCACATTACATCATAGACATGTAGCATGTTTCCTAGGCATATTCATGGCATATTAAATCATAAAAAAAAACATGTTCATCACCTAAGCATATTTCATGGCACATTACATCATAACATGAAGCCTATTTCTTTGGCATATTCATGGCATATTAATCACCAAGCATGTTCATCACCTAAAACTCCTACATGAGGCATACAACATCCCCTAGTTCCCTTAGAAGCCTTTTTCTTGCAACCCTAACCCTAGTTTCCTTGGTTGGCCGAAACTTGTGAAGGGCTCAAGCTTGGGTTTGTCCCCTAAAACTCATTCATGAAGCCTTATAACCTATCATAGCATCATTAGAAATATTTTTCATGCAACCCTAACCCTAATTTCATGGGTTGGCCGAAACTTGTGAGGGGCTCAAGCTTGGGTTTGTCCCCTAAAATTCATTCATGAAGCCTTATAACCTATCATAGTATCCTTAGAAATATTTTTCATGCAACCCTAACCCTAATTTCATGGGCTGGCCGAAACTTGTAGGGTTAAGATCTTTGGATTTTTATCACCTAAATCTATTCATGTGGTCATATATCATAACCTAACTTCATAAGGGGGAGCTCTTCATGAAACCCTAACCCTAAACCCTTGGTGGCCGAAACATATAGGGTTTAAAACCCTTGGACTTTTGTTACCTAAGGATCCCTACTTGGAGCATAAAACATATAAAAGGTTTCCCTAATAGCATATTTCATGAATCCTAGCCCAAGACTTAGTTGGCCGAAACATATGAAGCTCCAAACTCATATTTCTTTCATGTAATTCATCCTACAAAACTAATATACTGCAGGTGAGGAAATCTTACATCCTTCGCTTTGCTTTTTAGTTGGAAGATGACCTAATGGAAGCCAACCCTAGCCTTCTTCTTGCTTGGAGGAATTTCGGCCAAAGGTGCAATTGGAGAGGGGGAGCAAGGTGGTTTCGGTGAGGATGAGGAGGAGAGGAAGAAGTGGTCAAATGGGAACTTCCTTCTTCTTTATAAAGGGAGGAAGGGAAGTTCCTCTTTTCTTTTCCATGCCCCTTCATTTACCCTCATCACCCTTATCTATAATTCCCCTCTTCTCTTAATGATATAATCCTATTGGGCTTATGGTTGTGGGTGCATCTATAGGGCTTGGCTATCTCTAGAGGTTTGGGGTTCAATTCCTAGGCCTTGCATCTCTTTTTGGCTATTTCCTTTTATTTTCGGAAAACCCCCATAAAGCCCATTATCGTAAAGCCAAAAATCCTCGTAAAATTGCTGGAGACTTTTTACGGGCGTTACAACCATAGACTCTCTATCCTGTAGAGAGTCATACTAATCTACTCGACGCACTCTCTATCCTGTAGAGAGTCGTACTCAACTGATCATAATACTCTCTATCTTGTAGAGAGTCATACCAATCTACTCGACGCACTCTCTATCCTGTAGAGAGTCGTACTCAACTGATGGACACACTCTCTATCCTGTAGAGAGTCATACTCGTCTCATTATAACAAGCTAGGACCACCGGTCCGTAGCGATACCCTAAGTATCATTCCTCTGACCATTTACATAATACATGTTCGGTGGTAACATACAACCTAAGGGTACTAGAACTAACCCTAGGTTAAAGACATTATCTACCTACGGATGACCTTTTTGCCCAATATACAATCAGGTTGTCATCCGGACTTTACTATTTGCACTTAACTTAAACAGATTCTAAGTTACTTACATCACCTATATGTATAAGTCCTAATCATGATAAAATAACTCCATACAATTACCCACATGCTACAATAAACATGCCCAAAGATACAATTTAAACAACAACAAGTTCTTTCTTTTTATCGCCATTTCCCACACTTCTATCAACTTAATGCATATCTAAAGATTTTTATCCATGATTAAACTTTTCAGACATCTTCTGATCTCATCGATCTATATCTTTATCCATAACTAACCAGACTCCTCAAACATCTCCAATCTCCAACAGACAATTATTATTTTCATTTGAAAGTAATCTTGATAAAATTTCAAACTCTAAAGTCTTTCCAAACTTCTACTCTTTGAATTCAACATCAAAGATCATAAGAACAATAAAGGATTTCCTAAATCGTGGTCATACAACACAAACAACTCTACAAAATAAATGCTTCTGTTCTAATCCAAACTCCATAATAGGAATTACCGATGAAGAGGAATCGACCCGCGATGGTGGCCGATTGGCTGTTGGATCAAGCACGCGAAAGGCCGCGCTCGGAGATCGAACCAGCAAGCGGCAACGTGCGGCGGAGAAGGCGCCGACTTCCTACCCGTGAGAATCAACCCGAGAGGAAGCGGAAAAAGGGCGAAGGTTCTGTCTTCGATGGAGCACGATCACAAAAGCGGAGTGAAGGGATGGCGACGAGTGAGAAGAGATCTAAGCGACGGTGAGATCCGGCGAAGCATGGATCTCGCGAGGGGAATCGACGAGTTGGGAAAACCATGGTGACGATCGGCGAGAGGAAGGGGCGGATCGTGGACCAATCACGGAAGGGCGGTTTGTGGCGGTCGGAAAGGAGCGAAGGCTCGCTTGTGGCTGATTGGCTTAGGAGGAGCTTATGTGGCGAGCCGGTGTGGCACGCGGCGAGGGAGACGACGGCGATAATTCGAGCGAAAGCAAAACAGAGGGGCCGCGCGATTGGGGAAAGAAGAAGAGGATCGGTCATTCGGGGAAAACGGAAGGGATCGGGGGAAAACTAAATGGTTCTTATTAAACCCATAAATTCTAGCAATATTCTAGATATTCAGCTTACAAAAGCATATCCGCTTTAATTTTCCATAACACTTTAAAAAAATTTCTAAAAATTCCTGGAAAATTCCATAGAGTATTTTCCCTAATTAACAAGCATTATTTTATTTTATTATTATTTTTTTTCGGTATTTTACATTCTCCCCCATTTATAAAAATTTGGTCCCCAAATTTCGTACTTACATGAAAAATTAATTCAGCAAGATTCCGAAATGACCACATGCCTCAAGTGAACAGGTGAGGGTACCGAGCTCGGATAGTATCTTCCAGCTCCCACATAGCCTCCTCATCAGTATGATACTGTTATCCAACTTTTACGAGTCGGATGGTCTTGTTCCGCTACTGTCGCTCCTTGCGACCAATAATTCGCACCGAAATCTCCTCATATGTCACATTAGACTGAGGTGGAATTGTTATATCCTTCAGGACATGCTCAACATGCGACATGCATTTCCTCAACATAGAAACAGGAAATACATTGTGAACACCCGCCAGTGTCGGAGGTAAAGCTAACCGGCAATTCCACTAAATGAACATGATCCTTCCAGCTGTCTCCGAAATCCATGACACAGAATCTCAAAAGATCCTCCAATGTCTGAATGGTACTCTCATATCACCATGGATGGATGAAATGTTGCACTAAGCCAAGCTCTAGTGCCCGTAGTCCGCAGACTCTGTCAACATTGCGTAGGTAAATCGCGAATCTCTACGATATGGTACTTAAAAGTACCCAATCAATAATCTTTCTAATACAACTCTACCGAATGATGATCTACGACCACGAATATAAAGGAAATGGCGATTTGGTCACCGATCCACAATCACCCAAATCATCACGCCCTTTTACGGTTCTAGGCAATCCCACACGAATCAATCATGATATGCTCCCACTTCCATTCGGTCGAATTTTCTAGAGCAATCCAAAGAAGTTTCGATGTTCACTTCTTCGGCATATTAAACATCAAGCGCTATATATATAATTCTCTTTATAAACGTTTCAATCTCGGTACATCTGAGTACTACCAAGGTATATAACTCATCTCGAATGATGTGCTTTCTGTAGCAACTCTTCCTTAAACACTGCAACTTCGGAGCCCACTATCTTTATCGGAGACGGGGAATTATTTTCTCAAAAGAGGAGTCCATCAACCATCCCAAATTCGCTCCACCACACACCCTGTAAGTGCATGGGAGACTATAGCGACGAATCTCACTTGTTGCAATTTTTCCAACTATTCACGCTCCAGCAACTCCATTGTAGCTACCCAGTAGCTTGTTAAATTCAATGAGCACTTCTGCTCCATTCAACTACAAATGCAGATAATAACTACTAAAGTCATGTCATGTATATGACAGACTATCTCGTAGTTTCTTAACTGACGTAGGCATAAGATATACCTTATTCAACTGCATCGGAATCGTTCCGATCCCTGAAACGACGTATTTGCGTACATCATCCTTTTTGTCCACTTCGGAAGGATTAACTAATACTGGCGTAAAAGTTAACCATCGTCTAGGACTTGTAACTGATTTCACCAGTTTTCGACTAAATGATATTCATCATCACCTTTGTCAAACAAGTCCGTGGTATAGTAATGGTAAAACATCCTATCCACATATACTGTACTAACCAAACCATGCAAGGCAAACCACCATCTACGGTGGTCGAGTGCGCAACTCCAACTACCACAATCAACAGTGGTCAGGTTACGCAACTCTAACAACTACAAACTAATTCAATCGTGTCCAGGATACACGATTCTTAAATTCATGGACGACTAAATCATTAATTAGTCTAGCAACTTAATCAAAACTCATACAATTCATACCAAGTATGAAATTATCGTCTCCATACACCTGCATCCCCTTTACTCTAAGTTGACGATTTATATCAATCATCATAACGACCATGATAACCGTATGACATCATGTCACTACAATACTCCAGTCGTAAATCAACCTTAGAGTATACACAGGTGTCCTTTGCTGAACTAAATAGTTCATTTATCCTCAACATAGGATATTTACTTTCAACAATCATCGCATTCCATCATCAACAATCGATGCATAATTTCAAAGGTCCATCTCTCTTTCAATAAAGAGTTTCGGATCTTCTCAAGGAGGAATACTGGGATAGATAAATATCCCTTCCAACATCTCCTATAATCGCAACTTACGTTCTTCCTATTCCTATAGTGTTTAACAACACTGATTCCAACAACACTATCACTTGGTATGTGATCTTCGATACCAGAATTATTTTCGCAATCATTTCGATCGCCTACTCCACTTGCCTATGCAACGGCAAGCCTTGGAGTTCATCCGAAACTACATCCGAAGGCTCTCGGATTATATACACATCCAAGAGACATACCATACCATAGTCTTAACAATTTGACCATCCGTAAGGATATGTCTACAGTAAAGATATGTCTATCAGAGTCTAAGGGTATTGCTTGACTTCTTAATTATTGATCCATATCTCACCAGACGGTAGAGATACCACCGACCCACAAGTCGATGTAAAGGACCCTCTAAGAATGCTAAGACAAAGACAAAGATACCTGTAAACTACAAGTATCTCTCAATATATTAATCCAGAGGGTAAAATTAGAGTAATACCCTGAACGATCAAATATCTGTTGATCCGATCCAAAAGGCTCCACGCAGGTCTCGGCCTTTCTCCGAAGAGAACCAGATCAGATCAGCGTTCCAAAGCGGTCACATTTCGTAACGAATAATGGGGATTTTTCCTAGACCATCCGATCCCATCACTTAATCCTACGAGCAACTATAGAATATCAATAAATACGACCATCGTCGATACTCTCTCCTCTAACTAATCAAATCACATCCGGAGGTAGCTTGTTGTTGTCTGCTTGTCCGCCGAGTCTTCTACGATCTTCGCTTCGATCTGCTGAAGGGGAGTATTAAGGAACTCCAACCACGCCTGAGGTAGTAGGTTGATAAGGTAACCCACATCTTCTGTCGATCTTCTGTATCCGTGAGACGATGCATCTTCCTCCTTGTACTAGTGCATTTCAACAATAGTTCAACAATAGCAACAAGTTTCGCGTGTCTTCATGATCTGCACTACACACATATAATCCCTAAAAGTCTTTATTCTGATTTTGCTGATATCCTCGTGAATATCCTGATGATCTGTGGTTGGTCCTCTATAATCAGAAAATAGCTCAAAGTCTATGACTTCGATCTTGCTCCTTTATCCAACAGAGACTCTATTAAGGTACCGCAATATTTGCTTGGTCTCCAACTCTTAAACTCGACGAGTCATTTTTAAACTCCTATCTCAATCCAATGTCTTCCAGCAGGATCTGGTCGAAGATCCCGGCATCCTAATCTAACTATAAGCCAATAACTCTGGGTGGCTTAAATCATCCATTCATCTTCTTGAGCTATTAGGTGGTCGTAACCTCCGCAAGTCTCACGACTGCGTATCTTGTACTAACCGATCACCCTTTCTTGAAGCTCAATTCCTTATAATGTGTCACTAAAAAGTGACACTCTTTCAACATCACTAATCCATGATCAGATATATTATTTCCCAAAGATTATTTTTCGCATTTAACACCAAATACCGGCTGATCCCGATGGTATGCAAACAATTCTTCTTTCTCTATATAGATAAAGTACTTAAAAGTACTCTCAAAGTTATACAACTCAAGATCTGAATAACAACTCAGGGATAAAATCTCTATGAAACTCCATAACCTAGCCATCCGTTATCTGCATCACAATAGATAATTTGTCTTGTCCATTACCCAACAGGTAATGATATAATTTAGTGGAAATGTTTCTGTAGTCTCGATTTCCATAATAAATATGATGACTTGGCCTATGTTTTCCGACTCAGAGTCTCTCAAAGGTAATCACCTTCTCATGACGTTTAAGAGACTCACAGGACTCAGCAGTCGTTCGTGGTCAACTCATATCACTACGAATAATAACCAACACACTACAGGTTATTCCTGTGTATAAGCATCTAAATCCCAACATAACCCAACATAGAGAGTATAAACCCTAAAGGTCACTCGGTTGGTCACCTCGGTGGGCGACCCTACTACAAGTCACAGGTGTTATAACTATATCAGATACACCTCTTGATCAAGTTTAGATAAATATCTACTAAACCATAAGTTATTAGGATCTTTGCTTGGAGCTCGGGAGCTCATCTCATCTCATCTCGAAAACCAAAATCAAATAATCCGAGAATCCAAGACTCGACACAAAAACAACATTGTATGGCATCGAACCTTGGGCTCGATACCACTAAAGTTGTCACGCCGAGAACAAAATCAAACGACGTCACCTCCTGCATGTGGCAACATTTCGTTAATTAATAAGGCCCGTAGGTCCACAATAACAACAATATATATATATGAAAACAAAACTACACAAGACATATAAACATACTACATACAACAATCACACACATGCATACCGTATGACTAACACACCACAACAACACGTAAATCTCACAAAATCAATATACAACATAACGAAACACCAAATATAC
This sequence comes from Wurfbainia villosa, assembly GCA_025175895.1. NCBI lineage: Eukaryota > Viridiplantae > Streptophyta > Magnoliopsida > Zingiberales > Zingiberaceae > Wurfbainia > Wurfbainia villosa. Next base: position 115,602,302 of record CM045990.1, on the reverse strand, counting down.
AATGCACAATGGCACAAAACAAAACAAGAACCTCGTGAGATGAGATGAGCGATCCAAGTCACGCCTTCTGAGACTTGTTACCTAGGCGAAACCCAGTCAGTCGTGGTGGTGAGTATAGAATAAACATGTATATATGTCATATCACATGTATTTCAACATAATCTATACATATGCAGTATATCATATAGTATATAAATACAAGCCCACTAATAACAAATAAAACATACATCTACGCTACTCTCTAACATATATCCAAACATATATCCAATATATATATAATACCAACACATAATCTACTCATACTGTGCCAAAGTATCTATGGTCTATCCAACACATACCAATATCCGACACAGTGATAACATATGCAAGAAACATGCATGAATATGATGTCCACCCAAATCGCAAAAGCATAGTACAAACAAATGCAACATCACAATAAGCATATATATATATATGTATACTAATATACTAATCACAATCATCCATATATATATATACATGCATATATGTATATATATGGCAATATGCAAAAATGTCATCAGTCGGCAATGCAGCATGCATGGTCATGTCGGCTCACCCTAAAGCTACCACGACCCCAGTGTGGCCTTGGTGGCTCGAGCATGACAACTGTCCCAACTCAACACCAACCACTACTCTCGAGTGGCCGAGTGGGCAGTATGATCGAGTAGCATATAAGTGTAAAGGGGTCCCTGCTGTTGGCCACTCCGACAGGCACTACCCATGAGTGGTCGAGTGTCACACACGCAGGACTACGACACGCAAATCCAACTACCACCGTCTATAGTGGTAGAGTGCGGCACCACAATGCTCTGCCCTCACACGGGTGACTCCTCCTATGAGTAACCGTGGAGGCAGGTGTTAGTTAAAGCCCTAGAACCAATCATGTGATGGTTGAATAGGGAAAATTTTGTATCATATTCTATAAAGGCAAAGGATTGGTTATTATATTTACATCTTGCTTGTGCCAGCTAATTTAAATATAATAATGCCCTAGAAAAGTAGGTTCTTATCTACAGCACATCAATTGGCAGAATTGATTATGAGAGACTGTAGAGAACACTTTCCTAAATGTTCCTAGTCGAGTATTAATATGCAATGGCAATATTAATACATAAAGACTAGCATGTAGGTCAATTGATGACTTGATTTCACAAGTCATGGATATATGATATCAAGTTGACACATGGGTATATATTGGAGAATATATACTGAACTGACCCGCCATGAGAAAGTTTCATGGATCGTTATATGAGTGTCATAAACTTTCTCATGTGACTATTGGTATGAATAGTCCTTAGACCTGAAGTCACTATGGTTCCCTACATAAGGAGTTATGTACTTTGGTATCGTCAAACGTCACCCGTAACAGGGTGGACCATAAAGGCGATTACTAGGTATGTAACAAATTATGCGGAGGGATGTGAGTGATGTAGATGGGATCTATCCCTTCCATATGACGGGAGTGATATCGGTGGGCCCCTTGATTGAGTAGAACTACTAAAACGCATGCTCTCGAATGAGTCAATATGAGATATTGAGCTCATTTGTTTGAGTTAGTTTACTCAGGATCAAGAAACACATAGATTGATCGAGGATGACACGGTCTATGCCTCATTGATCAATGATATCAAGGATAGAAGGACACATATATTATAGTAGTCACAAAGGTTAGGATCTTGACTTATCTCAGAACTGGGTAGCAATGATGTATTGCTAGATGTCCGCCATCGCTTGTGTATCTAAAAGAGTTTAGATCCACCGCCAACGCTATGAGAGCCTATAGGGTCACACACAAAAGAGCATGATAATTAGAGGAATTAGAGTATTCTAGTTTGACTAGAATAATATGGGAATAAGCTTAAGTACAAAATGGTTTTTGGACTTTAAGCTTAATGAGAATTTTAGCTAATTGATTTAATGAGATTAATTCAATATGTTACCTTATTGATTTAATAAGATTAATTCAATATGATAACATAAGCTTAATTGAATTAATAAGATTAATTCAATATGATAACATAAGCTTAATTGAATTAATAAGATTAATTCAACATGCATGAATGCCACATAAGAATGCCACATAAGCATGCCACATAAGCATGTCACCTAAGCATCCACCTAAGCTAGTTAAGGTGGAAGGAAACAAAATGGTTTTGTCTCCTTAAGTGGCCGGCCAAACAAGGATATGTCTCAATGCAATGGATTGCATTGAATGTGTGGAGGTGAAAGGGTTTTTCCAACCCTATAAAAGACACCCTAAGTGGCCGACCAAATGGGGGATTGGCTTTGTTGTTGGTGGAAGCTTTGGTTGTGTTAGTGGTGAGAAAGCTTGGTGGAAGCTTTGGCTGTGTGGGTTTGTGAGTGTAGGCTAGCAAGAAGAGGAGTCTTCTTCTTCCTTTCTCCTTTTCCCTCTCTTCCTCTCCTTTAGGGACTTCTCTAGCAAGAAGTAAAGGAGAGCTCTTCTAGTTTTCCTTTTGTGAGACAAGAGCGTGCTCGTGTGGATACATATAGAGGCACGGACACTTGAACGTGCTAAAGATCCAACAAACCGAAAGGAAAAGCGGGATTAACAAGGGCACGCAACAAAGGTAATCCTCTCCTATAAGATAGGTTTAGTTTAGAGAAATTTATTTTATACGAGTTTGCTTTCGCATGGATCACTTGGAAGGGATCCTATTTTCCGTCACAAGATATGCCATTTGGCATAAAGAATTCTACAAAGTGGTATCAGAGCCACGTGCGAAAGATCGTATAAAAATAGGTTTTCTCTATTTTATATGTGATATAGAAGTAGGATAAATTTTATTATGAGTTGATAATTGCATTAGCAAATTTTCAAACATAATAAAATATCCAATGTCTTTTAAAAGTTAAAATGACATGGTGCATGGTTATAGCCTAGTCCCAAAAAGTTTGTGATTGTGTGTTGTAATTCTTAATACGGCCTGCGTGTCGTGCCTTTCTCCTAATATTCTTGTTGTAAAATTAGTTTTAGACTCGAATGTAACTCGAGTATTTCTCCTTTTGTAATGTACAAAACAAGGATGGAGGGTCCATTGGAAGATGAGGTTACAAGGAGGAAGTCAACACACAAGACAACCAAAAGGAAGCACTTAGGAGAAGATGCTATCCCTAGGTTGACCAATCAATCTTTTCATTGGCTTGAGAAGATTGTAGAATAAGGGCCATAACCATGACACGTTAGTTTAATATGTATGTGATGCATGTTAGTTTAGCTTGTATGTGATGCATGATTAGTATAGCTTATATGTGATGTATGCTAATATGTATATGATACATGTTTATTTCTTAATAAGTCTAAACGATATGCCTACCAAAGTTGGTACTCACTACTTCCTCGATCATTTGTTATTGGGTTTGCAAAGCAAAGCAATGCATTTTATCTTGAGGGGTGCGAGTGGACAATCGTGATGTCCCGCCATCACTTGGTTAAGACTTAATTAAGTGTTTTCTTAATTGGTTAAGAAAGTAGAGGCATATATTAGCTTTGAACATAAGTGTTAACATTAGTTTTGTGTGATTTCCAACATCGCCTTTGTCTTAGAAGTGGTCGCTGTCTGATATCCAAGAAGGCCCTGCGGCTCGCCACTACCGAAGTCGGTTTAGGAATAAACACTAAACTAATCTAAAACTTAACCAAAGCTATTAAAGAGTTACATCAGATGTAATTGGCAAAAGATTGCCTACCTAATTATACTACGCCTTGGGCGATTAGCCAAAGCTAACTCAAGACAATTATGATGTGGATCTTTATCCCATATAAATTTATAGCTAAATAGTAGCTATGAGAATTTAGTGGGAGCCTCATTTAATTAAAGGCCTAATTAAATGATTTAGGTATGATACTTAACTTTGCATTTTAATGTTGTAGATCACCATGTCATCTAACACGACACACCCTCAACTTGCGATCTGTCCTTGAGAAGGACAAGCTCAATGGAGCAAACTTTCTTGATCGGTATAGGAACTTGAGGATTATCCTCAAGCAAGAACGCAAACTATATGTCCTAGAGCACCCACTGAAATACCCGCCTACGGCCACTCGTTTGAAAAGGATGCTTATAAGAAGCATCAAGATGACGATTAGATGTGTCATGCCTTATGCTTGCCACCATGAACTCCGAGCTTCGTAAGCAACATGAGAACATGGATGCCTATGATATGGTTGAGCATTTGAAACAACTATATCAAGAGGCACGAGCGTTTTGAAGTGTCTAAGGCTCTTTGCATGCAAGATGCAAGAAGGAACACCAGAGGAACTCACGACTAAAATGATTGGGTACGCTTGAGAACCTTGAAAGACTAGGTTTTCCATCGAGCCAAGAATTGGCAACCGATGTTATCCCGCAATCGCTTTTAAGCATACAATCAATTCGCCATGAATTATAACATGAATGAAATTGATAAACCTTTGCCTGAGATTCTCAGCATGTTGAGAACTGCTGAACCAAATCTCAAGAAGAAAGTTAGTAATGTACTAATGGTCAAGAAGGACAAAGGTAAGCGCAAAGGCAAGGGTAAGACCCAAGCCAAAGGCAAGGCCAATTCATCCACTTCAAAGGGTAAAGGTAAAGTACCTAAGGAAGGGGACTGCTTCCATTGCGGTGAGACTGGACACTGGAAGCGGAACTGCAAAGTCTACCTTGAGGAAGTAAAGAACAAGAGAAGTGGGACTTCTGCCTCAGGTATACACGTTATAGAAGTTAATCTATCTATTTCTTCTACATGGGTATTAGATGGATGTGCATCTCACATTTGTACTAATGTGCGGACCGAGAAATAGTAGAATAATGGCAAAGGGCGAAGTGGACCTACGAGTAGGTAATGGCGCAAAAGTTGCTGCTGTAGCTGTAGGAACATATTCTTTGTCTTTGCCCACTGGGCTTATCTTAGAACTAGAGGAGTGCTTCTATGTGCCCGCATTAACAAAGAACATAATTTCTGTATCTTGTTTAGACAAGAAAAACTTTTCTTTTATAATAAAGGACAAATGTTGTTCCATTTATTTAAATGAAATGTTCTATTGTAATGCACCACTTATGAATGGTCTCTATGTTCTAGATTTAGATAACCCAATTTATAACGTAAATATCAAACGGTTCAAATCGAATGATTTGAACCAGACATATCTCTGGCACTGTCGCCTAGGTCACATAAATGAAAAACGCATATCCCAACTCCATAAAGATGGATTATTGGACTCATTTGATTTTGAATCATATGAGGTATGCGAGTCTTGTCTTTTAGGAAAGATGACTAAAACTCCATTTAGTGGACATGGCGAGAGAGCGACGGATTTGTTAGGACTCATACATACTGATGTATGTGGCCCTTTCAATGTCGAAGCCAGAGGAGGCTATAAGTACTTTATTACTTTCACTGATGATATGAGTAGATTTGGCTACTTATATTTGATGAGACATAAGTCAGAATCCTTTGAAAAGTTCAAAGAATTCAAGAATGAAGTACAAAACCAACTTGGTAAGCGAATTAAGCTACTTCGATCAGATCGAGGTGGTGAATACCTTAGTCAAGAGTTTCGTGATCACTGGCCGAGTGTGGGATAATATCCCAACTCACTCCACCTGGAACACCACAATGGAATGGTGTATCTGAGAGGAGAAATCGTACTCTATTAGATATGGTACGATCAATGATGATCCAGACTGTTCTACCTACTTCCTTTTGGGGTTTAGCTCTAGAGACAGCCGCTTTCACACTTAATCGTGTCCCATCAAAAGCCGTAGAAAAGACACCATATACGATATGGACCGGGAAGAGTCCCAAAATGTCTTTTATAAAGATTTGGGGTTGTGAAGCTTACGTTAGACGTCAAGTCTCAGATAAACTAGGACCCAAATCAGATAAGTGTTATTTTGTAGGATATCCCAAGGAAACTAAGGGATATTACTTTTACAATCCCACACTTGGCAAGGTGTTTGTTGCCAGAAATGTTGTCTTTCTAGAAAGAGAATTTATTTCTAGAAATACTAGTGGGAGTAAAATTCATCTTGAAGAAGTTCAAGATGATGATAACACTAAGGCTTCGATGGAAAATGAACATGCACCACAAAGTGTTGTGGATGAGGAATTTGTTGCCCAAAGAGTTGTGGAGCAAACACCTGTTCAAGTAGACCAACCTCTTCGTAGATCTAATAGGATCCGCGTGCCAACCCGAGAGATATTCTTTTCTCGATCGACAATGGTGAGGTATTGCTTGTCGATCTCGACGAGCCTACATCCTATCAAGAAGCTATGATGAGCCCAGATTCCGAGAAATGGCTAGAGGCCATGAGATCCGAAATGGAATCCATGTACACTAACCAAGTATGGACTTTGGTTGATCCACCTGAAGGGGTAAAACCCATTGGGTGTAAGTGGGTCTTTAAAGTAAAGACTGACATGGATGGTAATAAGCATACCTATAAAGGTAGATTGGTGGCTAAAGGATTCAAACAAATTCATGGTATTGACTATGAAGAAACCTTTTCACCAGTTGCGATGCTTAAATCCATTCGGATCATACTTGCTATTGCAGCCTACCATGATTATGAGATCTGGCAGATGGATGTCAAAACCGCTCAATGGAAAGCTACTCGAGGATGTGTACATGACACAACCTGAGGGTTTTGAAGATCCAAAGCATCCTGGAAAGGTATGCAAACTGCAAAGGTCCATTTATGGACTAAAGCAAGCCTCTTGAAGCTGGAATCTTCGATTCGATGATGCAATCAAAGAGTTTGGTTTCATCAAGAATGAAGATGAGCCTTGTGTCTACAAGAGAAATAGTGGGAGCACAGTTGTATTTCTTGTCTTGTATGTAGATGACATACTTATCATCGGAAATGATATTCCCTCACTCCAGTCTGTGAAGATGTGGTTAGGGAATTGTTTCTCGATGAAAGACTTAGGTGAAGCTGCCTATATTCTAGGCATCAAGATCTATAGAGATAGATCTAGAAGATTACTTGGCCTAAGTCAGAGTACATACATTGATAAAGTGCTAGATCGTTTTGCTATGCAAAATTCTAAGAAAGGGTTTCTGCCTTTATCACATGGTGTGAGTCTTTCGAAGACTCAATGTCCCTCTTCTAAGGAGGAGAGAGATCGCATGGATAAGATCCCTTATGCATCTGCTATAGGGTCTATCATGTACGCCATGCTTTGTACTCTCCGACGGCGTCTCAGTATGCTTTGAGCATGACGAGTAGATACTACAGATCCAGGTGAAAGTCACTGGATAGCACACAAAAATATTCTTAAGTACTTACGAAGAACGAAAGAATATTTCCTGATATTTGGAGGCAATGAGGAGCTAACTGTAAAGGGTTACAGTGATGCAAGCTTCCAAACAGACAAGGATGACTATAGATCGCAATCGGGGTACGTGTTTTGCCTGAATGGTGGAGCTGTGAGCTGGAAGAGTTCGAAGCAGGACACAGTTGCTGATTCTACAACAGAAGCCGAGTATATTGCAGCATCTGATGCAGCAAAGGAGGTTGTTTGGCTCTCAAGTTCATCAGTGAACTTGGGGTAGTTCCTAGCATTGCAGATCCAATAGACCTCTATTGTGACAACAATGGGGCTATCAGACAGAGCTAAGGAACCTCGATCACATCAATGACCAAACACATATCACGGGCGCTTCCATCTCATTCGAGAGATCATCGATAGAGGAGATGTGAGGATATGCAGAGTACCGACAGAAGCTAACATCGCAGATCCATTGACCAATGCTTTGGCACAGAGGAAGCATGATGGTCACACTAGGTCACTAGGTATTAGATATCATAGTGATTGGTACTAGTGCTAGTGGGAGATTGTTAGTTAAAGACCTAGAACCAATCATGTGATGGTTGAATAGGGAACATTTTGTATCATATTCTATAAAGGCAAAGGATTGGTTATTATATTTACATCTTGCTTGTGCCAGCTAATTTAAATATAATAATGCCCTAGAAAAGTAGGTTCTTATCTACAGCACATCAATTGGCAGAATTGATTATGAGAGGCTGTAGAGAACACTTTCCTAAATGTTCCTAGTCGAGTATTAATATGCAAGGGCAATATTAATACATAAAGACTAGCATGTAGGTCAATTGATGACTTGATCTCACAAGTCATGGATATATGATATCAAGTTGACACATGGGTATATATTGGAGAATATATACTGAACTGACCCGCCATGAGAAAGTTTCATGGATCGTTATATGAGTGTCATAAACTTTCTCATGTGACTATTGGTATGAATAGTCCTTAGACCTGAAGTCACTATGGTTCCCTACATAAGGAGTTATGTACTTTGGTATCGTCAAACGTCACCCGTAACAGGGTGGACCATAAAGGCGACATCGGGTATAAATTATGCGAGGGATGTGAGTGATGTAGATGTGTTCTATACCTTCCATTTGACGGGAGTGATATCGGTGGGCGCCTTGATTGAGTAGAACTACTAAAACGCATGGCCATGCTCGAATGAGTCAATATGAGATATTGAGCTCATTTGTTTGAGTTAGTTTACTCAGGGATCAAGAAACACATAGATTGATCGAGGATGACTCGGTCTATGCCTCTTTGATCTATCTTATATCAAGGATAGAAGGTCACGGTCATATATTATAGTAGTCACGAAAGGTTAGTGGATCTTGACTTATCTCAGAACTTGGGTAGCAATGATGTATTGCTAGATGCCGCCATTATCGCTTGTGTATCTAAAAGAGTTTAGATCCACCGCCAACGCTATGAGAGCCTATAGGTCACACACAAAGAGCATGATAATTAGAGGAATTAGAGTATTCTAGTTTGACTAGAATAATTTGGGAATAAGCTTAAGTACAAAATGGTTTTTGGACTTTAAGCTTAATGAGAATTTTAGCTAATTGATTTAATGAGATTAATTCAATATGTTACCTTATTGATTAAATAAGATTAATTCAATATGATAACATAAGCTTAATTGAATTAATAAGATTAATTCAACATGCATGAATGCCACATAAGAATGCAACATAAGCATGCCACATAAGCATGCCACCTAAGCATCCACCTAAGCTAGTTAAGGTGGAAGGAAACAAAATGGTTTTGTCTCCTTAAGTGGCCGGCCAAACAAGGATATGTCTCAATGCAATGGATTGCATTGAATGTGTGGAGGTGAAAGGGTTTTTCCAACCCTATAAAAGACACCCTAAGTGGCCGCCAAATGGGGATTGGCTTTGTTGTTGGTGGAAGCTTTGGTTGTGTTAGTGGTGAGAAAGCTTGGTGGAAGCTTTGGTTGTGTGGGTTTGTGAGTGTAGGCTAGCAAGAAGAGGAGTCTTCTTCCTTTCTCCTTTTCCTCTCTTCCTCTCCTTTAGGGACTTCTCTAGCAAGAAGTAAAGGAGAGCTCTTCTAGTTTTCCTTTTGTGAGACAAGAGCATGCTCGTGTGGATACGTATAGAGGCACGGACACTTGAACGTGCTAAAGATCCAACAAACCGAAAGGAAAAGCGGGATTAACAAGGGCACGCAACAAAGGTAATCCTCTCCTATAAGATAGGTTTAGTTTAGAGAAATTTATTTTATACGAGTTTGCTTTCGCATGGATCACTTGGAAGGGATCCTATTTTTCCAAGCATATGCCATTTGGCAAGGATGTGACTCTCTCAACCACTGCATGTAAATGCATGAATGCAATGTCTTCCACCATAGACTCTCTATCCTGTAGAGAGTCATATCAATCTACTCGACGCACTCTCTATCCTGTAGAGAGTCGTACTCAACTGATCATAATACTCTCTATCCTGTAGAGAGTCATACCAATCTACTCGACGTACTCTCTATCATGTAGAGAGTCGTACTCAACTGATGGACACACTCTCTATCCTGTAGAGAGTCGTACTCATCTCATTATAACAAGCTAGGACCACTGGTCTGTAGCGATACCCTAAGTATCATTCCTCTGACCATTTACACAATACATGTTCGGTGGTAACATACAACCTAAGGGTACTAGAACTAACCCTAGGTTAAAGACATTATCTACCTACGGATGATCTTTTTGCCCAATATACAATCAGATTGTCATCCGGACTTTACTATTTGCACTTAACTTAAACAGATTCTAAGATACTTACATCACCTATATGTATAACTCCTAATCATGATAAAATAAACATGATATCAGCAATGGAGTTAATAGCCAACGGTAAAGGATCAAGCATACGATAAAAAGAACAGGGTCAAGGTAATATGAACACCTAACATGCTCATATCAATGACTAAATCTGAATGAAATACAACTACTCGGACCAGGTAGGAAATTACCCACCTGCTATGTAGAGTATCCAATAAATCTCCACGTCCAAGAGTTTCTCACAATTTAAAATCCTGCAAGAAAGAGCAAGGAACATATCTAAGTTCTTTATAAGTCCAATAGTGCTATGAAATCCCTATCGATTCCCTTACACTACTTAATCAACCCAGAAGTGCATATACGACAACATGCATAACTTATCCAGATATGAACTTACCAAGCTTAACTTTCTTTGCACATCTTCTTGATCTCATCAGATCTACTCAACTGCCTCTTTATCCATTTATAACCAGCAGTCCAAATCACTCTGTAACCTCATTTAACTTCAGCCTCCCACAACTCCATCCGAATCAATATCTTCCTGTTCACTATCAACCATTGAACCAATATCAAATTAACTACATAAACAACCATACAACACAATTTCAACAACCCTTAACACCTTTTCGCCATTTTTCCAAACTTCTACTCTTTGAATTCAAAATCCAAAGATAAAAGGGAGGTTAAAGGGATTACCCAAGGATACAATGGTAAGTCTTCAGAATAATCAACATCGAGTCGTCGCTCCCATCACAAGCAAGCCGAAAGGAATCATGATCTGATCTCGAGTCGTGGTTGCGTTGTGGTCGAAACAAGCCAAGCTCTCACGCTCAATCAAAATACATGAACAACATAGGTGTAGAACGGTGATAGAGCATACAGCAAGCGATGCTTCTTGTCAAATCGGAAGAAGGCAATGGTGAGGAAGGAACACCAAACTGTGACAGTGAAGGGAGGAGAAGACACTGACCACAGTGGCTGGTGCGACTGGCTGCGGCGGTGGGCGCGGTGTCGACGCACGATTCGGAGAATTCCGAACCCCCGACGGCAACAGTGGAAAGCGGCGGAGAAGCAAGGGCGCCGACTTCCTACCCAGTCGTTGTCTGCTCCGGTAGATATCACAAATGGTAGAAGGTTCGATCGTTGGCGATGGAGCACCGATCGCTGGCGGGAGTGAAGGGATGGCGACGAGTGATTCAGCGGAGATCTAGGCGACCGGTGAGATCCAGTTCAAGGAAGGCCGGAAGCAGATGGATCTCGCGGCGAGGGGGAATCGACAGAGTTGGGAAAACCAGAGGTCGACGAGAGGGAAGGGACGGCGACGGGGCGCGGTTCGACGGTCGCGCAACGTGCGGTTTGTGGATGCAGATCAGTCGAGGAAGGAGCGGCGATGGCGTGGCGACTGGCTTGTGGGCGTCGGTGATTGAGAGGAGCTCGCGACGACAGTGACGACGGCGTGGCCGGCGCGCGAGGGAGATGAAGACGGCGAGGAGGCGTCGTCGGGCGATTCGGCGGTCGACAGCGCAAGGAAACAGAGGGGTCGCGTGATTGGGGAAAGAAGAAGAGGATCGGTCATTCGGGGAAAATGGAAGGGATCGGGGGAAAACTAAATGATTCTTATTAAACCCATAAATTCTTAACAGATATTCTAAACAGGCCTTACAAAAGTCTATCTGCTTTATCCCCGTAAAATGTCCATAACACTTCCGTTTAAATCCAGAAAAATTTCTAAAAATTCCTGGGAAATTCTATAGAGTATTTTCCCTAATTAACAAGCATTATTTTATTTTATTATTATTATTTTTTTTCGGTATTTTACATCGTGCGCTTGATGCTGCCGAGGGACGTGACCGCGAACGAAGAGAGCTTCGGCGAGGGACTTCAAGTGAGATGAGAGAATGAGTGAAATGTAAGTAGCTCATTAGGTGAACTTGCCCGAATGACTGAGTGTCGGAGGCTCGACCGAAAGGGTTTAGGTTTACCCGACCGCTGGACGCTCAAACGGATGTAAAGTTTGATGTTTACCCAGCATCAGTCGACTGCCGTGTCATGGAAGTCGACTGTGAATTGACTGGTGTTCGAGTCTGGATTATGTGTCATCAGTCGACTGCCATGTGGCGATCATTGCGACTCTGATCGATTGATGATGGCATCGATCGGTAGTCACGAGAGGACGAGAATGGTGATCAGTCGAGTGCTCGCTTCTAGCACTCGACTGTTAGCTCCATCAGTCGACTGGTGGGACGATCAGTCGACTGATGTGGGAGCCATTGGATGAAATCCAACGTGGAAGAAGCCATTATTGGGCAACGGCTACAGGAGCAGTCGATTGATCAGGGCATCAGTCGATTGCTAGTGGCTAATGGGAAGAAAACAACCTTTTCTATTTATAGAGAAGGTGTGGGCTTGTGGATGGCTAATGGTTATGCTCTAAGTGATCATCCAAGTGCTCCACAAGCTTCCAACTCTTTCTCTTGCTCTTATTTCAAATCTATTGTAAGAAAGAGTGTTGTGTTGTAAGAAGGTTTACCTCCACCTTGCTTTGGCTAAAGGGAGAGACCATATTGGATTGGTTTCGGAGTGATTCATCGGAGACGAATCGGACCGTGGATTAACGGCGAGGTCGTGAACCACGTTACATTTTGGTGTTAGCATTGTTTTATCTTTGTGTTGTCTTAATTGCTTGTTTAGTTTTGTTTCCGTTGCGCTAATATTCTTTGTAAACAAGCAATTCCATCGTACGATGAAATTCACCCCCCTCTAGCCGGCCACCTATATTCCAACATCGAGCTAGACGATCGACTTGATTGACCTATTGATCGGTCGTAATCCCAATCGACTATTCAAGCCTTCTGGACTCTCGAGTGTTGAACACTGGAGACCAGTCGACTAGTATAAGTCACCAGTCGACTGATATACTTCAAGTATGACTAATTCATGCTCGAAAATATACCCTAAGCCTAGACTTAACCTTCTAGCTTCTCCATCATCCTTGCGCCTCCAGGATCCCTCCGAGTCTGTGACTCCTTCATTCTTACACTTGTCTTCAAAAGCTTCCCTCGGTTTCGTAATGCTTTGGGTTTTTCTTTTGCCAAAATCCGCTTGGATTTTACGCCGCCAATACTACATATTTGGACTTATACTGTCAAGACCTTGTCTTTGAACTTCCTTTGCCAAGGTCTGCTTGGACTTTACGCCGCCAAGACTATATGCTTGGACTTATACTACTAAGACCTTACCCTTGGACTTTCGTTGCCAAGATTCACACTTAAACTTCTCTTTACCAAGTCTTCACACTTAAATTTTTCTGTCGCTTAAACATTCATAGTTAGATCACAATTATTGTCTAACTTCAAATGATTTATCCAAATATCAAAATATATTAATGATTGGAAAATTTTTGCACCAACATTTAGTGCTATTCACCCTCTCCCCTCTTTAGCGCACTATTCGATCATATATATTGATCTTTAATCTTAACTTTGCAAGATAGTTACAATTCACATTTCAGAATCATCAATTACAGTTTGATTCATGATTTGCGACCCTTCTAAATTATTATTTATATTTTATCTATAAAAAATATTTAAAATTTAAAAACTTAAAAGAAAAAAAAAAATTAAAAAGTGTTAATTAATTCAAGTTGTCTATCTGGTTTATCTACCTAGTATATAAAAGGATTGAAGTCATATATAGTTTATTAATTAGTATCGAAATGTTTTATTTCTCTTTAAAAATTACATTCTTTTATTTTTAAAATAATTTTCTTTCAATTACCAAGTAATTCTTTTAAAATATCAAAAGTCAAAGTAAATCAAAGTGAATGTTATATTAAAATATGATCGTCGTCATTTTTTGAATATTAATATTTTTTTCTTCTAATATTAATATTGGTATATTTTAATATAATGAGACATAATAATAATAATATATATCTCATATAAATTAGTTTTTGATTAATTTTTATATATTCGATGATAACTTTCACTATATATATATATATATATATATATATATAATTTTATCTTTTTAGTAATTTTATTATTTAGATATATCACGTAAGTCAAATAATCTTTATAAACTCAATGTAGAAAGAATAAAAAAATAGAATAAAAAAATAGGATAAAATCAAAATAATCTATTAAAAAAGTTAAATGTGAATAAAAATTTAATGAATTAAAAATAGAATATTTTTAAAAAATATATATTAAAAATTTGACATAGAATAGAATCATATTTAAAGTAAATGGATTAATATAAATTGAACTACATCATTAAAAATTTTAAAATATTATAAATATTATTAAATACGAATTAGATTCGATTTGAACAAGTTTAGAATATTGTCATCGTTGCAAATTTAGGTTTGGCTTAGTCTCTTTACAATAAACTCAAATTAATTTTACAAATTATAGGAAGTAAATTCATACAAGAAAATGAGAAGACAGGTAAATTAAAATGGCTATATTGAAATATACAACGAAATTTTATGTATTGAATTGAATTTTTTCGTCATCGGGGAGATGGGGAGAAGTATCGATTCCGCAGTTCGATCAATATAAAAACAGTTTTTCATCACTCGAGTCCTTCCTTTACCTTTGAGCTCCGCTAGGGTTTGGGTTTCGCCTCTTTGCTCCGATCTTGATTGCTCCATCTCTTCTTCATCTTCTTGATCGCAGTTGGTAGGCTAGTGGGCGGCTGTGGAGGATGTCGCTCCGGCCGAGCGAGAGAGCGGAGGTCCGCCGGAACAAGTACAAGGTGGCGGTCGATGCGGAGGAGGGACGGCGGCGGAGGGAGGACAACATGGTTGAGATCCGCAAGAACCGGCGGGAGGAGAGCCTCCTGAAGAAACGGCGGGAAGGGATGCAAGCTGTCCAGCCCGTCCCGCAGCCCATCCACACCGCTGCCATCGAGAAAAAGGTGACTTTAGTTTCGTTGTTTTTATTGATTGATTTCGATTATTGAATCGGTTTTCTAGGGTTGTTCGTTTGATCCGATGGTTGTGTTCTCTTTGTTGGTTTTTATTTCGGAATCTGTAGCTCGTTTTTGGACTGATCTAATAATTTGCAGTTAGAGAGCCTCCCTGCAATGGTGGCCGGCGTTTACACTGATGACAACGCTATGCAGATAGAAGCAACCACGCAGTTCCGGAAATTACTCTCTATAGGTATTAATTGATTAATAAAGTTATGTTTTCTGCCTTGTAACATATGCTTGGAAAGGATTATATTGTTTATAACTTTCCATTTTATCAGAACGAAGCCCCCCAATTGAGGAGGTGATACAAACTGGGGTAGTTCCTCGGTTTGTTGAGTTCCTTATGAGGGAAGATTTTCCTCAACTTCAGGTAAACTTCTTTCTTATCTAGGTTTCAAGAGTTGGTTGTGATTTTACTTCTGCATTTTATTTACATAAATATTAAATGCTTTTAACGGCACCTGGCAGTTTGAAGCTGCTTGGGCCCTCACCAATATTGCTTCAGGGACATCAGAACACACTAAGATTGTGATAGACCATGGAGCTGTTCCCATTTTTGTCAAACTTCTCAGTTCCCCCAATGATGATGTCCGTGAACAGGTAAAATTTATTGCAAACAAGAGTTGTTACAGTACGCCTTACAATCTTTGGAATTTGGCTGGTGGGCATAATTTAGCAAAATCCTTATATGTAAATTTAGGCAGTGTGGGCCTTGGGTAATGTGGCTGGTGATTCACCAAGATGTCGAGATCTTGTCCTTGGTAATGGAGCATTATTCCCGCTCCTGCAACAGCTGAATGAGCTTGCTAAACTCTCCATGTTAAGAAATGCCACTTGGACCCTGTCAAACTTCTGCAGAGGGAAGCCACAGCCAGCTTTTGAACAGGTCTGTCTGTAGCTGTATTAGTCTATTGTTCAGGGCCACCCCAAAGCACATATTCCCTTACATATGGCTGTTGTGTATGTTGATGGGCAGGTTAAGCCTGCTCTTCCAGCACTTGAGAGGTTAATTCATTCAACTGACGAAGAAGTACTGACAGATGCATGTTGGGCACTATCTTATCTGTCAGATGGTACCAATGACAAAATACAAGCTGTCCTTGAGGCTGGTGTCTGCCCTCGGCTTGTAGAACTTCTTCTGTAAGATATGGTTACTATAGTTATAATTTTCAATTCCTCTCTGCAAAATGCTTATTTTCATTGCTTCTAAGTGCAGCCATCCCTCACCTTCTGTGCTTATTCCAGCCCTTCGCACAGTTGGTAACATTGTCACAGGAGACGATGTGCAAACTCAGGTCTGCTGAATGTCCACTCCTTTTTTTTAATGATGTTCTTCATGATTTGCTCAAGATTGTGCACCAACTTTTTTTGTCTTTCTTATTGATACTCGTGCAGTGGATGCATCTGACCTAGGAATGAAATACATAATTTACACTTTTTCGAAGTAATCAATAATCCAATTTCAGCTTATTAGCCAGTAATAAATAAGACATGTATATTATTTTGGAAATTACCTTACAATTATATAACTGTGATACTTGTATCTTGTCATGGTGCTATTAGATTATTGTAAGTACTGTAGTTTTTCACCTTGTTTTTTAGAGTATAAGTTGGCAGATAAGAGTATAAGTTTCTTTACCAAGATATTTCTGGTATTCTGAACTTGATTTTTATTTTCAACAGATTTTTGCATTTGTGTTCTAATTAGCTATTGTAGTGCTAGGACTGCTATTTTTGCTAACATACACCATGTGGGGAACATCCTATGATGGGAGGGTGAAAATGAGAGGAAGGTGAGTGAGGAAATTGCTTGAAAGAAATGATTGATAAGAGATGGCCTATGGTACTTGGACTTAGCATAAACTCCTCTGATACCCATATCAATATCGAATGAAATGGGTTTGACACTGGAAAATGAGTCCTATGAAATGAACTTGTCTATTTCCTCAAATGAATCAAGTAGAAAAATTGGATAAGAGAGAGGAGAACAAATAGAAAGATGCAAAAAGAGCAAGAGGAAGTGGAGCAAGGAGACTTGTCTATTGCCATGTCTTCAAGGAAAGAAAAAGGCACTAAAGATCCCTTTCTGGAGTGATGGAGAGCATCCACTACTTGGTGTTGAATGACCTTGGAGGTGGTTGGCTTGCAAGCAAACAACTAGAAGAGGAGGAAGAATATGAGGAGAGATCTTAGGATAAAAAATTGTAGAAGTGTTGCACAAGGTTGAACAATATTCTTTTGGTATCTTGCCGGTGTTTCGACTACGGTGCGGGTAGAGAATTGGAGGGGAATAAAGAAAGAGATGAAAAAGAAGACAACACTAGTATATACCTAATTCCACTCATTCCAAATTTTGTGATTCATCTTAAATTAAATGGTTTTGACATCGTAGTGTACAAACACATGCTAAAAAAACAACCATACAACCATTATTTCAATTCATTTTGATAAATTTTGTAGCATGTTAAGGAGTATCAGTTGTTAGTAATGACATGATATTCATCTACATAATTGGCACAATGATATATTATAAATTTCCTGTGTGCACCGAGTAGTATCGAAGTTTGGTAATTTATTAAAACATACATTTTGACTGTGCTACCCACCACAGCATGAAATTTTAGACTGATTTTGTATGTGACCTTAGATGAACCTAATCCTTCTTTACCACTAAACTGAACCAGTTCAAGTTTGGTTCAGCTAGTAAACATCTGAAGTGGCCCCGGTTAGAATCTAAATTGAACCCAATTTGAGATCCAACCAATCCAAGCCTAATCTTGCTCATAGTTTTCCAAATAGCAACAAATAAATCCCCCTAACAACTTGGTTCAATATTAATTTAACTAAATGACAAAATGCCTTAAACCCTTTTCTGCTGAGTTCTGTGTCTCCATTGTGTAAATGCACGCCCCAAACATTTGGATCCACACTTGCGACAGTGTTTTTATCCTGTTAAACTTAGGAGAAGACAAGGAGGAAAAGAGACAATGAAGGTTGTTGTTCAGGAAAAAAATGGGAGAGAGAAAAGTTTATACCTCACTACATTTATAAATCACTAGAGCTAAAGGATCTTGTATGCATAGGTAGTTTTAGAGGTTGAGGAACCTTAGGATATTATTGTCACCCCTTGGGTAGTTTTAGATCACTGCTGTTAAGATATCTCTAGCCTATGCCATGTCTCTCTCCTTTTTTTTTTCCTGAAGAATGAAGATGTCTTATATTGAAGGTACATGAGAAGATAATATTTCAGATTACATGAATACTTTTTCATATTGTTTTAATTGCTCCTTTTTCTGTATGCATTTTGATTTAATGCATCATCTGATTTTTGTTGTAACCAGGGTTAGTTGTTTGGAGAAGCAACTAACACATAAACATGTCTGATATAATTTTTGGATCTTGATCTCGTGAATTTTATGTACCCATAGTGGTCATCAACACCCATAAGCTTTTGTATATTTAAAATCCTACCCGGTTTCCTTCTTGTTTGTGCAATTCCAATCTATATTATCATATCTGGTGTTCAAATTTTCATTCTACTGTCATCAAGTATTCATCTTGTTCTATGGAAGCAAGACACTATTTTTCCATGTTTTTTGCTCCTTTTGTTTCTGTTAATTTGTAATTCAGAATATTCAACTTACATGAAAGAAGCCCTATTTATAGATAAGATTAGAGCTTATTCAAAAGAATAAATCAAACCCTATCCTAGGAATAAATCAAAACTCTATCCTAAGAATTAATTATTCCTAATGATATTTAGGGATAACAATTATCCCTATTTATATCTACAATATTCTAACACTCCCCCTCAAGCTGAAGAATATAAATTATATGCACCCAGCTTGTTACATATGTAGTCAATTCGGGGACCTCTCAGTGACTTAGTAAATATATCTGCTAGTTGATCATGTGAGTTAACAAAACTAGTAGATATTTCTCCAGATATGACTTTTTCTGAAGTGTGATGACTTATATATGCTTTGTCCTCTCATGAAAAAACTGGATTTGAGGCGATATGCATGGCGGCGATTATCACATATAAGTGACATTTGTAACGTCTCCAAATTTTAGCTCAAGCAATTTGTTTGAGCCGTATAAGTTCTTGGTACTAAGGCCATAGCTCGATACTCTGCCTCACTGCTGGATCTTGCACAACATTTTGCTTTTTGCTTTTCAAGAAAACAAGGTTATCTCCAGAACAAATATACAAAACCGTAAGTAGATCTCCTATCGATGGGAGATCCTGCCCGATCTGCGTCAATATCCTATAACTCGAGTATGTCCTTTGTCTTCATACTGAAAGACCCTTTCTGGGCGCCTCGATATATCGAGCAATCACGAATCACAGATCCCAATGTTCTTTATATGGTGAGTTGACAAACTGACTTACTACAATTACTACAAATGATATATCGGAATGAGTGATGAAGGTAACTTAGTCTTCCTACTAATCGCTTTGTATCGTTCGGGATCTAGTAGAGGCTCCCCGATTTGGTAGGAGCTTGACATTAGGATCCATAGGGTTGTCATTGTCTTTGAGTTTAACATTCCTTTCTTCTAGAATATCCATTCGATACTTCCTTTGAGATATAATGATCCCATTTCTGTCTTTACTTATTCCCAGAAGTATTTAAGTCTCGAGATCCTTTTCGAAATGTTTGAAAAGATGTTGTTTCACCTGTGAGATCCCAGAGATGATCACTACGTGATGACAATATCATCAACATAAACCACTAGAGGTAGATGCCCGATGAGTGGCGATAAAAGGCGAGAATGGTCTCGCTCTAAATCGAATCATTGAATTACAATACTAAATCTACCGAACCATGCTGGGTATCGCTTGAGACCGTATAAAGATTTTCGCCGCGCACAAGACGTAAGACTCGAGCGATAAAACACGGAGGTTGCTCCGTATGAACTTCTTGAGCGAGTCACCGTGTAAGAATGCATTCTTAATATCTAAGCGATAAAGAGACCGGTGTTGAATCGCGTGATGGACATGAGTAAGCGTATAGAGGACATCTTGCGGCGGGAGAAAGCGTGTCCCATAATCCAATCAGAAGATCTGAGTATAACCTTTAGCGAGAGGCGAGCCTTAAGCCCGATCCAGCATTCCGTCGGACCAACCTTATCTTGTATATACCCATCGACAACCAACAAGCGACTTTCCGGTGGTAGAGGCGAGATCCCAAGTCCCACAACTCATAAAGCACTCATTTCATTTATCATAGCTTGTTTCCATCTGGATGGATAAATGCATCTCTGCGATCTTTGGAAGAGAAAGCAGGGGCGAAGAGGAAGAAGACAAGAATAATAGGAAGGAGATGGCGATGGTAACTCAAAGAAACATAATGTGGAGAAGGATTACGAGTGGAGCGTATACCTTTTCGAAGAGCGATAGAATATCGATTCGAGAATCTTGGACCGGAGGAGGGAGCGGAGGATCGGCTCGAGATGATTCCGTGGCAGTCGGTGTTGGCCGCAAGAGCGAGCGAGGCAGCGATAAACCTGCAACGGAGGAGAGGAATTTGGGGGTGATAGAGAAACCGGAGGATCAAAGAGATAGCATAGAAGGATGAAACTCGGATGATGACTCTAAAGACCCAAAGGCGAATCAAAGAAGCGTGACATCGGCAGAGATGAAATCTGAACGAGAGTAGGGAATAACACTTATACCCTTTCGAGCAGTGGGTACCCAAGAAAAACACATTTATCGTAGGGAGAGAGTTTATCAATGCCAGGATCAAGAGTACGAGCAAAGCATGTAGAACCAAAGACCCTAGGTGGTAAAGGATGAAGGACTGCTTTGGATAAAGAAACGATGAGGTATTTGACCTGTAAAGTAGAGGAAGGCATGCGATTGATGAGATAACATGTGCAAGTACGACATCACCCCAAAACGAAGAGGAACATGAGAGTGAGGAGAAGAGTCCTGGTGGTCTCAAGAAGATGGCATTCTCAAGGCTCGAACTCCATTCTCCGCTGGGGGTATGAGGACAAGACTTCGGCGTAATACGCCGCGAGATGCCAAAAAGATTCAAACGGAGTAGATAGATATTCACGCATTATCACTGCAAGGATCAAGAGGGATACCAAATCGTTTCAATTTCATTAAAAAGATCAAAAAATAAACAATTCGAGCGATCTTCATCGATATAACCAAGTACAATGAGAAAAATCGTCAATAAAGGTAACAAAATATCGCGGACTCTAATGTAGAGTAACAATACTCTGACCCAAATATCGAATGAACTAAAGCAAAGGGAGACGAGTCTGACTTATAATGCGAGGAGAAATGAACTACGATATGCCGCTTTAATCGATACGACTACAAGATAAAGACTCTAAGTGAGACAGATTAGGATGTAATTGTTTTAACTTATCAAGACCAGATGTCCCAACCGAGTACGGATAACAAGTGGAGATACCGCACTAACAAGAGAGTTTTGGTGCGGTTGATATACTACGAGATTCACATCCGAGCCAATCATCCTCCCCTGCATCTCGTCCCGCAGAATGAAACATAAGATTTAGTGAATGAGATGACACAATCAAGAGACCGAGTGAGCTGACTTATTGATAATAAATTAAAGGGAGCTCCGGGAACATAAAGAACATTCTGAATGGGAAGAGATGGAGAAGAATGAACAATACCAACACCTTGGGACTGAGTCTGAGAACCATTTGCCATAGTGACAAAGGGTAAATAACCAGAAGTAGATAGTGAGGAAAAAGAGATCTATTACCGTGATATGACGGTGGCCCCAGCAGTCAAGTACCCAAGGACCCAAGAACGAGATATGCCAAAGAAAGGAATTACGCGTGTAATGGCAAGAAGAAGGGAATTAGACTCGTCGACCTCATACCACTTCGTAAAGTCATCATAGAAGGCGTGGAGCTGAGCCGTATTGACCGAGGCGGTGGAGTCGAGCCGATGTCAATCGCGAACGAGGCCAAGACGTGATGTAACTCGAGCGATCCGAGCAAAGACGCAGGAGGTCACCTGGAGACTCCAACATTTATCAATCGTGTGTCCTCGTCGGTGCGATAATGATTACACCAAGGACGCCCTTCGCCATTCTTACGCGGTGGAGGTTTGTTGTTATTTTCAGAGACCAACGTCAAGAGTCAACCGGAACGGAGGATGGTAATGCCAAGACTTTAGTAGGGACACGGGAGAGTCGCCAGTAGAGTCCATGTTTTATGGGTCGCCAGATCCGATCACGAACATGAGAGTAATCTGCGGCATCTATAATGCCAGAGAGACATAAAAATTTCTTCCGATTTTCAAGCTCGCAATAGAGTGGCCGCAGTGGAGCAGTGTCATCAACTCACACGTAAGACTAGATCGATCCCAAATAAGTCGACATAGACTCCTCGATCCGACGGCATTAAGAATGGTCACGAGGTCATCACAAACTCGATAAAGTCGCCGAGAAGTGTTCGTAAAAAGTTGTTGAGCTTGTATCCAAACATCCTCGCAGGTCTTATGAGTTCAAGACATCCCAAGAGATGGATGGATCGTGGCTCTGATAACGCAACACAACCGAGCATCAACTTTTCTCCATAAAGGACGATCCGCCACTCAATATCCTCTTCGGCCAGGTAAGATGCTTTTCATAACCCTGTCCAACAAGCCAAAGCTCAATATAAGAAGCCCAAGAGGAGTAGTTCTTACCATCCAAGAACTCGATGTGCCACATGGTTGGTAAAAATCGGAAACTCCGGCTTCGAAGTATTGGAGGTAGTCATGACGAATGACACAAGTATTGACTACTCGATCGGGTCTGACAGAGATGGGGAATGAACTGCACAAATCTGCGACCTTAGTAACAGAAGAGGATCGCAGACTGCAGATGCGCAGGCCGAGAGCGAGGAGGAGAAGATCTTCTGGCAGTAGAGTCAGCAGCAGTGGGGAGCCGGCGGACGAAGGAACCAGATGGCCTGGGACGTCGTCCTCCTCTCCGCGACTGGACGGCGGTCGCGACGAAGGAGCCGGCGGCGGTGGATGTTTGCGACGGTCACCCAGCCGCGTCGCGTGCGGAAGAAGCGATGGAGAAGAAGACGGAGAAAGAACGCTGCTCGTCGCGCTGCTGAACGAACGCTGCTCGTCGCGCGTGAGGAAGCTAGGATCTCGGCAGGTAGAGTTGGGGCAGCAGTGGGGAGCCGGCGGACGAAGGAACCAGATGGCCTGGGACGTCGTCCTCCTCTCCGCGACTGGACGGCGGTCGCGACGAAGGAGCCGGCGGTGAAGATCGAGAGGAAGACGCCGAGATCGCGGGCGAGGGCGGCCTGGCGCGCTGCCGAGGAAGGGGACGACGAAGTGCGGCCCCGACGTAATATGACCTTCTTGCGCGCAGAGGAGGTAAAGCCCGGACAACGCAGCTGGTCGAAGCTGCAGGCGGTGATTCGGCGAAGGAATGCTGCGTTCGGGAAAGGAACGCGCGGCGAAGGAACGTCGCGTTCAGGAAAGGAACGCGAGTAACGGGCGGAAAAAAAAAAAAACTGGGGAAAACCTAAAGCTCTGATACCATGTTAATTTGTAATTCAGAATATCCAACTTACATGAAAGAAGCCCTATTTATAGATAAGATTAGAGCTTATTCAAAAGAATAAATCAAACCTTATCCTAGGAATAAATCAAAACTCTATCCTAAGAATTAATTATTCCTAATGATATTTAGGGATAACAATTATCCCTATTTATATCTACAATATTCTAACAGTTTCAATGTATTTTCTCAAATTTTCGGTTTAATTGATTGTCATATAATCTGCTCTGTTTCTTAATAGTGCTATTTATTGTTCTGCTTCAGTATGTTATCAATCACCAAGCACTTCCTTGCCTTCTGAACCTCCTGACTCACAATCATAAGAAAAGCATCAAGAAGGAAGCCTGTTGGACCATCTCAAACATTACAGCTGGAAACAAGGATCAGATACAGGTTTGTCGATGGATATAGTAAATTTGAAATTCTTATCAGTCTATTTATCAGCATTTTTGTATGCAATATCATCCAGTAATGTAAGTCATTTGATCTTTAGTGTCAACGATTACCTAACCTGCCTTATGGTTTATTCATCAGTCCCTTAGATATTCCAATTTTGCATAACTACCTAATGTTTTGTTATAAAAGATCTTATAATATTCCATCCTATGTAAATTGAGGGTTCTAGATATATATTAGTATAATAAAATATAAACACAGGCTGCAGTAATTTTGTGGAAGATCAAAGAACTGCTGACTAATTTACAGAAGCTCTAGTATGTATTGATTTTGAGCTTAGACTTGAGAAAGTCTCTTTCCTCAGTGGAATTTGCCAAATAACTAATGACCTTGAATGAGCCATACCTAGTATTGAATTGATCACAGGCTGTTATAGCGGCTGGGATTATTGGTCCACTGGTGCATCTGTTGCAAACTGCTGAGTTTGACATCAAGAAGGAGGCTGCATGGGCAATCTCCAACGCTACTTCTGGTGGTACTCATGATCAGATAAAGTATATATTCTATGTGAATGCCGCCTTTTTTTCTCTTTTCAAAACCTTCCAGGTTTAATCTCGTTGCTTAATTGGGTTCTTTGTACTTGACTAGGTATTTGGTTAGTCAGGGCTGTATCAAACCCTTGTGTGATCTCCTCATCTGTCCAGACCCACGGATTGTTATTGTTTGCTTGGAGGGACTCGAAAATATCTTGAAAATCGGTGAAACTGAGAAGAATTTTGGTTCTACTGGAGGTGTGAACTTGTATGCTCAGATGATTGATGAGGCAGAGGGTTTGGAGAAGATTGAAAATCTTCAGAGCCATGATAATACTGAGATTTATGAGAAAGCAGTGAAGATTCTTGAAACATATTGGTTAGAGGAGGAAGATGAAGCAATGCCTACTGGCGATGCTGCTCAAACAGGATTTACTTTCGAAAATGACCAGAATAAAGTTCCTCCTGGTGGATTCAACTTCAGTTAAGTGCCAGTCGATTGTCTTCTCCCAGCAGTTGGAAATGCCCCAAGTCTGAAGTTATGGTATGGGGGATGGGAGGAAAATCATGGATGTTTTCAGCGCGTCTGCTTGGTCAGCTAAATAGATTATTTGTGGAAGTTGATGTTGGATTTTGGTGTTCTACTAGTACTATTGTTGTATCTTGTTAGATTTCAAGATACTCCAGGTTTATCAAACATAATTAGCACGAATCCAGCATAATCAATGACTAGCACACGGTTTCATGTTTTTGCCTTCATGTATATTGTGATCGTTCAAGGCTCAAGCGTGTGTATTGCGGCCAGAGTTTTGTGGTAAACTTTTTATAATATTATGGTGTGGTGTTCAGGAGTTGAGTGTCGTGTAATTTTGTCATGTTAAAGTTGCCTATTTCAAACTTTGAGCAATCGATGAATATTATTTTGAATCAGCTTTTTGTTGCCCTTTATACTGAAAGAAACTTTGCTTTGGTCAATGTTTTGGTTAAAACCCAGTCTAATTCGCAAGTATTTAACATTTCTACTCAATGTATGTGGTATAGATTTGGAGTAAATACACTACATAACTTCTGATTGGATATTAGTGAAATTATTGTTTTAGGGGGTATTCTTGTGATTTTAATTTTTTTAAAATTAGTATTAGGTATTTAGACTTTCAATCTGATTAAATCTAGGGATGATTGATTCTGTTTTACGAATCTCTAATGGAATATTAAATAATTTTTAGATGAGATATGTTTATCGATAAATTAAGAAGTGTTCGCGGACAATTTTAGTAGTTGTAGTGTTCTTGATTTATTATTTCATTTGAAGAAATATTTTATAAATGTATTATAATTGGAAATTGAATCCTACATACTATTGCCTTGTAGTATTGGGGCTGCATATAAAATATATTAGTTTGATTAATATTACGGTCTTGAATATTATTTTATATTTAATTTATTTTCTGAATTGGATGTTGGAGGACGATAAAATTTCTTTTTATTATTCCTTTGGATAAAAGAATATATAAAATAAATAAATTTGAATGGTAGCCATCTCAATAGTTTATAAATAATTTATTTATTAAAGGTGTAAAATTTAATTATATTTTTTATTCAAATATATAAGAATATAATTGATGCGGTCGTTTTTAATCTTCACGGTTGCAATAGTAAATCTTCAATTCGTTCTTATACGGATCCTCTATTAGCTGTGTTTTTTGATAGGTTGTTAGAAGACATCCACTGCCCGACCCTCCTCCTTTCTGATATATTTTATATATTGATGAGGCAAAAATATTCTAGGGGAATCGTCACATAGGCTACTGCGTGCATTCTAGAAGGGTCACATGCATAACTTGGGGAGAGCAGCCCTCAGAAAGAGTAGCCTGCATGACTCTGGAAGAATGACTTGCATGACTCGGGAAGGGTTGCTTGCATGACTTTGAAAGAGTGACCTGCATGACTCGAGAATAGTGACTTACATGACTCTAGAGGAGTGACCTGCATGACTTAGGAATAGTGACATGCATGACTCGGGAAGAATGACTTGCATGACTCTGGAAGAGTGACCTGTATAATTCGGGAAGAGTGATTTGCATGACTCAGGAAGAATGACCTATATGACTCTGGAAGAGTGACCTGCATAACTCGGGAAGAGTGACCTACATGACTCATGAAGAGTGACATCATGGCCCTGGAAGAGTGGTCTGCATGCACTGCATGTCTCGAGGAGAGTTGCATGCATGCACTACATGCCTCGGGAACAACCACATATATATGTTGCATGTCTGCCTCGAGAAAAGCCACATGCGAGCACTGCATGCACTCGGGAGATGAGCCTGACACTTGGGCATGCACCGCTGAGAAGACACTTACTCGGGCGTGCACAACCGAGCTGGCACTCGGGCATGCGAATGAGTCAGGAAGGTCAGAGAATGTTCAGGGGAGAATAGTGTTCATGCAATATTGTTATATAGTTCGAGGAACGCTGAAAAATACCGACTCGGAGAACACACCACTAGGGAGTTACTGACAAGGTTCAGGAGAGATCCTTTTAGAAAACTTAGATATCCTCATTTAGCTCGAGCCAGATTCCAACAGTATCATTAGTAATCTCCCAAAATAGTCTGACGATTCACTGTGATGAGTTTGACTTTAGGTTTATTACTTCGTCGCCTTAAGTTGGACCATATATTCCTTTAGCGAGAGAGATCATACTTATCCATAATGTCCTGTCGATCGAAATGGCAACTTATGAACAGCCGGGGATGAGTAGGATGCAAGGGCTTACAAACTGCCTTGACTGAATAAAATGCTAGGGCTTACAAATTACCTCGGCTGAATATGAGGGAGGTCGACTCAAGGGCTTTTGAGTTGCTTCGTCCACATAGGAAGGAGGTTGCCTTGAGGGCTTACGAATTAACTCATCGGATAGTAAGTAAGTCGGCACGAGGGCTTACAAATTGCCTTGACCCAATGGGAAGGAGGTCGGTTAGAGGGCTTACGAATTGCCTCAGTTGGATAGGAAAAAAATTTGTACGAGGACTTACGAATTACCTCGGTTGGATAGGAAGAGAGTCGGTGCAAGGACTTACGAATTGTTTCAGCCAAATAGGAAGGAAGGTCAGCGTGAGGGCTTACGAACTGCTTCGACTGACTAAGAAGAAGGTCGGCGCGAATGCTTACGAGCTACCTCGGTCGAATAGAAAGAAGGACGGTGCGAAGGCTTATGAACTGCCTCAGATGAACAAGAAAAATAATCGACTCAAGAACTTACAAATCGCCTCGGCAGACTAGAAGATAGTTAGCTCGAGGGCTTACGAACTGTCTCAGCCAAATGAGAAGAAGGTTAGCACGAGGGCTTACAATAAGCAGAAGTTTGTAACTCTTGCAGAGCATATAAGCGATACCTTGTGCTGTACTTGAGGTAGTAGTGTAAAACTATTGTAAGCTAGGTTCGCAGTTTGAAGTTTGAAGTAAAGGAATCTCTGAAGGTTTGGTTTCATTGATCCGTGAGGGGAAACTTCGCTTCCCACTTCACCTCGGTTGTTTGTTCATGGCGATCCCATCGATGTCCCCGGATTAAAAAAAATTTAATCTTAGACAAAAGGGATTGCTCAAACAACCAAGTCATCGTCGTGCTATTCGTTTAGAGAGGTCTCTTGAACAAACTTGTTGTTCAAGCGACCAACCTCTATTCTACGAGTAGCCGCGGAATAGACGATGTCCGGATCGCCGGCTTTCATGTTTATGTTCGGGATCCAAGTATTATTTAGCCACAAACAGAATATATCATGCTCATAATTGAAAAACAGCAACAAAAAGAGAATAGAGAATAGATATACCTCTCGATCTTCTAATGTATGACCTTCCTCCTTTCGGATGTCGTGTAGGCGACGATCTACCAAAAGTTGAAGCTCCTAGATCGCCAATCTTCCTTCCTTGCTCGTTCCGAGCAAGAGGAAGAATAGAAACAAAGCTCTATTCCTTCTTTCAACCAACCAACAACCTCCAAGGATGGAGCTTTGCTGCCGGCCAAGAAGGAAGAAGAGATTAATGGTTGCCGGCCAAAAGCTTCAAGGGAGGACCCTAAACCTTTGTTCCATCGGCCAAGGAGAAGGAGAAGAGGGAGTTTGGACGCCGACCAAGGGCTGGAAGGAGCTCAAGGGGCGCCGACAGCTTGAGGAAGAAGAAGAAGGCAAGGAAATCTTTCCTTATTAGGTGCCGCCCAAGCCCAAACCCTAGCTCCTATCTCTTGCCGCCAACTTCCAAAACCCTAGCTTCTCTTCATTGATTCTTCACGCCAACCCCTCAAACTCCTTTTATAGAGTTAGGGATAAGCCTCCTTTTAATTTCCACCATTGGTTCTAGGGATTTAATCTCAACCGTCGGATTTAGAGATTTAATCTCAACCGTCAGATCTTAGAGTTTTAATCTCTACCTTTGGATCTAGAGTTTTGTTTCTATCCATTGGATCTAAGCTTCATGAGGTGTTAATAGGCTACATTAGGGACCATGAGGAGGAGTTGGATCTTGGCCACCCATGGATTAAGCCCACATAAAGTCCGATCCATTAATGATAATTCAATCCACTAAAGGATTATCATTGATCTACCTCACTAACCCCTATAAGTTAATATGAGCTCCATATATTATTTGTACATTTTCTCTCTGTGTTTAAGATCTCGAATGTCCGTCGATTAATTAATTTACTGACCATTAATTAATTAACATCTAACTCCATGAGTAGTACCACTCAACCTTTTCATCATGCCGGACCAAGTTCACCTGCAGGGTTTACATGATGAACCTTATGAGCTCCTCAAGGGGACATCATCATTCTAATATATATGACACGATTTCCTCCTATAATCAACGACACACCATATAAATAATATCATCTCCCAACTTACCGAGCCTATCGATTTAATCTATAAATTTCGCCCATTAGTAAATCAAAGAGATGAATACTAAGTATATGTGCCCGTTATTATATCGGGATTAAGAGCATGTACAAAATAATATCTGAGGTCCGATTCGATTATGTAGTCAGCAATAAATCGAATCACCTCTAAGTCGGTCCTGCTCAATACACACAAAGTGCACTAGTGTGATTCTATGGTCAAGACAAACCAATACCAAATCACACTACAACCATTCCGATGGTTTGTCCAAAGCTATCGCGGTTTTGAGCCTTTACTTATACTTTGCAAGGAGCCGATAACATGATCTCCCGTGTGATATCACACACCATGTTATCTACAATGTAATGTATTAGACAATATTGCATAACCATAAAAATGCAAACAATGATCATGTGATTCTTATTTCAAAATAAAGATGTTCATACAAAAGATAGATTTTTCAGTATACATCCCTACAATCTTCCACTTATACTAAAAGACTATGCTGTCCTCAAACTGCCATACATCTGATCCCTATTCCCTCCACATGCCTATCAAAAGCTCTCGCCGGAAGGGCCTTAGTGAAAGGATCTGTCAGGTTATCCTCCGATGCAATCTTGGCCACAACAACTTCTCCTCTCTTTACGATTTCTCGTATCAGGTGGTACTTGCGCTCTATGTGTTTACTAGCCTTATGGGCTCGTGGTTCCTTCGAGTTTGCAACTGCACCACTATTATCACAATAAATTATGATAGTTCTGGGCAAACCAGAAATCACATCCAAGTCCATCAGGAAGTTCCTGAGCCACATAGCTTCTTTGGCCGCCTCAGAGGCTGCCACATACTCAGCTTCCATGGTGGAGTCCGCCACGCATTTCTGCTTGACACACCTCCATACAATGGCTCCACCTCCCAAAGTAAACACAAAACCTGAGGTAGAATTACTGTTATCCCTATCAGATTGGAAGTCGGAATCCGTGTAACCCACAGGGAGTAATTGGTCTGTCTAGTAAACCAGCATATAATCCCTAGTCCTTCTCAGGTACTTCAATATATGCTTTACCGCAGTCCAATTTCCCTGTCTTGATTACTCTGATATATGCTGACCATGCCCACGACAAAGCAGATATCTGGTCTCTTACATAGCATCGCATACATGAGACTTCCTACTGCCGAAGCATAAGGAACCGCCTTCATTTCCTTTATCTCCTCAGATGTTTTAGGACACATCTCCTTTAGATAAAGGAACTCCATACCTGAAAGGTAGAAAACCCTTCTTGGAGTTCTGCATGCTAAAATGATCCATAATTGTGTCTATGTATGAATCTTGGGATAAGCACAACATCCTTTTCCTGCGATCTCTTATAACCTTGATCCCAAGGATGTGTCCCACCTCTCCCAAGTCCTTCATATCAAACTGTTTGGACAACCATACCCTTACGTCCAATAACACCTTGATATTGTTGTCAATCAACAAAATGTCATCTACGTATAATACAAGAAATACCACTACGTTTCTGTCACATCTCTTGTATACACAAGACTCATCCGAACTTTGAATAAATCCATAAGACTGGATTACCTCATCAAAGCGGATGTTCCAAGACCTCAAAACTTGCTTCAATCCATAAATGGACTGATTAAGCTTACACACAAGATACTCTTTGCCTTTAGCAATGAATCCCTCTGGTTGCTTCATATAGATGTTTTCCTCAAGACTTCCATTAAGGAAAGTTGTCTTGACATCCATCTGCCACAGCTCATAATCCATATGAGATGCTATGCATAAGAGAATCCGGATAGACTTAAGCATGACTACCGGCGAAAAGGTCTCCTCATAATCGATACCCTCTTTTTGAGTATACCCATTCGCAACAAATCTTGCTTTGAATGTCTCAACCTTCCCATCTATTCCTCTCTTTCTTTTGTAGATCCACTTGCATCCAATGGTTTTTACACCATCGGGTGGTTCCATTAGCTCTCAGACCTAATTTGAATCCATAGATTCAATCTCAGTATTCATTGCACTTTGCCAAGATGTTGCATCTATATCTTGGATTGCCTCGTCATATGTCCAGGGATCAGGTTCATGTTCGCCAGGGACCAAATCAGAAGATTCTCCCAAGAACATGAATCTATCAGGCTGTCTAACAACCCTCCCACTATGACGAGGTATCTCCTGTGTATCCTCTGTGACACGCGGTGCAGTGACTTGTGGTATATCCTCTTGTACCGGTGGTACTAAAGAAGTGACTTTCCCTTTTAATTCCTCCAGAATAATTTTATTCTTGGGCTTATGGCTCATCACATAGTCTTCCTCTAGAAATCTGGCGTTCGTGCTAACGATCACCCTCTGATCTCTAGGACTATAAAACAAACCACCCTTCGTTCCTCTAGGATAGCCAACGAACATGCGTACTTCTGTACGAGGTTCTAACTTACCAGCATCTACCTTCAGCACATGTGCTGGACTCCCCCATATCTGAATATGTCTTAGACTAGGCTTTCGCCCAGTCCACAACTCTGTGGGAGTAGAAAGCACTGATTTAGATGGAACCAAGTTCAGAATGTACACCACCGTATCTAGAGTATATCCCCAAAACGAATCTGGCAACTCAGAATAACTCATCATCGATCTAACTGTTAGTGAAAGCCCTAGAGCCAATCATATGATGATTGTTGTATGGACTTTATTGTATCATATTCCTATTTATAAAGGCATGGTTATTATATTTACTTGTATTGGTGCCAAATAACTAAATATAATAATGTCCTTGAGTAGTAGGTTCTTATCTATATCAATCGATTGGTTGAATCGATAATGAGATGATATAGAGAACACTACTCTTAATCATTCCTAGTCAGTATTAACATTCGGGACAATGTTAATGCATGAGACTAGCATGTAGGTCAACAAGATGACTTGATCTCACAAGTCATGGATATGAGATATCAAGTTGACACATGGGTATGCATTGGAGAATGTATCTTGAATGACCGCCATGAGAAAGTATCATGGATCGTTATATGAGTGTCATATACTTTCTCATGTGGCTATTAGTATGACTATTAGTCCTTAGACCTGAAGTCACCATGGTTCCCTACATAAGGAGTTGCATACTTTGGCCGTCGAAGCGTCACGTAAATGGGTGGACTATAAAGCGATTCTTGGGTATGTAACAAATTATGCGGAGGATGTGAGTGATGTAGATGGGATCTATCCCTCCTATATGGCGGGGTGACATCGATATTCTTGATAGAGTGAGACCACGAAGTGCATGGCCATGCCCAAATGAGTCAATATGAGATATTGAGCTCATTTGATTAGAGTGAGTCTACTTGGAGTTCAAGATTTAGATTGTACCGAGGATGACACGGTCTATGCCTCGATTGGTCAATCTAGATGTCAAGGATAGAGGGACATTGTCACATATTGTGAGAGTCACAATTAGTAGTCACAAAGGTGATGTTGGAGCTCAATATTCTTGTAACTTGGGTAGCAATGATGTGTTGCTAGATATCGCTCATTGCTTATGTTCCTAAATCGATTTAGGGACATTGCCAACGTTACAAGAACCTATAAGTCACACACATAAGAGCAATTAGATGGAGATTAGGTTCATATGATGAACCATGAGGATTAGGTTCATGGGATGAACCAAATTGGATTAAGAGTAATCCAAATTAGACTAATTGAGTTAGACTCAAGTTGATTCAAGTGTTGAATGAGTCTAATTGAGATTTGATTCATCAAATCAATTTAAATTAATGAATAGAGATTCATTATATTAAATTGACTTGAGTCAAGTGGTTAGATTTGATCAACCATGGGAGATTAGAGGTCAAGTTTGACTTGACTTGAGAGGTAAGATGAAAGGTCAAGTTTGACTTGACCAAATGCCATGTCATGATGATGACTAGGCATGGCCGGCCAATGATGGTGCTCCACATCATTGACTTGTCAATTGGTGCCACATCATGAGGAGACCAAGGGTCATGGGAGTTACATGCATACATGTAACCCCCTCCATAATGTAACCAACACCTTTAGGGGTTATGTGGATGAATTCATTTTGTAGAGTTACTCACAATTACTTCATCTTCAACCTTGGAACCTTTTCTCTCAAGCTCTCCCTCTCCAACCTCATCTTGCCGAGACACCATAGAGGAGTGCTAGCACACTCAAGTGTCTTTTTCTCCACCTATTGCTTGTGTGGATACCATAGAGGAGTGTGCGCTTGACACTCTCGAGTTCCGGCGAACTTTTGGACGAGCGGGATAAGCGAAGGGCGTCGCAACGAGGGTAAAGTCTAACCTCTTAGATCTAAGGTAGATCTAGGGTTTTTGTAGCACATACATGTTTTTATATTTTATACTTCGCACGGATCCGTGGCCGGGGCTTCCGAGGTTTCCGCAACGCAAAAAGGCGGTTTTTGCGGCTCGGAAAAACCCAACAGTGGTATCAGAGCCACGTGCGAAGCATGTATGTGTTTCGTTTTTGTAGTTTTTATATTAGATATAAAAATTACAGATTTATATGTTTCTGTAAATTTTCTTATTTTATAGAATTTTTGGGTATTTTTCTCGAAGTCGAAGCAGCGAGTGTTGGGACACTCGTGAAGCTTCAACCATCGAGAAAAACTCTCCAATCGGCGAGTTCTCGCTTTAGATTTTGGGACAGCGACTTAAGTCGCTGTAAGATCATTGTAGGGACACTCGCGAAGTTTATTTTGCGGTAGAGGCGCTGCCCTATCCCGAAAGGGGCCATGTCCTTGATCGCGCCGGAAACCGCTAAGCGGGACCGTTACGGAGAGTTGACTCATAAATTCGAAATAAATTAGGAAAAATTATAGAAATTCCTGTAAAAATACATAATTTAGAATTATGTATAATTCTGTGATTGTCATGGCCCAATAACCAAATTGGATTGGATTAAGTGTGTTGTAATTCATAATACGGCCTGCGTGCCGTTTTGTGGTTGTGCGTGTTGTAAAGTGTTTGCGACGTCTTTTAATATTCTAGTTGTAATTAGTTTTTAGACTCGAATGTAACTCGAGTTTCATATTTGTAATGTACAAAATGGAGCGGTGGAAAGTCCACTCGAAGACGAGATTACGAGAAGGGTGACGACGACACATGGCGGTCAAAGGAAGCGCTTGGAGAAGCCGCTAGCCTTAGGTTGACCGTCCGATCTTCTCATTGGCTTGAGAAGATCGTAGTAGGGCCATGACTATATCACATTTAATGATATATATATATGTTGATATATATATATGTATATTTAATTGATTTTGCTTGTATGTATGTGATGCATGCTAGTAGAAAAAATGTTTGTATGTATATGATGCATGCTAGGTTAATTTTCTTGTATGTATATGATGCATGCTAGAATAATTAATGTATGTATATGATGCATGCTAATATAGGATAATAAAGGCCTAAATGCGTATAAGATACACATTACGATTAGATTAGATCATAATCGAATCAACTCGAAAATGCCTACAGCCTTGATACCCATCACTACCTCGATCATTTGTTGTTGTTGTATCTGCCAAAGCAGAGCAACGCATATTATCTTGGTAGGGTGCGGAGGGACAATCTTGGTCCCGCCTATCACGACTCGGGTTAGTGTAAGCTCAATTAGATTGAGCAAAACTAGTTAACTCAATTGGATCGAGTAGAACTATAGGCATATTCCAATCGTTGGAAAGATAGGTTAAGATCGCATTTACACTAAATCTTGGGCGATTTAGCCAAAGCTAACTCAAGGTCTTTTGTAAATGTGGGTCTTAATCCTATAAACAATAGTTTCATATAGAAGTAATCGGTAATGTGTTACCCACCGATCGTACTAAGTCTTGGGCGATTTAGCCAAAGCTAACTCAAGGCTTAGTATGATGTGGATCTTGTCCCGCAAGAATTATAACTAGTTTGTATGAATCTAGTAAAAGTGGTTTGACCACATCCATAACTCGATTCTACAAAATTCCTATAATTCAGTGGGAGCATCATTTGATTAAAGGCCTAATTAAATGATAAAAGGAATATGATATTAATCCTCTGCATTGTATGTTGTAGATTACTATGTCAACAAACACGAACACTCTCTCTCTGCGAACGTCCGAGAAGGACAAGCTCGATGGAGCAAATTTCACTGGTGATGCGGGAACACGAGAATTGTTCTCACCCAAGAAAGGAAGTCATGCGTCCTGGAGCAGCCCATTCCGGAGGCACCTCCTGCCAATGCCTTGCGAGCTGACAAAGATGCTTACAAGAAGCATCATGATGATGCATTAGATGTGTCATGTCTAATGCTCGCGACCATGAACTCTGAGCTTCAGAAGCAACACGAGTTCATGAATGCTTATGATATGGTTGGACATCTTCGTCAACTATATCAAGGACAAGCTAGGCATGAGAGATATGAAGTCTCTAAGGCATTATTTGGGTCCAAGATGCAAGAAGGGACTCCCGTAGGTACATATGTACTCAAAATGATTGGGTACGTAGAAAACCTACAAAGGCTGGGATTCCCACTTGGCCAAGAGTCGCCTAATCTTGCAATCTTTGCCACAAGCCTTCAATCAATTTGTCATGAATTATAACATGAATGAAATTGATAAGCCATTGCCTGAAATGCTCAGCATGTTGAGAACTGCTGAGCTTAACCTTAAGAAGGGTAAATCTGACACCATTTTGATGGTGCAAGAAGAAAGGCAAGAGCAAGCCTAAAGGTAAGGGAAAGTCCCAAGCCAAGGGCAAAGGCAAGAACTTAAACCCAAAGGAGGGGTAGCCGAGGAAGGGGTTTGCTTCTTCGAGGAAGCGACACCGAAGCGTGAATAGAAAATGAAGATCTTAAGAAGAAGAGAAGTGAGACTTCTACTTGGTATAAATGTTATAGAAGTCAATCTATCTATTTCTTCATCATGGGTATTAGATCTGGGATGTGCATCTCACATTTGTACCAATGTGCGGTGAGAAATAGCAGAGGCATTGACAAAGGGCAGTGGACCTAAGATTATTCAATGGAGCAAGGGTTGCTTATCTTGATGTAGGAACTTATCATCTATCTCTTGCCCTCAGGCTTGTACTAGAATTAGATGAATGTTGTTATGTACCGCCTTAACTAAGAACATCATTTGATTTCTTGTTTGGACAAGAAAGGATTTTCATTTATAATAAAGAACAAATGTTGTTGGTTTATTTAAATGATATGTTCTATTGTAGTGCACCTCTAATGAGCGGACTCTACTTTCTAGACTTAGAGAGCCCTATCTATAACATAAGTACCAAGAGGTTCAAGTCAAATGAGTTGAACCAAACCTATCTCTGGCATTGTCGCTTAGGTCACATAAATGAGAGTCGCTTATCTCACTCCATAAGGATGGGCTAGACTCATATGATTTTTGAATCATATGAGACATGCGAAGTCTTGCCTTTTAGGCAAGATGACCAAGACTCCCTTTAGTGGACATAGCGAAAGAGCAACAATTTGTTAGGACTTATACATAGTGATGTATGTGGTCCTTTCAATTCTTGCTAGAGGTTAATTCTGGTACTTCATTACATTCTTGATGACTTGATAGATATGGTTATGTGTATCTTATGACACATAAATCTGAATCCTTTGAAAAGTTCAAAGAATTCAAGAATGAAGTACAAAACCAGCATGGCAAGAGTATTAAGATACTTCGATCAGATCGAGGTGGTGAATACCTTAGCCATGAGTTTCGTGACTATCTAGCTGAGTGTGGGATTCTATCCCAACTCACTCCTCCTGGAACACCACAGTGGAATGGTGTATCCGAAAGGAGGAATCGTACCCTATTGGATATGGTATGATCTATGATGAGTCACACAGATCTTCCTATATCCTTTTGGGGATATGCTCTGGACACGACCTTTACCCTTAACCGTGTACCATCCAAGGCTGTGGTAAAGACACCATATACGATATGGACAGGGAAAAATCCCAAGATGTCTTTTATGAGGATTTGGGGTTGTGAGGCTTACGTTCGACGTCAAGTCTCAGACAAACTGGGACCCAAATCTGATAGGTGCTATTTTGTTGGATATCCCAAGGATACAAAGGGATATTACTTCTACATTCCCAGTCAGCACAAAGTGTTTGTGGCAAAGACTGGGGTTTTTCTAGAAAGGGATTTTGTTTCTAGAAAAACTAGTGGGAGGACCTTCGATCTTGAAGAAATTCAAGATAAGGACCATAGCACTGAGGCCTTGATGGAGGTTGAACAGGAACCACAAAGTGTTGTGGGTGATGAGGTTGTTGCACAAAGAGTTGTGGAACAACAACCTGTTCAAGTAGACCTACCTCTTCGCAGGTCTGATAGGGTACGTCGTCAGCCTGAGAGATACTCATTTCTCTTGTCTGACCATGATGACGTTATGCTCATTGAGAATGAGCCTACCTCCTATCAGGAAGCTGTGATGAGCCCAGATTCTGAGAAATGGCTAGAGGCCATGAGATCCGAGATGGAATCCATGTACACTAACCAAGTATGGACTTTGGTTGATCCACCTGAAGGGGTCAAACCCATTGGGTGTAAGTGGGTCTTTAGGAGAAAGACTGACATGGATGGACTTACGCATACCTATAAGGGCCGATTGGTGGCTAAAGGTTTCAAGCAAATTCATGGTATTGACTATGATGAAACCTTTTCTCCAGTGGCGATGTTTAAGTCCATTCGGATCTTGCTTGCTATTGCAGCATACCACGATTATGAGATCTAGCAGATGTATGTCAAAACCGCATTTCTTAATGGAAACTTGCTCGAGGATGTGTACATGACACAACTTTGAGGGTTTTGTAGATCCACGACATCTTTGGGAAGGTATAGGTCCATTTATGGGCTAAAGCAAACTTCTCGGGTGAAATCTTGATTCGATGATGCGATCAAGCAGTTTGGTTTCATCAGAATGAAGATGAACCTGTGTCTACAAGAGGGTTAATGGGAACACAGTTGTCTTCCTTGTATTCATATGTGGATGACATACTACTCATTGGGAATGACATCCCTTCGCTCACTGATGCAGGAAGACTTGGTGAGGACGTGCTTCTCAATGAAGGACTTAGGTGAAGCGACACGTATTCTAGGCATCAAGATCTATAGAGATAGATCTAAGAGATTGCTCGCCTAAGTCGAGTACATCATACATTGACACGGTATTACTTGGTTTGCCATGCGAGAATTCCAAGAAAGGACTTCGCCGATGTCACATGGTGTGAGTCTTTGAAGACTCAAAGTCCCTCTTCTAGAGAGGAGAGAGACCGCATGGATAAGATCCCTTACGCATCTGCTATAGGATCTATCATATGCGCCTATGCCGTACTCGTCACGATGTCTCGTATGCTTTGAGCATGCGAGTAGATACCGATCAGATCCGGTGAGCATCATCGATAGCGATCAGAATATTCTTAAGTACTTGAGAAGGACTAAAGAATATTTCTTGATATTTGGGCGATGAGGAGCTAGGCGTAAAGGTTACAACGATGCGACTTCCAAACCGACGGGATGATTACGGATCGCGATCGGGGTTCGTGTTTTGCTTGAATGGTGGCTTGTGTGGAAGAGTTCGAAGCGGAGACACGATTCTTGATTCAACAGAGGCGAGTATATCACGCATCCGAGCGTCGAAAGGAGGCGATTTGGATCCATGAGTTCATTCTTGAGCTTGGGGTGGTTCCTAGCATTGCGGATCCTATAGAGCTCTATTGTGACAACAATGGAGTGATTACCTGAGCTAAGAAACCTCGCTCACACGGACCAAACACATACTACGGCGCTTCCATCTCATTCGAGAGATCATCGATAGAGGAGATGTGAAGATTTGCAGAGTACCCACAGAGGCTAACATCGCGGATCCCTTGACGAGGCTTTGTACAGGAAAAAGTATGATGGTCACACTAGGTCATTGGGTATTTGATACTACGGTGATTGACACTAGTGCTAGTGGGAGATTGTTAGTGAAAGCCCTAGAGCCAATCATGTGATGATTGTTGTATGGACTTTATTGTATCATATTCCTATTTATAAAGGCATGGTTATTATATTTACTTGTATTGGTGCCAAATAACTAAATATAATAATGTCCTTGAGTAGTAGGTTCTTATCTATATCAATCGATTGGTTGAATCGATAATGAGATGATATAGAGAACACTACTCTTAATCATTCCTAGTCAGTATTAACATTCGGGGACAATGTTAATGCGTAGAGACTAGCATGTAGGTCAACAAGATGACTTGATCTCACAAGTCATGGATGAGATATCAAGTTGACACATGGGTATGCATTGGAGAATGTATCTTGAATGACCCGCCATGAGAAAGTATCATGGATCGTTATATGAGTGTCATATACTTTCTCATGTGGCTATTAGTATGACTATTAGTCCTTAGACCTGAAGTCACCATGGTTCCCTACATAAGGAGTTGCATACTTTGGCTTCGTCAAACGTCACCCCGTAAATGGGTGGACTATAAAGCGATTCTTGGGTATGTAACAATTATGCGGAGGGATGTGAGTGATGTAGATGGGATCTATCCCTCCTATATGAGGGTGACATCGATATTCTTGATAGAGTGAGACCACGAAGTGCATGGCCATGCCCAAATGAGTCAATATGAGATATTGAGCTCATTTGATTAGAGTGAGTCTACTTGGAGTTCAAGATTTAGATTGTACAGAGGATGACACGGTCTATGCCTCGATTGGTCAATCTAGATGTCAAGGATAGAGGGACATTGTCACATATTGTGAGAGTCACAATTAGTAGTCACAAAGGTGATGTTGGAGCTCAACATTCTTGTAACTTGGGTAGCAATGATGTGTTGCTAGATACCGCTCATTGCTTATGTTCCTAAATCGGTTTAGGGACATTGCCAACGTTACAAGAACCTATAGGGTCACACACATAAGAGCAATTAGATGGAGATTAGGTTCATATGATGAACCATGAGGATTAGGTTCATGGGATGAACTAAATTGGATTAAGAGTAATCCAAATTAGACTAATTGAGTTAGACTCAAGTTGATTCAAGTGTTGAATGAGTCTAATTGAGATTTGATTCATCAAATCAATTTAAATTAATGAATAAAGATTCATTAAATTAAATTGACTTGAGTCAAGTGGTTAGATTTGATCAACCATAGGGAGATTAGAGGTCAAGTTTGACTTGACTTGAGAGGGAAGATGAAAGGTCAAGTTTGACTTGACCAAATGCCATGTCATGATGATGACTAGGCATGGCCGGCCAATGATGGTGCTCCACATCATCATTGACTTGGTAAATTGGTGCCACATCATGATGGAGACCAAGGGTCATGGGAGTTACATGCATGCATGTAACCCCCCCCTCCATAATGTGGCCGGCCAACACCATTAGGGGTTATGTGGATGAATTCATTTTGTAGAGTTACTCACAATTACTTCATCTTCAACCTTGGAACCTTTTCTCTCAAGCTCTCCCTCTCCAACCTCATCTTGCCGAGACACCATAGAGGAGTGCTAGCACACTCAAGTGTCTTTTTCTCCACCTATTGCTTGTGTGGATACCATAGAGGAGTGTGCGCTTGACACTCTCGAGTTCCGGCGAACTTTTGGACGAGCGGGATAAGCGAAGGGCGTCGCAACGAGGGTAAAGTCTAACCTCTTAGATCTAAGGTAGATCTAGGGTTTTTGTAGCACATACATGTTTTTATATTTTATACTTCGCACGGATCCGTGGCCGGGGCTTCCGAGGTTTCCGCAACGCAAAAAGGCGGTTTTTGCGGCTCGGAAAAACCCAACACTAACCATCTCCATAAGAGTCCTATTCTTCGCTTCTCTCACTACATCGTTCTCACTGGGGTGTGCAGTGCGATCAGGATTGAATCGACTCGATAAGTAGTTCCTAAACTCTCCCAAGAGGTACTCACCACCACGATCAGATCATAGTGTCTTGATACTTTTACCTTGACGTTTCGCCACATCAGTCTTGAATTCTTTGAACTTGTCAAAGCATTCAAACTTGCGGCGCATCAGGTAAATGTATCCATATCTTGAGTAATCGTCTATAAAAGAGACGAAATACTCAAAACCACCTCTAGCCTAGATAGACATAGGACCACATAAATCAGAATGAACCAATTCTAACACATCTTTGGCTCTATACCCCTTGGCCTTAAAAGGCCTCTTGGTCATTTCGCCCTCCAAACAAGATTTGCAGGTTGGGAAATCTTCCACCACTAATGAACCCAAAGGTCCATCAGCTATCAACCTTTGAATTCTGTTTAGGTTAATATGACCAAGCCTAAGATGCCAAAGATATGTTTGGTTCATCTTTAAAGGTTCTTTTCTCTTATTGGAATTAAAAGATGAGTTATTAACTTCAATTTACATCGTGGGAGATTTTGGTTAAAGTGTGTATAAATTTCCTATCAATGCACTCGAATAGATAATGTCCCTATTCCTTCTTATAACAACTTTGTCATTAAAAGAAATAGAATATCCATCCATAAACAATTTAGAAACCGAAATTAAATTCTTTCTAAATAAGGGTACATAAAGGCAATTCTTAAGAACCAAAAGTTTAATTTTATCAAAAGATAAATGAACATCTCCCACTGCAACAGCCGCCACCTTCGTGGCATCACCCAAGTACACGGTAATCTCCCCCTCAGCCAGTTGTTTGGTTTCCTGGAACCCCTGCAAAGTATTGCAGACATGATCAGTGGCTCCCGTATCTACACACCATGTGCCGGTAGATAACACCGCTAAATATGTTTCAACGACTATACCAAAAGATATACCTTTGTTCTTGCGGTTGGGGCATTCCTTCTTCCAGTGTCCAGTCTGCTTACAAGTGAAGCACTTGCCTTTCGGCTTCTTCACTCCTCCCTGAGTACCTCCCACCGCCTTTGCCCCAGTTTGTTTCTTCTTTTTCTTGTCTTTTGACTTAGAAGTAGAAACCTTTTGGGTCACCATGGCATGTGCCTGAGCACTCTGACGAAATAGCCCCTCTGTCGCCTGGAGTTCTGTCAGAAGTTCCGCCAACAAATACAACCTCTTATTCATGTTGTAGTTCAGGCAAAACTGCTCAAAACTCTTAGGTAGTTCACGCCCGACCTTTCCCAGGGGTCCAAAGGGGCAGCACGTGACGCGATCGTACATACATACATTACATTGCAGCGGAAGACTTTATACATATTTCGTACTTCTTACAGCGGAAGACTTTAAACTTTTTTTTTTCTTTTAAACATAAACATGCATCGTCATTTCATAGATACTTCTTCTTAACATAGAACATGCATCATTATTTCATAGATACTTCTTCTTAAACATAGGGCATGCATCATCAGTTCATAAGTACTTTGTTCAAATTCATAAGCTAAATCATCTTAGGGAAAACATGCATAAAGAACATAACAGATCTCCTCCACCATGCCACTACCACACACACTTTGCCCCTCCTGCTGCTGCCTTTAGTTTATCCACCCTTACCCTTATCTGCAGTACAAGGGAACATAAACTATAAACACATAGGCTTAGTAAGATCCTATCCTACTCACAAAAATCATACGTAAGCATAACATCATGACATAAGCAGACATAACATAAATATATCAGCATGGACATAAGCAGGCAATAACATGTAGACGTACAACATCGTAAGCAGACATATAACATGTAAACACATATATAACATAGCAATCATAACATATAAACATATATAACATAACGATCATAACATGTAACCATATATAACATAACCATCATAACATGTAAACAAATATAACATAACAATCATAACATGTAAACATATATAACATAACCATCATAACATGTAAACATATATAACATAACAATCATAACATGTAAACATATATAACATAACCATCATAACATGTAAACATATATAACATAACAAACATAGCATGTAAACATATATAACATAACCATCATAACATGTAAACATATATAACATAACAATCATAACATGTAAACATATATAACATAACAAACATAGCATGTGAACATAACAATCATAACATGTAAACATAACAATCATAACATATAAACATATGCAGGATGCTCTTTGAAAACATATATTATAGGTACGTAAACATAAATCTCAACATATTGGGCCCGACATTGTACCACATCATCATCATCATAGCGTGCATCCCTAAATAGACTCGAGGCAACTAATCTCGAACCTACTAGGTTACTAGGCCCGATCTTAGTCCGTCGACCTAGGGGCCATCATCATAACATAGAAGCCCATCCTAGGCCCGATCTAAGTCCGTCGGCCTAGGGCAACTTAGGTGTCACGCCCGCCCTTTCCTAGGGTCTAGAGGGGCGACGCGTGGTGCGACTGTACATACATACATTGTACTACTTACAACGGAAGACTTTAGACACATTTTTTTTTTCTTTTAAACATAAACATGCATCGTCATATATAGATACTTCTTCTTAACATAGAGCATGCATCATTATTTCATAAGTACTTAGTGCTTAGTTCAAGTCCATAAACATCTGTTAGTGAAAGCCCTAGAGCCAATCATATGATGATTGTTGTATGGACTTTATTGTATCATATTCCTATTTATAAAGGCATGGTTATTATATTTACTGGTATTGGTGCCAAATAACTAAATATAATAATGTCC
Organism: Wurfbainia villosa; assembly: GCA_025175895.1. Lineage (NCBI taxonomy): Eukaryota > Viridiplantae > Streptophyta > Magnoliopsida > Zingiberales > Zingiberaceae > Wurfbainia > Wurfbainia villosa. Next base: position 115,558,121 of record CM045990.1, on the reverse strand, counting down.
TTGAGTAGTAGGTTCTTATCTATATCAATCGATTGGTTGAATCGATAATGAGATGATATAGAGAACACTACTCTTAATCATTCCTAGTCGAGTATTAACATTCGAGACAATGTTAATGCGTAGAGACTAACATGTAGGTCAACAAGATGACTTGATCTCACAAGTCATGGATATGAGATATCAAGTTGACACATGGGTATGCATTGGAGAATGTATCTTGAATGACCCGCCATGAGAAAGTATCATGGATCGTTATATGAGTGTCATATACTTTCTCATGTGGCTATTAGTATGACTATTAGTCCTTAGACCTGAAGTCACCATGGTTCCCTACATAAGGAGTTGCATACTTTGGCCGTCACAAAGCGTCACCCGTAAATGGGTGGACTATAAAGCGATTCTTGGGTATGTAACGAATTATGCGAGGAGGGATGTGAGTGATGTAGATGGGATCTATCCCTCCTATATGACGGGGTGACATCGATATTCTTGATAGAGTGAGACCACGAAATGCATGGCCATGCCCAAATGAGTCAATATGAGATATTGAGCTCATTTGATTAGAGTGAGTCTACTTGGAGTTCAAGATTTAGATTGTGCGAGGATGACACGGTCTATGCCTCGATTGGTCAATCTAGATGTCAAGGATAGAGGACATTGTCACATATTGTGAGAGTCACAATTAGTAGTCACAAAGGTGATGTTGGAGCTCAACATTCTTGTAACTTGGGTAGCAATGATGTGTTGCTAGATACCGCTCATTGCTTATGTTCCTAAATCGGTTTAGGGACATTGCCAACTTTACAAGAACCTATAGGGTCACACACATAAGAGCAATTAGATGGAGATTAGGTTCATATGATGAACCATGAGGATTAGGTTCATGGGATGAACCAAATTGGATTAAGAGTAATCAAAATTAGACTAATTGAGTTAGACTCAAGTTGATTCAAGTGTTGAATGAGTCTAATTGAGATTTGATTCATCAAATCAATTTAAATTAATGAATAGAGATTCATTATATTAAATTGACTTGAGTCAAGTGGTTAGATTTGATCAACCATGGGAGATTAGAGGTCAAGTTTGACTTGACTTGAGAGGGAAGTTGAAAGGTCAAGTTTGACTTGACCAAATGCCATGTCATGATGAGGACTAGGCATGGCCGGCCACTGCTGATGCTCCACATCATCATTGACTTGGTCAATTAGTGCCACATCATGAGGGAGACCAAGGGTCATGGGAGTTACATGCATGCATGTAACTCCCCCTCCATGAAGTGGCCGACCACCATTTTGGGGGTTATGTGAGTGAAAATTCTTTTTGTGAGTAATCACTCATTACTTCATCTTCTTCCTTGGGAATTTTCCTCTCAAGCTCTCCCTCTCCTTCCTCTCTTTGGCGAACGCACACTCAAGGTTGAGTTTTCTTCCACCTATTGCTTGTGTGGATACCAGAGAGTGTGCACTTGACACTCTCGAGTTCGGCGGACTTTTGAAGCGGGATTTGCGAAGGCATCGCATCGAGGGTAACATCCTTATCTCTTAGATCTAAGGTAGATCTAGAGGATTTTTAAGCACATACATGTAATTAGTTTTAATACTTCTTCGCGCGGATCCGTGGTCGGGACTTAGGGGTTTCCGCGCAAAAGCGGTTTTGCGGCTCGGAAAAGCCCAACGATGGTATCGAGCCACGTCGAAGCATGTATGTGTTTGTTTTGTATTTTTATATTAGATATAAAAATTACAGATTTTTATGTTTCTGTAAATTTCCTAATTTTATAGAATTTTTTGGGTATTTTTCTCGTGAAAGTCGAAGCAGCAGTGTTGGGACACTCGTGAAGCTTCAACCGTCGAGAAAAACTCTCGAATCGGCGAGTTCTCGCTTTAGGTTTTTGGGACAGCGACTTAAGTCGCTGTAGGATCGTGTAGGGACACTCGCGAAGTTTATTTTGTGAGTAGGGCGCTGCCCTATCCCGAAGGGCCATGTCCCGCGATCGCGGAAACCGCTTAAGCGGACCGTTAGAGATGACTCATAAATTCGAAATAAATTAGGAAAAATTATAGAAATTTTCTGTAAAAATACATAATTTTGAATTATGTATGATTTTGTGATTGTCATGGCCCAATAACCCAATAGGATTGGATTATGTGTGTTGTAATTCATAATACTCTGACTGCGTGCGTTTGTGGTGTGCGTGTTGTAAAATGTTTGCGACTGCCGCACCTCTTCTTTTAATATTCTAGTTGTAAATAGTTTAAGACTCGAATGTAACTCAAGTTTCGTATTTGTAATGTACAAAAATGGAGCGGTGGAAAGTCCACTTGAAGACGAGATTACGAGAAGGGTGACGACGACACATGGCGGTCAAAGGAAGCGCTTGGAGAAGCCGCTAGCCTTAGGTTGACCGTCCGATCTTCTCATTGGCTTGAGAAGATCGTAGTAGGGCCATGACTATATCACATTTAATTATATATATATATATGTTGATATATATATATATTTAATTGATCTATGCTTGTATGTATGTGATGCATGCTAGTGAAAAAAAAAATGCTTGTATGTATATGATGCATGCTAGGTTAATTTTCTTGTATGTATATGATGCATGCTAGAATAATGAATGTATGTATATGATGCATGCTAATATAGGATAATAAAGGCCTAAATGCGTATAAGATACACATTACGATTAGATTAGATCATAATCGAATCAACTCGAAAATGCCTCTAGAGCCTTGATACCCATCACTACCTCGATCATTTGTTGTTGTTGAATCGCCAAAGCGAGCAAGCATATTATCTTGGTAGGGTGCGGAGGGACAATCTTGGTCCCGCCTATCACGACTCGGGTTAGAGTAAGCTCAATTAGATTGAGCAAAACTAGTTAACTCAATTGGATCGAGTAGAACTATAGGCATATTCCAATCGTTGGAAAGATAGGTTAAGATTGCATTTACACTAAATCTTGGGCGATTTAGCCAAAGCTAACTCAAGGTCTTTTGTAAATGTGGGTCTTAATCCTATAAACAAGAGTTGCATAGAGATGTAATCGGTAATGTGTTACCCACCGATCGTACTAAGTCTTGGGCGATTTAGCCAAAGCTAACTCAAGGCTTAATATGATGTGAATCTTGTCCCACAAGAATTATAGTTAGTTTGTATGAATCTAGTAAATGTGGTTTGACCACATCCATAACTCGATTCTACAAAATTCCTATAATTCAGTGGGAGCATCATTTGATTAAAGGCCTAATTAAATGATAAAAGGAATATGATATTAATTCTCTGCATTGTATGTTGTAGATTACTATGTCAAACAACACGAACACTCTCTCTCTGCGATCTGTCCTTGAGAAGGACAAGCTCAATGGAGCAAATTTCCTGGACTGGTACAGGAACCTGAGAATTGTTCTCACCCAAGAAAGGAAGTTGCGTCTGGGCGGCCCATTCGGAGGCACCTCCTTGCCTCGCGCCTGTGACAAAGATGCTTACAAGAAGCATCAAGATGATGCATTAGATGTGTCATGTCTAATGCTCGCGACCATAAACTCTGAGCTTCAGAAGCAACATGAGTTCATGAATGCTTATGATATGGTTGGACATCTTCGTCAACTATATCAAGGACAAGCTAGGCATGAGAGATATGAAGTCTCTAAAGGACTATTTGGGTCTAAAATGCAAGAAGGGACTCAGTAGGTTCATATGTACTCAAGATGATTGGGTACGGTACGAAACCTACAAAGGCCGGGATTCCCACTCGCCAAGAGCCGCCACGACCTAATCTTGCAATCTTGCCAAGAGCCTTCAATCAATTTGTCATGAATTATAACATGAATGAAATTGATAAGCCATCGTCAAATGCTCAAAGATGTTGAGAATCACAGCTTAACCTTAAGAAGGGTAACTGACACCATTTTGATGGTGCAAGAAGAAAGGCAAGGGCAAGCCTAAAGGTAAGGGAAAGTCCTAAGCCAAGGGCAAAGGCAAAGAACTTAAACCCAAAGGAGGGGTAGCCAAGGAAGGGGCTTGCTTCTTCGCAAGGAAGGTGACACTGGAAGCGAATCGCAAGGCATACCGAAGATCTTAAGAAGAAGAGAAGTGAGACTTCTACTGTATAAATGTTATAGAAGTCAATCTATCTATTTCTTCATCATGGGTATTAGATACCGGATGTGCATCTCACATTTGTACCAATGTGCAGGGCCGAAATAGCAAAGGCATCGACAAAGGGCGCAGGTGGACCTACGAGTAGGCAATGGAGCAAGGGTTGTCAGAGGAACTTATGATCTATCTCTCGCCTCCGGGCTTGTACTAGAATTAGATGAATGTTGTTATGTGCCCGCTTTAACTAAGAACATCATTTCAGCTTTCTTGTTTGACAAGAAAGGGTTTTCATTTATAATAAAGAACAAATGTTGTTCTTTATTTAAATGATATGTTCTATTGTAGTGCACCTCTAATGAACGGACTCTACTTTCTAGACTTAGAGAGCCCTATCTATAACATATACCAAGAGGTTCAAGTCAAATGAGTTGAACCAAACCTATCTCTCGCATTGTCGCCAGGTCACATAAATGAGAGTCGCTTATCTCACCCATAAGGATGGGAATGCTAGACTCATTTGATTTTGAATCATATGAGATATGCAGTCTTGCCTTTAGGCAAGATGACCAAGACTCCTTTAGTGGACATAATAAAGAGCAACAGATTTGTTAGGACTTATACATAGTGATGTATGTGGTCCTTTCAATGTTGTCGCTAGAGGTGGTTAAGGTGTACTTCATTACATTTATCGATGACTTCAGAGATATGGTTATGTGTATCTTATGACACATAAATCAACTTTGAAAAGTTCAAAGAATTCAAGAATGAAGTACAAAACCACTGCAAGAGTATTAAGATACTTCGATCGATCGAGGTGGTGAATACCTTAGCCATGAGTTTCGGACTATCTAGCCGAGTGTGGATTCTATCCCAACTCACTCCTCCCGAACACCACAAAGGGAATGGTGTATCCGAAAGGAGGAATCGCATCTATTAGATATGGTACGATCTATGATGAGTCACATGATCTTCCTATATCCTTTGGGGATATGCTCTAGACACAGCCTTTTACCCTTAACCTGTACCATCCAAGGTCAGGTAAAGACACCATATACGATATGGACAGGGAGAAATCCCAAGATGTCTTTTATGAGGATTTGGGGTTGTGAGGCTTACGTTCGACGTCAAGTCTCAGACAAACTGGGACCCAAATCCGATAGGTGCTAGTGTGTTGGATATCCCAAGGATACACAGGGATATTATTTACATTCCCACCAAGACAAAGTGTTTGTAGAAAGACCGGGGTTTTTCTAGAAAGGGATTTTGTTTCTAGAAAACTAGTGGGAGTACCTTCGATCTCAAGAAATTCAAGATAAGGACCATAGCACTGAGGCCTTGATGGAGGTTGAACAGAACCACAAAGTGTTGTGGGTGATGAGGTTGTTGCACAAAGAGTTGTGGAACAACCACTGCTCAAGTAGACCTACCTCTTCGCAGTCCGATAGGGTACGCCGTCACCGAGAGATACTCATTTCTCTTGTCCGACCATGATGACGTTATGCTCATCGAGAATGAGCCTACCTCCCATCGTGAAGCCGTGATGAGCCCAGATTCTCGAGAAATGGCTAGACGCCATGAGATCCGAGATGGAATCCATGTACACCAACCAAGTATGGACTTTGGTCGATCCACCAAGGCAAGGGGTCAAACCCATTGGGTGTAAGTGGGTCTTTAGGAGAAAGACTGACATGGATGGACTTACGCATACCTATAAGGGCGATTGGTGGCTAAAGGTTTCAAGCAAATTCATGGTATTGACTATGATGAAACCTTTTCTCCAATGGGCGATGTTTAAGTCCATTCGGATCTTGCTTGCTATTGCAAAGATACCACGATTATGAGATCCGCAGATGGATGTCAAAACCGCTTTTCAATGGAAACTTACTCGAGGATGTGTACATGACACAACCTCGAGGGTTTTGTAGATCCACAAAGATAATCGGGAAGGTATGCAAGCCGCAAAGGTCCATTTATGGGCTAAAGCAAGCTTCTCGAGTTGGAATCTTCGATTCGATGATGCGATCAAAAGCTTTGGTTTCATCAAGAATGAAGATGAACCCTCGTGTCTACAAGAGGGTTAATGGGAACACAGCTTGTGTTCCTTGTATTGTATGTGGATGACATACTACTATTGGGAATGACATCCCTTCGCTACACCGTGAAGACTTGGTCGGGACGTGCTTCTCAATGAAGGACTTAGGTGAAGCAGCCTGTATTCTAGGCATCAAGATCTATAGAGATAGATCTAAGAGATTGCTCGGCCTAAGTCAGAGTACATACATTGACACGGTATTACTTCGGTTTGCCATGCAGAATTCCAAGAAAGGACTTCTGCCGATGTCACATGGTGTGAGTCTTTCGAAAACTCAAAGTCCCTCTTCTAGAGAGGAGAGAGACCCATGGATAAGATCCCTTACGATCCGCTATAGGATCTATCATGTACGCCATGCTATGTACTGTTCCCGATGTCTCGTATGCCTTTGAGCATGACGAGTAGATACTCTGATCCAGTGAGCGCCATCGATAGCAATCAAGAATATTCTAAGTACTTAAGAGAAGGACGAAAGAATATTTCTTGATATTTTGGAGGCAAGGAGGAGCTAGTCAGAAGGGTTATAGCGATACAAGCTTCCAAACCCACTGTGATGATTATAGATCGCAATGTTTCGTGTTTTGCTTGAATGGTTGGAGGAAGAGTTCCAAGCAGACACAGCTTTCGATTCTACAACAGAGGCCAATATATATCTGCTTCCATCTCATTCGAGAGTCGATGAGGAGATGTGAAGATTTGCAGAGTACCCACAGAGGCTAACATCGCAGATCCTCGACCAAGGCTTTGGCACGTAAAAAGCATGATGGTCACACTAGGTCATTGGGTATTAGATACTACTGGATTGACACTAGTGCTAGTGGGAGATTGTTAGTGAAAGCTCTAGAGCCAATCATATGATGATTGTTGTATGGACTTTATTGTATCATATTCCTATTTATAAAGGCATGGTTATTATATTTACTTGTATTGGTGCCAAATAACTAAATATAATAATGTCCTTGAGTAGTAGGTTCTTATCTATATCAATCGATTGGTTGAATCGATAATGAGATGATATAGAGAACACTACTCTTAATCATTCCTAGTCGAGTATTAACATTCAGGGACAATGTTAATGCATAGAGACTAGCATGTAGGTAAACAAGATGACTTGATCTCACAAGTCATGGATATGAGATATCAAGTTGACACATGGGTATGCATCGAGAATGTATATCGAATGACCCGCCATGAGAAAGTATCATGGATCGCTATATGAGTGTCATATACTTTCTCATGTGGCTATTAGTATGACTATTAGTCCTTAGACCAAGTCACCATGGTTCCCTACATAAGGAGTTGCATACTTTGGCTTCACAAACGCCACCCGTAAATGGGTGGACTATAAAGGCGACATCGGGTATGTAACGAATTATGCGGAGGGATGTGAGTGATATAGATGGGATCTATCCCTCCTATATGGGTGACATCGATATTCTTGATAGAGTGAGACCACGAAGTGCATGGCCATGCCCAAATGAGTCAATATGAGATATTGAGCTCATTTGATTAGAGTGAGTCTACTTGGAGTTCAAGATTTAGATTGTACCGAGGATGACACGGTCTATGCCTCGATTGGTCAATCTAGATGTCAAGGATAGAGGGACATTGTCACATATTGTGAGAGTCACAATTAGTAGTCACAAAGGTGATGTTGGAGCTCAACATTCTTGTAACTTGGGTAGCAATGATGTGTTGCTAGATACCGCTCATTGCTTATGTTCCTAACTCGGTTTAGGGACATTGCCAACGTTACAAGAACCTATAGGGTCACACACATGAGAGCAATTAGATGGAGATTAGGTTCATATGATGAACCATGAGGATTAGGTTCATGGGATGAACCAAATTGGATTAAGAGTAATCCAAATTAGACTAATTGAGTTAGACTCAAGTTGATTCAAGTGTTGAATGAGTCTAATTGAGATTTGATTCATCAAATCAATTTAAATTAATGAATAGAGATTCATTATATTAAATTGACTTGAGTCAAGTGGTTAGATTTGATCAACCATGGGAGATTAGAGGTCAAGTTTGACTTGACTTGAGAGGGAAGTTGAAAGGTCAAGTTTGACTTGACCAAATGCCATGTCATGATGATGACTAGGCATGGCCGGCCCAGTTACATTATTGCTATTACTCAAAAGTCTTCCACACGAATTAACTATCTCAAATCTGAGCCTCAGACACTTGTGTACTCGTCTTCATGTAACTCCTCCATGAAGTGGCGGCCACCATTTAGGGGTTATGTGCGTGAAAATTCATTTTGTGAGTAATCACTCATTACTTCATCTTCTTCCTTGGGAATTTTCCTCTCAAGCTCTCCCTCTCCTTCCTCTCTTTGGCCGAACCAACCAAGGAGTGCTAGCACACTCAAGGTTGAGTTTTCTTCCACCTATTGCTTGTGTGGATACCATAGAGGAGTGTGCACTTGACACTCTCGAGTTTCGGCGGACTTTGGACGAGCGGGATTTGCGAAGGGCATCGCATCAAGGGTAACATCCTTATCTCTTAGTTCTAAGGTAGATCTAGAGGATTTTGTAAGCACATACATGTAATTAGTTTTAATACTTCTTCGCACGGATCCGTGGCCGGAACTTCCGGGGTTTCCGCAACGCAAAAAGCGGTTTTTGCGGCCCGGAAAAGCCCAACAACATCATCATCATAAGGAAACATATATAAGGGCATAACGGATCTCCTCCACCATGCCACTACCACACACACTTGGCCCCTCCTGCTGCTCCCTTTAGTTTATCCATCCCTTACCCTTATCTACAGTACAAGGGAAAAATAAACTATAAGCACATAGGCTTAGTAAGATCCTGTCCTACTCATAAAAACCATACATCGACATTAAGCATGACATGTAACATTCATAACATATAAGCAACATAACATGTAACATATATGACGTAAGCAACATAACATGTAGCAGAAGTAACATAAGCAAACATAACATATAACATATATAACATAGCAACATATCATGTACATATATGACATAATCAAACATAACATACAACATATGTAACATAGCACATATATATGACATATCAAACATAACATAGCAACATATCATGTACATATATGACATAATCAAACAGAACATACAACATAGCATGTAAACATAACAATCATAACATGTGAGCAAAACAATCATATCATGTAAACATATGCAGGATGCTCTTTGAAAACATATATTATAGATACATAAACATAAATCTCAACATATTTGGGCCCGACATTGTACCACATCATCATCATCATAGCGCGCATCCCTAAATAGACCCGAGGTAGCAAGTCTCGAACCTACTAGGTTACTAGGCCCGATCTTAGTCCGTCGACCTAGGGCCATCGTCATAGCATAGAAGCCCATCCTAGGCCCGATCTTAGTCCATCTAGGGCATCTTGGAGCCCATCCCGTACTAGGCCCGATCTTAGTCCGTCGACCTAGGGGCAATCATACATAGAAGCCCATCCTAGGCCCGATCTTAGTCCGTCGGCCTAGGGCATCTTAGGAGGCCATCCCTTTGGACCGTGTTAGGGTCCTGGTACAAGCCATGCAGAAGGTAAAATACTTATATGCTTTTTATTATAACATATCTTATTTCATTTCGCAAACATATCATACTTCATTTCATAACATATCATATTTCACTTTATGAACATATCATATTTCATTTCATAAACACATCATACTTCATTTCATAACATGTCATATTTCACTTCATGAACATATCATATTTCATTTTATAAACATATCATACTTCATTTCATAACATGCCATATTTCACTTCATGAACATATCATATTTCATTTTATAAACATATCATACTTCATTTCATAACATGTCATATTTCACTTCATGAACATATCATATTTCATTTCATAAACATATCATTTTTCATTTCATAATCATATCATATTCATTTCATAACATATCTTAATATCCCACACATATAGGGCATGGCATAAGGTATAAACATCAAGAGGAAGTAAACACTAACCTAGAGCATGTTATCTTCATCTAGCATCATTTAATATCACAAGTTAACATGAATTCACCTAAACATAAAACACATGTTAACCTAACCCAGAGCATGTTAAAGAACAATGTTTGGTCGAATGGTTCATGGGGGCTTTTAGGGTTAAACTTTTAACCTATTCCATCTAACATCCTAACATCATCATATGCATACAAAACATGGTATAGAACTTCCTTGAACCATCAAAAACAAGGGTTGGCCGAATGGTTCATGGGGGCTTTTAGGGTTAACTTTTAACCTAATCCATTTTACATCCTAACATCATCATATGCTTACAAAACATGGTATAGAACTTCCTTGAACCATCAAAAACAAGGGTTGGCCGAATGGTTCATGGGGGCTTTTAGGGTTAACTTTTAACCTAATCAATTTTACATCCTAACATCATCATATGCTTACAAAACATGGTATAGAACTTCCTTGAACCATCAAAAACAAGGGTTGGCCGAATGGTTCATGGGGGCTTTTAGGGTTAACTTTTAACCCAATCCATTTTACATCCTAACATCATCATATGCTTACAAAACATGGTATAGAACTTCATTGAATCATCAAAAACAAAGCTTGGCCGAATGGATCATGGAGACTTTTAGGGTTAATTTTTAACCTAATCCTTTTTACATCCTAACATCATCTTATTCATACAAGTAGGGTATAGAACTTCATGGAGTACTCAATTAAAAGGGCTTGGCCGAATGGATCATGGAAAATTGACACAAAACATCAATCGAAAAGCTACTCGAATGGATACTTACATCCTTCGCTTTTCTTTTTGGTTGGAAGATGACCTAAGGGAAGCAACCTATCCTTGCTTCTTGCTTGGATGAGTTTCGGCTAAAGAATGGAGAGGGGAGCTCTAGGGTTCGGTGAGGAAGAAGAAGAGGAGGAGAAAACATTTTTTGATAACTCATGCCCCCTCATTCCCCCTATTTATTCACTTGAAGAGTCCCTTCATCTCCCTTACCCCTAACTATAATTTACCATCTTCCTCTAATAATAAAATCTTATTGGGCTTTTGGTTAGTGGATGCATCTATAGGGTTTGTCTATCTCTAGAGGTTTGAGGTTCAATTCCTAGGCCTTGCTTCCTTTTTGGCTTATTTTCTTTTATTTTTTAAAAAGCCCACATAAAGCCCATTATCATCAAGCCAAAAATTCTTGTAAAATTGCTAGAAATTTTACGGGCGTTACATTAGGAGCCCATGCCTTTAGACCTTGTTAGGGTCCTGGTACAAGCCATGCAGAAAGTAAAATACATACATGCTTCTTATCATAACATATCATATTTCATTTCATAAATATATCATATTTTTATCATGGCATATCATGTTTTTCTTCTTCATATCATAACATACTTCTTCTTCATAACATATCATATGACTTTCATAACATATTTCTTCTTCATAACATATCATTCACCATAATATATTTCTTCTTCATAACATATCATATTCTTTTCATGCATATCATGTTCCTTCTTTATAAAACATCATACATTCATACAATTACGAGGTAATAAGCATAACATGATCACAACATCACACACATATAAGCATGGCATAAGGTATAAACATCATGAACAAGTATACATGGAACGACCTAAACTTCATGGAGTTCTATCAAAGTTTTAAACACCAAACAACTTATATATGGTCTAACTAACCACATGTTAGTTCTTTAACACATAAAGCATGGCATGGGAGGGCACTTAGGGTTTTAATTAAACCTTGGCTGAATGAGTTTAAAGGACATGAGGCTCAACCACTTAACTCTAGGTTAACCAACAACATGTTACCTTCATCTAACATCAAAAGGCATCATGAACTCAATCAAGCATGACATAGAAACATATTAGGGGTCTTGGCTGAATGGTTCAAAGGCTTAAGGTTCATCCACTTAAATCTAGGTTAACCAAACAATATGTTATCTTCATTTACCATCAAAACATAGCATGAACTTATCTATAGCATGACATAGAACATGTTATCTTCTTTTAACATCAAACATGGCATAAACTCATTTAAAACCTAGCATAGAGCATGTTATCTTCATCTAACACCAAAAGTCATTTTGAACTCATGCAAAACATAGCATAGAAGACACCTTAGGGGTCTAGATGGACTTGGCCGAATGGTTCAAAGGGCCTAAAGGTTCATCCACTTAAACCTAGGTTAAACAAACAACATGTTATCTTCATTTACCATCAAAACATAGCATGGACTTATCTATAACATAGCATAGAACATATTATCTTCTTCTAACATCAAACATGGCATGAACTCATTTAAAACCTAGCATAGAACATGTTATCTTCATCTAGCATCAAAACTTAGCCTAAGCTCATCTAAACATGGCATAAAAGAACACACATAGGGGTCTAAAGTGGCATGGCCGAATGGTCCAAGGCTTAGAAGTTCATCCACTTAAATCTAGGTTAACCAAACATCATGTTATCTTCTTTTACTATCAAAACATAGCATGAACTTGGCTATAGCATGACATAAAAGAACATATAGGGGTTTAGAGTGGCTTGGCGAATGGTTTTAAAGGTCATAAAAGTTCAAACACTTAACCTAATTCATCTAGCATCCCATGTTCATACAAGATATGACATGGATCTTCATGGAAAGCTCAAACAAGGTCTTGGCCGAATGGTCCCTTGGGTTTTTAAGGTCAAACACTTAACCTAATCCATCTAGCATCCTATCTTCATCATGTTCATACAAGATATGGCATGGATCTTTATAGAAAAACTCAAACAAGGTCTTGGCCGAATGGTTTCAAAGGCTTAACACAAATACATCAATCGAAAACTACTTGTACGCAGGTGAGGGGGATACTTACATCCTTCACTTTGCTATTAGTTTGAAGATAACCTAAGGGAAGCCAAACCTAGCCTTCTTCTTGCTTGGATAGATCTTGGAAAATGGAAAGGGAGAGGGGTAGGTTTCGATGAGGAAGAAGAATAGGAAGAGAAGATGCCAAATTTGATTTCTCATGTCTCCTCATTCCCCTATTTATTCTCTTGAAGTGTCCCTTAGTCTCCCTTACCCCTAACTATAATTTCCCATATTCCTCTAATAGTACAACCTTGCTGGGCTTCTGGTTATTGGATGCATCTTTAGGGCTTAGCTATCTACTAGAGGTTTGGGGTTCAATTCCTAGGCCTTGCATCCTTTTTGGCTCCTTTTCTTTTATTTTTGAAAGAGCCCACATAAAGCCCATTATAATCATGCCAAAAATTCTTGTAAATTTGCTAGGAATTTTATGGGCGTTACAGGTAGAGATTGGAGTATGATATCGACCTGGGTTTCCCCATCGATCTCAGCTCCAAGGACTTCCAGTTCATTCAAATGAGCCATCATCTTGAGAACATGATCCCTTACGGGTGTTCCTTCGATCATGGTGGTCATCATCAAGTTTCTCATGGCTTTTTGCCTCGCAGCCCGATTCTGGTGTCCGAAAAGCTCTTTGAGATTGAGCATCATGTCATAAGCTGTGGGCATGACTTGATGCTGATGTTGCAGTACATTTGACATAGATGCCAAAATGTAATACCGCGCCATCTCATCGGCCTTTACCCACTTCTTATAACTCTCTCTCTCCTTTTCCCCAGAATCTTCTGTAGGCTTAGGAGGGCACTCTTCGAGGAGTACATATTTGTATTCCTCAGCAGTCAAGACAATGTCTAGATTTCTCTTCCAATCAATATAGTTGGGTCCAGTAAGTTTGTTCTCTTTCAGTATCACAGCAAGTGGGTTGAAAGTCATTTTGAAAGAAAACCTAAGAATCACATAAATTAAAACATTAGATTTCAAAAAATTATTGATTCCTCAAACAATAAAATTTTAAAATCAACCAACACCTCAAAACACCGAGAATATCGTATGTCATGATAGTGTGGACGTATACGAATTCTACATTTGTAAGAGGAGGTTTTACCCATTAATTTTACTATCTTGTCAACCTAACTTTTTGACAAATAAAATTAATAGTTGGTTCCTCTTTGGCCCTACAAATAAAATTAGTGACTCCGATGGAGAGGATACTTATATTTGTATCTAAGTGTTCACCATTACTCTCGGTACCAAGGCAATTATCTCGGGTTATGTGCCTTCCGATGGGGAAGTGCACACGCTCCTTAATAATTTCCTATAACCATATTTGACCTTATGATCCGCAAACAAACTCATCCGATGGGGAGGAAGGCACTCAAAGCCGACGCGCAAGTTTGTTTGCATCACATATCAAATTGTAATGGAGGCCGTGGGAATTTATAAAAATTTCCCTCTCCCACTTAGTAATTTGAAATTGAGGAATTTTCCTAGCCTACAACATGCATATCAAACAAAAAGCAATAAATATGAAAAATAAATTATTTTCCAACTATTATGGCTTTTGTCTTCAATATGTCTCCCGTCGCATCGCCTTCTCGTCCGTTCCTCCTATGCCATGTACGAGCTATCCAGAGATCCGAGCTGAGACTAAAATCTATTTTAATTTACATCCATCGATATTATACTCCACGAGGGAGTGTACATGAAATCTAGATCGAAAGTAAACTAAAATAAAAAGAGTGGCTAAACAATGTCGTATCTAATTTATAAAAAATTAAATACTGCCTCATCAACCCCCGAGGATTCAACAAAATATACACATATAATCACATACATACATATGACCATAATAGTCGGATCTTATGCCTGCAACCAAAGAGTTAACCTACGATATCCTACTATTATCTGACACATAATATATGAAAAGTGCATAAAAATTAACCGAATCCTAAACACACAAAACCGGAAACCTTTGCTCTGATACCAATTGAAGGTTTGGTTTCATTGATCCGTGAGGGGAAACTTCGCTTCCCACTTCACCTCGGTTGTTTGTTCATGGCGATCCCATCAAAGTCCCTAGATTAAAAAAATTTAATCCTAGACAAAAGGGATTGCTCAAACAACCAAGTCATCGTCGTGCTATTCGTTTAGAGAGGTCTCTTGAACAAACTTGTTGTTCAAGCGACCAACCTCTATTCTACGAGTAGCCGCGGAATAGACGATGTCCGGATCGCCGGCTTTCATGTTTATGTTCGGGATCCAAGTATTATTTAGCCACAAACAGAATATATCATGCTCATAATTGAAAAAACAAATACAAGCAAGTAACAAAAGAGAATAGAGAATAGATATACCTCTCGATCTTCTAATGTATGACCTTCCTCCTTTCGGACGTCGTGTGGGCGACGATCTACTAAAAGTTGAAGCTCCTAGATCACCAATCTTCCTTCCTTGCTCGTTTCGAGCAAGAGGAAGAATAGAAACAAAGCTCTATTCCTTCTTTCAACCAACAAACAACCTTCAAGGATGGAGCTTTGCCGCCGGCCAAGAAGGAAGAAGAGATTAAGGGTTACCGACCAAAAGCTTCAAGGGAGGACCCTAAACCTTTGTTCCACCAGCCAAGGAGAAGGAGAAGAGGGAGTTTGGACGCCGACCAAGGGCTAGAAGGAGCTCAAGGGGCGCCGACAGCTTGAGGAAGAAGAATAAAGCAAGGAAATCTTTCCTTATTAGGTGCCACCCAAGCCCAAACCCTAGCTCCTATCTCTTGCCGCCAACTTCCAAAACCCTAGCTTCTCTTCATTGATTCTCCACGCCAACCCCTCAAACTCCTTTTATAGAGTTAGGGATAAGCCTCCTTTTAATCTCCACCATTGGTTCTAGGGATTTAATCTCACCCGTCGGATCTAGAGATTTAATCTCAACTGTCGGATCTTAGAGTTTTAATCTCTACCTTTGGATCTAGAGTTTTGTTTCTATCCATTGGATCTAAGCTTCATGAGGTGTTAATAGGCTACATTAGGGACCATGAGGAGGAGTTGAATCTTGGCCACCCATGGATCAAGCCCACATAAAGTCCGATCCATTAATGATAATCCAATCCACTAAAGGATTATTTGATCTACCTCACCAACCCCCATAAGTTAATATGGTCTCCATATATTATTTGTACATTTTCTCTCCGTGTTTAAGATCTCGAATGTCCGTCGATTAATTAATTTACTGACCATTAATTAATCAACATCTAACTCCATGAGTAGTACTACTCAACCTTTTCATCATGTCGGACCAAGTCCACCTGCAGGGTTTACATGATGAACCTTATGAGCTCCTCAAGGGGACATCATCATCCTAATATATAGGACACGGTTTCCTCCTATAATCAACGATACACCATATAAATAATATCATCTCCCAACTTACCGAGCCTATCGATTTAATCTATAAATCTCGCCCATTGGTAAATCAAAGAGATGAATACTAAGTATATGTGCCCGTTATTATATCGGGATTAAGAGCATGTTCAAAATAATATCTGAGGTCCGATTCGATTATGTAGTCAGCAATAAATCGAATCACCTCTAAGTCGGTCATGCTCAATACACACAAAGTGCACTAGTGTGATTCTATGGTCAAGACAAACCAATACCAAATCACATTACAACCATTCCGATGGTTTGTCCAAAGCCATCTCGGTTGTGAGCCTTTACTTATACTTTACAAGGAGCCGATAACATGATCTCCCGTGTGACACCACATACCATGTTATCTACAATGTAATGTATTAGACAATATTGCATAACCATAAAAATGCAAACAATGATCATGTGATTCTTATTTCAAAATAAAGATGTTCATACAAAAGATAGACTTTTCAGTATACATCTCTACAATCTCTTGGTTTGCAGTTTGAAGTTTGAAGTA
Organism: Wurfbainia villosa; assembly: GCA_025175895.1. Lineage (NCBI taxonomy): Eukaryota > Viridiplantae > Streptophyta > Magnoliopsida > Zingiberales > Zingiberaceae > Wurfbainia > Wurfbainia villosa. The sequence goes on along the minus strand of CM045990.1, from coordinate 115,541,122 downwards.
AAGGAATCTGTGAGTTCCCATTTCTTTCTCCTTATTTCTTTTACTTAACTTATTATTGCTGAGCGATCCCAGCAAACAAGACCTTATTGATATGGTATCAGAGCCAGATTCAAAAGAAATGCAAAAGATTATAAGTATGGTTGTAGGTATTCTGCAAATCAAGATTGCAAAAGAACAAGTCCTAACTTGGTAAGATGACCAGTTGTTAGAAAGGACCAAGGGCACACTTGTGTGAGCAATCATGGTAAGGAACTATTGAATAAGAAGGTCGGAGCAAGAGCTTACGAACTGCTTCGACCGAATAGAAAGAAGGTCGATACGAGGGCCTACAAACTACCCTGGCTGAACGAGAAGAAGGTCGGCACAAGGTTTACAAATTGACTCACTCGAATAAAAAGAGGGTCGACACGAGGGCTAACGAACTGTTTCAGTCAAACGAGAAGAAGGTCAGCATGAGGGCTTATGAACTGCCTTGGCCGAATAGAAAAGAGGGTCGACACGAGGGCTTATAAACTGCCTCGGCAGAATAAAAAAGGGTCGATATGAGGGCTTACGAACTGCCTCGATTGAATAAGAAAGAGGGTTGACACGAGGGCTTACGAACTGCCTTGACTGAAAAAAAATGGGTTGACACGAGAGCTTACGAACTGTCTCAGTTGAATGAGAAGGTCGACATGAGGGCTTACTAACTGACTCGACCGAATAAAAAAGAGGGTCGACACGACGGCTTATGAACTGCCTCAGCCGAACGAGAAGAAGGTCAACATGAGGGCTTATGAATTGCCTCAGTCGAATTTAAAAAAAAAAGGGCCTGCATAAGGGCTTACGAACGACATCAACAAGGTCCCGATTCCTCCTTGCGTAACCTCCACTCGGGGGAATAATATCACACTGCGGTCGGCTCGAGGGCTTACGCACTACCACTGTTAGTATGAGCCCTTAGTGCCAATTATGAGATGATTGATGAGGGAAACTTTTGTATTATATTCTTGCATTAATAAAGGCAAAGATTGATTAATATTTCTTTATGCGTGTGCCAGCTAAATAAATATAATAATGTCCATGAATAGTAGGTTGTTATCTACAGTATATCAATTGGTAGAATTGATTATGAGAAGCTGTAGAGAACACTATTCTTAAATATTCCTAGTTGAGTATTGTATTAATAGACAAGGGCTATATTGATACATTGAGACTAGCATGTAGGTCAATGGATGACTTGATCTCACAAGTCATGGATATGTGATATCACATTGATACATGGGTATATATATTAAAGACTATATATATACTGAATTGACCCACCATGAGAAAGTATCATGGATCGTTATATGAGTGTCATATACTTTCTCATGTGACTATTGGTATGAATAGTCCTTAGACCTGAAGTCACTACAGTTCCCTACATAAGGAGTTATGTACTTTGGTATCGTCTAACGTCACACCGTAATTGGGTGACTATAACAGTGATCACTGAGTATGTAACGAATTATGCGGAGGGATGTGAGTGATGTAGATGGGATCTATCCCTCCCATATGGCGGGAGTGATATCTTTGGTCTCTTGATATAATAGGACCACGAAATGCATGACCATGCTCAAATGAGTCAATATGAGATATTGAGCTCATTTGTTTGAGTGCGTCTACTTGGGGATCAAGAAACATAAAGATTGATAAGAGGGTGACACGGTCTATGCCTCATTGATCGATCTGAGATATCAAGGATAGAAGGACACTGTCATATGATAATAGTCACGGAAGAGGTTGTCGGATCTCGACATTCTCATCACTTGGGTAGCAATGATGTATTGCTAGATGCCGCTCATTGCTTATGTATCTAAAATGGTTTTGGATACATTGCCAACGTTATGAGAGCCTATAGGGTCACACACAAAGAACATATTATTTTGGAGAGGAAATCATTTTGGTTTGACTAAAATGAATTATCAGTTAATTGGATTAACTAGAATGAGTATGACTCATTACTTGGCTAAATTTGAGTTGGACTCAAATTGATTTATGTTGAGTTAGACTCAAGTCAAACCAAGAGAAGAAGGCTAAAATGAATAATACACGAATTAATAATATAATACACGAATTAATAAATGGGGTTTTAAATGGGGTTTAAAACTCATTAATGTGCATTTAATGAGCATTAATTGACTTCCTTTCTTTTACCATGGAGAATAAGGAAGTGCATTTAATGTCTCATTAAGGTGTATTATGGTTGCTTCTTCTTCTTCAACATGGACAATGAAAAATAGAATCTGATTTTATTTTTTTCGTTGACAACACAAGAGGGCCAAGTACCGAGTGGAAAAGTGAGACCTTGGAGTGGTTTCTAGCACAACCGAAAGGGCTTACCTCTTTTCTCCAAGATCGTGTGTGTGCACTGTAGAGGCGTGGACATTCTGACCACGCTGAGATCCGCAAGTGTTGCTGACTGGAATTCTAAGGGCATGCTTCGAAGGTAATCTCGATTCCTATAGGATAGAATCGATAATTGAAACGAGTATATTTTTTTTGCTTGGATCTCTGGAGGGATCCTAAGTTTTCATCAGAATTTTGTTTATCGCCGATCCCTACAAAGGGTATCGAGCTACTTGTAAAAAAATTTACACATTTTTTTAGATGTTTTATGTGATATAAACATGAGATTAGTTTTATTATGTTTTTTCGACTAGATATGTCCGAGTTGATTTAGCCAAGGTATAGTCCGCCGAGTGGGTGAATCAAGTCGGATGGTGCTAACTCGGTCTATGTCCGAGTTGATTTAGCCAGCGGCTAGTGCCGAGTGGGTGAATCAAGTCGGATGGTGCCGACCACAGTCTCTGCGAGTGGCTCAATCAAGCTGCCGGATGGTGCCGAGATTCATGGTCCGCCAGTGGGTCTGGTTCAAGTCGGATGGTCAACACACGAGGTCTCGGGTTCATAGAGATGGACAAAATGGGCAGCGACTCATAAGATGAATTAGCATAATTTATTAAATCATTGTGAATGATTTGTATATGGTGCATGGTTATGGCCTAGGACCCAATATGATTGTGGTTATGTGTTGTAATTCATAATACGGCCTGCGTGCCGTCATATGTATGTGGGTGTTGTAATTTTTTACACGGCCTGCGTGTCGTGCCTTCACTTCTATTTTCTAATTGTAAAATAGATTTAGACTCGAATGTAACTCGAGTGTTCTCATTTTGTAATGTACAAAATAAATAAGCAATGAAAGTCCATTGAAGGTGGATGTTACAAGGACAATGCTGACAACACATGCTGACAAAAGGAAGCGCTTGGAGAAGATGCTATCCCTAGGGTAACCAATCGATTTTCTCATTGGCTTGAGAAATCGTAGAATAAGGGCCAAACCATGTCACGTTTAGCGTATATGTGATATATTTTGTGTGTATGTGATGCATGCTAGATAATCTGTTATCTTAAAATTAAGTCAAATGAATATGCCTACCAAAGTTTGGTACTCATAAACTACCTCGATCATTTGTGTTGGGTTTGCCAAAGCAAAGCAGCGCATTTTATCTTGGTAGAGTGCGAGAGGACAATTGTGATGTCCCGCTATCAAACTTTGGATGAGACTTCACTAAGTGTCTCAATTAGATTGAGAAATACTTAGAGGCATTTCCTAATAGTTAGGAGATATGGATAAGAGAACATTTATACTAAGTCTTGGGTGATTAGCCAAAGCTAACTGAAGATGATGTATAATGTGAATCTTGATCCTTTATTCCAAGAGTTGCATACGATGCAATTGGTAAAATGTTACCTACCTAGTGATACTAAATCTTGGGCGATTAGCCAAAGCTAACTCAAGGTGAGGTATGATGTGAATCTTGTCCCACATGAACTTGAAGCTCAATAGAACTGGTATGACTAGCTCCTATTGAAGCTAAGGGAATCAGTGGGAGTCTCATTTAATTAAAGGCCTAATTAAATGATTTCAGATATAATACTCATTTCTGCATATTATTTCTGTTGTAGATTACTATGTCTTCAAATACGTTAAATACCCTCTCTCTGCGATCGGTCCTTGAGAAGGACAAGCTCAATGGAGCAAACTTCATTGACTAGTTCAGAAATTTGAGAATAGTTCTCAAACAGGAGCGGAAACTCTATGTCCTAGAGCAACCCATCTCTGAACCACTCGCCAATAATGCTACTCGTGCAGATAAGGATGCATACAAGAAGCATCAAGATGATGCATTAGATGCATCATGCCTTATGCTTGCAACCATGAACTCTGAGCTTCAGAAGCAACATGAGAACATGGATGCCTTCGATATGGTTGCACACTTAAAGCAACTATATCAAGGGCAGGCGAGGCACGAGAGATCTGAGGTATCTAAGGCATTATTTTCATGCAAAATGCAAGAAGGAATACCCGTAGGAACTCATGTACTCAAGATGATTGGGTATGTTGAGAACCTTGAAAGATTGAGGTTTCCTTTAGGCCAAGAGTTGGCCACTGACCTTATTCTATATTCGCTGCCTAGAGGCTTTAGTCAATTTGTCATGAATTATTACATGAGCGAAATTGACAAATCATTGCCTGAGCTCTTAAGCATGTTGAGAACTGCTGAGAGCAATCTTAAGAAGATGCAACCTGGTACTAATTGTAGGGAATTCTTTATGCCAAATGGCATATGCGCAACGGAAAAATTAGGATCCCTTCCAAGTGATCCATGCGAAAGCAAACTCGTATAAAATAAATTTCTCTAAACCAAACCTATCTTATAGGAGAGGATTACCTTTGTTGCGTGCCCTTGTTAATCCCGCTTCTTCCTTTTGTTTGTTGGATCTTTAGCACGTTCAAGTGTCCGTGCCTCTATATGTATCCACACGAGCAAGCTCTTGTCTCACAAAAGAAAAACTAGAGGAGCTCTCCTTTACTTCTTGCTAGAGAAGTCCCTAAAGGAGAGGAAGAGAGGGAAAAGGAGAAAGGAAGAAGAAGACTCCTCTTCTTGCTAGCCTACACTCACAAACCCACACAACCAAAGCTTCCACCAAGCTCTCTCACAACCACAACAACACTTGCTTTGGCCGGCCACTTCATGGGGTCTTTTATAGGGTTGGAAAAACCCTTTCACCTCCACACATTCAATGCAATCCATTGCATTGGGACACAAGTTTGGCCGGCCACTTAAGGAGACAAAACCATTTTGTTTCCTTCCACCTTATCTAGCTTAGGTGGATGCTTAGGTGGCATGCTTATGTGGCATGCTTATGTGGCATTCTTATGTGGCATTCATGCATGTTGAATTAATCTTATTAATTCAATTAAGCTTATGTTATCATGTTGAATTAATCTTATTAATTCAATCATATTGAATTAATCTTATTAATTCAATTAAGCTTATGTTATCATATTGAATTAATCTTATTAAATCAATAAGGTAACATATTGAATTAATCTCATTAAATCAATTAGCTAAAATTCTCATTAAGCTTAAAGTCCAAAAACCATTTTGTACTTAAGCTTATTCCCAAATTATTCTAGTCAAACTAGAATACTCTAATTCCTCTAATTATCATGCTCTTTGTGTGTGACCCTATAGGCTCTCATAACGTTGGCAGTGGACCTAAACTCTTTTAGATACACAAGCAATGAGCGGCATCTAGCAATACATCATTGCTACCCAAGTTACGAGATAAGTCAAGATCCGACTAACCTTTCCGTGACTACTATAATATATGACCGTGTCCTTCTATCCTTGATATCAGATTGATCAATGAGGCATAGACCGTGTCATCCTCGATCAATCTATGTGTTTCTTGATCCCTGAGTAAACTAACTCAAACAAATGAGCTCAATATCTCATATTGACTCATTCGAGCATGGCCATGCGTTTAGTAGTTCTACTCAATCAAGGGCCCACCGATATCACTCTCGTCATATGAGAGGATAGATCCCATCTACATCACTCACATCCCTCCGCATAATTTGTTATATACCCAGAATCACCTTTATGGTCCACCTATTACGTGACGTTTGACGATACCAAAGTACATAACTCCTTATGTAGGGAACCGTAGTGACTTCAGGTCTGAGGACTATTCATACCAATAGTCACATGAGAAAGTTTATGACACTCATATAACGATCCATGAAACTTTTTCATGGCGGGTCAGTTCAGTATATATTCTCTAATTATACCCATGTGTCAACTTGATATCATATATCCATGACTTGTGAGATCAAGTCATCAATTGACCTACATGCTAGTCTTTATGTATTAATATTGCCCTTGCATATTAAATACTTGACTAGGAACATTTAGGAAAGTGTTCTCTACAGCCTCTCATAATCAATTCTGCCAATTGATGTGTTGCAGATAAGAACCTACTTTTCTAGGGCATTACTATATTTAATTTAGCTGGCACAAGCAAAACTTAAATATAATAACCAATCCTTTGCCTTTATAGAATATGATACAAAATGTTCCCTATTCAACCATCACATGATTGGTTCTTAGGGCTATAACTAACAATCTCCCACTAGCACTAGTACCAATCACTATGATATCTAATACCTAGTGACCTAGTGTGACCATCATGCTTCCTCTGAAGCCTTGGTCAATGGATCTGCGATGTTAGCTTACATCGGTACTCTGCATATCCTCACATCTCCTCTATCGATGATCTCTCGAATGAGATGGAAGCGCGGATATGTGTTTGGTCCATGATGTGATCGAGGTTCCTTAGCTGTCTGCAATAGCCCCATTGTTGTCACAATAGAGGTCTATTGGATCTATGATGCTAGGAACTACCCCAAGTTCACGATGAACTTACGAGCCAAACGGCCTCCCTTTCTTTGCATCGGATGCGCAATATACTCTTCTGTAGAATCGGAAGCGTGTCACGCTTTGAACTCTTCCGACTCACGGCTCCACCATTCGTGCAAAACACGTACCCGATTGCGATCTATAGTCATCCTTGTCATTTGGAAGCTTGCATCACGTAACCCTTCTGACTAGCTCCTCATTGCCTCAAATATCGAGAAATATTCTTTCGTTCTTCGTAAGTATTTAAGAATATTTTTGACTGCTATCCAGTGACTTTCACCTGGATCCGACTGGTATCTACTCGTCATGCTCAAAGCATACGAGACGTCAGGACGAGTACAAAGCATGGCGTACATGATAGACCCTATGGCAGATGCATAGGGATCTTATCCATGCGATCTCTCTCCTCCTTAGAAGAGGGACATTGAGTCTTGAAAGACTCACACCATGTGATAAAGGCGAAATCCTTTCTTGGAATTTTGCATAGCAAACGATCTAGCACTTTATCAATGTATGTACTCGACTTAGGCCAAGTAATCTTTTAGATCTATCTCTATAGATCTTGATGCCTAGAATATAGGCTTCACCTAAGTCTTTCATCGAGAAACAATTCCCTAACCACATCTTCACAATTTGGGTGAGGAATATCATTTCGATGAAGTATGTCATCTACATACAAGACAAGAAATACAACAGACCTCCCACTATTTCTCTTGTAGACACAAGGTTCATCATCATTCTTGATGAAACCAAACACCTTGATTGCATCATAGAATCAAGATTCCTTGAGAGGCTTGCTTTAGTCCATAAATGGACCTTTGCGGTTGCATACCTTTCCAGATGCTTTGGATCTTCAAAACCCTCGGTGTCATGTACACATCCTCGAGTAGCTTTCCATTGAGCGGTTTTGACATCCATCTGCCAGATCTCATAATCGTGGTAGGTCGCAATAGCAAGTATGATCCGAATGGATTTAAGCATCGAATCGGTGAAAAGGTTTCATCATAGTCAATACCATGAATTTGTTTGAATCCTTTAGCCACCAATCTACCTTTATAGGTATGCTTATTACCATCCATGTCAGTCTTTACTTTAAAGACCCACTTACACCCAATGGGTTTTACCCCTTCAGGTGGATCAACCAAGGTCCATACTTGGTTAGTGTACATGGATTCCATTTCGGATCTCATGGCCTCTAGCCATTTCTCGGAATCTGGGCTCATCATAGCTTCTTGATAGGATGTAGGCTCGTCAAGATCGACAAGCAATACCTCACCGTTTGTCATCAAGAGAAAAGAATATCTCTCAGGTTGACGACGGATCCTATCAGATCTACGAAGAGGTTGGTCTACTTGAACAGGTGTTTGCTCCACAACTCTTTGGGCAACAATTTCCTCATCCACAACACTTTGTGGTTCCTGTTCATTTTCCATCGAAGCCTTAGTGTTATCGTCATCTTGAACTTCTTCAAGATGAATTTTACTCCCACTAGTTTTTCTAGAAATAAATTCTCTTTCTAGAAAGACAACATTTCTGGCAACAAACACCTTGCCAAGTGTGGGATTGTAAAAGTAATATCCCTTAGTTTCCTTGGGATATCCTACAAAATAACACTTATCGATTTGGGTCCTAGTTTATCCGAGACTTGGCGTCTTACATAAGCTTCACAACCCCAAATCTTTATAAAAGACATTTTGGGACTCTTCGATCCATATATCGTATATGGTGTCTTTTCTACGGCTTTTGATGGGACGCGATTAAGTGTGAAAGCGGCTGTCTCTAGAGCTAGGCCCCAAAAGGAAGTAGGTAGATCAGTCTGGCTCATCATTGATCGTACCATATCTAATAGAGTACGATTTCTCCTCTCAGATACACCATTCCATTGTGGTGTTCCAGGTGGAGTGAGTTGGGATATTATCCCACACTCAGCCAGGTGATCACGAAACTCTTGACTAAGGTATTCACCACCTCGATTTGATCGAAGTAGCTTGATACGCTTACCAAGTTGGTTTTGTACTTCATTCTTGAATGCTTTGAACTTTTCAAAGGATTCTGACTTATGTCTCATCAAATATAAGTAGCCAAATCTACTCATATCATCAGTGAAAGTAATAAAGTACTTATAGCCTCCTCTGGCTTCGACATTGAAAGGCCCACATACATCAGTATGTATGAGTCCTAACAAGTCCGTCGCTCTCTCCATGTCCACTAAATGGAGTTTTAGTCATCTTTCCTAAAAGGCAAGATTCGCATACCTCATATAATTCAAAATCAAATGAGTCCAATAATCCATCTTTATGGAGTTGGGATATGCATTTTTCATTTATGTGACCTAGGCGATGCGAGATATGTTTGGTCAATCATTCGATTTGAACCGCTTGGTATTTACGTTATAAATTGGGTTTTCTAAATCTAGAGACCATTCATAAGTGGTGCATTACAATAGAACATTTCATTCAAATAAATGGAACAACATTTGTCCTTTATTATAAAAGAAAAGTTTTTCTTGTCTAAACAAGATACAGAAATTATGTTCTTTGTCAATGCAGTACATATAAGCACTCCTCTAGTTCTAAGATAAGCCCTGGGCAAAGACAAAGAATATGTTCCCTCTGACTCACGACAACTTTTTGCGCCATTGCCTACTCGTAGGTCTACTTACAAATGTGAGATGCACATCCGGTATCTAATACCCATGTAGAAGAAATAGATAGATTAACTTCTATAACGTGTATACACGAGTAAGTCCCACTTCTTTTATTCTTTACTTCCTCAAGGTAGACTTTGCGATTCAGCTTCGGTGTCGTCTCACCAATGGCAGTCCCTTCCTTAGGTACTTTACCTTTACCCTTTGAAGTGGATGAATTGGCCTTGCCTTTGGCTTGGTCTTACCCTTGCCTTTAAACACCTTTGTCCTTCTTGACCATTAGCACGTTGTTAACTTTCTTTTTGAGATTCGGTTGTGAGCTTCTTAACATGCCGAGAATCTCAGCAAAGGTTTATCAATTTCATTCATGTTATAATTCATGACGAATTGATTATATGCTTCCTAACGACGATTGCAGATAACATCGGTTGCCAATTCTTGGCTCAGTGGAAAACCTAGTCTTTCAAGGTTCTCAACGTACCCAATCATTTTGAGTACGTGAGTTCCTACAGGTGTTCCTTCTTGCATCTTGCATGCAAAAAGAGCCTTAGACACTTCAAAATGCTCGTGCCTAGCTTGTCCTTGATATAGTTGTTTCAAATGCTCAACCATATCATAGGCATCCATGTTCTCATGTTATACAGCTCGAGTTCATGGTGGCAAGCATAAGACATGACACATCTAATCGTCATCTTGATGCTTCTTATAAGCATCCTTTTCAGCACGAGTGGCGCATGGGCGGGTGTTTCAGGGGTAGACTGCTCTAGGACATACAGTTTGCGTTCTTGCTTGAGGATAATCCTCAAGTTCCTATACCAGTCAAGAAAGTTCGCTCCATTGCTTGTCCTTCTCAGGACAGATCGCAAGTTCAGGGGGTGTGTCGTGTTAGATGTCATGGTGATCTACAACATTAAAATGCAAAGTTAAGTATCATACCTAAATCATTTAATTAGGCCTTTAATTAAATGAGGCTCCCACTAAATTCTCATAGCTACTATTTAGCTATAAATTTATATGGGATAAAGATCCACATTATAATTCGTCTTGAGTTAGCTTTGGCTAATCGCCCAAGACGTAATATAATTAGGTAGGCAATCTTTTGCCAATTACATCTGATGTAACTCTTTAATAGCTTTGGTTAAGTTTTAGATTAGTTTAGTGTTTATTCCTAAACCGACTTCGGTGTGGCGAGCACAGGGCCTTCTTGGATATCGAACAGCGACCACTTCTAAGACAAAGTCGATGTTCTAAATCACATAAAACTAATTTTAAAACTTATGTTCAAAGCTAATATATGCCTCTACTTTCTTAACTAATTAAGAAAACTTAATTAAGTCTTAACCAAGTTTGATAGCGGGACATCACGATTGTCCACTCGCACTCTTCCAAGATAAAATGCATTGCTTTGCTTTGGCAAACCCAATAACAAATGATCGAGGAAGTAGTGAGTACCAAGCTTTGGTAGGCATATCGTTTTTGACTTATTAAGAAATAAACATGTATCATATACATATTAGCATACATCACATATAAGCTAAACTAATCATGCATCACATACAAGCTAAACTAACATGCATCACATACATATTAAACTAAGCGTGTCATGGTTATGGCCCTTATTCTACAATCTTCTCAAGCCAATGAAAAGATTGATTGGTCAACCTAGGGACAGCATCTTCTCCTAAGTGCTTCCTTTTGGTTGTCTTGTGTGTTGACTTCCTCCTTGTAACCTCTTCTTCCAATGGACCCTCCATCTTTGTTTTGTACATTACAAAAGGAGAAATACTCGAGTTACATTCGAGTCTAAAACTAATTTTACAACAAGAATTTTAGGAGGAAGGCACGACACGCAGGCCGTATTTAAAAATTACAACACACACACATTCACAAACCTTTTGGGACTAGGCCATAACCATGCACCATGTCACTAGAGGAGCTCTCCTTTACTTCTTGCTAGAGAAGTCCCTAAAGGAGAGGAAGAGAGGGAAAAGGAGAAAGGAAGAAGAAGACTCCTCTTCTTGCTAGCCTACACTCACAAACCCACACAACCAAAGCTTTCACCAAGCTCTCTCACAACCACAACAACACTTGCTTTGGCCGGCCACTTCATGGGGTCTTTTATAGGGTTGGAAAAACCCTTTCACCTCCACACATTCAATGCAATCCATTGCATTGGGACACAAGTTTGGCCGGCCACTTAAGGAGACAAAACCATTTTGTTTCCTTCCACCTTATCTAGCTTAGGTGGATGCTTAGGTGGCATGCTTATGTGGCATGCTTATGTGGCATTCTTATGTGGCATTCATGCATGTTGAATTAATCTTATTAATTCAATTAAGCTTATGTTATCATGTTGAATTAATCTTATTAATTCAATCATATTGAATTAATCTTATTAATTCAATTAAGCTTATGTTATCATATTGAATTAATCTTATTAAATCAATAAGGTAACATATTGAATTAATCTCATTAAATCAATTAGCTAAAATTCTCATTAAGCTTAAAGTCCAAAAACCATTTTGTACTTAAGCTTATTCCCAAATTATTCTAGTCAAACTAGAATACTCTAATTCCTCTAATTATCATGCTCTTTGTGTGTGACCCTATAGGCTCTCATAACGTTGGCAGTGGATCTAAACTCTTTTAGATACACAAGCAATGAGCGGCATCTAGCAATACATCATTGCTACCCAAGTTACGAGATAAGTCAAGATCCGACTAACCTTTCCGTGACTACTATAATATATGACCGTGTCCTTCTATCCTTGATATCAGATTGATCAATGAGGCATAGACCGTGTCATCCTCGATCAATCTATGTGTTTCTTGATCCCTGAGTAAACTAACTCAAACAAATGAGCTCAATATCTCATATTGACTCATTCGAGCCTGGCCATGCGTTTTAGTAGTTCTACTCAATCAAGGGGCCCACCGATATCACTCGAGTCATATCAGAGGGATAGATTCCATATACATAACTCACATCCCTCCTCATAATTTGTTATATACCCAGTAATCGCCTTTATGGTCCACCCTGTTACGGGTGACGTTTGACGATACCAAAGTACATAACTCCTTATGTAGGGAACCGTAGTGACTTCAGGTCTGAGGACTATTCATACCAATAGTCACATGAGAAAGTTTATGACACTCATATAACGATCCATGAAACTTTCTCATGGCGGGTCAGTTCAGTATATATTCTCTAATTATACCCATGTGTCAACTTGATATCATATATCCATGACTTGTGAGATCAAGTCATCAATTGACCTACATGCTAGTCTTTATGTATTAATATTGCCCTTGCATATTAATACTTGACTAGGAACATTTAGAAAGTGTTCTCTACAGCCTCTCATAATCAATTCTGCCAATTGATGTGCTGTAGATAAGAACCTACTTTTCTAGGGCATTACTATATTTAATTTAGCTGGCACAAGCAAAACTTAAATATAATAACCAATCCTTTGCCTTTATAGAATATGATACAAAATGTTCCCTATTCAACCATCACATGATTGGTTCTTAGGGCTATAACTAACAATCTCCCACTAGCACTAGTACCAATCACTATGATATCTAATACCTAGTGACCTAGTGTGACCATCATGCTTCCTCTGTGTCAAAGCCTTGGTCAATGGATCTGCAATGTTAGCTTCGCTTACTGCATATCCTCACATCTCCTCTATCGATGATCTCGAATGAGATGGAAGCGCCGCAGTATGTGTTTGGTCCATGATGTGATCGAGGTTCCTTAGCTCGTAATAGCCCCATTGTTGTCACAATAGAGGTCTATTGGATCCGCAATGCTAGGAACTACCCCAAGTTCATCGATGAACTTATGAGCCAAACATCCTCCTTTCGCATCGATCGATGCAAGAATATACTCGCTTCGTAGAATCAAAGAATCGTGGTCCTCGCTTTGAACTCTTCCAAACCACACCCACCATTCGTGCAAAACACGCACTTTATCATGATCTATAGTCATCCTTGTCCGCTTGGAAGCTTGCATCATCGTAACCCTTTACAGCTAGCTCTCATTGCCTCCAAATATCGTGAAATATTCTTTCGTTTCTTCGTAAGTATTTAAGAATATTTTTGATCGCTATCCAAAGGACTTTCACCGATCCGATCGTATCTACTCCATGCTCAAAGCATACGAGACGCCGTGATTTAGTACAAAGCATGGCGACATGATATGATAGACCCTATGGCAGACGCATAAGGGATCTTATCCATGCGATCTCTCTCCTCCTTAGAAGAGGGACATTGAGTCTTCGAAAGACTCACACCATGTGATAAAGGCAGAAATCCTTTCTTGGAATTTTGCATAGCAAAACGATCTAGCACTTTATCAATGTATGTACTCTGACTTAGGCCAAGTAATCTTTTAGATCTATCTCTATAGATCTTGATGCCTAGAATATAGGCACTTCACCTAAGTCTTTCATCGAGAAACAATTCCCTAACCACATCTTCACAGACTGGAGTGAGGGAATATCATTTCCGATGAGAAGTATGTCATCTACATACAAGACAAGAAATACAACTGTGCTCCCACTATTTCTCTTGTAGACACAAGGTTCATCTTCATTCTTGATGAAACCAAACTCCTTGATTGCATCATCGAATCAAAGATTCCACGAGAGGCTTGCTTTAGTCCATAAATGGACCTTTGCAGCAGATACCTTTCCAGATGCTTTGGATCTTCAAAACCCTCAGGCTGTGTCATGTACACATCCTCGAGTAGCTTTCCATTCAGAAAAGCAGTTTTGACATCCATCTGCCAGATCTCATAATCGTGGTAGGTCGAATAGCAAGTATGATCCGAATGGATTTAAGCATCGCAATCGTGAAAAGGTTTCATCATAGTCAATACCATGAATTTGTTTGAATCCTTTAGCCACCAATCTACCTTTATAGGTATGCTTATTACCATCCATGTCTTTACTTTAAAGACCCACTTACACCCAATGGGTTTTACCTTCGTGGATCAACCAAGGTCCATACTTGGTTAGTGTACATGGATTCCATTTCGATCTCATGGCCTCTATCCATTTCTAATGGGCTCATCATAGCTTCTTGATAGGATGTAGGCTCGCCAAGATCGACAAGCAAATACCTCACCGCGCTGTACCAAGAGAAAAGAATATCTCTCGGGTTGACGACGGATCCTATCGATCTACGAAGAGGTTGGGTCTACTTGAGCAGTGTTTGCTCCACAACTCTTTGGGCAACAATTTCCTCATCCACAACACTTTGTGGTTCTGTTCATTTTCCATGAAGCCTTAGTGTTATCGTCATCTTGAACTTCTTCAAGATGAATTTTACTCCCACTAGTTTTTCTAGAAATAAATTCTCTTTCTAGAAAGGCGGCATTTACAACAACAAACACCTTGCCAAGTGTGGGATTGTAAAAGTAATATCCCTTAGTTTCCTTGGGATATCCGACAAAATAACACTTATCGATTTGGGTCCTAGTTTATACGAGACTTGGCGTCTTACATAAGCTTCACAACCCCAAATCTTTATAAAGACATTTTGGGACTCTTCGATCCATATATCGTATATGGTGTCTTTTCTACTGACTTTTGATGGACAGCGATTAAGTGTGAAAGCGGTTCTCTAGAGCTAAACCCCAAAAGTAGTAGGTAGATCGATCGGCTCATCATTGATCGTACCATATCTAATAGATAGTCGATTTCTCCTCTCGGATACACCATTCCATTGTGGTGTTCCAGTGAGTTGGGATATTATCCCACACTCGGCCCGGGTGATCACGAAACTCTTGACTAAGGTATTCACCACCTCGATTTGATCAAGTAGCTTGATACGCTTACCAAGTTGGTTTTGTACTTCATTCTTGAATGCTTTGAACTTTTCAAAGGATTACGACTTATGTCTCATCAAATATAAGTAGCCAAATCTACTCATATCATCGGTGAAAGTAATAAAGTACTTATAGCCTCCTCGGCCGACATTGAAAGGCCCACATACATCGGTATGTATGAGTCCTAACAAGTCTCGCTCTCTCTCCATGTCCACTAAATGGAGTTTTAGTCATCTTTCCTAAAAGGCAAGATTCAATACCTCATATGATTCAAAATCAAATGAGTCCAATAATCCATCTTTATGGAGTTGGGATATCGTTTTTCATTTATGTGACCTAAGCGGCGTGATGCAGAGATATGTTTGGTTGAATCATTCGATTTGAACCGCTTAGTATTCACGTTATAAATTGGGTTTTCTAAATCTAGAACATAGAGACCATTCATAAGTGGTGCATTACAATAGAACATTTCATTCAAATAAATGGAACAACATTTGTCCTTTATTATAAAAGAAAAGTTTTCTTGTCTAAACAAGATACGAAATTATGTTCTTTGTCAATGCAGTACATATAAGCACTCCTCTAGTTCTAAGATAAGCCCGGTGGGCAAAGACAAAGAATATGTTCCTACTCTTTGCCTACGACTTTTTGCCATTGTGTCTACTATTTCTCGGTCCTGCACATTATTACAAATGTGAGATGCACATCCGTATCTAATACCCATGTAGAAGAAATAGATAGATTAACTTCTATAAGCGTGTATACACGAGGCGAAGTCCCACTTCTTTTATTCTTTACTTCCTCAGGTAGACTTTGCGGTTCCGCTTCGATGTCGATCTCACCGCAATGGAAGCGTCCCTTCCTTAGGTACTTTACCTTTACCCTTTGAAGTGGATGAATTGGCCTTGCCTTTGGCTTAGGTCTTACCCTTGCCTTTAAGCTTACCTTTGTCCTTCTTGACCATTAGTACGTTGCTAACTTTCTTTTTGAGATTGGTTCAGATTCTTAACATCTTTGAGAATCTCGAGCAAAAGGTTTATCAATTTCATTCATGTTATAATTCATGTGAATTGATTATATGCTTCAGCGATTGCGGGATAACATCGGTTGCCAATTCTTGGCTCGATGGAAAACCTAGTCTTTCAAGGTTCTCAGCGTACCCAATCATTTTAGTCGTGAGTTCCTACAGTGTTCCTTCTTGCATCTTGCATGCAAAAGAGCCTTAGACACTTCAAAATGCTCGTGCCTAGCTTGTCCTTGATATAGTTGTTTCAAATGCTCAACCATATCATAGGCATCCATGTTCTCATGTTTATACGAAGCTCGAGTTCATGGTGGCAAGCATAAGACATGACACATCTAATCGTCATCTTGATGCTTCTTATAAGCATCCTTTTGGCCGAGTGGCCGCATGGCGGGTGTTTGAGGTAGCTGCTCTAGGACATACGGTTTGCGTTCTTTCTTGAGGATAATCCTCAAGTTCCTATACCGATCAAGAAAGTTTCGCTCCATTAAGCTTGTCCTTCTCAAGGGACAGATCGAGTTGAGGGTGTGTTGTTAGATGTCATGGTGATCTACAACATTAAAATGCAAAGTTAAGTATCATACCTAAATCATTTAATTAGGCCTTTAATTAAATGAGGCTCCCACTAAATTCTCATAGCTACTTTTTAGCTATAAATTTATATGGGATAAAGATCCACATCATAATTCGTCTTGAGTTAGCTTTGGCTAATCGCCCAAGACGTAGTATAATTAGGTAGGCAATCTTTTGCCAATTACATCTGATGTAACTCTTTAATAGCTTTGGTTAAGTTTTAGATTAGTTTAGTGTTTATTCCTAAACCAGCTTCGGTATGGCGAGGCACGGGGCCTTCTTGGATATCGAACGCGACCACTTCTAAGACAAAGGCGATGTTAAAATCACATAAAACTAATTTTAAAACTTATGTTCAAAGCTAATATATGCCTCTACTTTCTTAACTAATTAAGAAAACTTAATTAAGTCTTAACCAAGTTTGATAGCGGGACATCACGATTGTCCACTCGCACTCTTCCAAGATAAAATGCATTGCTTTGCTTTGGCAAACCCAATAACAAATGATCGAGGAAGTAGTGAGTACCTATCTTTTGTATGCATATCGTTTTTGACTTATTAAGAAATAAACATGTATCATATACATATTAGCATACATCACATATAAGCTAAACTAATCATACATCACATACAAGCTAAACTAACATGCATCACATACATATTAAACTAAGCGTGTCATGGTTATGGCCCTTATTCTACAATCTTCTCAAGCCAATGAAAAGATTGATTGGTCAACCTAGGGATAGCATCTTCTCCTAAGTGCTTCCTTTTGGTTGTCTTGTGTGTTGACTTCCTCCTTGTAACCTCTTCTTCCAATGGACCCTCCATCTTTGTTTTGTACATTACAAAAGGAGAAATACTCGAGTTACATTCGAGTCTAAAACTAATTTTACAACAAGAATTTTAGGAGGAAGGCACGACACGCAGGCCGTATTTAAAAATTACAACACACACACATTCACAAACCTTTTGGGACTAGGCCATAACCATGCACCATGTCACTAGAGGAGCTCTCCTTTACTTCTTGCTAGAGAAGTCCCTAAAGGAGAGGAAGAGAGGGAAAAGGAGAAAGGAAGAAGAAGACTCCTCTTCTTGCTAGCCTACACTCACAAACCCACACAACCAAAGCTTCCACCAAGCTCTCTCACAACCACAACAACACTTGCTTTGGCCGGCCACTTCATGGGGTCTTTTATAGGGTTGGAAAAACCCTTTCACCTCCACACATTCAATGCAATCCATTGCATTGGGACACAAGTTTGGCCGGCCACTTAAGGAGACAAAACCATTTTGTTTCCTTCCACCTTATCTAGCTTAGGTGGATGCTTAGGTGGCATGCTTATGTGGCATGCTTATGTGGCATTCTTATGTGGCATTCATGCATGTTGAATTAATCTTATTAATTCAATTAAGCTTATGTTATCATGTTGAATTAATCTTATTAATTCAATCATATTGAATTAATCTTATTAATTCAATTAAGCTTATGTTATCATATTGAATTAATCTTATTAAATCAATAAGGTAACATATTGAATTAATCTCATTAAATCAATTAGCTAAAATTCTCATTAAGCTTAAAGTCCAAAAACCATTTTGTACTTAAGCTTATTCCCAAATTATTCTAGTCAAACTAGAATACTCTAATTCCTCTAATTATCATGCTCTTTGTGTGTGACCCTATAGGCTCTCATAACGTTGGCAGTGGACCTAAACTCTTTTAGATACACAAGCAATGAGCGGCATCTAGCAATACATCATTGCTACCCAAGTTACGAGATAAGTCAAGATCCGACTAACCTTTCCGTGACTACTATAATATATGACCGTGTCCTTCTATCCTTGATATCAGATTGATCAATGAGGCATAGACCGTGTCATCCTCGATCAATCTATGTGTTTCTTGATCCACAGTAAACTAACTCAAACAAATGAGCTCAATATCTCATATTGACTCATTCGAGCATGGCCATGCGTTTTAGTAGTTCTACTCAATCAAGGGGCCCACCGATATCACTCTCGTCATATGAGAGGGATAGATCCCATCTACATCACTCACATCCCTCCGAATAATTTGTTATATACCCGATGTCGCCTTTATGGTCCACCATTACGGGTGACGTTTGACGATACCAAAGTACATAACTCCTTATGTAGGGAACCGTAGTGACTTCAGGTCTGAGGACTATTCATACCAATAGTCACATGAGAAAGTTTATGACACTCATATATCGATCCATGAAACTTTCTCATGGCGGGTCAGTTCAGTATATATTCTCTAATATATACCCATGTGTCAACTTGATATCATATATCCATGACTTGTGAGATCAAGTCATCAATTGACCTACATGCTAGTCTTTATGTATTAATATTGCCCTTGCATATTAATACTTGACTAGGAACATTTAGAAAGTGTTCTCTACAGCCTCTCATAATCAATTCTGCCAATTGATGTGCTGTAGATAAGAACCTACTTTTCTAGGGCATTACTATATTTAATTTAGCTGGCACAAGCAAAACTTAAATATAATAACCAATCCTTTGCCTTTATAGAATATGATACAAAATGTTCCCTATTCAACCATCACATGATTGGTTCTTAGGGCTATAACTAACACTAATGATGTACTTATGGTTAAAAAGGGCAAGGGTAAGAAAAAGTCTAAAGGCAAGGGTAAGACCCAGAATAAAGATAAGGACAAAGCATTGAAGCCTAAAGGTGGGGTGGCCAAGGAAGGGACTTGCTTCCACTGCAAGGAAGCTGGACATTGGAAGAGGAACTGCAAAAAGTACCTCGCGGAAGTTCAGAAGAAGAAAGGAAGTGAGACTTCCACTTCAGGTATACATGTTATAGAAGTCAATCTATCTATTTCTTCCTCATGGGTATTGGATACCGGTTGTGCTTCTCACATTTGTACCAATGTGCAGGGCTTCAGAAGAAGTAAATCTTTGACAAAAGGAGAAGTGGACCTACGTGTTGACAATGACACAAGAGTTGCTGCTATAGCTATAGGAACATATTCCTTATCATTACCCAGTGGTTTAATTCTAGAACTTGAAGAGTGTTATTTCGTACCTGCAATAACTAAGAACATTATGTCTATATCTTGTTTGGACAAGAAAGGTTTTTCATTTATAATTAAGGACAAGTGTTGTTCTGTATATTTAAATGAAATGTTCTATTGCAGTGCACACTTGATGAATGGACTCTATGTTCTAGACCTTGAAAACCCAGTCTATAACATAAATACCAAACGATTCAAATCTAATCATTTGAATCAAACATATCTTTGGCATTGTCGCTTGGGTCACATAAATGAGAGTCGCATAGCCCAGCTCTATAAGGATGGATTACAAGAAGGAAACAAGCTGT
Source organism: Wurfbainia villosa (assembly GCA_025175895.1). Taxonomy (NCBI): domain Eukaryota; kingdom Viridiplantae; phylum Streptophyta; class Magnoliopsida; order Zingiberales; family Zingiberaceae; genus Wurfbainia; species Wurfbainia villosa. The sequence goes on along the minus strand of CM045990.1, from coordinate 115,520,872 downwards.
CCAGAAATCTGGACAGCTTTGGTGGTGACCTTGCACCGGCCAAATAAGGAAAGCAATGTGCTCACCTAGTCGCCAGAGCCAAGGATGATCACCGGAGCTCCTCCGGCAGCAGCTCGACGCCGGCAAGTGGAGAAGACGGCAGCAGTTGGTCGCCAGTTGGAGGAGTTGGGCGGCGGCAAGGAGTTGGCGCCGACTTGATGGAGAGGAGGGAGAGGTTGGGCGGCCACAATTAGGTTAGGGCTTTTTGATTAGGGCTTAAGAAACCCTTAAGCCCTCTTTTACAGAGAAAAAAATTATCTTAATGATTATCGGATCATAACCATAAGGTCCGTTAACCCGCTCCATTAATTTAAGTTAAAATAAACCAAACCATGATGGTTTATTTTAAGTTAAAACGAACCGAACCAACTTTGGTTCATTCGTTTAAAACAAACCAAACCCCTTTGGTTTATTCTCCTCCGTTGGATTAGAACCAAATCATTTTGGTTCGTCCATCATGTCTTCATAAGACACGACCCATCCACACTTCCATTGCGACTGAAACTATTTCATGCTCACTTCTTGTTTGGTCCAACCAAACCTAGTTTCTCTCGGTCTGAGAATCTCATTCTCAAGCTCATTTTAAATCCTTCGGATTACGCTCGTTGTGCGTGTGACCAAATAGGTTCTCGGTTTATGTTGGCCGTCTATAATTAACCAATAATTATATAACGATCATGAGTGGCACCTAGTAGTACATCATGATCCCCAATTAACCGAAAAGATCAACGGTTGATCCAGAACTATTTTTGAAACCCTTCAGCAGCTCAAATGAATCGTGCCCCATTCCCTTCACTCATCTTATACACACTTGGTTCAGGACATGGTCTATAGTGTTAGTCCCCACTAGGCTGACTATGTCACACCTAGCCCAAGTATCATTTTCTCATACTACGGATTCTAGTTACTGCACATGTATCGAACAGTACCTTACTTTAAACATGTAATGCTTTGGCCAAAGACTTTAGTAACAATCCGACGAGAGGCCATGGGTATACATCTCCTCGCAAGGAGTGGTGAATCCTTTATAGGCTATTCAAACACCTTCGATCACTTCGACTTATACCCAATCATCCCGGGTCCACATCTCCTCAGAGATGCTTGCTTAAGATGTCAAAGCATAAGTCTTTATGATCAAGATGACTTGAATACCGCAAGTCAAAGGAACATCGCACTTAAGCTACAGTAAGAATTTTATTGACATATCTATATATGCAGAGAACCATATGAAGTCTTACGGTTGGTCACTCCAATGAACTAGTTACCATAACTAGCATCCACGATTAACTTCGGACATCACAATGTCTCCAGCCAGTGAGAATCAGCTGCTTGGATACACCAAGGAGTATACCTCGTGCTAGTCTCGACAGAATTGATGGTGTCCAAATCCATCATTCATCGACTAGGGATAATTCCGATACATCACAATTACACATGTAGAGATACTCACTAGTTGTGATCCAATCACAAATTCTCTCATGCTGTGAGTCGTATCACGGACATTCAGTAAATGAGTTTAAGATCCAATCAAATACATGAAACCATGTATACTCAAATAGTGAATCTTCATTTATCATATAAATAGTTCATACATAAGGCGATTGCCTTAGGACATCTCTCATATATTACTAACAGACTCCCAGTTGGCCTAATGCCAATCGCTACGGTATCCAATACCATAAGCTGTAACATTACCCTCAAACTTACTTTGAGGTAATGCCTTAGTCAAAGGATCCGCTAAGTTCCTTTCAGTGGAAATTTTCTCGATTTGTATTTCTTTCCTACTAATGATCTCTCTGATAAGATGATAGCGGCGAAGCACATGTTTGGATCGTTGATGAGACCTTGGCTCTTTCGCCTGTGCAATTGCTCCATTGTTGTCGCAGTAGACCGGTATTGCTTCAACAATGGCTGGAATCACACCAAGTTCATAAATGAACTTCTTGATCCAAACCGCTTCCTTTGCTTCAGTGCAATGTATTCTGCCTCAGTGGTAGAATCCGCTACAGTGTCTTGTTTGGAACTTTTCCAACTCACTGCGCCCCCATTCAAGGTGAACACGTATCCAGACTGAGACCTGGAATCATCCTTGTTTGTCTGGAAGTTGGCATCCGTATACCCGCGTATCACCATGTCCCCTTCTCCATATATTAGGAACACATCCTTAGTTCTTCTTAAGTACTTAAGGATCGTCTTAACAACCACCCAATGATCCATTCCTGGATCAGACTGGTATCTGCTCATGACACTCAGAGCATACGATACATCGGGCCTCGTACATAACATAACTTACATGATAGATTCTATTGTGGATGCATAGGGAATCTTACTCATGCAAATCCTCTCGTCTTCTGTGCGCGAACACATAGACTTCGAAAGGTCTATCCCATGCCTGATGGGTAGGAAACCTTTCTTGGATTCCGACATGCTAGACCTCTTTAGCACTCGGTCTATATATGTAGACTGCGAAAGACCAAGCAACCGTTTCGATCTATCTCTATAGATCTTAATCCCGAGGATGTAGGTTGCTTCTCCCAGGTCTTTCATGGAGAATGTCTTGGATAACCAAATCTTCACTGACTGTAAGATTGAAACATCATCTCCTATAAGTAATATGTCATCGACATACAATACTAGAACACGACTGCACTCCCACTAACCTTCTTGTACACACAAGGTTCATCTGGATTTTGTGAGAAATCAAATTTTTTGATTGTCTCATCAAAACGGATATTCCAGCTCCTAGATGCTTGCTTCAATCCATATATGGACCATCGCAATTTGCATACCTTGGTTTTATCAACCGATGTGAAACCCTCAGGTTGTATCATATACACGTCCTCGAGCAGGTTTCCATTAAGGAAAGCTATTTTCACATCCATCTGCCATATCTCATAATCATAATGAGCCGCTATGGCCAGGAGCATCCGAATGGATTTAAGCATAGCTACAAGCGAATAGGTTTCATCATAATCAACACCTTGTTTTTGATGATATCCTTTCGCCACTAATCTAGCTTTATAGGTAATCACATTACCATCCATGTCAGTTTTCTTCTTGAAAACCCACTTGCACCCTATAGGCTTGATGCCTTCAGGTGGGTCAACCAAGTTCCAAACTTGGTTTTTTGTACATGGAATCCATTTCCGACTTCATGGCATCAAGCCACTTATCCCTTTCTGAACTTGTCAACACTTCTTCATAACTGGTAGGCTCCTCATCATTAATGAGTAACACGTCGTTCGATTCACTTACGAGAAATCCATATCTCTCAGGAATGTTGCGTGTTCTACCAGATCTACGAAGATGTGGTGTTACAGTAGGTCCAGCCGTTTGCTCATCACTATGAGTTATCGGCTGTTGTGCTTCACCAGGTATCTCATCAATGTCTATTTGAGTCTCTCGAGCCTCCTCAAGCTCGACGACACTCCCACTGTTTTCTTGCAAGAGAAACTCTTTCTCTAGAAACACATCATGCCTTGAAACAAACACCTTTTGTTCCACAGGATGATAGAATTGGTAACCCCTTGTTTCCTTAGGGTATCCAATAAATAGATATTTATCAGACTTAGCATCCAATTTGTCTGATACAGTCCGCTTCACATAAGCAGGACAACCCCATATCTTCAAGTAAGATACATGAGGTTTCTTACCATTCCATATCTCATATGGAGTAGTAGAGACTATCTTGGTTGGCATTCTGTTTAACAAGTAAACAGCTGTCTGAAGTGCATAGCCCCAAAAGGACTTGGGAAGATTCGCATGATTCGTCATTGACCTAACCATGTCCAACAAGGTCCGGTTATGCCTCTCAGATATACCATTATGCTGTGGTGTATATGGCGGAGTCCATTGAGACAATATACCATTGTCTCTTAGATAATCAAAAAACTCTTGACTTAAGTATTCACCACCTCGATCCGATCGAAGTATTTTAATACTCTTGTCATGTTGTTTCTCTACTTCATTTCTGAATTCTTTGAACTTTTCAAAGGCTTCAGACTTGTGTGTCATCAAGAACACATACCCAAACCGTGAGTGATCATCGGTGAAGGTAATGAAGTAGCTATAGCCTCCTAAAGCTTGAGTTGACATAGGTCAACATACATCAGTATGTATTAGACCTAGTAACTCTCCCACTCGTTCACCTTTTCCTGTAAAAGGTAACTTAGTCATCTTGCCTTTTCAGCATGATTCACATGTATCGTATGAATCCAATTCAAACGATTCCAGAATTCCACATCGGTGTAATTCGGACATCCTTGCTTACATGGCCAAGACGACAATGCCACATGTAGGAGTCTATTTGATTATCCTTTCGAGCATGCTTGTTGCTCACTTCGATATTGAAAATGTCACTGGATACGTCCAACGTATAAACACCATTGCTTAAAGTTCCAGTCCCATAAAGAACTCCATTTAAAGTTATGTAACAACAATTGTTACTAAAAGTCAAATGATACCCATTTCTATTTAAACAAGAAATAGAAATGATGTTCTTTATCAACGAAGGAACATAAAAGCAATTGTCCAGTTCTAAGACAAGTCCTGCAGGGAGTTTCAACAAATATGTTCCGATGGCGAGTGCAGCAACCTTTGCTCCATTCCCAACACGTAAATTTGACTCTCCCTTGACGAGTCTTCTTCTATTCCTTAGCCCATGTATGTCATTACATATATGTGAACCACACCCAGTATCCAATACCCAAGTGTTTAAGGAAATAGAATGACAATCAATAACGAAGATATATGAAAAAGATGGAGCATCTTATGTCTTATCCTTCTTCACGGACTCAAGATAAATCTTGCAATTTCTTCGCCAATGGCCCTACTTGCCATAATGATGGCAAGTGCCCTTTTGAGCTGGTTCTGCCTTTTTAGCCTTTTTTCTTCTTCCCCTTCTGTTGTTCCTTTGATTCCCTCTTAGAACCTTTCTTCGAGGAATCAACTAACAACACCGTCCCCTGCTCATGCTTCTCAGAAGGCTCCACAGTCTATAGCATGTTGAGCAGTACCACAGATGAACCTTCTTGCATCTCAGAGGTGAAGAGAAGCATGGAGACTTCAAACCTTTCGAATCTCACTTGCTTATCAAACAACTCATAAAGATGAAAGACTACGATATGAGCATCCATATGCTCATGCTGCTTCCGTAGCTTGGGTTCCATCATGGCTAGCATGATGCAATTCATTTGTTCATAATCACTCACATGTTTCTGATAGACCAACAATTGGTCTAGAGTTGCATTGTCACTAGGACAGGCGGGAAGAGGCGCTTCGAGGACATTTGCAAGCTTTTCAACCTTCAGAACAATTCTCAAGTTTCTAAGCCAGTCCAAGAAGTTTTGGCCCAGTCAATTTATTCAAATCCAAAATGGAACGCAAATTTAAAGACATCATGATCAATCTTAGAAATAAAAAACGAGCATATATGAGAAAGATGATTTTAAAATGCATCATTATACATTCATAAATCCCATTCATTTTTTGAATTTCAAAAACCCCAAAATCACTTCGGGAGATCGTAGGTCCATCTCCGAATGGGCTGATATCCATCATAGATATGAACAACCTTGGAGAGAGTCCAACAAGCCATTCATAACTACGATGGTAGGTATCAACTATACTGATTGCATATCACGTATATGCAACTATCACAATGTGCTATCAACTAATTGAATGTTCACACATACATCGGGTTGTTAACACATTAACAAGTATGCATCATATGCATAGCACCCAACTTCACCTCCCTTTACATCGACCTTGGAGAGAGTCCAACAAGCCGATGCTCCAGGTTAAAGCCAACCCATTAATCGAGAAATAGTTTTAATATGGTTAGAGTGCATTCAACCAATTAGCCCGGCTTGGAGAGAGTCCAACAACCAAAGCTAACGATTGACCTCTGACTCTTACCATATTAGTATTAAACTATTCGATGGTTTAAACATGTTCGGGTTTGAGCCGGGCTTGGAGAGAGTCCAACAATCCGAACAAGAAACGGAACTCTGGTTCTAACCATATTAATGGAAGGTGTAGGCTTTAATATTGAGTTAGGGTTTTTATTTCTCATCCTCTTTGCATGCAAATAACTATTATCTACATGACATGACATACATATCATACATCTACATGTCACGACACGCATGACATAATGATATGCATCTAATGCAATTACATTGATGAAACTTGAAACTTAACTTTGGTTGAAACTTGACTTTGATATTAACTTCAAAGCTTCTTACAAGAAGGAGAATAATGATGAAACTTAGCTTTGGTATGAACTTCAAAGCTTGTTTTAGAGGAAGGGGAATACATGAACATTTTTCTTAAGCATGAAAATAACCATCCATAGGAGTTTTATAGTGCTACACCCTTTTAATGACCGTTGGGGACCATGTGAACGTTGGAGGCTTTTGTGAGGTTCAAGGCTTGTTGCATGGTGCATTTAATGAGCCTCCTTGCACTCTTGTCTTCTTGCATTGATTATTTTTGTCTTCTTGCATGATAACTAGCTTTGTCTTGATTGTTGATTAGTTGATGCCTTGACTTTTAACACTCCCCCTCAAGTTTGGTGCGTATATGTCAATGGCACCTAACTTGTCAAGGATGTTCCTCATGTGTTAAGAAGTGGTAATCTTGCTAAAGATATCTGCTGGTTGATCTTGTCCATTGATATGATGAGCGATGATGATCTTTTCGTCAATCTTCTCCCTAATGAAGTGGCAATCTACTTCAATGTGCTTGGTTCTTTCATGAAATACTGGATTTGTTGCAATGTGAATGGCTGACTGATTGTCACAGTATAATCTGATTGGGGAATTAATAGGGAAACCCAGTTCTTCAACCAAGGCTTTTAACCATATGAGCTCACTGGTGGCAGCTGCCATTGCTCTGTATTCTGCCTCAGCACTGGATCTTGACACAACCGATTGTTTTTTGCTTTTCCAAGATACCAAATTTCCTCCTACAAACATACAATATCCTGTTGTCGATCTTCTATCTTTGTGATCTCACCGCCCGATCATCACGGAACCCACAATTTCTGTATTATGGTTATTCCTCATCCAGATTCCTTTCCCTGGTGTCCCTTTCAAATAGTGGAGGATTCTCTCTGCTGCCTTCCAATGGCTCTCCTTAGGTGCGTGCATGTTTTGGCTAATTTGATTTACTGCAAATGAAATATCTGGACGAGTAATGGTTAGGTAAATCAATTTACCTACTAACCTTTGGTATTGCTGAATGTCCTCCCAGGGATTATCATCATCATTTCCTTTCTTAGATGTGAAGTAAGGGCTACCAGCTGGTTTTGCTCCAAGTTTTCCAGTTTCCTGTAAGAGATCAAGTGTATATTTCCTTTGGGATAGGATTAGTCCATTAGGAGAGTGAGCTAGTTCTATACCTAGAAAATACTTTAGTTTTCCTAAATCCTTTATTTCGAATTTAGAATTGAGAAAGGACTTAACTTGTTGTATTAGATTTTCATCATTTCCTGTAATAATGAGATCATCTACATATATAAGAATGATGATAGTTTTATTATTTTCTATCTTAACAAATAATGAAGAATCACTACTGCATTTTGTAAACTTATAGCTTAAGAGCCGAGCTAAGTTTAGCATACCATGCTCTTGGAGATTGTTTGAGGCCATATATGGCCTTGTTCATTCATACCTTCCCCTCATATCCATTTCGAATTCCTTCTGGAATCTCCATATAGACCTCTTCTTCCAGCTCTCCCTGTAGAAAAGCATTGGCAACATCCATTTGATAAAGTGCCCAATCCATATTTATTGCGAGTGTAAGTCTCGGATGGTATTCATCTTGCCACGGTGCAAATGTCTCCTTATAATCAATTCCATAAATTTGAGTGTATCCTTTGGCTACGACCGCTTTATGTCTGGCCAATGGTGCCATCACTTCTGTGTTTAATCTTGTATACCCACTTGCATCCCACAGGTTTCTTTCCCTCAGGCAAATTGGTGATCTCCCAGGTGTCATTCTTTTCCAAGGCTTTGATTTCTTCTTCCATTGCCCTTTGCCAAGATTGTTGTCCTTTTGCTTCCTTATATGTTCTAGGTTCCTGTGCTTTATCTATGCCACTCAAGAATGCTTGATGACTTGGTGAGACATTATTAGTGGTATAATAATCAGAGATAGGATGACATAGCATGCCAGAGTAATAGTATGTTCTCGATTAATCCATTCGGATCACGGGATACCTTATTCTTGTTGACCTCCTTAGTGGTGGAGAAGAGGAGGGTAGATGTGTAGGTCCTCTTGATCCTCTATTATTGGTTAATTGAGACGGATCTTCATTCTCTCCCCCTTGTTCTAGGCTTTCCTCAGTTTCTTCAGTATCAGAATTAGTTCCTTCTTGTGAGCTTTCTGGAACCTCTAAGTTGCTATTTTGAGGTGGATCCTGCCTTTCTTCAAGAAATAGGGGATAACTACCAATTGGGTTTCTTTCTTTTGTTACATCTTCTTCCTTTGTTTCGAAAAAACTCATTTTACAAATATCACATCCTTTGATGTGTACATCTTGTTAAGTAGCAGGATCAAAGCATTTATATCCCTTTTCTGAGGTGGCATAACCAAGAAAAACACATTTTCTTCCTTTATCATCTAATTTAGTTCTAAGCTGTAATGGAATAAATACATAGCAAGTACACCCAAAAATTTTTAAATGAGAGATATTAGGCCTCTTATTGTATAGGAGTTCTATCGGAGACTTTCCTCCTAAGTTTTCTGTTGGCATTAGATTTATGAGATGAGCCGCCGTACTAATAGCTTCACACCAAAATATTTTGGGAATATTAGCATGATTTAGGAGTGTTCTTGCTGTTTCTAATAGATGTCTATTTTTCCTTTCGGCTACCCCATTTTGTTGAGGGGTATAAGGACAAGAGGTTTGATGAATAATTCCCCTTTCTTTTAAGTATTTCCTCATTTTATTACTTGTGTATTCTCCACCATTATCGGATCTAAGGATCTTAATATTGCCATTGTATTGCCTTGAAATGTAATTGTTATAGGTTTCAAAAGCCTCAAAAACTTGAGATTTGTTTGTGATCATGTAGACCCAAGTGTACCTAGTTTTATGATCAATGAATGTAACAAAGTATTTATAACCTTTTTTAGACAAAATTGGAGAGGTCCATACATCTGAGTGAACTAGATCAAAGGGTTTTTCATATATAGTGGTAGAACATGGATAGTTTCCTTTTGTTTCTTTTCCAAGAATACATGGTTCACAAATACCATTATCTAAATTGACTATAGGGAAGAAATATTTTAGGACATGACTACTAGGGTGACCTAGTCGGGCATGCCAAAGTTGAGAGTCCTCCTGGTTTGCTTTAAAGACTTGATAGTCATGATCCAAGACATAAAGGTTATTCCTTTTAGATCCCTTGCCAATCAAAAGATTTGTCTTGACGTCCTGAAATGACACATTATTAGAATCAAAAATAACCTTACAATCATGTTCCTTAGTAACTTGACTAATAGACATTAGATTGGAAGTAAAATTTGGAACATAGAGCATCGGTTGCTTTTCCTAATAGATCAATTTCTCTATTTGATTTACTATTATGTTTTGACCGTTAGCTACCTTGGTATCTTACATTTTTCCAAGTTTCTAAACTTTAGAACTTTATTTTTATCTTTTACCATATGATAATCACATCCTGAATCAATAATCCAATGTTTAGTATCTAGAGTGGAGTTTAAGCATATACCTGTTGTAGAGGTTTGTTGATGTTCTTCCACAGAAGTTTGTGCTTTTAATGTTTGCATGGGTTCCTTCTTTCGAAATGCCTTTGGTCTTAAATGAGGATGAAGAAACCAACATTTGTCTTTTGTATGCCCTTTCTTCTTGCAATTGGGGCATACCTCTTCTTTTGGATGAACTTCATTAATTTTGAACCCATTAACTTCCATTTTTTTGCTTGAAGTTTCTTGATATTCAAGCTTGACTCGGTTCTTTGGATGATTTGTAAAACTTCATGATATCTTTGGGAGATTTTGCATTCAGGATTTCTTGTCTCATAGTTGAGAATGAGTCTCCGAGTCATAAGAAGACTAAAGACCTTGTCTTCGCTTTTGCGCTTCATTATTACGGTTAAATCAGAGGTTGGTGGTCGGAGAACCTCAAGCTCACTCCATAAGTTACCAAATTCTCCAAAGAGTTGCGGGAGAGTCTTGTTCTCTTTCCTCATATCTGCTATCTGTCTTCTTATTTCGAAGATTCTTCCAATGTTGTTGGTTTGCCCATACACTGCTGAGAGATGATCCCATAAGGCTTTTGAACTTGGAGAGCAAACAACCATACTTTTGTGAGCTTCATCTAAAGAAAGCAGGAGATGAACAAAGACTTGATTATCTTTCTTCTTCCATTCTTTGAAGATGGGATCTGAATCGTTAGGAGGATCATGGAGAATCTGATCTTCAAGGTTATAGCTACTAAGGATCCTCTTAATAAATCCGGACCATTGAACATAGTTGGAGGAATTAAGAAGAAGAGAGGAAAAGAGTTGAGGAGGAAGTGAACTTAGCTGCGGAAGAGCTAGACCTTGCTGCTCTGATACCATGATGAAACTTGAAACTTAACTTTGGTTGAAACTTGACTTTGATATTAACTTCAAAGCTTCTTACAAGAAGGAGAAGAATGATGAAACTTAGCTTTGGTATGAACTTCAAAGCTTGTTTTAGAGGAAGGGGAATACATGAACATTTTTCTTAAGCATGAAAATAACCATCCATAGGAGTTTTATAGTGCTACACCCTTTTAATGACCGTTGGGGACCATGTGAACGTTGGAGGCTTTTGTGAGGTTCAAGGCTTGTTGCATGGTGCATTTAATGAGCCTCCTTGCACTCTTGTCTTCTTGCATTGATTATTTTTGTCTTCTTGCATGATAACTAGCTTTGTCTTGATTGTTGATTAGTTGATGCCTAGACTTTTAACAGGTTAAAGCCAACCCATTAATCGAGAAATAGTTTTAATATGGTTAGAGTGAATTCAACCAATTAGCCCGGCTTGGAGAGAGTCCAACAACCAAAGCTAACGATTGACCTCTGACTCTTACCATATTAGTATTAAACTATTCCATGGTTTAAACATGTTCGGGTTTGAGCCGGGCTTGGAGAGAGTCCAACAATCCGAACAAGAAACGGAACTCTGGTTCTAACCATATTAATGGAAGGTGTAGGCTTAAATATTGAGTGAGGGTTTTTATTTCTCATCCTCTTTGCATGCAAATAACTATTATCTACATGACATGACATACATATCATACATCTACATGTCACGACATGCATGACATAATGATATGCATCTAATGCAATTACATGTACAAAATTTCCTTATATGTCATAACTATTTATGGAAATAAAATATGTTTAAGATTTGATTCTCCAAATCAAATCATGATTAAATTAGGAAACAAATTTTAAAATCTAATCACATATTTTATTTGTGGAAATAGTTGATTAAGGAAAGTCAATTTAGGAAACCAATTTCCTAAATCATCAAAACTACTTATCGAAATAAAATATTTTAAGATTTGATTTCCCAAATCAAATCATGATTAAATTAGGAAACAAATTTCCAAAATCTAATCAAATATTTTATTTATGGAAAATATCAATTTCCATAAATACTTCCAACTTTCCAAAAGTGGAAGATTTCCATAAATACTTCTAGACTTTCCAAAATTGAAAAATTTCCATAAATACTTCTAACTTTTCAAAAGTAGAAAATTTATAGAAATATCATTATGACTGTCGCAAAACAATTTTACGATTATGTCGAAACACAACCTGGGCTATGATACCACTGTTGGGTTTCCGGCACCGCGACGAGCGTGTGTTCGAACATGTTTCACAAACATGTGCACAGCAGAAGGAATAAAATAATAAATCTAATTTATTACAACACACACATTACACGCATGCATAGTACAACATGTGTAGACATAACTGTAAATTTAAATTTTGCAATAAAAGGAAATTTAACTACGTATACCTTACGTATCACGTGTAGCGGGAAAGACATCAACCTGAACGATCCTCACTAGAATCGTCTCTATCCGTATCCACGCCGAGTATCTTCGGGATGACTTCACTAAGTCATGAGCCTCATCTTCGTACGGGGTACCAGCCTCGTGTTGAAGACGATGTGATCGAGAGAAGATCACGATCCGAATCAAAATTTGGATCCAAAACGAGTCCTCAAAAACTCGTTTCTCCGGAGAGGAATTCGTCAACCGTTTGACGAATCCTTCGTCCTCCACCTATGAGGATTACCGGAGATCGAATCCCCGATAAGGAAGGTACTGTCGGAGCTCCAAACGTCATCCAAACGACGCTCCGATAAGAAGGAAACAAGCTGTCCAGAAATCTGGACAGCTTTGGTGGAGACCTTGCGCCGGCCAAATAAGGAAAGCAATGTGATCACCTAGTCGCCAGAGCCAAGGATGATCACCGGAGCTCCTCCGGCAGTAGCTCGACGCCGGAAAGTGGAGAAGACAGCAGCAGCTGGTCGCCGGTTGGAGGAGTTGGGCGGCGGCAACGAGTTGGCGCCGACTTGATGGAGAGGAGGGAGAGGTTGGGCGGCCACAATTAGGTTAGGGCTTTTTTATTAGGGCTTAACAAACCCTTAAGCCCTCTTTTATAGAGAACAAATTCTCTTAATGGTTATCGGATCATAACCATAAGGCCCATTAACCCGCTCCATTAATTTAAGTTAAAATAAACCAAACCATGATGGTTTATTTTAAGTTAAAATGAACCGAACCAACTTTGGTTCATTCGTGTAAAACAAACCAAACCCCTTTGGTTTATTCTCCTCCGTTGGATTAGAACCAAACCATTTTGGTTCGTCCATCATGTCTTCATAAGACACGGCCCATCCACGCTTCCATTGCGACTGAAACGATTTCATGCTCGCTTCTTGTTTTGTCCAACCAAACCTAGTTTCTCTCGGTCTGAGAATCTCATTCTCAAACTCGTTTTAAATCCTTCGGATTACGCTCGTTGTGCGTGTGACCAAATAGGTTCTCGGTTTATGTTGGCCGTCTATAATTAACCATTAATTATAGAACGATCATGAGTGACACCTAGTAGTACATCATGATCCCCAATTAACCGAAAAGATCAACGGTTGATCCAGAACTATTTCTGAAACCCTTCAACAGCTCAAATGAATCGTGCCCCATTCTCTTCACTCATCTTATACCCACTTGGTTCAGGACATGGTCTATAGTGTCAGTCCCCACTAGGCTGACTACATCACACCTAGCCCAAGTATCATTTCCTCGTCCTACAGATTCTAGTTACTGCACATGTATCGAAGAGTACCTTACTCTAAACATGTAATGCTTTGGCCAAAAACTTTAGTAACAATCCGACGAGAGGCCATGGGTATACATCTCCTAGAAAGGAGTGGTGAATCCTTTATAGGTTATTCAAACACCTTCGATCACTTCGACTTATACAATCATCCTGGGTCCACATCTCCTCAGAGATGCTTGCTTAAGATATCAAAGCATAAGTCTTTATGATCAAGATGACTTGAATACCGCAAGTCAAAGGAACATCGCACTTAAGCTACAGTAAGAACTTCATTGACATATCTATATATGTAGAGAACCATATGAAGTCTTACGGTTGGTCACTCCAATGAACTAGTTACCATAACTAGCATCCACGATTAACTTCGGACATCATAATGTCTCCAACCAGTGAGAATCAACTACTTGGATATACCAAGGAGTATACCTCGTGCTAGTCTCGATAGAATTGATGGTGTCCAAATCCATCAATTCATCGACTAGGGATAATTCCGATACATCACAATTACACATGTAGAGATACTCACTAGTTGTGATCCAATCACATATTCTCTCATGCTGTGAGTCGTATCACGGACATTCAGTAAATGAGTTTAAGATCCAATCAAATACATGAAACCATGTATACTCAAATAGTGAATCTTTATTTATCATATAAATGGTTCATACATAAGGTGATTGCCTTAGGACATCTCTCATATATTACTAACACTTCTTGATCCGTCAAGACTTCTGTCTAGTGTCCGATCTTCCTGATCCGTCAGGCTTGGACATGATCCAGGGGCCTAGACCTTGAGGCATCTGAACTTGGTCCAAGGGCCTAGACTCCGAGGTGCTTGGATCCGATCAAGGGGTCTGGAAACCTATAACACAAAAATTATTTCAAAAAAAATATATAACTCAAATTAATAGTAGTAATATTGCCCAATCTCGACTTTGGAGTCTACCTCTGACCCTTCGTCGGATTAACGCCTACCTTTGTCCTCAACCGAGACTCGGTCTCACCTCTTCACACGAGAGCTTACTTACCAGTTGTTAGGTCTTGCTGACCCAACTTGACATCTGATCCTGACCCACCAGGACTTCATGCCAGCTGTTCGATCTCCCTGACCCAGCTGACTTCCTACCAGTTATCCGGTCCTCCTGATCCAATTGGTCTTCTGCCAAATGTCCGTTTTACTCGACCCATATGGACTTTCTATCTAGTGTCCGATCTTCCTGATCCGTCAAGACTTCTGTCTAGTATCCGATTAGTCTGACCTATCAGGGCTTTCAACACATTGCCTAGTATATGGTCAACCTAACCTACTAGGACTTTCTTGTTAAGCCTACACATTTAACACATATATTAAATCACAAGTTTATCCTAACTTTAAATCTTGCTCATACATCAAAACCTAGGAGTGATGCTTTCTGCATCAACAATCTTCTCCTTTTTAATGTATGACAATCGTTTAAAGTTAGGTGTAGATACCAAAATTTTAACCATAAAAATGGCATGCAACATGCAATGCATTCTCTCTCCATACTAAGTTCTTACTTTAAACACACACTCTCCCCCTTTAACATACAACAAAACATAAAAGACAACTTATATATGCCAAATTGTAAAACAACCTTTTTCAAGATTTAGTATAAAGATTTCAAAATATTTACTTAAGATTTGGAAATTAGCTTTCAAAACATAAGACTTTCAAAACTTTCACCTTTTTGAATAGGTGCACCCTCCCCCTTAACTTATACTTTCCCAAAGTAAATTTCAAGATAATCTTTCAAACCATAGATTTGAAATTTTTAGCTTTTCAAGTGCACTAATTTGAAAACATAATATATTTTTACTTCCATATGTCTTTCAAAAATGTTGAAAATACAATCTCCCCCTTAATATTTGTTTATCATAATTGATGGGGTCGAGATTTTTCCTGATCAGATTAAGCTTTTCTTGGGCAGTTTATGTGTGGGATGAGCAGTAAGAGCACTTCCCGAGCAGTCAGTGTGTCTCCGTAGTCGTATACTTATTTTCCGAGCTTGGTAGGGTGAGTAGTGCAGTATTACTCAAGTATGGTATTGGCAGATCAGTGAATATAGTTCCCAAGCCGTATACTTATTTCCCGAACCCAATAGGGTGAGTAGTGCAGTATTGCTCAAGTATGGTATTGGCATATCAGTGAATATAGTTCCCAAGAAATCAGTGTGTTTTTTGAGCCGCATACTTATTTCCCGAGCCTAGTAGGGTGAGTAGTGCAGTATTGCTCAAGTATGGTATTGGCAGATCAGTGAATATAGTTCCCGAGCAGTCAGTGTGTTTCCCGAGTTGTATACTTGTTTTTCGAGCCCAGTAGGGTGAGTATTGCAGTATTGCTCAAGTATGGTATTGGCAGATCAGTGAATATAGTTCCCAAACAGTCAGTGTGTTTCTCGAGCCATATACTTATTTCCCGAGCCTAGTAGGGTGAGTAGTGTAGTATCGCTGAAGTATGGTATTGGTAGATCAGTGAATATAGTTCCCGAGTAGTCAGTGTGTTTCCCGAGTCGTATAGTTATTTCTCGAGCCCAGAAGGGTGAGTAGTGCAGTATTGCTCAAGTATGGTATTGGGTAGATCAGTGAATATAGTTCCCGAGCAGTCAGTGTGTTTTCCGAGTCGTATACTTATTTTCCGAGTCCAGTAGGGTGAATAGTGCAGTATTGCACAAGTATGGTATTGGTAGATCAGTGAATATAGTTCCCGAGCTGTATGCTTATTTCCTGAGCCTAGTATGGTGGTGCGGTACAGTGATGGTCAGGATTAAGTATGGCATTGGCAGATCAGTGTGTATAGTTTCCGAGCAACCTGTGTATTTTCTGAGCCATATGTTTATTTCCCAAGCAGTGCACTTATTTCCCGAGCCATCTATGAGTTTCTACTGAATATGGTGAAATAAGGAGGAATGAGTATTCCAGAATATAGGGAGTAGCGGGAAGGGTTGGAGGATGATAAATGTGATTAATATAAGATATGTTGTCATTTATGTATATATTTTATTTAATTAACACTTGGCAGGGAAGTATAAAGCACATGAGGCATTTGAAGAAGATATTTTGAAAAAGGATCGGGAAAAACAATTGCACTTGATAGCCTAGTAGGGGTATTAGAGTAAATTCACTTCAAGGAGAAGGCGCGATGAATCATCTATAAAAGGAGCAGAGGAAGAAGGAAGGGAGGATGGTTGTTTCTTCGTTATTCGACACTTCAAAGATTTTCTTCTCACTTCTTCTTCATTCTTTCTGCATTGCCATTTTCTTCATACTACTGTTACTGACTTGAGCGTCAGAGTGGTTGTGCTAGGAAGCAGACCCATCTCTAACACTCTTTCTCATAAAGTGGCAGATCTAGCTTCATTCTCTGTTTCATCCCTAGCACTCTTTGGCGGCGGATCCCGTGGAGAGCTTTAGGATCTGAGGTGATCAGAGGAGATTTCCAAGAAGGGGGAAGGGGATCTTGGCAGGATGAAGAAGTGAACACTATCAAATTGGCACCGCCTGTGGGAACCTGAGCAAAAAGTCGTGATGGTGAACACTAGGAGGACGTTAAAGGAGACAATGGAGGAGGAGAAATCTGTCTCCAGTACTTCTAAAGGGGGCACCAGCAAAAGGCATCGTGAGCCCTTGTATAAAGATGATCTTATGCAAGTGGTGGCTACTGTGATGGATCAGATGTCACAGCAAGCCACCCCGAAGAAGGTGAAGGAGGCTGATACATTTGATGATGACTCTGAAGAAGAGGTAGTCAGAGTCTCTCGCCCGAAGAATGATTCTTCTTGCATCTGCAAGCAAGTCAAGGGGAAGAAAGAGAAGTGTGTAGCTCCTCTTGAGAATGCACAGCCTGAGGAGGATGTTCCTTTTGTAAGTACTATTGTAAATGTAGAAGAGTCAAATCCCTTTACTGAGGATATCCTGAGCAAAGAATTACCTCAACACTTCCGAATTTTTTAGATGCCCGAATACACTGGTTCCTCTGATCCTAAGGATCATTTGAGTAGATTTGAAAATTCTTCTTTATTGTACCATTATACTGATAGAGTAAAATGTCGGGTGTTTCTTACTACATTAGTAGGGCCAACTCAACAATGGTTTAGTGATTTGAAAGCTCAAAGTATTGCTTCATTTATGGATTTCTCTACATTATTTGTAAGATATTTTTCTAACTCTAAAAAATATTTGCCTCAACCGATGAGTCTTTTTGATCTTAAACAGAGAGAGCAAGAAAGTTTGCGGTAGTATGTGCAGAGATTTACACAGTCAACACGAGAAATTCCTGCTATGGAGTTTGTTATGATGGTAGGGCCTTCACTCAAGGGCTCATAGAAGAGGATTTCTTTAAATCTTTAGCTAAAATGCCTCCTACAAGTTTTGATGATTTATTTTCTCGGGCGGAGAAGTTTATTAATCTTGAGGACGCTCAGAAGTCTCGGCAAACTTCTCGGGATTATAGACTGGTAGAAATTCTAGAAAGGAGGGTTGAATGGGTAAGACCCACCCGGTCTTTAGAAGACAGATCTCTATATGCTCCACAATTCAGGTTTTCTAAGGAGCGGGCTATGCGGATATGTGAGCAATAGCAGTTATTAAGAAGGCCTTTTAGAGCTGCTAGAGGGCCTAGGAGGTTGTCATCTCCTACTTTTTGTTCTTATCATCAAGAGTATGGGCATAAAACCCAGGACTACCAACAGTTAGACTTTGAATTACAGAGAATCATGGGGGCTCATCCCCCTATTCGAAATATGATTATGAATCCGGCTCCTTATCATCAGAGGTTTGGAGGAAGAAATTATGGTAGAGGAAATCTGGTGAGACCTCTTATAAACCGACCTATACGGACTGCTCAGCTAAGAGAGATAGCTCTTGATAGGGTAGTGTCTGCTAATCAACCTCCTGTAAGGGACTCTATTAATATGATTTCTGGTGGTTCCACTAATGGATATTCAAATAGGGCTCTAAAAAGGCATAGTCGAGAGGAGTGTGCAGCCGTAGCCGTTCTACCTAGAGCAAGGGGACCTCTCTTTGGTTTTGGCCCTAGTGACTTATGTTGGAAATTTGAGGCCGCTAGAGGGGGGGGGGGTGAATAGCGTCGATCGTACGAAGATGGAAATCGATCACGTTCGTGTCTACAATTACGTTAGTGCGCAGCGGAATATATATAATAAAAGCAATAACGAAAAGCAATCACACGAACACAAACATATAACGTGGTTCGGAACCGAATGGTTCCTACTCCACGGGTCGAGCTCTAAAGAGCCCTAGTGATGCACACGCACTCACTAATCACAAATACTCCTTCTCGACACAAGTCGGAGGTGGAGAAACCTCGTACAAAAGATTACAACAATAATCTACAAGATGCAAGCAAATACAAGTAAGAAATACAATGCAAGTAAAGGAAAAACAACTTTACAAGAACTTTGGATTGCTTGATCTTTGATTGCCTTGAACTAGCTTTGAAGGATGAAAGCACCAACTTCCCTTCAATTTCGCCCAAGAAAATCGCTACTAAATCGTGCTTTTATAACGGATTTTCGCCCATCGATCATTGCCATAAGTCTGATGCCCGCTGTTGTCATGAGACAACGGTCGATCCACGAAAAACTCCAGCGGATCTCTTGGCGATCGCCCGCCCGTAGTCGATCGCGATCGGCTCTGGCGGGCGTTGCTCGCCACAACCAGCGATCGCGCCATCCATGCGATCGCGCCATCGATCACTCTCGATGAGCGATCGCGAGCATCCCAGCTCTAACTGGCGGTCGAACTCAAGTCGACTCACGCGCGGTCGACCGCCATAATGCCCGATCGCCAACCTCAAGAATGAGGTTTTAACCCAAATATGGTGTCCCCATACTTGCTAGACCACCCTTAGCCTAGACCTAAGCCTTCTAGCAACCTCCATGACCTCACGCCTCTCGGATCCTCCAAGTCATCCATGACTTGTTCATCCATCGCGCTAGCTTCGGTGCTTCCATCGGCTCACATGCTAACGGTGTGTTCACCGCCAAGGCACATTGGACTTACGCCGCCAAGACTCGCTTGGACTTTACGCCGCCAATATCAATCCCCTTGGACTTCAAGTGCCAAGACTCAAGCTTGACTTTCCTTGCCAACACATGTTGGACTTCTCAATTGCCAAGACCCATGCTTGGACTTTCCCTTGCCAACTCATGTTGGACTTTTCCAAATGCCAAGTGTCCCACTTGGACTTTCAATGCCAAGTACCCATGACTTGGACTTTCCATTGCCAAGTACCCATGACTTGGACTTTACCTTGCCAAGACCCATGCTTGGACTTTCCCATAATCACATGGTCAACCCCGTCAACCATCAAGTCAATTATAACTGGTCGATTGTATAAAACAATCTCCTAACATATTAACCGACATTAATGTCAAACATCAATGTCAAACCTATGTCTAACATACTTTGTCAAACATACTTTGTCAAACATCAAAACATCACTCGAGTCAAACTCGAGTCCTGGTCAATCGTGACCTGGGCCGATTGCACCAACAATCTCCCCTTTGATGTTTGACAAAACCAACTAAAAAACCATGAGTTAGAACACTAACTCAAATCCCTTACCAATTATCCCAAATTGGTAAACACTCACCAAATGTTCTCCCCAAACATTTAAGTGAAAAGTAAATCAAATGTTCTCCCCAAACATTCTCCCCTTGACTAACATCAAAAGGTTTTCTCTCAAGGAGGTCAATGTCTCATGTCCCAATGAGATCTTACAATCTCCCCCTTGATCAAAAATACCTAGGATGCCTACCATCTTCCTAGTGATAAGTCCCATATCACTCAAGAGAGGCACTCCTATCTCACTCTCCCAATTTCCAAATTGGGTATCAAACACCCATCAATTTTCAATTGATAAGATTCTCCCCATAAAAAAACATCCATCATCCCAAGATGGATACCTCCCCTAAAGGCTTGCTCCTTGACCATTGCACCAACAATGTCCTTGGAAAGCCCCTAAGCCAATAGGAACTCTAAACCATCAAAATTAAGGTTCTAAGTTCAACATAGAACTTTACTCACCCTAAATTTGATACTTTGACCTAACACAACTCCTAATCCATATCCAATGGATTTTTACCCTTCATAATGCTTCCCAAAGCATATCCTAGGTTAGGAGTGGTTAGGAACCTTTACATAGCTGAACACGGGCTAAACAAACCTTGTTAACCCGAAATCGACTGACAATGACTCGACAAGAATCACCGATCACACTCATCGATCGCCACCAAGTGGCAATGATCGGTAGCTAAAATTCAATTTCACTATCGATCGAATTTTGAAAATGCATAAGTAATTATACGTATTTTGAAAATTCATGAAACTTAATACGTAAATTACTTATGAAATACAATAGGTGAAAAATATTTTAAAATTATTTTACCCATAAAAGAGTGCGTTGGATACAAAACTCAACACCATTGATAGTTTCACTGTTTTGGCCCTATTTTGTATCAACGTCATCAATAGTGATTGCTATCAAAAGAGAGACTTCACCAAGGTTTTTCAAAATGAATTTAAAATGTTTTTGAAAACCTATTTTGGATCACATTCCTTGGGCTCTATGTGCATGACTTGTACACAAGCTTTCCCAATGATCCACCAATAAAATTAGATGAGTTTTAGTTCATCTAGATGCAAAAACTATGCACCTTGAACTCAACTCATATCCTAGCATCTCACATGTATCTAGGGTGTATAAATACACATACATGTCAATTGGATGTGAGATGTGGGTTTTGTTCTCCCTAAACTAGGGTTTCATGCATTTTTCTAAGGCAACTCTACTTGATTCCCTTATAAATGGGACTCCAAGTCATGCCATAGTCCTTAAATCAATTTTAATCAATTTAGATGCATGAAAATGATCATGGCATAATGATAGAAAAATAAATCATGGCCAATGATCATGATGTCATGGCATATGATGAAATCTAAAAACACATGACATTTAATACCTTAATCCTAAGCATGATCATGACATTTAGATGATAAAAGTAAACATGATGTCATGTCATGGCATATGGCAAACAAATCATGGCATATAAAATATATAGGTATAATAACACCTAAATTTTAATATTAATTGCCATTTGTTGGGATTAAACATATTTTGTCATATTAACATAATCTTCCTAGTGTGCCAAAAACCCAAAATGGCACACCAACCTCTAAACCTAAATTGTGCCAAAATGATCATTTTATCAAACTTCATAACTAATATTGGCACATCCTAAAATCTTTTAGGATTAAAATCAAACCACATTCCCAAGGTAACTATAACCTTGAAAATGACCCAAAATGCCACCTTTGCCATGGTTGAGTTAACTACCCATCCAATCAAGGTTGGCACACCCTAAACCCATCTAGCGTGAATCAATCACGCTCTTAGGAACCCAAAACCGATTTGAGCTCCTAGAGTTAATTAGGTATTCCTTAGGGATAACCTCCCTAGATACCTTCCTAATGACCCTCCTAGGCTTGTTAGCCTTGGTCATTTGGGTCTTGCCTAGGTTAACCTTAGGGATTGCCTCCCTAACAACCTTCTTAGTAGCCACCTTAGGTTTCCTAGAAACCCTAGCCACTAGGCATACCCTTTGGTCAACTCTAGGGATGACTTCCCTAGTAACCTTGGTCTTCCTAGACCTAGTTAGTGTTCCATAATCAAATGGAACACTATGATAAGCCACCTTAGGCTTAGGTTTGTAACCCAAGCCTTGCTTGCCCTTAGTTGACTTTTGACTCTTAGGTCTTAAGGGTTGACTTTGACTTTTTGATCTAGGAGTTTGACCATTAGACCCTTTAAATTGATTTTGTATAATTTTAAGGGTCTTCTCAAGTTTTTCAAGCCTTGACCTCAAGACTTGATTCTCTAATTCTAATTGCCCAATTTTTGAATTTTGATTTAAATCATGGGCATGGAACTTTCTAGGCATATGCCTAGTCCATTAAGATTGAAACCTAGGTGCTCCTGCACCTTTCTAATGGTCTCCTAGGTAAAATTGGTCTAGTGTTATTTGACCTAGGTTTATCCTTAGATAAATTATTTTAGGGACATTAGTCCCAAATTTCTTCCTATTATCTAAGTGAATACTTTTAGCTCCTAAGCAATATTCTCTATTTCTAGCATGCTCTTTTTGATAAATAGCAAGATTGCTAAAATTATTTCTAGCATGCTTTTGAATATAAGAAGTAGAAAGAGCATTATTAAAATATACCTTAGGGTTAGCCTTAGCTCCCCCTACATGTGAAGCTCCATTTTGGGCCTTTTTCTCCCCTTTGGGCATTGACTCCTATAGTGCCCCTTTGATGGCACTTGAAGCAAATGATGTGCTCTTTGCTTCTTTGACTTTGGGCACATCCTTGATTTTTAGCACGGGTGGAGTCTTCTTAACCCGTTTAGGACACTTACTCTTATAATGTCCTTGCTCCCTACACTCAAAGCATAATAATATGAATTTTATCATTATTTGAAATGCTGAGTTACCTAGATCCGTGATAGGTGAGTTGAATTTTGGGCTTCTTCATCTTGACCGGATGTTGAAGCTTCCTCCTTATTTTGTTCCGCTCCGGTGTGGATGGTCTAACCTCCCCTCTATCCTAGAGGTTGAGGTTTGTCTTAACTCTACCTCTTCCACCACTTCTTCCTCCTCGATTATAGAAGTGGATGCTTCTTCCACTTCCTCCACCAATCCGGAAGTTGATTCCCTATCAACTCGGACTCCTCAAGCTCTTTAGATGGAGATGTGCTTGCTTGAGCTTGAGAGGGTGTGCACTCTTCTTCGTCTTCTTCTTCTTGTTGGATTGATGATGAGTTTTCATGTAGCTATGACACTTGGCTCCATAGCTCCTTGGAATCTATATAATTACCTAACATACACAAGATATTGTTAGGTATTAACTCAACCAAAACTTTATTACCTTGGTGTTTTTCTCGAAGGCTTGGACTTGCTCTTGGTCCATCTCTTCTTTTGAGGAAACCACCTTTTGGTCCTCTTGGCAATTCAAAGCCTTCCATTAAGATAGCCCATTCCTCAATATCCTCATCATTAAAAGTCTTCAATTCTTGACTTCCATTGTTTAAACCCTTCTTGTCCATAGAAGGTATAGGGATAGGTGTGTTGATATCCCATCCAAGCTTGTCTTGGAGTTCCATCTTCCCTCTATCCTTTAGCTCCTGTTAGTCCGTAGAAGAGCCCCGGCTGATACCACTTGTTGGAAATTTGAGGCCGCTAGAGGGGGTGAATAGCGTCGATCGACGAAGATGGAAATCGATCGCGTCGGTCTACAATTACGTTAGTGCGCAGCGGAATATATATAATAAAAGCAATAACGAAAAGCAATCACACGAACACAAACATATAACGTGGTTCGAACCGAATGGTTCTCCACTGGTCGAGCTCTAAAGAGCCCTAGTGATGCACACGCACTCACTAATCACAAATACTCCTTCTCGACACAAGTCGGAGGTGGAGAAACCTCGCATACAAAGATTACAACAATAATCTACAAGATGCAAGCAAATACAAGTAAGAAATACAATGCAAGTAAAGGAAAAACAACTTTACAAGAACTTTGGATTGCTTGATCTTTGATTGCCTTGAACTAGCTTTGAAGGACCGAAAGCACCAACTTCCCTTCAATTTCGCCAAGAAAATCGCTACTAAATCCCTCCTTCCGAGCCGCTTTTATAACTGCGATTTCGCCCATCGATCGCCATAAGTCCGATTCGGCCGATGATATGTATGTCATGAGACAACGGGTCGATCTACACTGGAAAAACTCCAACGGATCTCTTGGCGGGCCGATCACAACATTGGCGGCCGATCCTAACGCCGTCAGCCGCCCGCCAGGCTCACGGAGGCTCAACTTTCGCAAGGCGATCGCATCCATAGCCGATCGGCGCCATCGATCAATAATCTCGGTGAGCGATCGCCGAGCATCCAGCTCTAACTCGGGCAAATCGAACTCAAGTCGACACTCACGAAACCCATAATGCCGGGCCGATCGCCAACCTCAAGAATGAGGTTTTAACCCAAATATGGTGTCCCCATACTTGCTAGACCACCTTAGCCTAGACCTAAGCCTTCTAGCAACCTCCATCACCTCACGCCTCGGATCCCTCCAAGTCATCCATGACTTGTTCATCCATCGCGCTAGCTTCCCGGTGCTTCCATCGGCTCTGTCATGCTAACGGTGTGTTCACCGCCAAGACACATTGGACTTACGCTGCCAAGACTCCGCTTGGACTTTACGCCGCCAATATCAATCCCCTTGGACTTCAAGTGCCAAGACTCAAGCTTGGACTTTCCCTTGCCAACACATGTTGGACTTCTCAATTGCCAAGACCCATGCTTGGACTTTCCCTTGCCAACTCATGTTGGACTTTTCCAAATGCCAAGTGTCCCACTTGGACTTTCAATGCCAAGTACCCATGACTTGGACTTTCCATTGCCAAGTACCCATGACTTGGACTTTACCTTGCCAAGACCCATGCTTGGACTTTCCCATAATCACATGGTCAACCCTGGTCAACCATCAAGTCAATTATAACCTGGGTCGATTGTATAAACAATCTCCCCAACATATTAACCGACATTAATGTCAAACATCATGTCAAACCTATGTCTAACATACTTTGTCAAACATACTTTGTCAAACATCAAAACATCACTCGAGTCAAACTCGAGTCCTGGTCAATCGTGACCTGGGCCGATTGCACCAACAACTTAGAGGGAGTAATAACCCCTCACACTGATGCCTTAGTTATCCGGGCCCTTATAACTAATTTTGATGTGGGAAGGGGTTTTATAGACCCAGGTAGTTCAGTGGATATTCTATATTGGTTTGCCTTGGAATAAATGGGAATGAGTAGGAGTGATTTACATCCTGTCGACACCTCTTTATTTGGGTTTTCTGGTCATGAGGTACAGTCAATGGGGCAGATAAAATTACCTCTATCTTTAAAAGAAGAGCCAAGGAGAAGAATGACGCTTATTAATTTTATAGTAGTTGACATGCCTTCTTCTTATAACACTATCTTAGGCAGGCCTGTTTTGGGCAGTTTGCAGGCTGTGACTTCTCCTTACCATCAGAAGATTAAGTTTCCTATTGGAAAGAAGTAGGGGAAGTTAAGGGTGATCAACAGCTTTCTCGGAGGTGTTACGTGGATGCTATTCGGACGGGACAGAAGGGAGAATCTATTAATAGATATTTTCAGAAGTATAGTCAATATGGAGATACCGTATGTGTTATTCAGAAGGGGAGTGTTGAAGAAATAGGGGAATCTGATAAAGCGGCAATTGTGTTAGATGATAGATGTGCTGATCAAATCTAACCATTTGATTCAAGTCAATTTAATTTAATGAATCTCTATTCATTAATTTAAATTGATTTGATGAATCAAATCTAAATTAGACTCATTCAACACTTGAATCAAATTGAGTCTAACTCAATTAGTCTAATTTGGATTACTCTTAATCCAATTTGGTTCATCCCATGAACCTAATCCTCATGGTTCATCATATGAACCTAATCTCCATCTAATTTCCCTTTGTGTGTGACCCTATAGGTTCTTGTAACATTGGCAATGCTCCTAAACCGATTTAGGAACATAAGCAATGAGCGGTATCTAGCAACACATGATTGCTACCCAAGTTACAAGAATGTTGAGCTCCAACATCACCTTTGTGACTAGTAATTGTGACTCTCACAGTATGTGACACTGTCCTTCTATCCTTGACATCTAGATTGACCAATTGAGACATAGACCGTGTCATCATCGGTACAATCTATATCTTGAACTCCAAGTAGACTCACTCTAATCAAATGAGCTCAATATCTCATATTGACTCATTTGGGCATAGCCATGCACTTCGTGGTCTCACTCTATCAAGAATAACGAGGTCACTCCCGTCATATAGGAGGGATAGATCCCATCTACATCACTCACATCCTTCCGCATAATTTGTTACATACTCAGTAATCACCTTTATAGTCCACCCATTTACGGGTGACGTTTGACGAAGCCAAAGTATGCAACTCCTTATGTAGGGAACCATGGTGACTTCAGGTCCAAGAACTAATAGTCATACTAATAGTCACATGAGAAAGTATATGACACTCATATAATGATCCATGATATTTTCTCATGGCAGGTCATTCAGTATACATTCTCCAATGCATACCCATGTGCCAACTTGATATCTCATATCCATGACTTGTGAGATCAAGTCATCGTGTTGACCTACATGCTAGTCTCTGCGCATTAACATTGTCCCTGAATGTTAATACTTGACTAGGAATGATTAAGAGTAGTGTTCTCTATAACATCTCATTATCGATTCAACCAATCTATTGATATAGATAAGAACCTTCTACTCAAGGACGTTATTATACTTAGTTATTTGACACCAATACAAGTAAATATAATAACCATGCCTTTATAAATAGGAATATGATACAATAAAGTCTATACAATAATCATCACATGATTGACTCTAGGGCTTTCACTAACATGTATATGTGATGCATGCGATGCTTGTATATGTGATGCATGTGATGCTTGTATATTTGATGCATACGTAGTTGTCACAAAATTAGGTCACTTATTATATGCCTACCAACATTTAATACTTACTATTACCTTGTTCAATCGTAGCGCGTTTGCCAAAGCAAAGTGACTCAATTTATCTCGATAAAGTACGATAGGACAATTGTGATGTCCACCTATTAAACCTTGGGATTGACTTAACTAAGCTCTCTCAATTAGATTGATGAACTTAGAGGCATAGCTCTTATGAGACATCTACCTACATTACACAAATCTTGGGCGATTAGCCAAAGCTAACTCAAGATGAGTGGTAATTTAGAAAGATATCTCATGCGATGGGCACAATGAACAAATAATGTTATTCATATAGATATACAAGAGTTACATTAGATCTAATTGGTGCATGTTACCTACCTAACTTATACGAGTCTTGGGCGATTAGCCAAAGCTAACTCAAGATGCGGTGTAATATGGATCTTGTCCCATTTTGTGACCAGTGGAAGAATCATTTAGTTAAAAGGCCTAATTAAATGATTGAAATATGATACATTTCTATATTTCTGTATTGTAGATCACCATGTCATCAAATACGTCAAACACACTCTCTCTGTGATCTGTCCTTGATAAGGACAAGGTCACTGAAGCAAACTTTCTGGATTGGTACAGGAACTTGAGGATAGTCCTCAAGCAAGAATGCAAACTGTATGTCCTAGAGCAGTCCATTCCTGCACCACCCACCTCTAC
Source organism: Wurfbainia villosa (assembly GCA_025175895.1). Taxonomy (NCBI): domain Eukaryota; kingdom Viridiplantae; phylum Streptophyta; class Magnoliopsida; order Zingiberales; family Zingiberaceae; genus Wurfbainia; species Wurfbainia villosa. The sequence continues at coordinate 115,493,137 of CM045990.1, read as the reverse complement.
GACCACTCGTACTGACATAGATGCTTATAAGAAGCATCAAGATGATGCACTGGATGTGTCATGCCTCATACTTGCCACCATGAACTCTGAGCTTTAGAAGCAACATGAGAACTGTTAGTTAAAGCCCTAGAACCAATCATGTGATGGTTGAATAGGGAACATTTTGTATCATATTCTATAAAGGCAAAGGATTGGTTATTATATTTACATCTTGCTTGTGCCAGCTAATTTAAATATAATAATGCCCTAGAAAAGTAGGTTCTTATCTACAGCACATCAATTGGCAGAATTGATTATGAGAGGCTGTAGAGAACACTTTTCTAAATGTTCCTAGTCGAGTATTAATATGCAAGGGCAATATTAATACATAAAGACTAGCATGTAGGTCAATTGATGACTTGATCTCACAAGTCATGGATATATGATATCAAGTTGACACATGGGTATATATTGGAGAATATATAACGAATGACCCGCCATGAGAAAGTTTCATGGATCGTTATATGAGTGTCATAAACTTTCTCATGTGACTATTGGTATGAATAGTCCTTAGACCAAGTCACTACGGTTCCCTACATAAGGAGTTATGTACTTTGGTATCCGCGTCACCCGGGGTAGACCATAAAGGCGACATCGGGTATGTAAAAAATTATGCGGAGGGATGTGAGTGATGTAGATGGGATCTATCCCTTCCATATGACGGAGTGATATCGGTGGGCCCCTTGATTGAGTAGAACTACTAAAACGCATGGCCATGCTCGAATGAGTCAATATGAGATATTGAGCTCATTTGTTTGAGTTAGTTTACTCGGATCAAGAAACACATAGATTGATCGAGGATGACACGGTCCTATGCCTCATTGATCAACTGATATCAAGGATAGAAGGACACGGTCATATATTATAGTAGTCACGGAAAGGTTAGTCGGATCTTGACTTATCTCGTAACTTGGGTAGCAATGATGTATTGCTAGATGCCGCTCATTGCTTGTGTATCTAAAAGAGTTTAGGTCCACTGCCAACGTTATGAGAGCCTATAGGGTCACACACAAAGAGCATGATAATTAGAGGAATTAGAGTATTCTAGTTTGACTAGAATAATATGGGAATAAGCTTAAGTACAAAATGGTTTTTGGACTTTAAGCTTAATGAGAATTTTAGCTAATTGATTTAATGAGATTAATTCAATATGTTACCTTATTGATTTAATAAGATTAATTCAATATGATAACATAAGCTTAATTGATTTAATAAGATTAATTCAATATGATAACATAAGCTTAATTGAATTAATAAGATTAATTCAACATGCATGAATGCCACATAAGAATGCCACATAAGCATGCCACATAAGCATGCCACCTAAGCATCCACCTAAGCTAGTTAAGGTGGAAGGAAACAAAATGGTTTTGTCTCCTTAAGTGGCCGGCCAAACAAGGAAGCCAAATCCTTTTTGAGTGTGTCTCAATGCAATGGATTGCATTGAATGTGAAGGAGGTGGAAGGGTTTTTCCAACCCTATAAAAGGCTCCATGGAGTGGCCGGCCATAGTGAGTTTTTGGTGTTGTGGTTGTGAGAGAGCTTGGTGGAAGCTTTAGTTGTGTGGGTTTGTGAGTGTAGGCTAGCAAGAAGAGGAGTCTTCTTCTTCCTTTCTCCTTTTCCCTCTCTTCCTCTCCTTTAGGGACTTCTCTAGCAAGAAGTAAAGGAGAGCTCTTCTACTTTTCCTTTTGTGAGACAAGAGCGTGCTCGTGTGGATACGTATAGAGGCACGGACACTTGAACGTGCTAAAGATCCAACAAACCGAAAGGAAAAGCGGGATTGCAAAGGGCACGCAACAAAGGTAGAACTCTCCTATAAGATAGGCTTGGTTTAGAGAAATTTATTTTATACGAGTTTGCTTTCGCATGGATCACTTGGAAGGGATCCTATTTTCCGTTGCGCATATGCCATTTGGCATACGAGATTTCCCTACGGGTATCGAGCCACTTATAAAAGATCGTATAAAAATAGGTTTTCTATTTTATATGTGATATAGAAGTAGGATAAATTTTATTATGAGTTGATAATTGCATTAGCAAATTTTCAAACATAATAAAATATCCAATGTCTTTTAAAAGTTAAAATGACATGGTGCATGGTTATGGCCTAGTCCCAAAAAGTTTGTGATTGTGTGTTGTAATTCTTAATACGGCCTATGTGTCGTGCCTTTCTCCTAATATTCTTGTTGTAAAATTAGTTTTAGACTCGAATGTAACTCGAGTATTTCTCCTTTTGTAATGTACAAAACAAGGATGGAGGTTACATTGGAAGATGAGGTTACAAGGAGGAAGTCAACACACAAGACAACCAAAAGGAAGCACTTAGGAGAAGATGCTATCCCTAGGTTGACCAATCAATCTTGTCATTGGCTTGAGAAGATTGTAGAATAAGGGCCATAACCATGACACGTTAGTTTAATATGTATGTGATGCATGTTAGTTTAGCTTGTATGTGATGCATGATTAGTTTAGCTTATATGTGATGTATGCTAATATGTATATGATACATGTTTATTTCTTAATAAGTCTAAACGATATGCCTACCAAAGTTGTACTACTACTTCCCATCATTTGTTATTGGGCTCCAAAGCAAAGCAATGCATTTTATCTTGAGGGGTGCGAGTGGACAATCGTGATGTCCCGCTATCAAACTTGGTTAAGACTTAATTAAGTGTTTCTTAATTGGTTAAGAAAGTAGAGGCATATATTAGCTTTGAACATAAGTGTTAACATTAGTTTTGTGTGATTCAACATCGCCTTTGTCTTAGAAGTGGTCGCTGTCTGATATCCAAGAAGGCCTCGTGCCTCGCCATACCGAAGTCGGGTTTAGGAATAAACACTAAACTAATCTAAAACTTAACCAAAGCTATTAAAGAGTTACATCAGATGTAATTGGCAAAAGATTGCCTACCTAATTATACTACGTCTTGGGCGATTAGCCAAAGCTAACTCAAGACGAATTATGATGTGGATCTTTATCCCATATAAATTTATAGCTAAATAGTAGCTATGAGAATTTAGTGAGCCTCATTTAATTAAAGGCCTAATTAAATGATTTAGGTATGATACTTAACTTTGCATTTTAATGTTGTAGATCACCATGTCATCTAACACGACACACCCTCAACTTGCGATCTGGCCCTGAGAAGGACAAGCTCAATGGAGCAAACTTTCTTGATCGGTATAGGAACTTGAGGATTATCCTCAAGCAAGAACGCAAACTATATGTCCTAGAGCAAAGCTACCCTCAAATACCCGCCTACGGCCACTGCAGGTCAAAAGGATGCTTATAAGAAGCATCAAGATGACGATTAGATGTGTCATGCCTTATGCTTGCCACCATGAACTCGAGCTTCGTATAGCAACATGAGAACATGGATGCCTATGATATGGTTGAGCATTTGAAACAACTATATCAAGGACAAGCTAGGCACGAGCGCTTTGAAGTGTCTAAGGCTCTTTTGCATGCAAGATGCAAGAAGGAACACTGTAGGAACTCACGTGACTAAAATGATCGGGTACGCTGAGAACCTTGAAAGACTAGGTTTTCCACGAGCCAAGAATTGGCAACCGATGTTATCCCGCAATCGCTTCTAAGCATACAATCAATTCATCATGAATTATAACATGAATGAAATTGATAAACCTTGCTCGAGATTCTCAAAGATGTTGAGAATCAACCAAATCTCAAGAAGAAAGTTAGTAATGTACTAATGGTCAAGAAGGACAAAGGTAAGTGCAAAGGCAAGGGTAAGACCCAAGCCAAAGGCAAGGCCAATTCATCCACTTCAAAGGGTAAAGGTAAAGTACCTAAGGAAGGGATCGCTTCCATTGCGTGAGATCGACACCGGAAGCGAATCGCAAAGTCTACTCGAGGAAGTAAAGAACAAGAGAAGTGGGACTTCGCTGTATACATGTTATAGAAGGTTAATCTATCTATTTCTTCTACATGGGTATTAGATACCGATGTGCATCTCACATTTGTACTAATGTGCGTGGATCGAGAAATAGTAGAATAATGGCAAAGGGTGAAGTGGACCTACGAGTAGGCAATGGCGCAAAAGTTGTCAGAGTCAGGAACATATTCTTTGTCTTTGCCCATCGGGCTTATCTTAGAACTAGAGGAGTGCTTCTATGTACCGCATTAACAAAGAACATAATTTCAGATCTTGTTTAGACAAGAAAACTTTATTTTATAATAAAGGACAAATGTTGTTCCATTTATTTAAATGAAATGTTCTATTGTAATGCACCACTTATGAATGGTCTCTATGTTCTAGATTTAGATAACCCAATTTATAACGTGAATATTAAACGGTTCAAATCGAATGATTTGAACCAAACATATATCTCGCAGCATCGCCGCTAGGTCACATAAATGAAAACGATATCCCAACTCCATAAAGATGGATTATTGACTCATTTGATTTTGAATCATATGAGGTATGCTAGTCTTGTCTTTTAGGAAAGATGACTAAAACTCCATTTAGTGGACATGGCGAGAGAGCGACGGACTTGTTAGGACTCATACATACCGATGTATGTGGCCCTTTCAATGTCGGGCTGAGGAGGCTATAAGTACTTTATTACTTTCACCGATGATATGAGTAGATTTGCTACTTATATTTGATGAGACATAAGTCTAATCCTTTGAAAAGTTCAAAGAATTCAAGAATGAAGTACAAAACCAACTTGGTAAGTGTATTAAGCTACTTGATCAGATCGAGGTGGTGAATACCTTAGTCAAGAGTTTCGTGATCACCGGCCGAGTGTGGATAATATCCCAACTCACTCCAGAACACCACAATGGAATGGTGTATCCGAGAGGAGAAATCGTACTCTATTAGATATGGTACGATCAATGATGAGCCAGATCGATCTACCTACTTCCTTTGGGGTTTAGCACCGCTTCACACTTAATCAAGTTCCATCAAAAGTCAGAGAAAAGACACCATATACGATATGGACCGAAGAGTCCCAAAATGTCTTTTATAAAGATTTGGGGTTGTGAAGCTTTACGTTAGACGCCAAGTCTCGCATAAACTAGGACCCAAATCGATAAGTGTTATTTTGTAGGATATCCCAAGGAAACTAAGGATATTACTTTACAATCCCACACTTGGCAAGGTGTTTGTTGTGAAATGCCGCCTTTCTAGAAAGAGAATTTATTTCTAGAAATACTAGTGGAGTAAAATTCATCTTGAAGAAGTTCAAGATGATGATAACACTAAGGCTTCATGGAAAATGAACAGCACCACAAAGTGTTGTGGATGAGGAATTTGTTGCCCAAAGAGTTGTGGAGCAAACACTGCTCAAGTAGACCAACCTCAGATCTAATAGGATCCGGCCAACCCGAGAGATATTCTTTTCTCTTGATCGACAACGGTGAAGTATTGCTTGTCGATCTTGACGAGCCTACATCCTATAAAGAAGCTATGATGAGCCCAGATTCGAGAAATGGCTAGAGGCCATGAGATCCAAATGGAATCCATGTACACTAACCAAGTATGGACTTTGGTCGATCCACCAAGGGGTAAAACCCATTGGGTGTAAGTGGGTCTTTAAAGTAAAGACTCCATGGATGGTAATAAGCATACCTATAAAGGTAGATTGGTGGCTAAAGGATTCAAACAAATTCATGGTATTGACTATGAAGAAACCTTTTCACCGCCATATATGCTTAAATCCATTCGATCATACTTGCTATCGCAGCCTACCATGATTATGAGATCTGGCAGATGGATGTCAAAACCGCTCAATGGAAAGCTACTCGAGGATGTGTACATGACACAACCCGAGGGTTTTGAAGATCCAAAGCATCCCGAAAGGTATTCAAACCGCAAAGGTCCATTTATGGACTAAAGCAAGCTCGGTCGGAATCTTCGATTCGATGATGCAATCAAAGAGTTTGGTTTCATCAAGAATGAAGATGAGCCTTGTGTCTACAAGAGAAATAGTAGAACACAGTTGTATTTCTTGTCTTGTATGTAGATGACATACTTCTCATCGGAAATGATATTCCCTCACTCCGATCTGTGAAGATGTGGTTAGGGAATTGTTTCTCGATGAAGGACTTAGGTGAAGCCTATATTCTAGGCATCAAGATCTATAGAGATAGATCTAGAAGATTACTTGGCCTAAGTCGAGTACATACATTGATAAAGTGCTAGATCGTTTTGCTATGCAAAATTCTAAGAAAGGGTTTCGCTTTATCACATGGTGTGAGTCTTCGAAGACTCAATGTCCCTCTTCTAAGGAGGAGAGAGATCGCATGGATAAGATCACTTATGCATCAACTATAGGGTCTATAATGTACGCCATGCTTTTTACTCGTCCTGACGTCTCGTATGCTTTTAGCATGACGAGTAGATACGATCGGATCGGTGAAAGTCAACTTTGGATAGCGATCAAAAATATTCTTAAATACTTACGAAGAGCGAAAGAATATTTCCGATATTTGGAGGCAATGAGGAGCTAAGCGTAAAGGGTTACTGATGATGCAAGCTTCCAAGCAGACAAGGATGACTATAGATCGCAATCGAGTACGTGTTTTGCTGAATGGTGGAGCCGTGAGTGGAAGAGTTCAGGACACGCGATTCTTGATTCTACAATGAGGAGTATATTGCGGCATCGATGCGTGAAGGAGGGTGTTTGGCTCCATGAGTTCATCAGTGAACTTGGGGTAGTTCCTAACATTGCGAGATCCAATAGACCTCTATTGTGACAACAATGGGGCTATTGCGAGCTAAGGAACCTCGATCACATCAGCGGACCAAACACATCTGCGGCGCTTCCATCTCATTCGAGAGATCATCGATAGAGGAGATGTGAGGATATCTGAAAGTGCGAGCGAAGCTAACATCGCAGATCCATTGACCAAGGCTTTGGCAGGAGGAAGCATGATGGTCACACTAGGTCACTAGGTATTAGATATCATAGTGATTGGTACTAGTGCTAGTGGGAGATTGTTAGTTAAAGCCCTAGAACCAATCATGTGATGGTTGAATAGGGAACATTTTGTATCATATTCTATAAAGGCAAAGGATTGGTTATTATATTTACATCTTGCTTGTGCCATAATTTAAATATAATAATGCCTAGAAAAGTAGGTTCTTATCTACAACACATCAATTGGCGAATTGATTATGAGAGGTGAGAACACTTTCCTAAATGTTCCTAGTCAGTATTAATATGCAAGGGCAATATTAATACATAAAGACTAGCATGTAGGTCAATTGATGACTTGATCTCACAAGTCATGGATATATGATATCAAGTTGACACATGGGTATATATTGGAGAATATATCTTGCCCGACCCGCCATGAGAAAGTTTCATGGATCGTTATATGAGTGTCATAAACTTTCTCATGTGACTATTGGTATGAATAGTCCTTAGACACGAAGTCACTACGGTTCCCTACATAAGGAGTTATGTACTTTGGTATCGTCAAAGCGTCACCCGTGAGGGTGGACCATAAAGGCGATTCTTGGGTATGTAACAAATTATGCGGAGGGATGTGAGTGATGTAGATGGGATCTATCCCTTCCATATGGCGGGAGTGATATCGGTGGGCCTTGATTGAGTAGAACTACTAAAACGCATGGCCATGCTCGAATGAGTCAATATGAGATATTGAGCTCATTTGTTTGAGTTAGTTTACTCAGGATCAGAAACACATAGATTGATCGAGGATGACACGGTCTATGCCTCATTGATCAATCGATATCAAGGATAGAAGGACACGGTCATATATTATAGTAGTCACGGAAAGGTTAGTCGGATCTTGACTTATCTCGTAACTTGGGTAGCAATGATGTATTGCTAGATGCGCTCATTGCTTGTGTATCTAAAGAGTTTAGGTCCACGCCAACGCGTTATGAGAGCCTATAGGGTCACACACAAAGAGCATGATAATTAGAGGAATTAGAGTATTCTAGTTTGACTAGAATAATATGGGAATAAGCTTAAGTACAAAATGGTTTTTGGACTTTAAGCTTAATGAGAATTTTAGCTAATTGATTTAATGAGATTAATTCAATATGTTACCTTATTGATTTAATAAGATTAATTCAATATGATAACATAAGCTTAATTGAATTAATAAGATTAATTCAATATGATAACATAAGCTTAATTGAATTAATAAGATTAATTCAACATGCATGAATGCCACATAAGAATGCCACATAAGCATGCCACATAAGCATGCCACCTAAGCATCCACCTAAGCTAGTTAAGGTGGAAGGAAACAAAATGGTTTTGTCTCCTTAAGTGGCCGGCCAAACAAGGAAGCCAAATCCTTTTTGAGTGTGTCTCAATGAAATGGATTGCATTGAATGTGAAGGAGGTGGAAGGGTTTTTCCAACCCTATAAAAGGCTCCATGGAGTGGCCGGCCATAGTGAGTTTTTGGTGTTGTGGTTGTGAGAGAGCTTGGTGGAAGCTTTAGTTGTGTGGGTTTGTGAGTGTAGGCTAGCAAGAAGAGGAGTCTTCTTCTTCCTTTCTCCTTTTCCCTCTCTTCCTCTCCTTTAGGGACTTCTCTAGCAAGAAGTAAAGGAGAGCTCTTCTACTTTTCCTTTTGTGAGACAAGAGCGTGCTCGTGTGGATACGTATAGAGGCACGGACACTTGAACGTGCTAAAGATCCAACAAACCGAAAGGAAAAGCGGGATTGCAAAGGGCACGCAACAAAGGTAGAACTCTCCTATAAGATAGGCTTGGTTTAGAGAAATTTATTTTATACGAGTTTGCTTTCGCATGGATCACTTGGAAGGGATCCTATTTTCCGTTGCGCATATGCCATTTGGCATACGAGATTTCCCTACAGTGGTATCAGAGCCACTTGCGAAAGATCGTATAAAAATAGGTTTTCTCTATTTTATATGTGATATAGAAGTAGGATAAATTTTATTATGAGTTGATAATTGCATTAGCAAATTTTCAAACATAATAAAATATCCAATGTCTTTTAAAAGTTAAAATGACATGGTGCATGGTTATGGCCTAGTCCCAAAAAGTTTGTGATTGTGTGTTGTAATTCTTAATACGGCCTGCGTGTCGTGCCTTTCTCCTAATATTCTTGTTGTAAAATTAGTTTTAGTCCTAAGATGTCTTTTATGAAGATTTGGGATTGTGAGGCTTATGTTCGACAACAAGTCTCTGACAAACTAGGCCCCAAATCAGACAAGTGCTACTTTGTAGGATATCCTAAGGAAACGAAAGGATATTACTTCTAGAATCCCACACAAGGCAAAGTGTTTGTCGCTAGAAATGACGTATTTCTAGAAAGAGAGTTCATTTCTAGAAGAACTAGTGGGAGTAAAATACATCTTGAAGAAATTCAAGATATAGATAGCACTGAGATGGAAATTGAACAGGCACCATAAAGTGTTGTGGATGATGAGATTGTTGCACAAGAAGTTATGGAGCAACAACTTGTTCAAGTTGACCAACCTCTTCGCAGGTTTGATAGGATACATCGTCAGCCTGAGAGATATTCATTTCTCTTGTCTGACAATGATGACATTATGCTTGTTGAGTTGAATGAGCCTACATCCTATCAGGAAGCTGTGATGAGCCCAAATTCTAAGAAATGGCTAGAGGCCATGAGGTCCGAAATGGAATACATGTACACTAATCAAGTATGGACTTTGGTTGATCCACCTGAAGGGGTCAAACCCATTGGGTGGGTCTTTAAGAGAAAGATTGACATGGATGGTCTTACGAATACCTATAAAGGGCGATTGATAGCTAAAGGTTTCAAACAGATTCATGATATTGACTATGATGAAATTTTTTCACCAGTTGCGATGCTTAAGTCCATTCGGATCATGCTTGCTATTGTAGCTTACCACGATTATGGGATCTGACAAATGGATGTCAAAACTACGTTTCTGAATGGAAACCTCCTCGAGGATGTGTACATGACACAACTTGAGGGTTTTGTAGATGCAAAGCGTGCTAGCAAGGTATGCAAGCTGCAAAGGTCCATTTATGATTTAAAGCAAGCATCCAGAAGATAGAATATTCGATTCGATGATGCGATCAAATAGTTTGGTTTCATCAAGAATGAAGATGAACCCTGTGTCTATAATAGGGTTAGTGGGAGCATAGTTATCTTTCTCATCTTGTATGTTGATGGCATACTTCTTATTGGAAATGACATCCCTACGCTGCAGTCTGTGAAGACTTGGCTTGGGAATTGTTTCTCAATAAAGAACTTAGGTGAAGCAGCCTACATTTTAGGCATTAAGATCTATAGAGATAGATCTAAGAGATTGTTTGGCTTAAGTCAGAGTGCATACATTGACAAGGTGCTTAAATATTTTTCCATGCAGAATTCCAAGAAGGGATTTCTACCAATGTCATATGGTGTGAGCCTTTCAAAGGTTCAATGACCTTCTTCTAAGGAAGAAAGGGAACGCATGGATCAGATCCCTTATGCATCTGCTATAGGGTCTATTATGTACGCCATACTATGTGTTGGTGGATCCTGGCCCGGCTAGAGGGGGGGTGAATAACCCTTGATGTGTACGATCGATATGTAACGTAGTTCACGACCCTTGCCATTAGTCCACGGACGATTCGTTCGACGAATCACTCCATCAACAATCCACTAGTCTCTCCTTTAAGGTGGAGGTAAACCTTTCTTACAAAATCACTCCCTCTTACAATAAGATTGAAATAAACACAAGAAGAGGAGTGTTAAAACATGTTGGGCACTTGGGAGAAGTTTAGGAGTTAAGCATTAACCTCCCAAGAGCACCCAAGGCCTCTTCTTATAGGGAAGAAGTCATTCTTCCCATTGGCCAACTAGCAGTCGACTAATGTAGCCATCAGTCGATTGATGCTGTAGCCGTTGCCTCATAACAGCTTCATCCACGTTGGCATCCAACCAATGACTCCCTCATCAGTCGACTGATCAACCCTATCAATCGACTGATAGAGCCATCAGTCGAGTGATCTAGGCGATCAGTCGACTGATAGAGCCATCAGTCTAGTGATCCAGGCGATCAATCGACTCTCAAACCCTCTGTGCCCGCGACCACCTTCATTAGTCGACTGTCATCCTTGGCAGTCAACTGATGGTACATCAGTCGACTAACAAACCCTAGCAGTCGACTGCTTGGCCAGAAGGCCATCAGTCGAACACCGGTCGAGCACCGGTCGAGCACCAGTCGAGTGCCATCGATTCAGAGCAGTCGACTAATATCTATATCAGTCGACTGGTATCAGGTAAAACCTCAAACAAAATATTTGTTTGAGCATCCGACTGTCGGGTAAACCTCAAACCATTTGTTTGAGCATCCGATAATTCCATTCGTTGGGTAGAAACCTCAAACTCATGTTTGAGCATCCGACTTAACCAAACGTCGAGTAAAACCTCAAACATAAGTTTGAGCATCCAACTTGTCGGGTAAAACCTCAAACCTAAGTTTGAGCGTCCGACACTTGACTTAGCCATTCGGCCAAGTTCACCTATGAGCTACCTGTCCTGGGTTACAATCGCTCACTCTCATCTCCCTTGGAGTCCCTCGCCCCGAAGCTCTCTTCGTCTAGCCATGTCCCTCGGATGCACCAGGCGCATGACTTCGCAATGTCATCCTTTGCGTCTCGCCATGAAGTTTGCTCCCTTTGGCTTTACTCCAATCCTCCTTGTCCGGCGGTCCCTCGGATGCACCAATTGCACGGCTTCCGAAATGCCATCCTTCACCGACTCAAGGACCCGAGCCATGAGATGGTGAACTCACCAATGCTAACATCAAGCCAATCTATATGTGATTTACTAAGTCCTGCACAACTTAAACACACATATCAATTCCATAACAACCTAACTTAAACCCTTTGCCACACACATCAAAACCACATCATACATGGGTTGATTGCCCTAACACTATGCACTCGTCCTGATGTCTCGTATGCTTTAAGCATGATGAGCAGGTACTAGTCGGATCCAGGTGACAGTCACTGGATAGTTGTCAAGAATATTCTTATGTACTTGAGAAGAACTAAAGAATATTTCTTGATATTTGGAGGCAATGAGGAGCTCGCTGTAAAGGGTTACAATGATGTTAACTTCCAAACAGACAAGGACGATTACAGATCGCAGTCAGGGTATGTCTTTTGTTTAAATGGTGGTGCTGTGAGCTGGAAGAGTTCAAAGCAAGACACAGTCGCGGATTCTACTACAGAGGCCGAGTATATTGTTGCTTAAGATGCGATAAAGGAGGTTGTTTGGATCAGAAAGTTTGTTTCTGATCTTGGTGTAGTTCCTAGCATCGTGAGCCCTATAGAGCTTTATTATGACAACAACGGGGCTATAGCACAGGCTAAGGAACCTCGTTCTCACCAGCGTTCCAAACATATACTACGGCAGTATCACCTCATTCGAGAGATCATCGATAGAGGAGATGTGTGGATATGCAGAGTAGATACTGATGCTAACATTGCAGATCCCTTGACCAAGGCTTTAGCACAGAAGAAGCATGATGTGTTGGTGCAGGGGCACTAGATAATCGAACCTGTGTTTTGATTATGGCAAAGACACAAAGTTAAGTTTACATCGTTATCTCACGAGCTAAATCAAGTGTGCAGAAAAGTGCTAAAGCTGGAGCTGAAGGCTAGCGACACCTGGAGGAAGCCGCGGTGGTCGGGCGACACTCGAGTGACTTCGGAGGGAGCCGAAGAAATCGAGTGGAAGGCCGAAAGCGAGAGCTACTATTGAGGCAAGATCGTGTGAGTGAGAGATTGTAAGGTCGTGTCCTCTTTACGAGGACGACCGTAGGCGGCGATCCGACTAAGACTTCCTGTGGAAGGTCTAGGTCGAGATCAGACAGTTAGAAACTGTCGTATTTATCATTTTCCGAGCTAACCTCTTACTGCAGGGAAGTGGCGTGCCGGCAATGATCACCGGACGCTGAGCAATGATCGATGCTCGCCACCGATCGATGGGAGTCATCATCGATCGATGGCGATTTAATCGCCTTTGCGCTAGGTCAAAACGGATAACGTTTGGCGCGGCCACTTCGCGATAAATTTTGGACAATTTTGTAATCCGTTCCTAAAGAAGAGGAGACAAATTCAGAGGCCAAAATCTATAAAAGGAGGGGAGGATTCCAACTCCAAATCACATCAAGTTTATTCATCAAGTGCTCCTACAACGCCAACGCTCCAACATCGTCATAACGTCGACGCGATGCCAAGTTCCGATCTTCTTCGTCGGCAGCAGAATCAAGTAATATTTTTGATATTGTATTCTTTGTTTTTCTTCATAACGAGGTGAGGTAGAATTGTTGCCTCATCCTTGTATATTCGGTTTTGTGATCGTTGTCTCCTACCTCCAACGAGGAGACGTTATAGTGCTTTGCCCTCCGTACGCGGTCTAGGACCGATAGGGCCTTGGAGTAGCAACCGCTGGGTTGTGAACCAAGTAAAATAAACGTGTTCATTTATTTTCCGCTGTGCTTACTCGTTTACTTGTGTATCAACGAACGAATTCGAACGAAAGATTTACGATCGCTATTCACCCCCCCTCTAGCGACGCTTCTCGATCTAACAATTGGTATCAGAGCGGGGGCGCTAAGATTTGGTGAAACCACCAATCTAGCACGTTTTGGTTTTCTTGTCATATTTTTCGATTCGTATCTTTCTTAGGTTTTTATTCCTCCCGCACTACTAATCCAAGACGAAGTCTTGGTACGTTTCTTTTGGTTGTGTGCATGCAAGTATTCTCCCTTGGAGTAGCCGACGGTAAAACGACCATAACTTTTCGCACAAGTGGACTCATGTAACGATCTACCTACCAAATCGAATCCCTCTGAGAGATCTACATTTCTTACGAGGGTTTACCCTCGTAACAAGCTGTTTCCAGCCTCAAAATCCAACGTTCAATAGCCTTTCGGGGACACCGAAGGTCGTAAGTTTCTAGTTTTTGTTAGTTTCTTATTCTTCTTATTTATTTCTGTTTATTTCCTATTATTTCCCGCACTACTAATCCAAGACCAAGTCTTGGAATTCTCTTTGGTTTTTATTCGTGTTTTTGCAAGAGACTTAATGGCTCACATTGAGGGGTATAGCACCACCCGACCTCCGTTCTTTAACGGAAATGCTTTCCATTATTGGAAAGGTCGGATGGAGTGTTTCTTGAAAACACAAGTCGAGACTTGGATAATGATCAAGGAGAGCCCTTGGATTTCAATAAGTGGACAAATACAACCAAGAGGCAAATCGAAGCCGATGCAAGAGCAACTCAAATATTACAATGTGGATTGTCCAAGGAGGAGCTCAACCGCATCGGTCCATTCATTAGCGCCAAAGACCTCTGGAACAAATTGATTGATCTACACGAAGGGACACTCGATGCTAAGGTATGTAAAAGAGATTTACTTTTAAATAAACTGTACAATCTAAAGATGCAGGATCGCGAGACCGCCACCCAATTACATGCGTGGATCCAAGACATCGTCAATGGTCTTCACTCGATCGGGCAAGCCGTAGAGAACTGGGACCTTATAAGGTACGCTTTAAATGCTTTCCCTAGGACTACCTTGCTCACAAAACATATAAGGTGAACAAATTCTAAGACACATAGAATGAGTGAGATGTTAAGGATAATTGAAATATACTTAAAACAATCTCTTCAAAATACTGCTTATTTTCTCAACTATTGTACTTAACAACTCTTAGGCCAAAGTTTAGCGCCCCCTACATCTCTTATACTTCATATATTTGACCAAGGGGCAAACTAACCCTAAGGATTATATTATAAATCTTTAGATTATTGGTGCAGAGGGACACACCTCGAACCAATCTATCTAACTACTGCTAGACACATGCTTGGACTCATATTTGTTTTTTCTAGATGCATGCATATACGATATTGTTTTCAAAACCCTATTTTATACAAAAACCCCAAATTTTTTTTTTGATTTATGGCAAAAGGGGGAGAAGAGCAAAAGTTAAGGGGGAGTAACATAAAATTTAATTTTGAAAATTAAATTATCTCCTTCAAAAACTCACCTAGGGTTAAGGGGGAGTTTTGGTTGAGGGGGAGTTTTTGGAAATGATATTCATCTTCACATTCATCTTCTACTATACTTGTTTTCCTTAACTTTGTGTTGGTTTGCCATAGATCAAAAAGGGCGAGATTGTTGGTGCAGGGGCACTAGATAATCGAACCTGTGTTTTGATTATGGCAAAGACACAAAGTTAAGTTTACATCGTTATCTCACGAGCTAAATCAAGTGTGCAGAAAAGTGCTAAAGCTGGAGCTGAAGGCTAGCGACACCTGGAGGAAGCCGCGGTGGTCGGGCGACACTCGAGTGACTTTGGAGGGAGCCGAAGGAATCGAGTGGAAGGCCGGAAGCGAGAGCTACTATCGAGGCAAGATCGTGTGAGTGAGAGATTGTAAGGTCATGTCCTCTTTACGAGGACGACCGTAGGCGGCGATCCAACTAAGACTTCCTGTGGAAGGTCTAGGTCGAGATCAGACGGTTAGAAACTGTCGTATTTATCATTTTCCGAGCTGATCGCTAGACGTTGAGCGGGCCGATCGATGCTCATCACCGATCGATGGAAGTCATCAGTCGACTGATGGTGACGAATCAGCCTTTGCACTAGGTCAAAATGGATAATGTTTGACGCAACCACTTCGCAATAAATTTTGGATAATTTCGTAATCCGTTCCTAAAGAGGAGGAGACAAATTCAGAGGCCAAAATCTATAAAAGGAGGGGAGGATTCCAACTCCAAATCACATCAAGTTTATTCATCAAGTGCTCCTACAACGCCAACGCTCCAACATCGTCATAACGTCGACGCGACGCCAAGTTCCGATCTTCTTCGTCGGCAGCAGAATCAAGTAATATTTTTGATATTGTATTCTTTGTTTTTCTTCATAACGAGGTGAGATAGGCTTGTTGCCTCATCCTTGTATATTCGGTTTTGTGATCGTTGTCTCCTACCTCCAACGAGGAGGAGACATTATAGTTCTTTGCCTTCCGTACGCGGTCTAGGACCGATAGGGCCTTGGAGTAGCAACCGCTGGGTTGTGAACCAAGTAAAATAAACGTGTTCATTTAAGGCTTACTCATTGTGTATCAACGAACTAATTTCATTAATAAAGATTTATGATCGCTATTCACCCCCCCCTCTAGCGACGCTTCTCGATCCAACATGATGGTCATACTAGGTTGGGTCTTAGAGATTACAATGATTGACACTAATACTAGTGGGAGATTGTTAGTGTCAACCCTAAGTGCCAATCATGAGATGATTGATTAGGGATCATATGTATCATATTTCATTAATAAAAGGCAAGGTTTGCTTATTATATTATTTCTTATATGTGTTATATGAATATATATATATATATATATATATATATATATATATATATATATATATATATATAATAGTGTCCTTGAATATATATATATATCAATTGGTTGAATTGATAGTGTGAGTTTGTATATATATATATATATATATATATATATATATAGTTGACACATGGGTACATATTAGAGATTATGTACTGAATTGACCCGCCATGAAAATGTTTCATGGATCATTATACGAGTGTCATAAACGTTCTCATATGACTATTGGTATAAATAATCCTTAGACCTGAAGTCACTACGGTTCCCTACATAATGAGTTGTATACTTTAGCTTCATTAAATGTCACTCGTAACAGGGTGACTATAAAGGCGATCACTGGGTATGCAATAAGTTATGCGGAGGGATGTGAGTGATGTAGATGGGATCTATCCCTTCCATATATCGGAAGTGATATCTATGGGCCCATGATAGAGTAGGACTGCTAAAATGCATGGTCATGCTCGAATAAGTCAATATGAGATATTGAGCTTATTTGGTTGAGTAGTCTACTTGGAGATCAAGAAACTCATGATTGATAAGAGGATGACATAGTCTATGCCTCATTGATCAATCAAGATATCAAGGATAGAAGGACTGAGTCATACACGATAGTGGTCACAGAAAGGTTATGTCGGATCTCGACATTCTCGTCACTTGGGTAGCAATGATGTATTTCTAGATGCCGCTCATTGCTTATGTCTCTAAAAGTGTTTTAGAAATATTGCCAACGTTATGAGAACTTATTGGGTCACACACTTAGGACATGTGAGTTAGAGATGGCTCATGTGATGAGCCATTGGGCCATCGGGTTAAGTCTAATGTAGATTAGACTCAATGAGTGGGACTCAAGGTATACCCAATGAATCTGACTCGAGTTAGACTCAAGTCAAATTCTATCACTGGATCTTAGAGATTACAGTGATTGTCACTAGTGCTAGGGGGAGATTGTTAGTGTCAGCCCTTAGTGCCAATGATGAGATGATTGAGTAGGACTCAAGGCATACCCAAAGAATTTGACTCAAGTTAGACTCAAGTCATATTCGGATTCAGTAGGACTCAAGGTCCCAATGATTCTGACTCGAGTTAGACTCAAGTTAGATTCGGACTGAGTGAGACTCACCATTAAGAAGAGTTGCATGATCATTAAGATGGAATTAATGAGTTATTAATTCTATAGAAATCAAGAGTCACAAACCCTTCATATTCAATGGTTGAATATAAAAAGGATTTGATGAGACCTTGGTTTGGTGATTGTTATTTTCGTGTGATCTTTCTCCTCTTCTTCCACCTTCTTGGCCAAACCAACATCTTGTGGCTAGCACCATAGTTTGGTTCCACTCCACTTCACGATTCGTGTGGATATCATGGAGGCGCGGACATACTAACCGCGCTGAGATCCGAACGCAAGTGTTGTTGACGGGATTGCGAAGGGCATGTATCGAAGGTAACTATGATTGTTATAGGATAGAATTGATCAAATGAGTATGGTATTTTCACATGGATCTCTGGAGGGATCCTATTTTCCGCTGTGTAGTGCTTGTAAAATTTTTTTCGAGCGCGCTAAGATTCCTTACAATACCTAGTAAATCCAAGGAGCTCCAATAGGTATTGGGTTCCTAGGAGCGTGATCGATTCACGCTAAATGAGTTAGGTTGTGTCAACCTTGAATGGATGGGTAGTTAACCCAACCATAGCAAAGTTGGTACTCTAGGCTATTTTCAAGGTTGTGTGATACCTTGGAAATAAGTTGAAACTTAATCCTAAGGGATTTTAGGACGTGCCAATAGACTTTGAGAAATATGGAAAATTGATCAAACATAGCACTTTTAGGTTTAGAGATCTTAGTGTGCCATTTTGGGATTTGACACACTTGGGAGATCAATTTATCAAAGAAAATTATCTTAAATTAGAAATGATATTTGAGCTTAACACTTAAGTACAATATACCTTGATATGTCACTCACGTGCCATGCTTCATGTGTCTTATCATATGTTTGCATGGAAGGTATGTTTATGGTGTATTGCATCTCACAAAATATATGATTCACCTTGATTTTGTATTTCAAACATTTAGAAAGGGTGAGATGCTAGGAATAAAATTCTAGGATGTTAATGCTTGTTAAAATGGAATAAAAACACCAAAACACATTAATAAATATGCAAACACAAGCATAATACAGATATATTCGATATACATGCATGAACACATTAAAATGGAACAAAATTAAGTGAAGAAATCAAATTCACATAATTCCTAAACAGAAAATCAGATATCAGTCAACTAATTTAGTCTATTAGTCGACTGAATACACTATAGCACGATACAGAGAGTTCAACACTCGAGTGTCGAACCCAGCAATCGACTGCTGGTCTATTAGTTGACTAATGCTACTGTAGCTCGACATAGAAGGTTCAGCAGTCGATTGTCAAACCTAGCAATCGACTGCTGGCGCCGTGAACTGGTCGCTGAACCGCTATCAGTCGACTATGTAGGGAATTCTTTATTCCAAATGGCATATGCGCAACGGAAAAATTAGGATCCCTTCCAAGTGATCCATGTGAAAGCAAACTCGTATAAAATAAATTTCTCTAAACCAAACCTATCTTATAGGAGAGGATTACCTTTGTTGCGTGCCCTTGTTAATCCCGCTTCTTCCTTTTGTTTGTTGGATCTTTAGCACGTTCAAGTGTCCGTGCCTCTATATGTATCCACACGAGCAAGCTCTTGTCTCACAAAAGAAAAACTAGAGGAGCTCTCCTTTACTTCTTGCTAGAGAAGTCCCTAAAGGAGAGGAAGAGAGGGAAAAGGAGAAAGGAAGAAGAAGACTCCTCTTCTTGCTAGCCTACACTCACAAACCCACACAACCAAAGCTTCCACCAAGCTCTCTCACAACCACAACCACACTTTCTTTTGGCCGGCCACTTCATGGGGTCTTTTATAGGGTTGGAAAAACCCTTTCACCTCCACACATTCAATGCAATCCATTGCATTGGGACACAAGTTTGGCCGGCCACTTAAGGAGACAAAACCATTTTGTTTCCTTCCACCTTATCTAGCTTAGGTGGATGCTTAGGTGGCATGCTTATGTGACATGCTTATGTGGCATTCTTATGTGGCATTCATGCATGTTGAATTAATCTTATTAATTCAATTAAGCTTATGTTATCATGTTGAATTAATCTTATTAATTCAATCATATTGAATTAATCTTATTAATTCAATTAAGCTTATGTTATCATATTGAATTAATCTTATTAAATCAATAAGGTAACATATTGAATTAATCTCATTAAATCAATTAGCTAAAATTCTCATTAAGCTTAAAGTCCAAAAACCATTTTGTACTTAAGCTTATTCCCAAATTATTCTAGTCAAACTAGAATACTCTAATTCCTCTAATCATCATGCTCTTTGTGTGTGACCCTATAGGCTCTCATAATGTTGGCAGTGGACCTAAACTCTTTTAGATACACAAGCAATGAGCGGCATCTAGCAATACATCATTGCTACCCAAGTTATGAGATAAGTCAAGATCCGACTAACCTTTCCGTGACTACTATAATATATGACCGTGTCCTTCTATCCTTGATATCAGAATGATCAATGAGGCATAGACCGTGTCATCCTCGATCAATCTATGTGTTTCTTGATCCCTGAGTAAACTAACTCAAACAAATGAGCTCAATATCTCATATTGACTCATTCGAGCATGACCATGCGTTTTAGTAGTTCTACTCAATCAAGGGGCCCACCAATATCACTCTCGTCATATGAGAGGGATAGATCCCATCTACATCACTCACATCCCTCCGCATAATTTGTTATATACCCAAGAATCGCTTTTATGGTCCACCTATTACGGGGTGACGTTTGACGATACAAAAGTACATAACTCCTTATGTAGGGAACCGTAGTGACTTCAGGTCTAAGGACTATTCATACCAATAGTCACATGAGAAAGTTTATGACACTCATATAACGATCCATGAAACTTTCTCATGGCGGGTCAGTTCAGTATATATTCTCTAATATATATCCAT
This sequence comes from Wurfbainia villosa, assembly GCA_025175895.1. NCBI lineage: Eukaryota > Viridiplantae > Streptophyta > Magnoliopsida > Zingiberales > Zingiberaceae > Wurfbainia > Wurfbainia villosa. The sequence continues at coordinate 115,472,680 of CM045990.1, read as the reverse complement.
GTGTCAACTTGATATCATATATCCATGACTTGTGAGATCAAGTCATCAATTGACCTACATGCTAGTCTTTATGTATTAATATTGCCCTTGCATATTAATACTTGACTAGGAACATTTAGAAAGTGTTCTCTACAGCCTCTCATAATCAATTCTGCCAATTGATGTGCTGTAGATAAGAACCTACTTTTCTAGGGCATTACTATATTTAATTTAGCTGGCACAAGCAAGACTTAAATATAATAACCAATCCTTTGCCTTTATAGAATATGATACAAAATGTTCCCTATTCAACCATCACATGATTGGTTCTTAGGGCTATAACTAACAATCTCCCACTAGCACTAGTACCAATCACTATGATATCTAATACCTAGTGACCTAGTGTGACCATCATGCTTCCTCCGTACAAAGCCTTGGTCAATGGATCCGCAATGTTAGCTCGCTTGCACTTGCATATCCTCACATCTCCTCTATCGATGATCTCTCGAATGAGATGGAAGCGCCGCAAAGATGTGTTTGGTCCACGATGTGATCGAGGTTCCTTAGCCTGTGCAATAGCCCCATTGTTGTCACAATAGAGGTCTATTGGATCTGCAATGCTAAGAACTACCCCAAGTTCACTGATGAACTTACGGAGCCAAACAGCCTCCTTTGCATCGGATGCAGAATATACTCTGTTGTAGAATCAAGAATCGTGTCCTCGCTTTGAACTCTTCCGACTCACGGCTCCACCATTCGCAAAACACGCACTCGATTGCGATCTATAGTCATCCTTGTCTGCTTGGAAGCTTGCATCATGTAACCCTTACACTAGCTCCTCATTGCCTCCAAATATCGTGAAATATTCTTTCGCTCTTCGTAAGTATTTAAGAATATTTTTCCGCTATCCGATGACTTTCACCGATCCGATCGGGTATCTACTCGTCATGCTCAAAGCATACGACGCCAGACGAGCAGTACAAAGCATGGCGTACAAGATAGACCCTATCGCAGACGCATAAGGGATCTGATCCATGCGATCTCTCTCCTCCATAGAAGAGGGACATTGAGTCTTCGAAAGACTCACACCATGTGATAAAGGCAGAAATCCTTTCTTGCAATTTTGCATAGAAAAACGAACTAGAACTTTATCAATGTATGTACTCGACTTAGGCCAAGTAATCTTTTAGATCTATCTCTATAGATCTTGATGCCTAGAATATAGGCAACTTCACCTAAGTCTTTCATCGAGAAACAATTCCCTAACCACATCTTCACAGACTGGAGTGAGGGAATATCATTTCCGATGAGAAGTATGTCATCTACATACAAGACAAGAAATACAACTGTGCTCCCACTATTTCTCTTGTAGACACAAGGTTCATCTTCATTCTTGATGAAACCAAACTCTTTGATTGCATCATCGAATCAAGATTCCAGCTGAGAGGCTTGCTTTAGTCCATAAATGGACCTTTGCGGTTGCATACCTTTCCAGGGATGCTTTGGATCTTCAAAACCCTCAGGCTGTGTCATGTACACATCCTCGAGTAGCTTTCCATTCAGAAAAGCGGTTTTGACATCCATCTGCCAGATCTCATAATCGTGGTAGGCTGCAATAGCAAGTATGATCCGAATGGATTTAAGCATCGCAACTGGTGAAAAGGTTTCATCATAGTCAATACCATGAATTTGTTTGAATCCTTTAGCCACCAATCTACCTTTATAGGTATGCTTATTACCATCCATGTCAGTCTTTACTTTAAAGACCCACTTACACCCAATGGGTTTTACCCCTTCAGGTGGATCAACCAAGGTCCATACTTGGTTAGTGTACATGGATTCCATTTCGGATCTCATGGCCTCTAGCCATTTCTCGGAATCTGGGCTCATCATAGCTTCTTGATAGGATGTAGGCTCGTCAAGATCGACAAGCAATACCTCACCGCTGTCACCAAGAGAAAAGAATATCTCTCGTTGACGACGGATCCTATCAGATCTACGAAGAGGTTGGTCTACTTGAACAGGTGTGTGCTCCACAACTCTTTGGGCAACAATTTCCTCATCCACAACACTTTGTGGTTCCTGTTCATTTTCCATCGAAGCCTTAGTGTTATCGTCATCTTGAACTTCTTCAAGATGAATTTTACTCCCACTAGTTTTTCTAGAAATAAATTCTCTTTCTAGAAAGAAAGCATTTCTGGCAACAAACACCTTGCCAAGTGTGGGATTGTAAAAGTAATATCCCTTAGTTTCCTTGGGATATCCGACAAAATAACACTTATCTGATTTGGGTCCTAGTTTATCTGAGACTTGACGTCTTACATAAGCTTCACAACCCCAAATCTTTATAAAAGACATTTTGGGACTCTTCCCAGTCCATATCGTATATGGTGTCTTTTCTACGGCTTTTGATGGGACGCGATTAAGTGTGAAAGCGGCTGTCTCTAGAGCTAATCCCCAAAAGGAAGTAGGTAGATCAGTCTGGCTCATCATTGATCGTACCATATCTAATAGAGTACGATTTCTCCTCTCAGATACACCATTCCATTGTGGTGTTCCAGGGGGAGTGAGTTGGGATATTATCCCACACTCAGCCAGGTGATCACGAAACTCTTGACTAAGGTATTCACCACCTCGATCTGATCGAAGTAGCTTGATACGCTTACCAAGTTGGTTTTGTACTTCATTCTTGAATGCTTTGAACTTTTCAAAGGATTCTGACTTATGTCTCATCAAATATAAGTAGCCAAATCTACTCATATCATCAGTGAAAGTAATAAAGTACTTATAGCCTCCTCTGGCTTCGACATTGAAAGGCCCACATACATCAGTATGTATGAGTCCTAACAAGTCTGTTGCTCTCTCTCCATGTCCACTAAATGGAGTTTTAGTCATCTTTCCTAAAAGGCAAGATTCGCATACCTCATATGATTCAAAATCAAATGAGTCCAATAATCCATCTTTATGGAGTTGGGATATGCGTTTTTCATTTATGTGACCTAGGCGCGATTGCGAGATATGTTTGGTTCGAATCATTCGATTTGAACCGCTTGGTAGTATTTACGTTATAAATTGGGTTTTCCAAATCTAGAACATAGAGACCATTCATAAGTGGTGCATTACAATAGAACATTTCATTTAAATAAATGGAACAACATTTGTCCTTTATTATAAAAGAAAAATTTTTCTTGTCTAAACAAGATACAGAAATTATGTTCTTTGTCAATGCAGTACATATAAGCACTCTCTAGTTCTAAGATAAGACCAGTCGGCAAAGACAAAGAATATGTTCATACTCACAAAGACAACTTTGCGCCATTGCCTACTCGTGAGTCTACGCCTTTTGCCATTTGTCTACTATTTCTAGTCCTCGCACATTATTACAAATGTGAGATGCACATCCGTATCTAATACCCATGTAGAAGAAATAGATAGATTAACTTCTATAACGTGTATACCAGGCGAAGTCCCACTTCTTTATTCTTTACTTCCTCAAGGTAGACTTTGCGCCCGCTCCAATGTCCGTCCTCACCGCAATGGAAGCGATCCCTTCCTTAGGTACTTTACCTTTACCCTTTGAAGTGGATGAATTGGCCTTGCCTTTGGCTTGGTCTTACCCTTGCCTTTGCGCTTACCTTTGCCCTTCTTGACCATTAGTACGCTGTTAACTTTCTTTTTGAGATTTGTCATAGCTTAACATGCCGAGAATCTCGTGCAAAGGTTTATCAATTTCATTCATGTTATAATTCATGACGAATTGATTATATGCTTCCGCAACGATTGCAGGATAACATGGTTGCCAATTCTTGGCTCTGGAAAACCTAGTCTTTCAAGGTTCTCAACGCACCCAATCATTTTGAGTACGTGAGTTCCTACAGTGTTCCTTCTTGCATCTTGCATGCAAAAAGAGCCTTAGACACTTCAAAACGCTGTGTAGCTTGTCCTTGATATAGTTGTTTCAAATGCTCAACCATATCATAGGCATCCATGTTCTCATGTTGCTTCCAAGCTCGAGTTCATGGTGGCAAGCATAAGACATGACACATCTAATGCGTCCATCTTGATGCTTCTTATAAGCATCCTTTCAAGACGAGTGGCGCATGGGCGAGTGTTTGAGGGTAGACTGCTCTAGGACATACATTTGCGTTCTTGTTTGAGGATAATCCTCAAGTTCCTATACGATCCAAGAAAGTTCGCTCCATTGCTTGTCCTTCTCAAGGCGAGATCGCAAGTTGAGGGGTGTGTCGTGTTAGATGTCATGGTGATCTACAACATTAAAATGCAAAGTTAAGTATCATACCTAAATCATTTAATTAGGCCTTTAATTAAATGAGGCTCTACTAAATTCTCATAGCTACTATTTAGCTATAAATTTATATGGGATAAAGATCCACATTATAATTGCCTTGAGTTAGCTTTGGCTAATCGCCCAAGACGTAGTATAATTAGGTAGGCAATCTTTGCCAATTACATCTGATGTAACTCTTTAATAGCTTTGGTTAAGTTTTAGATTAGTTTAGTGTTTATTCTAAACTAGCCAGCGTGTGGCGAGGCACAGGGCCTTCTTGGATATCGAGCAACGACCACTTCTAAGACAAAGCGATGTTCGAAATCACATAAAACTAATTTTAAAACTTATGTTCAAAGCTAATATATGCCTCTACTTTCTTAACTAATTAAGAAAACTTAATTAAGTCTTAACTAAGTTTGATAGCGTGACATCACGATTGTCCACTCGCACTCTTCCAAGATAAAATGCATTGCTTTGCTTTGGCAAACCCAATAACAAATGATCGAGGAAGTAGTGAGTACCAAGCTTTGGTAGGCATATCGTTTTTGACTTATTAAGAAATAAACATGTATCATATACATATTAGCATACATCACATATAAGCTAAACTAATCATGCATCACATACAAGCTAAACTAACATGCATCACATACATATTAAACTAAGCGTGTCATGGTTATGGCCCTTATTCTACAATCTTCTCAAGCCAATGAAAAGATTGATTGGTCAACCTAGGGACAACATCTTCTCCTAAGTGCTTCCTTTTGGTTGTCTTGTGTGTTGACTTCCTCCTTGTAACCTCTTCTTTCAATGGACCCTCCATCTTTGTTTTGTACATTACAAAAGGAGAAATACTCGAGTTACATTCGAGTCTAAAACTAATTTTACAACAAGAATTTTAGGAGGAAGGCACGACACGCAGGCCGTATTTAAGAATTACAACACACACACATTCACAAACCTTTTGGGACTAGGCCATAACCATGCACCATGTCATTTTAACTTTTAAAAGACATTGGATATTTTATTATGTTTGAAAATTGCTAATGCAATTATCAACTCATAATAAAATTTATCCTACTTCTATATCACATATAAAATAGAGAAAACCTATTTTATACGATCTTTCGCAAGTGGCTCTGATACCACTGTAGGGAATTCTTTATGCCAAATGGCATATGCGCAACGGAAAAAAATTAGGATCCCTTCCAAGTGATCCATGCGAAAGCAAACTCGTATAAAATAAATTTCTCTAAACCAAACCTATCTTATAGGAGAGGATTACCTTTGTTGCGTGCCCTTGTTAATCCCGCTTCTTCCTTTTGTTTGTTGGATCTTTAGCACGTTCAAGTGTCCGTGCCTCTATATGTATCCACACGAGCAAGCTCTTGTCTCACAAAAGAAAAACTAGAGGAGCTCTCCTTTACTTCTTGCTAGAGAAGTCCCTAAAGGAGAGGAAGAGAGGGAAAAGGAGAAAGGAAGAAGAAGACTCCTCTTCTTGCTAGCCTACACTCACAAACCCACACAACCAAAGCTTCCACCAAGCTCTCTCACAGACTAATCAGGCTCATCAGTCGATTGTTAGCTGCGATTTTATAAGATAGAACGCCTAGGGTTCGGCTTCTTCACACGACCTTTTCTCTTCCCAGCACTTCCGACGATCTCACCTCTTCATGTTCGAGTGCACGTCGATGACACTAGCCTTAGTCTTGAAACCTAACCCAATTTACTCTTCCTATCAAGCTAATGGCCGTTTCTCACAGCTTCTATCCTCCTCTTCCGTGAGCTAGGTTTTCGACGATCCTCCAGAGTTTTTCTCCAGCTTTTGATTGATCACATCATCTCCTTCAACATCAGACCAAATGACACCTAAGTAATCTCTTGAACTCAAACCCTAATCGTGTTACTTAATCAATGTCTTGATTTAACCATGTTTTTGTGCCTTTGCATTGCATTCATCACATTCATATAGAAGACAACGTAGGACAGAGCCTACTGAAGGTTCATCACTCACATACCAACCCATGTCAGTTAGGTATTTGGATGAGCGGTTCTTCCAATCTTACTATGGGGACGTTATTCAACTCATAATGCATTACCAGTTAATGAAAATAGTCTTCTACATGCATTCAATTAACACTGACCTACTTAAGGAGTTTTACTCCAATTTGAGGAGGGTTGGCGATGGTTCGACATACTCCACTTGCGTTGCAAAATGTGATTTGGAGTTCACTTCTGCGATTCTGCAAGAGTTCCTGGAGTGTCAGCCATCTGATGACTCCTTTGTGTTCTATCCTGCCTTTGATGAGCCTTTTTCGGCTCCTTTTGATCATATATCCCTTGAGTCAATGCATGAGCATTTCTTTCTTCGACCTCGTCCATTAGGTCAAAAATTGTTTTCAATAAATGCCTTATCTTCCCTGACAATGTACTTTATAAAGTCATTGTTGGGTGCCTTCTTCTTATTGTGACCCGGGGTCAGGCCAAGATCTGACCTCCCCATCTCTTTCTCATGTATGCAATGCGCCACTTATTGGACATCAACATTGCATTGAATATTTTCCACTGCATAGTCCACTTTGTGACCTCTGTACAAGGGAAGGTCCATATGCCTTTTGGACATATCATTACTGCATGGCTAGAATCCATAGGCATAAGCATTTCCAGGGGGTCACTGAAGCCACTGTCCGATGCATATGACCGCATCACTATGTGAAAATTTACATTAGCTGGCATGTGGACAGGGCATGGGAGGATGGAGTGGGTAGCTCAGCCTCAGCTAGCTAGGGAGCCTGGAGAGCCAGCGACAAAGTATGACAAGCCAGCTGCAGAGGAGGACGACCCCATGTTATCAGATGCTCTGTTGGAGAGAGTCTCGGTGCGATTTACATGCTTGGAGACCAGGTTCGAGGAGTTTTATGAGGACGTTGACACGTGATTGGAGGAGCTCAGTCTGAAGCAGTCCTCCATGTCCTTTTAGATGTCCTCCATGGGTCAGCAGCTCAGTAGGATGGAGAGGTTTTTGGAGCTGGTGCAGTTGGGTCCTGATGACTTGGTCTTCTTCAAGCAGGAAACATAGGTACTCAGACCCTCCTCAATAAGAAAGGGCTTAGATCTTGGCTCGGCCTCCTCAACTATGCAAGGAACGTATACCATCTGTGAGCCGTGTGATAGGTCCACTTCCATGGCTGCTATGATTTCTCGGTCTCCCTGCCATCGGTTGTCCCGAAATAGGACAAGTGCCATGGTGCCTTCTTCTTGCCTGTGGAGTGTCTGAATGCGTACTTGAAGTACGCCTAAATGGATGAATCTCTACTCTTCGACCACGTTGCAGGGCCTAAGCTGGATTAAGGAGCTCCTCAATAAGAAAAGGCTATACGCCTACTGTTAGGCCTGGGAACTTCTTATCGAACGCGACTTTTATCCGGTTGCCAAGATCTCCGGGCATCTTCATCCATAGTTTTTCAGAGAGCGCTGGCCCTGTATATAACCTTCCTGATTTTGTCGCGAGCCTCATGTAGTCGTTCATGTATTTTACCAAATCTCTTACGTTATCGCAAGATAGTCTCTCCAGGTCCTTGTATGTTGCATCTTGGATTGCAGTTGATCCTTGCGACGAGTCTTCGGATGAGAAGACTCTTCTCATTTGGGATAGGATATTCTGCGTCCCCTCCCTTCCGTCGACTATGTTCAGAAGTGCCTCATATTCAGTGGGGTAACTCATTCTCCACTGTATTCAGGCCAGCTTTTCGATTTCTCCTAGCAGATTCTCTATATATTCTGCTTTGTCTCTGACATCTGTAAATCCCTGAGATGATATGTGATTTTTTGTGATCGACTCCCATCTGGAGAAAACGTCATCGAAGAGCCCTAGTTGTGTTGGGATGACAAATAATCCTCCCACTTTCTGCTGGGCTGAGGGCAACGTCCATAATTCATTGTAACCTATCTGATTCACCCATGAATGTGTATCAGGGACAGGTTATTGCCCAAATAGTGACTTATTACAGCTACAGTCACTCCTTGGTATGGGCACCAAACCGCGAGATAATGGATCACCCGGAGGATCCGGATTCTCACGACCCCAATTGCTACGGATGCACCATGTGTTACGATGGATGCAGCATTAGGGGAGACAACCACAGCGGGTGCAGTTCTCGCTACAATGAGGAAACATCCGACTTCAACTATGGCGAAGGACCATCAACAAGATACAAAGAACTAGAATCATTGAGAGGTAAGGAACCATCTGACCTCAACCAAATTGGCACCCCAGCAATATTTTCTTAGCTGTTGCCGAGAGAAAAGGACCAGGCGCAGGAGCCACAATCAAACGTGACACCACCACGGTGACCAGGTTATACAATTTTCTTGCATAGATAGTTGTAGTTGTACCTGAGGGTCGAGTTGTTGTTCCAGCGTGCTGGAGGGGCTTTTGCCCATGATTCGTGCACCCATCCTTCTGAGGGCTTGTCGAGCATTGTACAAGCATCGTTGGTGTCTTCTGTACTCATTTATCTGGTCTTCAAAAAGAGGTTGGGCAACTTCCTGAGTCTCCTAATCTACGGTTCTGGTTTCCATTGTTTCTTTAGCTTCGCTTGTTCTTCCTTCAATATGCTGTACGGATCCTTGAAGACCCTGAGCTTTCCTCGAGTTTCCTTTGGCCTCTCTGCAGGGTCTAGGTTTAGGTTCTAGAGTTTTGTAACTAGAGCCTCAGACAATGCTCCGGAGCCAGAGGGTCGCTTGGAGATGTTTTGCAACTCCTCTCTGATATCCTTCAAGGTTTCGTAGATCTGTACCAGCAACTGTATCTGCATATTGTTTTGTTTGATGATGGCTGCAGTACTTGAAGTTGCACCCGGGTGATCACTTGGCTTTGTTGCGGCTGTAACCGGATCTTCTGATTTCCTAGGATGGCACCAAGGAATTCAATCTCTGGGACTGCGATCTTTATTTTTGTCGGGCTAAGAACCAGCCAATTTTCTTTGCATATGCTCAGCATTTTCTTTAGGTGTCTTGTATGGGATGCCTCGTCTTCAGTCCCTTGATGTTGAAGTTCTTTGCTCATGCAGGTGTATCGAGGACAGACCACTGAAGCAGCTCACCCCATTTCGCCCAGGCACCAGGCGATGAAGTAGTTTTGTTGTTCGATCAGCTGGTCAATACAAGTGTAATGCCCGCCCTTTCCTAGGGTCCGGAGGGGCGACGCGTGACGTGACCGTACATACATACATCGTACTACTTACAGCGGAAGACTTTAGACATATTTTTTTTTCTTTTAAACATAACATGCATCGTCATTTATAGATACTTCTTCTTAACATAGAGCATGCATCATTATTTCATAAGTACTTAGTGCTTAGTTCAAGTCCATAGACATCATCATCATAAGGAAACATTTATAAGGACATAACAGATCTCCTCCACCATGCCACTACCACACACACATGGCCCCTCCTGCTGCTCCCTTTAGTTTATCCATCCCTTACCCTTATCTGCAGTACAAGGGAAAAATAAACTATAAGCACATAGGCTTAGTAAGATCCTGTCCTACTCACAAAAACCATACATCGACATTAAGCATGGCATGTAACATTCATAACATATAAGCAACATAACATGTAACATATATGACGTAAGCAAACATAACATGTAGCATAAGTAACATGAGCAAACATAACATGTAACATATATAACGTAGCAACATATCATGTACATAATCAAACATAACATACAACATATGTAACATAGCAACATATCATGCACATATATGACATAATCAAACATAACATACAACATGTGTAACATAGCAACATATATATGACATGAAACATATATAACATAGCAACATATATATGACATATCAAACATAACATACAACATATGTAACATAGCAACATAGCATGTAAACATAACAATCATAACATGTGAACAAAACAATCATATCATGTAAACATATGCAGGATGCTCTTTGAAAACATATATTATAGGTACGTAAACATAAATCTCAACATATTTGGGCCCGACATTGTACCACATCATCATCATCATAGCGCGTATCCCTAAATAGACCCGAGGTAGCAAGTCTCGAACCTACTAGGTTACTAGGCCCGATCTTAGTCCGTCGACCTAGGGACCATCGTCATAGCGTAGAAGCCCATCCTAGGCCCGATCTTAGTCCATCGACCTAGGGCATCTTGGAGCCCATCTCGTACTAGGCCCGATCTTAGTCCGTCGACCTAGGGGCAATCATACATAGAAGCCCATCCTAGGCCCGATCTTAGTCCGTCAGCCTAGGGCATCTTAGGAGCTCATCCCTTTGGACCTTGTTAGGGTCCTGGTACAAGCCATGCAGAAGGTAAAATACTTATATGCTTTTTATTATAATAGATCTTATTTCATTTCGCAAACATATCATACTTCATTTCATAACATATCATATTTTACTTCATGAACATATCATATTTCATTTCATAAACATATCATACTTCATTTCATAACATGTCATATTTCACTTCAAAACATATCATACTTCATTTCATAACATGTCATATTTCACTTCATGAACATATCATATTTCATTTCATAAACATATCATACTTCATTTCATAACATGTCATATTGCACTTCATGAACATATCATCTTTCATTTCATAAACATATCATTTTTCATTTCATAATCATATCATATTCATTTCATAACATATCTTAATATCACACACATATAGGGCATGGCATAAGGTATAAACATCAAGAGGAAGTAAACACTAACCTAGGGCATGTTATCTTCATCTAGCATCATTTAATATTACAAGTTAACATGAATTCACCTAAGCATAAAACACATGTTAACCTAACCTAGAGCATGTTATCTTCATCTAGCATCTTAACATCATCATATACATACAAAATATGGTATAGAATTTCATTGAAACCTCAAAGCAAGGGTTGGCCGAATGGTTCATGGGGCTTTTAGGGTTAAACTTTTAACCTAATCCATCTAACATCCTAAGATCATCATATGCATACAAAATATGGTATAGAACTTCAAAGCAAGGGTTGGCCGAATGGTTCATGGAGGCTTTTAGGGTTAAACTTTTAACCTGATCCATCTAACATCCTAACATCATCATATGCATACAAAATATGGTATAGAACTTCATTGAAACATCAAAAGCAAGGGTTGGATGAATGGTTCATGGAGGCTTTTAGGGTTAAACTTTTAACCTAATCCATTTAACATCCTAACATCATCATATGCATACAAAATATGGTATAGAACTTCATTGAAACATCAAAAGCAAAGGTTGGCCGAATGGTTCATGGAGGCTTTTAGGGTTAACCTTTTAACCTATTCCATTTAACATCCTAACATCATCATATGCATACAAAATATGGTATAGAACTTCATTGAAACATCAAAAGCAAAGGTTGGCCGAATGGTTCGTGGAGGCTTTTAGGGTTAAACTTTTAACCTAATCCATCTAACACCCTAACATCATCATATACATACAAATTATGGTATAGAATTGTTAGTTATAGCCCTAAGAACCAATCATGTGATGGTTGAATAGGGAACATTTTGTATCATATTCTATAAAGGCAAAGGATTGGTTATTATATTTAAGTCTTGCTTGTGCCAGCTAAATTAAATATAGTAATGCCCTAGAAAAGTAGGTTCTTATCTACAGCACATCAATTGGCAGAATTGATTATGAGAGGCTGTAGAGAACACTTTCTAAATGTTCCTAGTCAAGTATTAATATGCAAGGGCAATATTAATACATAAAGACTAGCATGTAGGTCAATTGATGACTTGATCTCACAAGTCATGGATATATGATATCAAGTTGACACATGGGTATATATTAGAGAATATATACTGAACTGACCCGCCATGAGAAAGTTTCATGGATCGTTATATGAGTGTCATAAACTTTCTCATGTGACTATTGGTATGAATAGTCCTCAGACCTGAAGTCACTACGGTTCCCTACATAAGGAGTTATGTACTTTGGTATCGTCAAACGTCACCCGTAACAGGGTGGACCATAAAGGCGATTACTGGGTATATAACAAATTATGCGGAGGGATGTGAGTGATGTAGATGGGATCTATCCCTCTCATATGACGAGAGTGATATCGGTGGGCCCCTTGATTGAGTAGAACTACTAAAACGCATGGCCATGCTCGAATGAATCAATATGAGATATTGAGCTCATTTGTTTGAGTTAGTTTACTCAGGGATCAAGAAACACATAGATTGATCGAGGATGACACGGTCTATGCCTCATTGATCAATCTGATATCAAGGATAGAAGGACACGGTCATATATTATAGTAGTCACGGAAAGGTTAGTCGGATCTTGACTTATCTCGTAACTTGGGTAGCAATAATGTATTGCTAGATGCCGCTCATTGCTTGTGTATCTAAAAGAGTTTAGGTCCACTGCCAACGTTATGAGAGCCTATAGGGTCACACACAAAGAGCATGATAATTAGAGGAATTAGAGTATTCTAGTTTGACTAGAATAATTTGGGAATAAGCTTAAGTACAAAATGGTTTTTGGACTTTAAGCTTAATGAGAATTTTAGCTAATTGATTTAATGAGATTAATTCAATATGTTACCTTATTGATTTAATAAGATTAATTCAATATGATAACATAAGCTTAATTGAATTAATAAGATTAATTCAATATGATAACATAAGCTTAATTGAATTAATAAGATTAATTCAACATGCATGAATGCCACATAAGAATGCCACATAAGCATGCCACCTAAGCATCCACCTAAGCTAGATAAGGTGGAAGGAAACAAAATGGTTTTGTCTCCTTAAGTGGCCGGCCAAACAAGGAAGCCAAATCCTTTTTGAGTGTGTCTCAATGCAATGGATTGCATTGAATGTGAAGGAGGTGGAAGGGTTTTTCCAACCCTATAAAAGGCTCCATGGAGTGGCCGGCCAAAGTAGAGTTTTTGGTGGAGTGTGGTTGTTGGGAGCTTGAGGCTTGGAGAGAGCTTGTGAGCTTATTGTTGTGTGGCTTTTGTGAGTGTAGCAAGAAGAGTAGTCTTCTTCTTCCCTTCTCTTTTTCCCTAGCTTCCTCTCCTTTAGGGACTTCTCTAGCAAGAAGTAAAGGAGAGCTCCTCTAGTTTTCTTTTGTGAGACAAGAGCTTGCTCGTGTGGATACATATAGAGGCACGGACACTTGAACGTGCTAAATATCCAACAAACAAAAGGAAGAAGCGGGATTAACAAGGGCACGCAACAAAGGTAATCCTCTCCTATAAGATAGGCTTGGTTTAGAGAAATTTATTTTATACGAGTTTGCTTTCGCATGGATCACTTGGAAGGGATCCTAATTTTTCCGTTAACATATGCCATTTGGCATAAAGAATTCCCTACAAATGGTATCAGCCACTTGTGAAAGATCGTATAAAATAGGTTTTCTCTATTTTATATGTGATATAGAAGTAGGATAAATTTTATTATGAGTTGATAATTGCATTAGCAATTGTCAAACATAATAAAATATCCAATGTCTTTTAAAAGTTAAAATGACATGGTGCATGGTTATGGCCTAGTCCCAAAAGGTTTGTGAATATGTGTGTGTTGTAATTCTTAAATACGGCCTGCGTGTCGTGCCTTCCTCCTAAAATTCTTGTTGTAAAATTAGTTTTAGACTCGAATGTAACTCGAGTATTTCTCCTTTTGTAATGTACAAAACAAAGATGGAAGGTCCATTGGAAGATGAGGTTACAAGGAGGAAGTCAACACACAAGACAACCAAAAGGAAGCACTTAGGAGAAGATGCTATCCCTAGGTTGACCAATCAATCTTTTCATTGGCTTGAGAAGATTGTAGAATAAGGGCCATAACCATGACACGTTAGTTTAATATGTATGTGATGCATGTTAGTTTAGCTTATATGTGATGTATGCTAATAAGTATATGATACATGTTTATTTCTTAATAAGTCAAAAACGATATGCCTACCAAAGCTTGGTACTCACTACTTCCTCGATCATTTGTTATTGGGTTTGCCAAAGCAAAGCAATGCATTTTATCTTGGAAGAGTGCGAGTGGACAATCGTGATGTCCCGCTATCAAACTTGGTTAAGACTTAATTAAGTTTTCTTAATTAGTTAAGAAAGTAGAGGCATATATTAGCTTTGAACATAAGTTTTAAAATTAGTTTTATGTGATTTCCGAACATCGCCTTTGTCTTAGAAGTGGTCGATGTCTGATATCCAAGAAGGCCCTGTGCCTCGCCACACTGAAGTGTTTAGGAATAAACACTAAACTAATCTAAAACTTAACCAAAGCTATTAAAGAGTTACATCAGATGTAATTGGCAAAAGATTGCCTTCCTAATTATACTACGTCTTGGGCGATTAGCCAAAGCTAACTCAAGACGAATTATGATGTGGATCTTTATCCCATATAAATTTATAGCTAAATAGTAGCTATGAGAATTTAGTGGGAGCCTCATTTAATTAAAGGCCTAATTAAATGATTTAGGTATGATACTTAACTTTGCATTTTAATGTTGTAGATCACCATGACATCTAACAACACCCCCTCGACTTGCGATCATCCTTGAGAAGGACAAGCAATGGAGCGAACTTTCTTGATCGGTATAGGAACTTGAGGATTATCCTCAAACAAGAACGCAAATCGTATGTCCTAGAGCATACCCTCAAACACCCGCCATGCGCCACTGGTCAAAAGGATGCTTATAAGAAGCATCAAGATGACGATTAGATGTGTCATGTCTTATGCTTGCCACCATAAACTCACGAGCTTGAAGCAACATGAGAACATGGATGCCTATGATATGGTTGAGCATTTGAAACAACTATATCAAGGACAAGCTAGGCACAGCGTTTTGAAGTGTCTAAGGCTCTTTTTGCATGCAAGATGCAAGAAGGAACACCTGTAGGAACTCACGTACTCAAAATGATTGGGTACGTTGAGAACCTTGAAAGACTAGGTTTTCCACTGAGCCAAGAATTGGCAACCGATGTTATCCTGCAATCGCTGTTTAAGCATATAATCAATTCGTCATGAATTATAACATGAATGAAATTGATAAACCTTTGCCTGAGATTCTCAGCATGTTAAGAACTGCTGAACCAAATCTCAAAAAGAAAGTTAGCAACGTACTAATGGTCAAGAAGGGCAAAGGTAAGCGCAAAGGCAAGGGTAAGACCCAAGCCAAAGGCAAGGCCAATTCATCCACTTCAAAGGGTAAAGGTAAAGTACCTAAGGAAGGGATCGCTTCCATTGCGGTGAGATCGACATTGAAGCGGAATGCAAAGTCTACCTTGAGGAAGTAAAGAATAAAAGAAGTGGGACTTACTGTATACACGTTATAGAAGTTAATCTATCTATTTCTTCTACATGGGTATTAGATACCGGATGTGCATCTCACATTTGTAATAATGTGCGTGGAGAGAAATAGTAGACAAATGGCAAAAGGCTAAGTAGACCTACGAGTAGGCAATGGCAAAAGTTCTGCCATGCAGTAGGAACATATTCTTTGTCTTTGCCCATCGGGCTTATCTTAGAACTAGAGGAGTGCTTATATGTACTGCATTGACAAAGAACATAATTTGTATCTTGTTTAGACAAGAAAAATTTTTCTTTTATAATAAAGGACAAATGTTGTTCCATTTATTTAAATGAAATGTTCTATTGTAATGCACCACTTATGAATGGTCTCTATGTTCTAGATTTGGAAAACCCAATTTATAACGTAATACTAAGCGGTTCAAATCGAATGATTCAACCAAACATATCTCCTTGCAATCGCCGCTTAGGTCACATAAATGAAAACGCATATCCCAACTCCATAAAGATGGATTATTGGACTCATTTGATTTTGAATCATATGAGGTATGAATCTTGCCTTTTAGGAAAGATGACTAAAACTCCATTTAGTGGACATGGAGAGAGAGCGAGACTTGTTAGGACTCATACATACCGATGTATGTGGCCTTTCAATGTCGGGCGAGGAGGCTATAAGTACTTTATTACTTTACCGATGATATGAGTAGATTTGGCTACTTATATTTGATGAGACATAAGTCGAATCCTTTGAAAAGTTCAAAGCATTCAAGAATGAAGTACAAAACCAACTTGGTAAGCGTATCAAGCTACTTCGATCATCGAGGTGGTGAATACCTTAGTCAAGAGTTTCGTGATCACTGGGCCGAGTGTGGGATAATATCCCAACTCACTCCTGGAACACCACAATGGAATGGTGTATCCGAGAGGAGAAATCGTACTCTATTAGATATGGTACGATCAATGATGAGCCAGATCGATCTACCTACTTCCTTTGGGGATTAGCTCTAGAGATACCGCTTTCACACTTAATCGCGTCCCATCAAAAGTCAGAGAAAAGACACCATATATGATATGGACTGGGAAGAGTCCCAAAATGTCTTTTATAAAGATTTGGGGTTGTGAAGCTTATGTAAGACGTCAAGTCTCAGATAAACTAGGACCCAAATCAGATAAGTGTTATTTTGTCGGATATCCCAAGGAAACTAAGGGATATTACTTTTACAATCCCACACTTGGCAAGGTGTTTGTTGCTAGAAATGCTGTCTTTCTAGAAAGAGAATTTATTTCTAGAAAAACTAGTGGGAGTAAAATTCATCTTGAAGAAGTTCAAGATGACGATAACACTAAGGCTTCGATGGAAAATGAACAGGAACCACAAAGTGTTGTGGATGAGGAAATTGTTGCCCAAAGAGTTGTGGAGCAAACACCTGTTCAAGTAGACCAACCTCTTCGTAGATCTGATAGGATCCGTCGTCAACCTGAGAGATATTCTTTTCTCTTGACTGACAATGGTGAGGTATTGCTTGTCGATCTTGACGAGCCTACATCCTATCAAGAAGCTATGATGAGCCCAGATTCCGAGAAATGGCTAGAGGCCATGAGATCCGAAATGGAATCCATGTACACTAACCAAGTATGGACCTTGGTTGATCCACCTGAAGGGGTAAAACCCATTGGGTGTAAGTGGGTCTTTAAAGTAAAGACTGACATGGATGGTAATAAGCATACCTATAAAGGTAGATTGGTGGCTAAAGGATTCAAACAAATTCATGGTATTGACTATGATGAAACCTTTTCACCAGTTGCGATGCTTAAATCCATTCGGATCATACTTGCTATTGCACCTACCACGATTATGAGATCTGGCGGATGGATGTCAAAACCTCTTTTACGAATGGAAAGCTACTCGAGGATGTGTACATGACACAGCCTGAGGGTTTTGAAGATCCAAAGCATCCTGGAAAGGTATGCAAACCGCAAAGGTCCATTTATGGACTAAAGCAAGCCTCTCGAAGCTGGAATCTTCGATTCGATGATGCAATCAAAGAGTTTGGTTTCATCAAGAATGAAGATGAACCTTGTGTCTACAAGAGAAATAGTGGGAGCACAGTTGTATTTCTTGTCTTGTATGTAGATGACATACTTCTCATCGGAAATGATATTCCCTCACTCCAGTCTGTGAAGATGTTGTTAGGGAATTGTTTCTCGATGAAAGACTTAGGTGCCTATATTCTAGGCATCAAGATCTATAGAGATAGATCTAAAAGATTACTTGGCCTAAGTCAGAGTACATACATTGATAAAGTGCTAGATCGTTTTGCTATGCAAAATTCCAAGAAAGGATTTCTGCCTTTATCACATGGTGTGAGTCTTTCGAAGACTCAATGTCCCTCTTCTAAGGAGGAGAGAGATCGCATGGATAAGATCCCTTATGCGTCTGCCATAGGGTCTATCATGTACGCCATGCTTTGTACTCGTCCTGACGTCTCGTATGCTTTGAGCATGACGAGTAGATACCAGTCGGATCCAGGTGAAAGTCACTGGATAGCAGTCAAAAATATTCTTAAATACTTACGAAGAACGAAAGAATATTTCGATATTTGAGGCAATGAGGAGCTAGCGTAAAGGGTTACAGTGATGCAAGCTTCCAAGCAGACAAGGATGACTATAGTACGTGTTTTGCGAATGGTGGAGCCGTGAGTCGGAAGAGTTCAAAGCAGACACGCTTCCGATTCTACAATGTAAGCCGAGTATATTGTCGCATCCGATGCAAGAAAGGAGGCTGTTTGGCTCCGTAAGTTCATCAGTGAACTTGGGGTAGTTCTTAGCATTGCAGATCCAATAGACCTCTATTGTGACAACAATGGGGCTATTGCACAGGCTAAGGAACCTCGATCACATCAGCGGACCAAACACATACTGCGGCGCTTCCATCTCATTCGAGAGATCATCGATAGAGGAGATGTGAGGCTAACATCGCAGATCCATTGACCAAGGCTTTGGTACAGAGGAAGCATGATGGTCACACTAGGTCACTAGGTATTAGATATCATAGTGATTGGTACTAGTGCTAGTGGGAGATTGTTAGTTATAGCCCTAAGAACCAATCATGTGATGGTTGAATAGGGAACATTTTGTATCATATTCTACAAAGGCAAAGGATTGGTTATTATATTTAAGTCTTGCTTGTGCCAGCTAAATTAAATATAGTAATGCCCTAGAAAAGTAGGTTCTTATCTACAGCACATCAATTGGCAGAATTGATTATGAGAGGCTGTAGAGAACACTTTCTAAATGTTCCTAGTCAAGTATTAATATGCAAGGGTAATATTAATACATAAAGACTAGCATGTAGGTCAATTGATGACTTGATCTCACAAGTCATGGATATATGATATCAAGTTGACACATGGGTATATATTAGAGAATATATACTGAACTGACCCGCCATGAGAAAGTTTCATGGATCGTTATATGAGTGTCATAAACTTTCTCATGTGACTATTGGTATGAATAGTCCTCAGACCTGAAGTCACTACGGTTCCCTACATAAGGAGTTATGTACTTTGGTATCGTCAAACGTCACCCGTAACAGGGTGGACCATAAAGGCAATTACTGGGTATATAACAAATTATGCGGAGGGATGTGAGTGATGTAGATGGGATCTATCCCTCTCATATGACGAGAGTGATATCGGTGGGCCCCTTGATTGAGTAGAACTACTAAAACGCATGGCCATGCTCGAATGAGTCAATATGAGATATTGAGCTCATTTGTTTGAGTTAGTTTACTCAGGGATCAAGAAACACATAGATTGATCAAGGATGACACGGTCTATGCCTCATTGATCAATCTGATATTAAGGATAGAAGGACACGGTCATATATTATAGTAGTCACGGAAAGGTTAGTCGGATCTTGACTTATCTCGTAACTTGGGTAGCAATGATGTATTGCTAGATGCCGCTCATTGCTTGTGTATCTAAAAGAGTTTAGGTCCACTGCCAACGTTATGAGAGCCTATAGGGTCACACACAAAGAGCATGATAATTAGAGGAATTAGAGTATTCTAGTTTGACTAGAATAATTTGGGAATAAGCTTAAGTACAAAATGGTTTTTGGACTTTAAGCTTAATGAGAATTTTAGCTAATTGATTTAATGAGATTAATTCAATATGTTACCTTATTGATTTAATAAGATTAATTCAATATGATAACATAAGCTTAATTGAATTAATAAGATTAATTCAATATGATAACATAAGCTTAATTGAATTAATAAGATTAATTCAACATGCATGAATGCCACATAAGAATGCCACATAAGCATGCCACATAAGCATGCCACCTAAGCATCCACCTAAGCTAGATAAGGTGGAAGGAAACAAAATGGTTTTGTCTCCTTAAGTGGCCGGCCAAACAAGGAAGCCAAATCCTTTTTGAGTGTGTCTCAATGCAATGGATTGCATTGAATGTGAAGGAGGTGGAAGGGTTTTTCCAACCCTATAAAAGGCTCCATGGAGTGGCCGGCCAAAGTAGAGTTTTTGGTGGAGTGTGGTTGTTGGGAGCTTGAGGCTTGGAGAGAGCTTGTGAGCTTATTGTTGTGTGGCTTTTGTGAGTGTAGCAAGAAGAGTAGTCTTCTTCTTCCCTTCTCTTTTTCCCTAGCTTCCTCTCCTTTAGGGACTTCTCTAGCAAGAAGTAAAGGAGAGCTCCTCTAGTTTTCTTTTGTGAGACAAGAGCTTGCTCGTGTGGATACATATAGAGGCACGGACACTTGAACGTGCTAAAGATCCAACAAACAAAAGGAAGAAGCGGGATTAACAAGGGCACGCAACAAAGGTAATCCTCTCCTATAAGATAGGCTTGGTTTAGAGAAATTTATTTTATACGAGTTTGCTTTCGCATGGATCACTTGGAAGGGATCCTAATTTTTCCGTTGCGCATATGCCATTTGGCATAAAGAATTCCCTACAAGAATTTCATTGAAACCTCAAAAGCAAGGGTTGGCCGAATGGTTCATGGAGGCTTTTAGGGTTAAACTTTTAACCTAATCCATCTAACACCCTAACATCATCATATACATACAAATTATGGTATAGAATTTCATTGAAACCTCAAAAGCAAGGGTTGGCCGAATGGTTCATGGAGGCTTTTGGGGTTGAACTTTTAACCTAATCCACTTAACATCCTAACATCATCATATGCATATAAAATAGGGTATAGAACTTCATTGAAACATCAAAAGCAAAGGTTGGCTGAATGGTTCATGGGGGGTTTGATACAAAACTTCAATCGGAAAGCTACTTGTATGCAGGTGAGGGGATACTTACATCCTTCGCTTTGCTTTTTGGTTGGAAGATGACCTAAGGGAAGCAACCTAGCCTTTCTTCTTGCTTGGATGACTTTCGGCCAAAGGATGAGAAGGGGGAGGAGAAGTTGATCTCGGTGAGGAAGAGGATGAGAGGAGAGAAAATCAACTTGATAACTCATGTCTCCTCATTCCCCCCTATTTATTCATTTGAAGAGTCCCTTAGTCTCCCTTACCCCTAACTATAATTTCCCATATTCCTCTAATAATACAATCTTGTTGGGCTTCTGGTTAGTGGATGCATCTATAGGGCTTGGCTATCTCTAGAGGTTTAGGGTTCAATTCCTAGGCCTTGCATCCTTTTTGGCTCATTTTCTTTTATTTTTGAAAAGCCCACATAAAGCCCATCATAATCAAGCCAAAAATTCTTGTAAAATTGCTAGAAATTTTACGGGCATTACAACAAGTCCCTTGATGTTGAAGTTCTTTGCTCATGCAGTTGCTGGTACAGATCTGCAAAACCTTGAAGGATATCAGAGAGGAGTTGTAAAACATCTCCAAGCGACCCTCTGGCTCTGGAGCATTACTTGAGGCTCTAGTTACAAAACTCCAGAACCTAAACCTAGGCCCCGCAGAGAGGCCAAAGGAAACTTGAGGAAAGTTCAGGGTCTTCAAGGATCCGTACAACATATTGAAGGAAGAACAAGCGAAGCTAAAGAAGCAATGGCAACTAGAACCGCAGCTCAGGAGACTCAGGAAGTTGCCCAACCTCTTTTCGAAGACTAGATAAGGCCCTCCCTTCTATTAGCACCGCGAGGGAGTGTGTTCTCAACTCTTCCTCATCGCTTTGCATTTCCTCATCTCGTACATTGTAACATGGCCTCCCGGAGACAGACGGGGCTGTGTATCTATCAAATGAAATAGACATTCTGCCATCGATCAGGTTCCTGCTTGTAATTTTTGTTGGGCATAATGCATTGGTAGCTTGTGTGGGTTGTATAATCCAGCTTACAAAAATAGCAGGTGCATTCTTCGGGCCGAAAGGCATAGCCAGCCATTCGTAGAGGCCATCAGGTACCCAGAATGCAGTCCATTCTATGGACTCTGGATGCATAGCCATCTAATGAAATCCGCTTTTCAAATCAAATTTTGAATAGATTTTTCTATTGCTAACCTTTCGGAGGATGGTGTTGATGCTTGGCAAACTGTACTGGTCCTTGTTTGTCAGGTCATTTGGCCTTTTGTAATTGAAGACCATTCTTTCCTTTCCCTTGGTCTCCCTTCCGGTCTTAGGGTCGATGCCATTGGTATGTATGTAGTCACCTTTGCTCATGCGGAGGTCCACTTCTGGATGTTCTTCAGAAGTTCTTCTACATGGTTTACCTTGTTTGTGAGCTCCTTAGTTGCCTTCAGTATGGCCTCTTCGACAGGTTTGGGTTGCTCTGAAGTTCCGGCTTCGGAGCTTACAGGTTTTGGCCCTTTGAGGAACAGATGGGTTAGGATTTTTGTACCTACATCCTGCTCAAAAGTGGTAGTGCAGGTGCAGGCTCATGTCGGCATGGACATGCATGTGTGGACTAGAGGGAGAGTGATGTAAAGGGGGAGAGATGGGCGCCGATGTGGATGGTCCCTCATTCGGAGGGGACTCCACTATCAAGTCCAAGCGTCAGTTGGTGTGTGTAGTGATGGTGGTACGATCAGGGTCGGGGAGCCTAAGGGCGGTCAGGTTTTTCCTTACAAAGCATAAGGAGTGTCACTCTCTTACAATCATTTTCATCGCCATGCACACTCCTAGGTCGATCCTAGGGCTCCCCTCTATACTCTCTAATGCAGTGTAATCGTACCCCATCCTATGACAAATGTGGGTAAGTAGGCCTCCCACATTATTCTCTCCTCTCGCTGCTTTGCCCATCTTCACTAAATGTCTGATGAAGTGGGACCCTACATCGATGTTACTCCTTTTTTGTAGCATGTCCCAGAGGCAAAGCAGCTCGCTAGCTCTTACTACACCGTCACTCTCCCCACGACCAAATATAGTATTGGCCATAATGCGGTGGAGGTATCGAAAAATGGGGTTTTGGCTTTAGTCCTAGAAGGGTCGTAAGCGTGCTCCCTTGTCAACTCGGTCCAAAAATCCGAGAGTTAAACCCCATAGGGATTCTTCTCTCTCCCCCACTTGGCAAGCCAAAGCATGAATTCCATTGGTGGAGGGTCCATTCATGCTCAATGTTAAATATCCTAAAAGTTATCCTACCCTCCTCGCTCTCTCTACCCATTAAAATTTCTGCCTTTAAGGAACTCAAAAATTCTAGAACTATCCTAGGGCAGGTTGGGTGTCTTATTCCCATTATCTCTTCCCACCCCATTTTAGCAAATAGGGCTTGAACGTCACCCAACAACCCTAAGGACTCTAGCAAATCTTCATCAAGGTACCAAGTTACAGTGAGTTTGCGAGTAGAAAGCATGTTATATCTATCCCTATGCTCATTATTGTGAAAAAGAAGGGTTGGTAGAGCGTTACCCTCCTCCGGAGCTTGAGGGGTGTCGGTTCTCCTTGCTCGTCACTCTGAAGCACCGGATCGAGGCGCCACATGCTTGGTCCTCCTCATCCTTGCTTCTTTTGGCTTCCTTGAAGATTAGAAAAGCTTATAGGTGGTGGGGAAGATGAAACCACATGGCTAGGGCAAGAGCAATCGAAGCACACGACACAAATGCGGTGAAAACACACGGCTCGCCCTATTTATCCTGGCACAATACGACCATGTGAAAACACACGACCATGCTGTGTGCGTCTCGGGTCAGTCGGGCACGACCATGAGAAAACACACGGCTAGACTATGTGTCCCCCTTTTTCTCCCATTTTTGCATAACGGTGCGAATTTCCTCATACACTTCGCTGTGTAAGCTAATATGACTTTTATTTTTACCTAGCAAAGTTCTTTTCTAGTCCTAATTCTAAATGAGATGGAAATCAAAACTAAAACTAAATAAATGCATGCAATACAATCAAAGGGAAATCTAAAACAAAAAACTAAACTTGGGTTGCCTCCCAAGAAGCGCTTTCTTTAAGGTTGTTTAGCTCGACTGCACTCCACTATCAACTTGGCTCTGGAGGTTCAGTAAATCTCCATTCATCCATCTCGGAAGCTTCATCTGGTGGCTTCGACTTCATTTTGCTAAACGCGAAGCCATCGAGGTAGGGGGCTCTGTGCTCCGAAAGGCTGAAGAGAATGATCTCCCCATCTACCTTTAAGGATATCTAGTGTGCCTTAACATCTATGCATGCCCCTGTAGTTGCCAGAAAAGGCCTTCCCAAAATGATGGGATTCTGGTGATTGGGTCCTGTGTCTAGTACAATGAAGTCCGTGGGTATCACAAACTTTTCAATCACCATAGGCACCTGTGCTAGCATGCCAATGAGCTTCTTGATCGTGTCGCCTGCTATACCTATCCCTATGCATGTTGGTTGTATATTACCCAGTCCCATCTCCAAATAGTATGCGTAGGGCATCACACTTACTGATGACCCCAAGTTGCACAACACTTTATCGAAGCTCTCCCCATAAATTGAGCAGGGGATCACAAATTCACCAGGGTCCTCAAGCTGTGGTGGAATCTTATCTTCATTTTTAGCTTGGTCAGGTAGGGTGGTAATCATGATAGCACACCCCTTGGTGAATCTATTTCTAGGTGTTATTCTCTCACTGCCCACTCCTTCTTTAGCCTGCCTTGGCTCGGGTACTGATGGAGAACTATCCATAGATTTCGACACAGTTTGGGCTATCTGGGCAACTTGTGTCTCCAACATCCTTATGTGACTTGCAAGACCGTCAACGGTGGCCTTCAAGTCTCTGAGTGACTCCTCTATTTTCTGATGTTGGCGACGAAATTCCTCATTGGTCTTTGTTTGGGTAGTAATGAAGTCTTCCATCATCAGTTCCAGCCTAGACTTCTGTTGATGCTACTGCCCATTGCCCTGCTGCTGCCCATACTCTCCTGATGGTTGGAAATTCCCCGAGTTATTCTTATAGGAGAAATTTGAGTGATTCCTCCATCCAGGATTGTAGGTACTGGAGTATGGGTTGTTGGGCCTTAGATTGTAGTCCCTAACTGCATCAACATGCTGAATCATCTCTTCAGAGGTCCTGCCCTCCATAGTGGTCCTCTTGATACGCTGCTGCTCCCTCTCCAAAGTCAATGGCCGCGCATGCAGATGAAGGACTCAAAGAGTCAAAACGTCTGCTAAGCGCATCCATTCTTGTTGTTAAGTGGTCAACGGAGTTGACAACATATCGTCCTGTCGCAGGAGCTGGGTGACCACCTTCGGAAGCCCATTGATGGTGGTTCTAGGCCACCTCTTCTATCAGCTCTTCCGCTTCCTCTATGGTCTTATTCATAAGCGCTCCTCCTGCAGCAGAATCCAGGGACATCTTCGTGGCGCACACGATCCCATTGTAGAAGATGTGGATCACTAGCCACCTTTCCAGTCCGTGGTGGGGGCATTGGTAGAGTAGCCCCTTGTAGCGATCCCAAGCTTCGAATAAGGACTCCCCCTCCTTCTGGAGGAAGCTCGTGATAAGATGTTGCATGTGAGCAGTCTTGCTTGGTGGGAAGTATTTGTTCAAAAACTACTGCTCGCATTGCTCCCATGTAGTAGTGATGCTTTTCGAAGGTAGGGAGTGAAGCCATGACATATCCTTATCCTGCAATGAGAACGAGAATAGGCTCAGGTGGATCGCATCAGTAGGGACTCTGCTCATCTTCATGGTTGAGCAGATTTCTAAAAATGCCTCTAGGTGCCAGTTCGGGTCTTCAGTCGCAGCTCTCCCAAATTGACTCTGCTGGACCATATGTATAAGTGCTAGTTTAAGTTCAAAGTTTTTCGCCGAAATAGATAGTCCATCTATACTCGGCCTAAATCCTCTAGCGCTAGGAGCTGCATAATCCCGCAGAGGTCGGCTACCTATATTTACTTCGAATGCAACTTGATCCTCCATCCTTTTCTGTTCTGCTTTCCGGCGATGAAAGTTCATTCGATTTCTAAGTCGATCAGAATTAGACCTTCTGATCCTAAGCGTCTAAGCATATGAAGAACCGAGCCACAAAAATTAGGAGTGCTACCTAATTCTAAGAAGCAGGAAATAAAACAATCTAGCTAATAAAATCTAAGATGCAATAAGGAAATAGAAACCTACTGTTAAAAAAATGAAAATCAAAAACTAAATCTAAATATGGAAAATTTAGAACTAAAGTAAATAAGGCAAATGAAATTAAAGCAAGTAAATAAATCTAATCCTAAATCCGATCCAATTTTCCACTTTTCGATTCAATATCGAATTGATTAGTCCCCGGCAACGGTGCCAAAAACTTGATGCACGCGAACATGACCTCAAATCTCGTGACAGAGGCCATCGAGGACTCGAAGCGCGCGCTCGCGCTCAAAATTCACAAGTGCACGGATGTCATCAAGTAATAAAAGATTATCGATCCCAGAGGGACTGAGATTCGAATACTGATATGTTCAGTGGTTGAAATTGTTCGAAAGTAAAATCTAAAAGGTTTCGATTGCGAGGGTTGTCGGTGGACTAAACTCAAATATGGTGTCACACAGAGGAAGAAAGGAGCGTGCTGAGATCTTTAAAAGGGATTCTAGGACTTCTGTTTCGCTTGTGTGTCGCAAAACATGCTATCAACTGGGTATTGTCTAAACGTCTAGCTATGGTTTTATTGAAGGGACATCATACACTCTCCCGATGAGCCACCACATCTACTGAGAGCTATCTCTGCCTTACAAGGATGGGATAGATGGTACGAGGATGTCAAATCAATCCCTGCGATGAACCGTTTTTGGTTTCATCGCATCCTTCTACCCACAGTTATAGGAGATCACATTTACCCCTAGGTTCCTTGTATAAAATCCCCTAAATCTTAGATACGAGGGCTGTCACCCCTCGTATCGCCTAAGCATAATAGGTAGAAAACCAAATACGCATAGATATGGGTATAAACAATTTCAAATTGCAAATTCAAACTTAAAAATAGAATTTAATGTGAACCAACATGTCATGAGCACACAAGCTACTCCCTAATCCTAGAATCGAAGGAACCACTCCATATATAAAAGAGGAGAATCACAAGGCATGTACATGTTCGAATATATCAGAAATAAAATGCAAGAATAAGAAATTACAATGCCTATGTGTCCTTCTCTTCGGTGTTGAAGTGCAGAACGTGGACCTCCGGCAGCATTCTTCCTCCCTATTGTGAGTTCCCGAAGCTTTTTAGGACTTCAGTGTGCCGTCCCAGTCGTCGTACCTCCTCCCTAGGATTTGGGCGGAGCCGTCCTTATATAGACATCACCTCGGACCGCTGTAAAATCCGAAAAAAGCCCTAGTCGCATCAATCTACCGGGCCGCCACACGGCCATGTGTTTCCACATGGCCAGGCCGTGTGCGGTCCTGGGGTGGCTGATCTCGCCCATCGAACACGACCGTGTGTAGCCACACGCCCTGGCCGTGTCCCCTTCTGCGTCTAACTGCAAAATGCCTTTCTTTTGCTTCGAAAGTGCGCCTTTTTCCCCCGAAATGCTATCCTGCACACAAAAGTACAAAGAGCAGTCCTCCGAACTAGAAAATAAGAAATGTATGCAAAACAAAGTGACATATGCACGAAACTAACATAAAATGTAATGATATGTGTGCGAAAATTACTCCTAAAACCCTATATGTTTTGCTCACATCATATATCAATTTTAAGGTGTGTGAAAGTTCAAGGTTGAACTTTTGACCTTAATTTTGATGGTTTAGTGTTCCTATAGGCTTAGGGACTCTTCAAGGACATTATTGGTGCAATGGTCAAGGGAGAGCAAGCCTTTAGGGGGAGGTTTATCCATCATGGGATGATTGATGTATTCTTCCTCATAAGAGGGAGAATTTTGAGAATTTAGAGAAGTAAGGATTGCCTCTCTTTAGTGGTATGAGACTTATCACTAAGAAGAGTGAAGGTATCCTAGATGTTTTTGGACAAAGGAGGAGATTGTAAGATCTCATTGGGATATGAGACATTGATACTCTTGGAGGGAGACTTTTTGATGTATGTCAAAAAGGGGGAGAATTTGAGATTCCCAATTTGGAAAATTGGGAGGATTGATTTGAGTTAGTGTTATAACTCAATGGTATTTGGTTTTTGCCAAACATCAAAAAGGGAGAGATTGTTGGTGCAATCGACACAGGTCACGATTGACTAGACTTGAGTTTGACTCGAGTAGTGGTTTGATGTTTGACAATGAGTTGACCATTGTTTGACAATGGGTTGACTATATGGTTGACATGACGTTGACCATATGATGG
This sequence comes from Wurfbainia villosa, assembly GCA_025175895.1. NCBI lineage: Eukaryota > Viridiplantae > Streptophyta > Magnoliopsida > Zingiberales > Zingiberaceae > Wurfbainia > Wurfbainia villosa. The sequence continues at coordinate 115,444,400 of CM045990.1, read as the reverse complement.
AGAAGTCCAAGTGGGACACTTGGCATGGAAAGTCCAAGCTTGGGTCTTAGCAAGGGAAAGTCCAAGCTTGAGCCTTGGTATTTGGAAAGTCCAACATGAGTTGACAAGGTAAAGTCCAAGTCTGAGTACTTGGCATGGAAAGTCCAAGCATGGGTCTTGGTAAGGGAAAGTCCAAGCTTGAGTCTTGGCAAATGGAAAGTCTAACATGGGTTGGCAAAGGAAGTCCAAGGGTTGATATTGGCGGCGTAAAGTCCAAGGGTGGAGTCTTGGCAGCATAAGTCCAATGGTTGGTGGCGTAAAGTCCAAGCGTGTGTGGCAGCGTAAGTCCAATGTGCCTTGGCGGTGTAGATACCGTTAGCATGACAATAGCCGATGGAACCACTTGAAGGCTAGCGTATGAATGAACAAGTCATGGATGACTTGGAGGGATCTAATAGGCGTGAGGCTGATGGTGGTGGCTAGAAGGCTTAGGTGTAGGCTAAGGGTGGTCTAGCAAGTATAAGGGCATCATACTTGCGATAAATCTCATGGTTGAGGTGTAGCAGTTGACTGAGGTTATGTACCAGTCGACTGGTTAAGTGTTTTGACACTTAGCAGCCGAGTTGACTCTGAGCAATCGACTAGGATTATGACCAGTCGATTGTCCGGGAGTCGACTGGCATTTGATTGTGGCCGCGTTGCCTTTGTTGGTGCAATCGGCCCAGGTCATGATTGACCGGACTCGAGTTTGACTCGAACTGTATTTTGATGTTATACAAAATGTATGACATGGGATTGTCATGGGAATTCCAACATGGGTTGGTCACGTAAATCCAAGTGTGTAGCCTTGGTGGTGAAAAGTCCAAGAATGGGGCTTGGTGTTGGGAAAATCCAAGCATAGGGCTTGGTGTTGGTAAGTCCAAGTGTGTAGCCTTGGCAATGAGAAGTCTTGAAGACTTGGCAAGTTCACCAGTCTCATAGCCTCGGGGTCCATGAGTCGGTGAAGGATGACATTGCGAAGTCGTGCGCTTGGTGCATGTGAGGGACCGCCGGACGGGGAGCGAATGGAGTGAGGCCCAAGGGAAGCAGACTTCGAGGGCAAGAGACGTGAAGGACGACATTGGAAAGCCGTGTGCTTGGTGCATCCGAGGGACCACTGGACGAGCAGCATTGGAGTGCAACCAAGGAAGTAGACTTTAGGGCGAGTCACGAAGGATGGAATTGCAAAGTCGTGCGCTTGGTGCATCCGAGGGACATGGCCGAACGAAGAGAACTTTGGCGAGGGACTTGAAGCGAGCTGAGAGAATGAACAAAATGTAACCTAGCTCATAGGTGGACTTGGTCGAATGACTAAGTCAAGTGTCAGATGCTCAAATAAATGGTTATTTGAGGTTTTACCCGACACCAGTCAACTGATATAGATATCAGTTGACTACTCTAGGTCGATGAAACTCGACTGGTGCGCGACCGGTGTTCGATTGATGAGCTTCTGGCCGAACAGTTGACTGCCAAGGGTTGGTAGTCAACTGACGACACCATCAGTTGACTGCCAAGGGATGACAGTCAATTGATCAAGATAAATTCGAGCACAGAAGGTCTTCCAGTCGAGTGATCGCATCGAGCACTCGATTGATGGCTTGACCAGTCGACTGATGGGCATGATCAGTCGACAGATGGTGGATCCATTGGAACTTGTCTAACATGGATCGAGTCGTTGTTAGATAACGGCTACAGGAGCAGTCGATTGATGGTCACGATCAGTCGACTGATTGACGCGAAATCAGCTCAATGTAGGTTATTTAAGGAGCTCGAGATTGAGGATTTTACAAAAATTTTTGGGACAATTTTGGAGGGGAATTGCTGCTGCATTCCAGTCCTTCAAGAGCCAAACCAAAGCAAGCAATAAGCAAAAGTGATCAAAGCCATTTGTGCAAAGTTTTCTTTTGTATTGTCTTTGTATTTGCTTGTACTTTTGTATTACCTTGTAATTGCTTGTACGAGGTTTCTCCACCTCCGACTTAATGTCGAGAAGGAGTTTTGTTTGTGTCATGCGCATAACATGAGCTCATTGAGCTCTTCCCATGGAGTAGGAACCCTAAGGTTCCAAACCACGTATATTGCCACGAATTGTGTGTGTGCTTGTGTATTCGTTTTCACTACTATTATTTCTGCTGCGTATTAACGAGTATTGTAGACCATCATGCTCAAGAACGAACGATTTCCATCGTCTATGCGAATTTGGCTATTCACCCCCCTCTAGCCGGCCACCGATCCTCCAACAAGTGGTATTAGAGCGAGGAGTTTATCGCAGACTCATCGCCAACACAAGCACGACAAGATGACCGACATCAAATCAAACCACCAAAATTTGAAGGAGAATTCTCTTGGTGGACGAAATGGATGGAGGTATATTTCGAAACCGATTTCGATATGATGCTAACAATTGAAAATGGTTTTGAAGTACCTAGGGGTGAAGACAACAAGCCGTTAGCAAAATCAAGATGGACCGAGGAACAACACCAACAATTCAAGACAACGGTTAAGGTAACAAAAATGTTAATTAAATTAATACCTAACAATATCTTGTGCAAGATAGGTGAATATCGGGATGCCAAGGAATTGTGGGATAAGGTGGTCAAATTCCACGAAAATTCTGAACCGGCACAAGTAGAGAAGGAAGCCGAAGTAGAATGTCCATCAATATCCGGATCCGAGGATGTTGAAGAATTGGAGGAAACCTCCACCTCTAGCATTGAGGGGGAGGAGAGGCAATCTTCTATCACAGAGCAAGAACGAGAAGAGGCATCTACATCCGAGAGAAGTGAAGATCAAGAGGCTTCCCCACCCTAGATAACTCAAATGCAATTCTAAATAATAAAGATCACATAATTTGCTTTAAGTGTAGGGAGAAAGGGCATTACAAGAGTAAGTGTCCAAAATTGGCTAAGGAAAAAGCACCGGCACCAAAAGTCAACCAAAAGTCAAAGAATACTGGAGTCCTCACTAAGAAGAGCAAAGAGCACATTGTGTGCTTCAAATGCAACCAAAGAGGACATTACAGAAGCCAATTCCCTAGGGGGAGAAAGAAGGGGCAAGAAGAGCTACACAAGTAGGGGGAGCTTCTAAAGCAAATCCTAAGGTATATCTTAATGCACCTTCTAGCTCTAGGACTAAGAAGCATGCTAGAAATTATCTTAATTAACTTGCTATTATTAATGAAACGCATGCTAGTAGGACCAAATATTATTGTTTAGGTGCCAAGCATGTTGATTTACCTAAGGACAAACCTAGACACATTAATTCTAGAAAAATCCTACCTAAGGAGTCCATTAGGAAGGTAAAAAACCACCTAGGCATTAACCCTAAAAAGGGTAGGCACATGCCTAAGAGGAAGAATCTTTTCCAAAAATCTAATGATAGATCAAAATTGGAAAGATTAGAGGTAGAGAACTAAATCTTGAGGTTAAGTCTTGAGAAACTAGAAAAGACCCTAGCAAAAATGACAAACTCATTTAAAGGGTCAAAGGATCAAAATCTAAGACCTAGGAGACAAGAACCGGTTAAGGAAAAGAAAGGTTTGGGTTACAAACCTAAGTCCTATCACAATGTTTCATTTGATTATTGAACTAAATCTAGGTCTAAGAAAACCAAGGTTAATAGAGAAGTTATCCCTAAGATTATCCATGGTGTGTGTCTAGTGGCTAAAAATTCAAGAAAAACTAAGGTAGCCACTAAGAAGGTCAAAGAGGGAGTTATCTCTATAGTTGACCTAGGAAAGACCCACATGACTAAGGCTTCAAAGCCAAAAAGGGTCATTAGGAAGGTATCTTGGGAAGTTATCCCTAAGGAATATCTAGTTAACCCAAGGAGCTCCAATAGGTATTGGGTTCCTGGAAGCGTGATCGATTCATGCTAGATGGGTTAGGATATGTCAACCCTAAGTGGATGGGTAGTTAACCTAACCATGGTAGAGTTGACACTTTAGGATGTGCTAATGTGCTTTGAGAAGTTGAAAATTGATCAAAATTGACACTTTAGGTTTAGAGGTCATAGTGTGTCATTTTGAGTTTTTGGCACACTAGGGGGGGGGATAGTTAGTATTAAGGCAAAATGGATTTAATTTTAGAAATGACAATTTGGGCTTAACACTTAGGTATTTTATACCTTAGTAATTTATACTTGCCATGCTTTATTTGCCTTGCCATGTCATGACATCATATTCATTTTTATCATGTAAAATGTCATGATCATATTTAGGGTTATTTATATATGTAATGTATGCTTAGATTTAATTCACATGCCATGACATCATGATTATTGGCACATGCTTGCTTTTATTATCATTTATGCCATAATCATTACTCATGCATGATTTAAAATTGATTTAAAGACTATGACATGATTTGAAGTCCCATGCATAAGGGAATCAAATAGTATTGCCTAGTAAATTGCATGAGACCCTAGTTTAAGGAGAACAAAATCCACATCTCACATCAAATTGCCTTGGGTGTTATTTGATATTAGATATATATGAGATGTTAGGAAATTGAATATAAGGTTTTAAAAACATTTCAAAATCATTTTGAAAAATCTTGGTGCAATCTATCTTTTGATAGATGTCACCATTGATGATGTTGATATAAAGAGGGCTCAAAACATTGAAGTTTTCTTTATTTTTGAACTTTATATCAATTTCACTATTTCATTAGTAAATTATTTTTCACATATTTTTCACCCATTGTATTGCTTATAAGTAATGTACGTATGAATTTTCATAATTTTTCAAAATACGTATAATTATTTATGAATTTCCAAAGTTCGTTTCTGATAACTGAAATTCAAAAATTTCAGTTATCAGTCGACTGTCGCCTAATGGCAGTCGACTGATGTGAATGGCAGTCGACTGATTAATGTCAGAGTCGACTGCTAGGCTGATTTCGGGTAAACAATGTTTGTTAGGCCCATGTTCAGCTATGTTTTGGTTTCCTAACTACTCCTAACCCTAGGATATGCTTTGAAGAGCATTAGAAAGGGTAAAAATCCATTGGACATGGATTTGGGGAAGTGTTTAGGGTGTGTATCGAATTAAGGGAGGTGAAAGTTCAATGTTGAATCTTTTCCCTTAATTTTGATAGTTTAGTATTTCTATTGGCTTAGAGACTCTCCAAGGACATTGTTGGTGCAATGGTCAAGGGGGAGCAAGCCTTTAGGGGGAGGTATCCATCATAGGAAGGTGGATCTGTATTTTTCCTCATGGGAGGAAAATTGGGGGATTGCCTCTCTTAAGTGATATGAGACTTATCACTAGAAAGATTGAAGGCATGTTTTTGTACCAAGGGGAAGATTGTAAGATCTCATTGGGATATGAGACATTGACACCCTTGAGGACCTTTTTGATGTATGTCAAAAAGGGGGAGAAGTTACCAATTGGGGTTAGTTGGAATTCTCATTGGGATGTGAGAATTGCCAATTGGTGATAATTGGTAGACTTGAGTTTGAGGTTTTGTCAAACATAAAAAAGGGAGAGATTGTTGGTGCAATTGACCCAGGTCACGATTGATCAGACTCGAGTTTGACTCGAACTATATTTTGATGTCAGACAAAACGTATGACATGGGATTGTCATGGGAAGTCCAACATGGGTTGGCCATGTAAATCCAAGTGTGTTGGGAAAATCCTTGGTGGTGAAAAGTCCAAGCATGGAGCTTGGTGTTGGGAAAATCCAAGCATAGGGCTTGGTGTTGGTAAGTCCAAGTGTGTAGCCTTGGCAATGAGAAGCCTTGAGGACTTGGCAAGTTCACTAGTCTCGTAGGCTTGGGGTCCTTGAGTCAGTGAAGGATGACATTGCGAAGTCATGTACTTGGTGCATCTGAGGGACCGTTGGACGGGGAGCGAATGGAGTGAGGCCCAAGGGAAGCAAACTTCGAGGGCAAGAGATGCGAAGGATGACATTGCGAAGCCGTGCGCTTGGTGCATCCGAGGGACCATCGGACGAGCAGCATTGGAGTGAAGCCAAGGAAGTAGACTTCAGGGCGAGATGCGAAGGATGACATTTTGAAGCCGTGTGCTTGGTGCATCCGAGGGACGTGGCTGGACGAAGAGAACTTCGGTGAGGGACTTCAAGCGAGATGAGAGAATGAGCAAAATGTAACGTAGCTCATATATGGACTTGGCCGAATGGCTATGTCAAGTGTCAGATGCTCAAACAAATGGTTGTTGGAGGTTTTACTTGACACCAGTCGACTGCCAAGGGTTGGGAGTCGACTAACTACACCATCAGTCGACTACTAAGGGATGACAGTCGACTGATCAAGGTGAATTCGGGCACAGAAGGTCTTCCAGTCAAGTGATCACATCGAGCACTCGACTGATGGCTTGACCAGTCGACTGAAGGGCATGATCAGTCGACTGATGGTGGATACGTTGGAACTGGTCCAGCGTGGATTGAGTCATTGTGAGACAACGACTACAGGAGCAATCGAATGATGGTCACGATCAGTCGATTGATTGGCGCAAAATCAGCTCGATGCAGGTTATTTAAGGAGTTCGAGATGGAGGATTTTGCAACAATTTTTTGGGCGATTTTGGAGGGGAATTGCTGTTGCATTCCAGTCCTTCAAGAGCCAAACCAAAGCAAGCAACAAGCAAAAGTGATCAAAGCCATTTGTGTAAAGTTTTCTTTTGTATTGTCTCTGTATTTGCTTGTACTTTTGTATTACCTTGTAATTTCTTGTACGAGATTTCTCCACTTCCGACTTATTGTCGAGAAGGAGTTTTGTTAGTTCCGTGCGCATAACATGAGGTCGTTGAGCTCACCCCGTGGAGTAGGAACCCTAAGATTCCGAACCATGTATATTATCGCGTATTGTGTTTGTGCTTGTGTATTCATTTTCATTACTATTATTTCCGCTGCATATTAACGAGTATTGTAGACAAGCATGCTCAAGAACGAACGATTTCCATCGTCTATGCGAATTGGGCTATTCATCCCCCTCTAGTCGGCCACCGATCCTCCAACAACCTTGACAGTCGACTGCCATCATTGGAAAGCCGACTGATGGCTTGATTATTCGACTGCCATGGATGGCAGTAGACTGATGATCAAGAACACGGGCATAGAATATCTCTGAGTAGACTGCTAGGGTTTGGCAGTCGAGTGGAGGCATGATCAGTCGACGGATGAGTATGATCAGTCGACTGATGATCTATCCATTGGAACTTATCCAACATTGATTAAGTCTTTGTCTCACAATGGCTACAGGAGCAGTCGACTGATGGTAGCGAGTAGTCGACTGCTAGGCAGAATCCAGCTCGAGTTGTAGCTTTAAAGGGAGCTCGAGGAGAAGGATTTTGGCATGGTTCTTTGAGGCGATTTGGAGAGGATTTGCTGCTGCAATCCAGACCTTCAAGGCTCTTCTCAAGCAACCAAAAGCAAGCATTCAAAGCAATCATTTGTAAAGTTTTCTTTACGTCATTTGTTGTATTTACTTTGTAATTGCTTGTATTTCCTTGTATTACTTTTGTAATCCTTGTACGAGGTTTCTCCGCCTCTGACTTGTTGTCGAGAAGGAGTGTTTTTGATTAGTGGTGGTATTGGCATCGCTAGAGCTCATTCGAGCTGAATCCATGGAGTAGGAACCCTAAGGTTCCAAACCACGTTATATCAATTGTGTAATTGTATGCTTGTGTTTTTGTTATTGCTTTATTATCTTTATTTCCGCTGCGCATAACAAGTTTTGTAGCAAGCACAATCGAATTCCGTCAAACGACGAGAACACGTCATTCCCCCCCCCCTCTAGCACTCACGGACGTTCCTACAACAATGACCCGAACAACCCCCCTCCGGTGGTTGAATGAATGGATTCCCTGCTGGAAAATCCTCCGGCAAGTGCTGAACGGGAAGGATGAAGGCCTTCTGCTCCGGCGATGGGTGCGAAGCTATCGAACTACCGCAGCCAAGGGATGAATCTTGAAGGCGTAGCGGCCGAACCACGACTGCAGAAAGGAGGGGAACCGGAACACTAGGCTGTAGGGTTCTTCACCAACGATGGAATGGGTGCTTTGCCATCGAAATTTGGGTTGTTAAACACGTTCTTTGGAGCGGAAAGGATTAGCAGAACCACCGCATAGGAGTTACCTCGGCCTTTTTGAACCATGTCGATTAGGCGTCACGGCTCGATCGCAGTCTGGAAAGTTTGTCGGTGAAGAGCGTCAGAATCCGTTGCATCTGCTCGTTACCAATCGGCTGGCGAACCACCACATCTCAATCTTCCGGCGAGATGAGAGGGGATCAACGCCGGCTAGATGGAGAAAAGGATCGCCAGAGATGGGTTGCCCGAACCATATTCAATCAAATAATCCATTCATGACAATAAATTTCAAAATTTGACAATCAAATTTAACTAGCTTTCACAACTTCTAAGATGATATAAAAGAATGCATATGAAATTAATTTGAAATATCAACTAAACAAAAACTCAATAAACAAAACTTAACAAGTAAAACAAAAACAAATAAAGTAAAAGAAATGTATATACATTGAAAATAAAAGAAGATAAGATGAAGCAAACTCCACTAAGGTCGTGATGATTGAAGAAGATTCAGTTGAAGAAGCCACGCAGGCCGTGGAGTGCTCCGAAAGAAATCCCTTCCCGGTGGTTGAAAAAGATTCAGCTTTAACATCCACGCTGGGAGTGGGATGGACTGAATGGAGGTGAGTGCTTTCTTGATGTGATTAGGGTAGTTCCATGTTACTCCCTCTGAAATGATCGCCTCATCATATGTAATCTCTTGTGGTCAGAGGAGATTCATCAGAAGTTTCCAGCCTGGAGGCTGGACTATTGCATGACATGTCAGTGCCTTCATTTGTAAAATTTTTGGAGACTCGATCTCAGGTGAGAGTGTCCATTCTGGGGGTGTCCAGCTATCCACCACTTCTATGAGAATTGACTTCTGATCATGCATAATAGGTGGTTGCATAGCTAAATATGATAATTTTGTAGGCACCATCTCCTCTGCAACTAGAATATCAACAGGATGAGCTAGCAACACACCCATGTCATCATCCTCAACATTTGACACGACAACAACTTCATCCTTAATTACACATGCAACCTCATCAAAAATAAGATCTGTAATAATAATACTGTCATCTAGTGTTCTGCATGCATCAACATTATCTTCAAAGTTCCCAACATCAACATTCACATCAATATCTGGAGCATCATAAATTACATCATCACCATGTAAAGAAGAAGAGGATGTTAGACTCTCCGAGCCGTAAAAACCGCTTTTTGCATTGCAAAAACCTCAGAAGTCAGCCATGGATCCGTGCGAAGATAAATAAAATAAATTCATGTACATGTTTAGAAAACCTAGATCTACCTTAGATCTACATGAGAAGTGTGTTACCCATGAAGCGACGCCCTTCTCTTATCCCGCTCGTCCAAATGGTTGTCGGATCTCGTAGAGTGTCAAGTGTGCACTCCTCTACACGTATCCACATAGACAAAAGGTGGAGAAGACCACTTAGAGTGTGCTAGCACCCTTAGGAAGTCTCGGGAATGGAGGATGAGAGAGAGAGAGCAAGAGAGAATAGGAGGAAGAAGATGAAATCAATTCACCACTTATTCATTCAATCCTTGGCCGACTGTTAAAAGTCAAGGCATCAACTAATCAACAATCAAGACAAAGCTAGTCATCATGCAAGAAGATAAAAATAATCAATGCAAGAAGACAAGAGTAATCAATGCAAGGAGGCTCATTAAATGCACCATGCAACAAGCCTTGAACCTCACAAAAGCCTCCAACGTTCACATGGTCCCCAACGGTCATTAAAAGGGTGTAGCACTATAAAACTCCTATGGATGGTTATTTTCATGCTTAAGAAAAATGTTCATGTATTCCCCTTCCTCTTAAACAAGCTTTGAAGTTCATACCAAAGCTAAGTTTCATCATTCTTCTCCTTCTTGTAAGAAGCTTTGAAGTTAATATCAAAGTCAAGTTTCAACCAAAGTTAAGTTTCAAGTTTCATCATGGTATCAGAGCAGCAAGGTCTAGCTCTTCCGCAGCTAAGTTCACTTCCTCCTCAACTCTTTTCCTCTCTTCTTCTTAATTCCTCCAACTATGTTCAATGGTCCGGATTTATTAAGAGGATCCTCGAGCTATAACCTTGAAGATCAGATTCTCCAAGATCCTCCTAACGATTCAGATCCCATCTTCAAAGAATGGAAGAAGAAAGATAATCAAGTCTTTGTTCATCTCCTGCTTTCTTTAGATGAAGCTCACAAAAGTATGGTTGTTTGCTCTCCAAGTTCAAAAGCCTTATGGGATCATCTCTCAGCAGTGTATGGGCAAACCAACAACATTGGAAGAATCTTCGAAATAAGAAGATAGATAGCAGATATGAGGAAAGAGAACAAGACTCTCCCGCAACTCTTTGGAGAATTTGGTAACTTATGGAGTGAGCTTGAGGTTCTCCGACCACCAACCTCTGATTTAACTGTAATAATGAAGCGTCAAAAAGAAGACAAGGTCTTTAGTCTTCTTATGACTCTCGGAGACTCATTCTCAACTATGAGACAAGAAATCCTACGAATGCAAAATCTCCCAGCATATCATGAAGTTTTGCAAATCATCCAAAGAACCGAGTCAAGCTTGAATATTGAAGAAACTTCAAGAAAAAAAATGGAAGTTCATGGGTTCAAAATTAATGAAGTTCATCCAAAAGAAGAGGTATGCCCCAATTGCAAGAAGAAAGGGCATACAAAGAAAATGTTGGTTTCTTCATCCTCATTTAAGACCAAAGGCATTTCAAAGAAGGAACCCATGCAAACATTAAAGCACAAACTTGGAAGAACATCAACAAACCTCTACAATGTATATGCTTAAACTCCACTCTAGATACTAAACATTGGATTATTGATTCAGGATGTGATTATCATATGGTAAAGATAAAAATAAAGTTCTAAAGTTTAGAAACTTGGAAAAATGTAAGGCAGTCAAGGTAGCTAGCTAATCAAAAACATAATAGTAAATCAAATAGGAGAAATTGATCTATTAGGAAAAGCAACCGATGCTCTCTATGTTCCAAATTTTACTTCCAATCTAATGTCTATTAGTCAAGTTACTAAGGAACATGATTGTAAGGTTATTTTTGATTCTAATAATGTGTCATTTCAGGACGTCAAGACAAATCTTTTGATTGGCAAGGGATCTAAAAGGAATAACCTTTATGTCTTGGATCATGACTATCAAGTCTTTAAAGCAAACCAGGAGGACTCAACTTTGGCATGCCCGACTAGGTCACCCTAGTAGTCATGTCCTAAAATATTTCTTCCCTATAGTCAATTTAGATAATGGTATTTGTGAACCATGTATTCTTGGAAAAGAAACAAAAGGAAACTATCCATGTTCTACCACTATATATGAAAAACCCTTTGATCTAGTTCACTTTCGGATGTATGGACCTCTCCAATTTTGTCTAAAAAGGTTATAAATACTTTGTTACATTCATTGATCATAAAACTAGGTACACTTGGGTCTACATGATCACAAACAAATCTCAAGTTTTGAGGCTTTTGAAACCTATAACAATTACATTTCAAGGCAATACAATGGCAATATTAAGATCCTTAGATCCGATAATGGTGGAGAATACACAAGTAATAAAATGAGGAAATACTTAAAAGAAAGGGGAATTATTCATCAAACCTCTTGTCCTTATACCCTCAACAAAATGGGGTAGCCGAAAGGAAAAATAGACATCTATTAGAAACAAAGAAGAACACTCCTAAATCATGCTAATATTCCCAAAATATTTTGGTGTGAAGCTATTAGTACGGCGGCTCATCTCATAAATCTAATGCCAACAGAAAACTTAGGAGGAAAGTCTCCGATAGAACTCCTATACAATAAGAGGCCTAATATCTCTCATTTAAAAATTTTTGGGTGTACTTGCTATGTATTTATTCCATTACAGCTTAGAACTAAATTAGATGATAAAGGAAGAAAATGTGTTTTTCTTGGTTATGCCACCTCAGAAAAGGGATATAAATGCTTTGATCCTGCTACTAACAAGATGTACACATCAAAGGATGTGATATTTGTCGAAAATGAGTTTTTTTTTTCCAGAAACAAAGGAAGAAGATGTAACAAAAGAAAGAAACCCAATTGGTAGTTATCCCCTATTTCTTGAAGAAAGGCAGGATCCACCTCAAAATAGCAACTTAGAGGTTCCAGAAAGCTCACAAGAAGGAACTAATTACATCAAGAAACTGAGGAAAGCCTAGAACAAGGGGGAGAGAATGAAGATCCGTCTCAATTAACCAATAATAGAGGATCAAGAGGACCTACACATCTACCCTCCTCTTCTCCACCACTAAGGAGGTCAACAAGAATAAGGTATCCTGCATCTGAATGGATTAATCGTAGAACATACTATCACTCGCATGCTATGTCATCCTATCTCGATTATTATACCACTAATAATGTCTCACCAAGTCATCAAGCATTCTTGAGTGGCATAGATAAAGCAGGAACCTAGAACATATAAGGAAGCAAAAGGACAACAATCTTGGCAAAGGGCAATGGAAGAAGAAATCAAAGCCTTGGAAAAGAATGGCACCTGGGAGATCACCAATTTGCCTGAGGGAAAGAAACCTGTGGGATGCAAGTGGGTATACAAGATTAAACACAGAAGTGATGGCACCATTGACCGACATAAAGCCAGACTGGTAGCCAAAGGATACACTCAAATTTATGGAATTGATTATAAGGAGACATTTGCACCCGTGGCCAAGATGAATACCATCCGAGTCTTACTTACACTCGCAATAAATATGGATTGGGCACTTTATCAAATGGATGTTGCCAATGCTTTTCTACAGGGAGAGTTGGAAGAAGAGGTCTATATGGAGATTCCAGAAGGAATTCGAAATGGATATGAGGGGAAGGTATGCAAACTGAACAAGGCCATATATGGCCTCAAACAATCTCCAAGAGCATGGTATGCTAAACTTAGCTCGGCTCTCTTAAGCTATAAGTTTACAAAATGCAGTAGTGATTCTTCATTATTTGTTAAGATAGAAAATAATAAAACTATCATCATTCTTATATATGTAGATGATCTCATTATTACAGGAAATGATGAAAATCTAATACAACAAGTTAAGTCCTTTCTCAATTCTAAATTCGAAATAAAGGATTTAGGAAAACTAAAGTATTTTCTAGGTATAGAACTAGCTCACTCTCCTAATGGACTAATCCTATCCCAAAGGAAATATACACTTGATCTCTTACAGGAAACTGGAAAACTTGGAGCAAAACCAGCTGGTAGCCTTTACTTCACATCTAAGAAAGGAAATGATGATGATAATCCCTGGGAGGACATTCAGCAATACCAAAGGTTAGTAGGTAAATTGATTTACCTAACCATTACTCGTCCAGATATTTCATTTGCAGTAAATCAAATTAGCCAAAACATGCACGCACCTAAGGAGAGCCATTGGAAGGCAGCAGAGAGAATCCTCCACTATTTGAAAGGGACACCAGGGAAAGGAATCTGGATGAGGAATAACCATAATACAGAAATTGTTAATTCTTGTGATGCATCGGGCAGGAGATCACAAAGATAGAAGATCGACAACAGGATATTGTATGTTTGTAGGAGGAAATTTGGTATCTTGGAAAAGCAAAAAACAATCGGTTGTGTCAAGATCCAGTGCTGAGGCAGAATACAGAGCAATGGCAGCTGCCACCAGTGAGCTCATATGGTTAAAAGCCTTAGTTGAAGAACTGGGTTTCTATTAATTCCCAATCTTATCGTGACAATCATAATCACCCCATTCACATTGCAACAAATCCAGTATTTCATGAAAGAACCAAGCACATTGAAGTAGATTGCCACTTCATTAGGGAGAAGATTGACGAAAAGATCATCATCGCTCATCATATCAATGGACAAGATCAACCAGCAGATATCTTTACCAAGATTACCACTTCTCAACACATGAGGAACATCCTTGACAAGTTAGGTGCCATTGACATATACGCACCAAACTTGAGGGGGAGTGTTAAAAGTCAAGGCATCAACTAATCAACAATCAAGACAAAGCTAGTCATCATGCAAGAAGACAAAAATAATCAATGCAAGAAGACAAGAGTAATCAATGCAAGGAGGCTCATTAAATGCACCATGCAACAAGCCTTGAACCTCACAAAAGCCTCCAACGTTCACATGGTCCCCAACGGTCATTAAAAGGGTGTAGCACTATAAAACTCCTATGGATGGTTATTTTCATGCTTAAGAAAAATGTTCATGTATTCCCCTTCCTCTTAAACAAGCTTTGAAGTTCATACCAAAGCTAAGTTTCATCATTCTTCTCCTTCTTGTAAGAAGCTTTGAAGTTAATATCAAAGTCAAGTTTCAACCAAAGTTAAGCTTCAAGTTTCATCACTGACCACATTAAGGAGGGATAAATACCTCCATGTAATACCAAGAGCCATGGCTCTTGGTCTTCCCCATGAGGTGGCACACCATGATGTGTCCATGATGATGTGGAACATCATCATTGGTCGGGCCCCTATGCCAAGTCACCATGAAGTGACATTTGGGCAAGTCAAACTTGACCCTTCATCTTCCCTCTCAAGTCAAGTCAAACATGACCTCTTATCTCCCATGGTTGATCAAATCCAACCTTTGATTCAAGTCAATATATTTTAATGAGTCTCTATTCATTAGTTTAAATTAACTCAATGAATCAAATCTAAATTAGACTCATTCAACATGTGAATCAAATTGAGTCCAACTCAATTAGTCTAATTTGAATTAATCTTAATCTAATTTGGTTCATCACATGAACCTAATCCTCTTGGTCCATCATATGAACCTAATCTCCATCTAATTGCCCTTTGTGTGTGACTCTATAGGTTCTTGTAATGTTGGCAATGCTCCTAAACCGATTTAGAAAAATAAGCAATGAGCGGTATCTAGCAACACATCATTGCTACCCAAGTTACAAGAATGTTGAGATCCAACATCACCTTTGTGACTGCTAATTGTGACTCTCATAATTTGTGAAAATGCCCCTCTATCCTTGACATCTAGATTGAATAATTGAGGCATAGATCGTGTCATCCTCTGTACAATCTATCTCTTGAACTCCAAATAGACTCACTCTAATCAAATGAGCTCAATATCTCATATTGACTCATTTGGGCATGGCCATGCACTTAGTGGTCTCACTCTATCAAGAATCATGATATCACTCCCGTCATATAGGAGGGATAGATCCCATCTATATCACTCATATCCCTCCGCATAATTTGTTACATACCCAGTAATCGCCTTTATAGTCCACTCATTTATGGGTGACGTTTGACGAAGCCAAAGTATGCAACTCCTTATGTAGGGAACCATGGTGACTTCAGGTCCAAAGACTAATAGTCATACTAATAGTCACATGAGAAAGTATATGACACTCATATAACGATCCATGATACTTTCTCATGGCGGGTCATTCAGTATACATTCTCTAATGCATACCCATGTGTCAACTTGATATCTCATATCCATGACTTGTGAGATCAAGTCATCGAGTTGACCTACATACTAGTCTCTTCGCATTAATATTATCCTTGAATATTAATACTTGACTAGGAATGATTAAGAGTAGTATTCTCTATATCATCTCATTATCGATTCTACCAATCGATTGATATAGATAAGAACCTTTTACTCAAGGACCCTATTATACTTAGTTATTTGGCACCAATACAAGTAAGTATAATAACCATAAAGCAATGCCTTTATAGATATATATAGGAATATGATACAACAAGTCCATACAACAATCATCACATGATCGACTCTAGGGCTTTCACTAACAATCTCCCACTAGCACTAGTGCCAATCATTGTAGTATCTAATACCCAATGACCTAGTGTGACCATCATGCTTCTTCTGTGCAAAAGTCTTGGTCAAGGGATCTGCGACATTAGCCTCTGTGGGTACTCTGCAAATCTTCACATCTCCTCTATCGATAATCTCTCGAATGAGATAGAAGCACTGTAGTATGTGTTTGGTCCGCTAGTGTGAGCGAGGTTCTTTAGCTTGGGCAATCGCTCCATTGTTGTCATAATAGAGCTATATAGGATCTGCTATGCTAGGAACCACCCCAAGCTCAGTAATAAACTTGTGGATCCAAACTGCCTCTTTTGCTACCTCTGATGCAGCAATATACTCAGTCTCTGTTGTAGAATCAGCAACTGTGTTCTGCTTCGAACTCTTCCAGCTCACAACCCCACCATTCAAGCAAAACACGAACCTTGACTATGATCTATAATTATCCTTGTCAGTTTGGAAGATGACATCATTGTAACCCTTTACAGCTAGCTTCTCATCGCCTCCAAATATCAAGAAATATTCTTTAGTCCTTCTCAAGTACTTAAGAATAGTCTTGACCGCTATCCAGTGACGCTCACCTGGATCTGACTGGTATATGCTTGTCATGCTCAAAGCATACGAGACATCAGGACGATTACATAGCATGACATACATGATAGATCATATGGCAGATGTATAAGGGATCTTATCCATGCGATCTCTCTCCTCTCTAGAAGAGGGACTTTGTGTTAGTTAAAGCCCTAGAACCAATCATGTGATGGTTGAATAGGGAACATTTTGTATCATATTCTATAAAGGCAAAGGATTGGTTATTATATTTACATCTTGCATGTGCCAGCTAATTTAAATATAATAATGCCCTAGAAAAGTAGGTTCTTATCTACAGCACATCAATTGGCAGAATTGATTATGAGAGGCTGTAGAGAACACTTTCCTAAATGTTCCTAGTCGAGTATTAATATGCAAGGGCAATATTAATACATAAAGACTAGCATGTAGGTCAATTGATGACTTGATCTCACAAGTCATGGATATATGATATCAAGTTGACACATGGGTATATATTGGAGAATATATACTGAACTGACCCGCCATGAGAAAGTTTCATGGATCGTTATATGAGTGTCATAAACTTTCTCATGTGACTATTGGTATGAATAGTCCTTAGACCTGAAGTCACTATGGTTCCCTACATAAGGAGTTATGTACTTTGGTATCGTCAAACGTCACCCGTAATGAGGTGGACCATAAAGGCGACATCGGGTATGTAACAAATTATGCGGAGGGATGTGAGTGATGTAGATGGGATCTATCCTTCCATATGACGGGAGTGATATCGGTGGGCCTTGATTGAGTAGAACTACTAAAACGCATGGCCATGCTCGAATGAGTCAATATGAGATATTGAGCTCATTTGTTTGAGTTAGTTTACTCGGATCAAGAAACACATAGATTGATCGAGGATGACACGGTCTATGCCTCATTGATCAACTGATATCAAGGATAGAAGGACACGGTCATATATTATAGTAGTCACGGAAAGGTTAGTCGGATCTTGACTTATCTCAGAACTTGGGTAGCAATGATGTATTGCTAGATGTCGCCATTGCTTGTGTATCTAAAAGAGTTTAGATCCACCGCCAACGCGTTATGAGAGCCTATAGTCACACACAAAGAGCATGATAATTAGAGGAATTAGAGTATTCTAGTTTGACTAGAATAATATGGGAATAAGCTTAAGTACAAAATGGTTTTTGGACTTTAAGCTTAATGAGAATTTTAGCTAATTGATTTAATGAGATTAATTCAATATGTTACCTTATTGATTTAATAAGATTAATTCAATATGATAACATAAGCTTAATTGAATTAATAAGATTAATTCAATATGATAACATAAGCTTAATTGAATTAATAAGATTAATTCAACATGCATGAATGCCACATAAGAATGCCACATAAGCATGCAACATAAGCATGCCACCTAAGCATCCACCTAAGCTAGTTAAGGTGGAAGGAAACAAAATGGTTTTGTCTCCTTAAGTGGCCGGCCAAACAAGGATATGTCTCAGGATTGCATTGAATGTGTGGAGGTGAAAGGGTTTTCCAACCCTATAAAGACACCCTAAGTGGCGGCCAAAGGGTATTGGCTTTGTTGTTGGTGGAAGCTTTGGTTGTGTTCGTGGAGAGAAAGCTTGGTGGAAGCTTTAGTTGTGTGGGTTTGTGAGTGTAGGCTAGCAAGAAGAGGAGTCTTCTTCTTCCTTTCTCCTTTTCCCTCTCTTCCTCTCCTTTAGGGACTTCTCTAGCAAGACGTAAAGGAGAGCTCTTCTAGTTTTCCTTTTGTGAGACAAGAGCGTGCTCGTGTGGATACGTATAGAGGCACGGACACTTGAACGTGCTAAAGATCCAACAAACCAAAAGGAAAAGCGGGATTAACAAGGGCACGCAACAAAGGTAATCCTCTCCTATAAGATAGGTTTGGTTTAGAGAAATTTATTTTATACGAGTTTGCTTTCGCATGGATCACTTGGACGGGATCCTATTTTCCGTTGCGCATATGCCATTTGGCATACGAGATTTCCCTACAGTGGTATCAGAGCCACTTGCGAAAGATCGTATAAAAATAGGTTTTCTCTATTTTATATGTGATATAGAAGTAGGATAAATTTTATTATGAGTTGATAATTGCATTAGCAAATTTTCAAACATAATAAAATATCCAATGTCTTTTAAAAGTTAAAATGACATGGTGCATGGTTATGGCCTAGTCCCAAAAAGTTTGTGATTGTGTGTTGTAATTCTTAATACGGCCTGCGTGTCGTGCCTTTCTCCTAATATTCTTGTTGTAAAATTAGTTTTAGACTCGAATGTAACTCGAGTATTTCTCCTTTTGTAATGTACAAAACAAGGATGGAGGGTCCATTGGAAGATGAGGTTACAAGGAGGAAGTCAACACACAAGACAACCAAAAGGAAGCACTTAGGATAAGATGCTATCCCTAGGTTGACCAATCAATCTTTTCATTGGCTTGAGAAGATTGTAGAATAAGGGCCATAACCATGACACGTTAGTTTAATATGTATGTGATGCATGTTAGTTTAGCTTGTATGTGATGCATGATTAGTATAGCTTATATGTGATGTATGCTAATATGTATATGATACATGTTTATTTCTTAATAAGTCTAAACGATATGCCTACCAAAGTTGGTACTCACTACTTCCTCGATCATTTGTTATTGGGTTTGCCAAAGCAAAGCAATGCATTTTATCTTGGAGGGGTGCGAGTGGACAATCGTGATGTCCCGCTATCAGTCTTGGTTAAGACTTAATTAAGTGTTTTCTTAATTGGTTAAGAAAGTAGAGGCATATATTAGCTTTGAACATAAGTGTTAACATTAGTTTTGTGTGATTTCCGAACATCAGCTTTGTCTTAGAAGTGGTCGTTGCTCCGATATCCAAGAAGGCCCCTGTTGTAGGGAAATCTCGTATGCCAAATGGCATATGCGCAACGGAAAATAGGATCCCTTCCAAGTGATCCATGCGAAAGCAAACTCGTATAAAATAAATTTCTCTAAACCAAACCTATCTTATAGGAGAGTTCTACCTTTGTTGCGTGCCCTTTGCAATCCCGCTTTTCCTTTTGGTTTGTTGGATCTTTAGCACGTTCAAGTGTCCGTGCCTCTATACGTATCCACACGAGCACGCTCTTGTCTCACAAAAGGAAAACTAGAAGAGCTCTCCTTTACTTCTTGCTAGAGAAGTCCCTAAAGGAGAGGAATCTAGGGAAGAAGAGAAAGGAGGAAGAAGACTACTCTTCTTGCTAGCCTACACTCACAAAGCCACACAACCAAAGCTTCCACCAAGCTTCTCAAGCTCTCTCTCACAACCACACCACAATCACAATCCAAAATGATGCTTTGGCCGGCCACTCCATGGGGCCTTTTATAGGGTTGGCAAAACCCTTTCACCTCCTACAATTTAATGCAATCCATTGCATTGAGACCCCTTTTGTTTTGGCCGGCCACTTAAGGAGACAAAAACCATTTTGTCCCCTTCCACCTTATCTAGCTTAGGTGGATGCTTAGGTGGCATGCTTATGTGGCATGCTTATGTGGCATGCATGCATGTTGAATTAATCTTATTAATTCAATTAAGCTTATGTTATCATATTGAATTAATCTTATTAATTCAATTAAGCTTATGTTATCATATTGAATTAATCTTATTAAATCAATAAGGTAACATATTGAATTAATCTCATTAAATCAATTAGCTAAAATTCTCATTAAGCTTAAAGTCCAAAAACCATTTTGTACTTAAGCTTATTCCCAAATTATTCTAGTCAAACTAGAATACTCTAATTCCTCTAATTATCATGCTCTTTGTGTGTGACCCTATAGGCTCTCATAACGTTGGCAGTGGACCTAAACTCTTTTAGATACACAAGCAATGAGCGGCATCTAGCAATACATCATTGCTACCCAAGTTATGAGATAAGTCAAGATCCGACTAACCTTTCCGTGACTACTATAATATATGACCGTGTCCTTCTATCCTTGATATCAGATTGATCAATGAGGCATAGACCGTGTCATCCTCGATCAATCTATGTGTTTCTTGATCCCTGAGTAAACTAACTCAAACAAATGAGCTCAATATCTCATATTGACTCATTCGAGCATGGCCATGCGTTTTAGTAGTTCTACTCAATCAAGGGGCCCACCGATATCACTCCGTCATATGGAAGGGATAGATCCCATCTACATCACTCACATCCCTCCGCATAATTTGTTACATACCCAGTAATCGCCTTTATGGTCCACCCTGTTACGGGTGACGTTTGACGATACCAAAGTACATAACTCCTTATGTAGGGAACCGTAGTGACTTTCTAAGGACTATTCATACCAATAGTCACATGAGAAAGTTTATGACACTCATATAACGATCCATGAAACTTTCTCATGGCGTGATTCGGCTATATATTCTCCAATATATACCCATGTGTCAACTTGATATCATATATCCATGACTTGTGAGATCAAGTCATCAATTGACCTACATGCTAGTCTTTATGTATTAATATTGCCCTTGCATATTAATACTCGACTAGGAACATTTAGGAAAGTGTTCTCTACAGCCTCTCATAATCAATTCTTCCAATTGATGTGTTGTAGATAAGAACCTACTTTTCTAGGGCATTATTATATTTAAATTAGCTGGCACAAGCAAGATGTAAATATAATAACCAATCCTTTGCCTTTATAGAATATGATACAAAATGTTCCCTATTCAACCATCACATGATTGGTTCTAGGGCTTTAACTAACAATCTCCCACTAGCACTAGTACCAATCACTATGATATCTAATACCTAGTGACCTAGTGTGACCATCATGCTTCCTCACGTACAAAGCCTTGGTCAATGGATCTGCGATGTTAGCTTCGGTCGGTACTCTGCATATCCTCACATCTCCTCTATCGATGATCTCTCGAATGAGATGGAAGCGCCGCAGTATGTGTTTGGTCCGCTGATGTGATCGAGGTTCCTTAGCCTGTGCAATAGCCCCATTGTTGTCACAATAGAGGTCTATTGGATCTGCAATGCTAGGAACTACCCCAAGTTCACTGATGAACTTGCGGAGCCAAACAACCTCCTTTCTTTGCATCGATCTTTGCAATATACTGCTACATTGTAGAATCAAGAATCGTGTCCGCAACTCTTCCATTTCACAAATTGTTGGGAGTATGGGGAATACAATCAAAGTCCCACATTGGTAAGACATGGAAAAGATCATGTGCTTATAAGAAAAAAGATATCTCCATTGGTATGAGGCCTTTTGGGTAAAGCCCAAAAATAAAACCATGAGGGCTTAGACCCAAAGTGGACAATATCATGCCATTGTGGAGATATGTGGATCTTATATGCACTAACAATTGGTATCAGAGCCATGGTCCATGTCAAGCCATGAACCTCGAACGAAGGAAGTTGAGCTCCCACTTCCGGATCAAGAGAACCAGACATCAGGAAGGAAGTCTAGTTGGGTCGGGGGGACCGAACAACTGGCAGGAAGTCCGGGTGGGTTGAAGATCGGCCATCAAGCAGAGAAAATCCTTCGAGGAGGGATAGGCTTGAGGGGGGGCCCAATGTGGTCCTTCGTTTGAGGGGGGGATTGTTGGGAGTATGAGGAATACAATCAAAGTCCCACATTGGTAAGACATGGAAAAGATCATGTGCTTATAAGAAAAAAGATATCTCCATTGGTATGAGGCCTTTTGGGTAAAGCCCAAAAATAAAACCATGAGGGCTTAGACCCAAAGTGGACAATATCATGCCATTGTGGAGATATGTGGATCTTATATGCACTAACAACAGCTCCACCATTCAGGCAAAACACGTACCCCGATTGCGATCTATAGTCATCCTTGTCTGTTTGGAAGCTTGCATCACTGTAACCCTTTACAGTTAGCTCCTCATTGCCTCCAAATATCAGGAAATATTCTTTCGTTCTTCGTAAGTACTTAAGAATATTTTTTATCGCTATCCGACTTTCACTGGATGATCAGTTATCTACTCGTCATGCTCAAAGCATCGAGGCGTGACAGTACAAAGCATGGCGCATATGATAGACCCTATAGCCGATGCATAAGGATCTTATCCATGCGATCTCTCTCCTCCTTAGAAGAGGACATTGAGTCTTGAAGACTCACACCATGTGATAAGCGAAACCCTTTCTTAGAATTTTGCATAGCAAAGCGATCTAGCACTTTATCAATGTATGTACTGACTTAGGCCAAGTAATCTTCTAGATCTATCTCTATAGATCTTGATGCCTAGAATATAGGCGACTTCACCTAAGTCCTTCATCGAGAAACAATTCCCTAACCACATCTTCACAGTGAGTGAGGGAATATCATTTCCGATGAAGTATGTCATCTACATACAAGACAAGAAATACAAGCTGTGCTCCCACTATTTCTCTTGTAGACACAAGGCTCATCTTCATTCTTGATGAAACCAAACTCTTTGATTGCATCATCGAATCGAAGATTCCGACCGAGAGGCTTGCTTTAGTCCATAAATGGACCTTTGCAGTTTTCATACATTTCCAGGATGCTTTGGATCTTAAAAACCCTAATGCTGTGTCATGAACACATCCACGAGTACATTAACATTCAGAAAATCAGATTTGACATCCATCTGCCAGATCTCATAATCATGGTAGGCTGCAATAGCAAGTATGATCCGAATGGATTTAAGCATCGCAACTGGTGAAAAGGTTTCTTCATAGTCAATACCATGAATTTGTTTGAATCCTTTAGCCACCAATCTACCTTTATAGGTATGCTTATTACCATCCATGTCAGTCTTTACTTTAAAGACCCACTTACACCCAATGGGTTTTACCCCTTCAGGTGGATCAACCAAAGTCCATACTTGGTTAGTGTACATGGATTCCATTTGGATCTCATGGCCTCTAGCCATTTCTCAATCTGGGCTCATCATAGCTTCTTGATAGGATGTAGGCTCGTCCAAGATCGACAAGCAATACTTCACCGTTGTCGGTCAAGAGAAAAGAATATCTCTCGGGTTGACGGATCCTATTAGATCTCGAAGAGGTTGGTCTACTTGAGCAGTGTTTGCTCCACAACTCTTTGGGCAACAAATTCCTCATCCACAACACTTTGTGGTGCTTGTTCATTTTTCCATCGAAGCCTTAGTGTTATCATCATCTTGAACTTCTTCAAGATGAATTTTACTCCCACTAGTATTTCTAGAAATAAATTCTCTTTCTAGAAAGACAAGATTTACAACAACAAACACCTTGCCAAGTGTGGGATTGTAAAAGTAATATCCCTTAGTTTCCTTGGGATATCCTACAAAATAACACTTATCGATTTGGGTCCTAGTTTATACGAGACTTGGCGTCTAACGTAAGCTTCACAACCCCAAATCTTTATAAAAGACATTTTGGGACTCTTCGGTCCATATCGTATATGGTGTCTTTTCTGCTTTTGATGGACAGCGATTAAGTGTGAAAGCGGTTCTCTAGAGCTAAACCCCAAAAGGAAGTAGGTAGATCGATCGGCTCATCATTGATCGTACCATATCTAATAGAGTACGATTTCTCCTCTCGGATACACCATTCCATTGTGGTGTTCGAGTGAGTTGGGATATTATCCCACACTCGGCCAGGTGATCACGAAACTCTTGACTAAGGTATTCACCACCTCGATCTGATCGAAGTAGCTTAATACGCTTACCAAGTTGGTTTTGTACTTCATTCTTGAATTCTTTGAACTTTTCAAAGGATTCTGACTTATGTCTCATCAAATATAAGTAGCCAAATCTACTCACATCATCAGTGAAAGTAATAAAGTACTTATAGCCTCCTCTGGCTTCGACATTGAAAGGGCCACATACATCAGTATGTATGAGTCCTAACAAGTCCGTCGCTCTCTCGCCATGTCCACTAAATGGAGTTTTAGTCATCTTTCCTAAAAGACAAGACTCGCATACCTCATATGATTCAAAATCAAATGAGTCCAATAATCCATCTTTATGGAGTTGGGATATGCGTTTTTCATTTATGTGACCTAGGCGACAGTGCCAGAGATATGTCTGGTTCAAATCATTCGATTTGAACCGTTTGGTATTTACGTTATAAATTGGGTTATCTAAATCTAGAACATAGAGACCATTCATAAGTGGTGCATTACAATAGAACATTTCATTTAAATAAATGGAATAACATTTGTCCTTTATTATAAAAGAAAAGTTTTTCTTGTCTAAACAAGATACAGAAATTATGTTCTTTGTTAATGCGGGTACATAGAAGCACTCCTCTAGTTCTAAGATAAGCCCAGTGGGCAAAGACAAAGAATATGTTCCTACAGCTACAGCAGCAACTTTTGCGCCATTGCCTACTCGTAGGTCCACTTCGCCCTTTGCCATTATTCTACTATTTCTCAGTTCCTGCACATTAGTACAAATGTGAGATGCACATCCGGTATCTAATACCCATGTAGAAGAAATAGATAGATTAACTTCTATAACGTGTATACCTGAGGCATAAGTCCCACTTCTCTTGTTCTTTACTTCCTCAAGGTAGACTTTGCAGTTCCGCTTCCAGTGTCGATCTCACGCAATGGAAGCGATCCCTTCCTTAGGTACTTTACCTTTACCCTTTGAAGTGGATGAATTGGCCTTGCCTTTGGCTTGGGTCTTACCCTTGCCTTTGCGCTTACCTTTGTCCTTCTTGACCATTAGTACATTACTAACTTTCTTCTTGAGATTTGGTTCAGTAGTTCTCAACATGCTGAGAATCTCAGGCAAAGGTTTATCAATTTCATTCATGTTATAATTCATGACGAATTGATTGTATGCTTAAACGCGATTGCAGGATAACATCGGTTGCCAATTCTTGGCTCAGTGGAAAACCTAGTCTTTCAAGGTTCTCAACGTACCCAATCATTTTGAGTACGTGAGTTCCTACAGGTGTTCCTTCTTGCATCTTGCATGCAAAAAGAGCCTTAGACACTTCAAAACGCTCGTGCCTAGCTTGTCCTTGATATAGTTGTTTCAAGTGCTCAACCATATCATAGGCATCCATGTTCTCATGTTGCTTCTGAAGCTCAGAGTTCATGGTGGCAAGCATAAGGCATGACACATCCAATGCGTCATCTTGATGCTTCTTATAAGCATCCTTTTCAGCACGAGTGGCCGCATGGGCGGGTGTTTCAGGGATTGACTGCTCTAGGACATACAGTTTACGCTCTTGTTTGAGGATAATCCTTAAGTTCCTATACCAGTCAAGAAAATTTGCTCCATTGAGCTTGTCCTTCTCAAGGACAGATCGCAAGTTGAGGGGGTGCGACGTGTTAGATGTCATGGTGATCTACAACATTAAAATGCAAAGTTAAGTATCATACCTAAATCATTTAATTAGGCCTTTAATTAAATGAGGCTCCCACTAAATTCTCATAGCTACTATTTAGCTATAAATTTATATGGGATAAAGATCCACATCATAATTATCTTGAGTTAGCTTTGGCTAATCGCCCAAGGCGTAGTATAATTAGGTAGGCAATCTTTTGCCAATTACATCTGATGTAACTCTTTAATAGCTTTGGTTAAGTTTTAGATTAGTTTAGTGTTTATTCCTAAACGACTTCGGTGTGGCGAGGCACGAGGGCCTTCTTGGATATCGAACATCGACCACTTCTAAGACAAAGCTGATGTTCGGAAATCACACAAAACTAATGTTAACACTTATGTTCAAAGCTAATATATGCCTCTACTTTCTTAACCAATTAAGAAAACACTTAATTAAGTCTTAACCAAGACTGATAGCGGGACATCACGATTGTCCACTCGCACCCCTCCAAGATAAAATGCATTGCTTTGCTTTGGCAAACCCAATAACAAATGATCGAGGAAGTAGTGAGTACCAACTTAGGTAGGCATATCGTTTAGACTTATTAAGAAATAAACATGTATCATATACATATTAGCATACATCACATATAAGCTAAACTAATCATGCATCACATACAAGCTAAACTAACATGCATCACATACATATTAAACTAACGTGTCATGGTTATGGCCCTTATTCTACAATCTTCTCAAGCCAATGAAAAGATTGATTGGTCAACCTAGGGATAGCATCTTCTCCTAAGTGCTTCCTTTTGGTTGTCTTGTGTGTTGACTTCCTCCTTGTAACCTCATCTTCCAATGGACCCTCCATCCTTGTTTTGTACATTACAAAAGGAGAAATACTCGAGTTACATTCGAGTCTAAAACTAATTTTACAACAAGAATATTAGGAGGAAGGCACGACACGCAGGCCGTATTAAGAATTACAACACACAATCACAAACTTTTTGGGACTAGGCCATAACCATGCACCATGTCATTTTAACTTTTAAAAGACATTGGATATTTTATTATGTTTGAAAATTTGCTAATGCAATTATCAACTCATAATAAAATTTATCCTACTTCTATATCACATATAAAATAGAAAACCTATTTTTATATGATCTTTCATAAGTGGCTCTGATACCTTTGTAGGAATCTCGTATGCCAAATGGCATATCTTGTCGGAAAATAGGATCCCTTCCAAGTGATCCATGCGAAAGCAAACTCGTATAAAATAAATTTCTCTAAACCAAACCTATCTTATAGGAGAGTTCTACCTTTGTTGCGTGCCCTTTGCAATCTCGCTTTTCCTTTCGGTTTGTTGGATCTTTAGCACGTTCAAGTGTCCGTGCCTCTATACGTATCCACACGAGCACGCTCTTGTCTCACAAAAGGAAAACTAGAAGAGCTCTCCTTTACTTCTTGCTAGAGAAGTCCCTAAAGGAGAGGAATCGAGGGAAGAAGAGAAAGGAGGAAGAAGACTACTCTTCTTGCTAGCCTACACTCACAAAGCCACACAACCAAAGCTTCCACCAAGCTTCTCAAGCTCTCTCTCACAACCACACCACAATCACAATCCAAAATGATGCTTTGGCCGGCCGCTCCATGGGGCCTTTTATAGGGTTGGCAAAACCCTTTCACCTCCTACAATTTAATGCAATCCATTGCATTGAGACCCCTTTTGTTTTGGCCGGCCACTTAAGGAGACAAAAACAATTTTGTCCCCTTCCACCTTATCTAGCTTAGGTGGATGCTTAGGTGGCATGCTTATGTGGCATGCTTATGTGGCATTCATGCATGTTGAATTAATCTTATTAATTCAATTAAGCTTATGTTATCATATTGAATTAATCTTATTAATTCAATTAAGCTTATGTTATCATATTGAATTAATCTTATTAAATCAATAAGGTAACATATTGAATTAATCTCATTAAATCAATTAGCTAAAATTCTCATTAAGCTTAAAGTCCAAAAACCATTTTGTACTTAAGCTTATTCCCAAATTATTCTAGTCAAATTAGAATACTCTAATTCCTCTAATTATCATGCTCTTTGTGTGTGACCCTATAGGCTCTCATAACGTTGGCAGTGGACCTAAACTCTTTTAGATACACAAGCAATGAGCGGCATCTAGCAATACATCATTGCTACCCAAGTTACGAGATAAGTCAAGATCCGACTAACCTTTCCGTGACTACTATAATATATGACCGTGTCCTTCTATCCTTGATATCAGATTGATCAATGAGGCATAGACCGTGTCATCCTCGATCAATCTATGTGTTTCTTGATCCCTGAGTAAACTAACTCAAACAAATGAGCTCAATATCTCATATTGACTCATTCGAGCATGGCCATGCGTTTTAGTAGTTCTACTCAATCAAGCGGCCCACCGATATCACTCCCGTCATATGGAAGGGATAGATCCCATCTACATCACTCACATCCCTCCGCATAATTTGTTACATACCCAGTAATCGCCTTTATGGTCCACCCTGTTACGGGTGACGTTTGACGATACCAAAGTACATAACTCCTTATGTAGGGAACCGTAGTGACTTCAGGTCTGAGGACTATTCATACCAATAGTCACATGAGAAAGTTTATGACACTCATATTACGATCCATGAAACTTTCTCATGGCGGGTCAGTTCAGTATATATTCTCCAATATATACCCATGTGTCAACTTGATATCATATATCCATGACTTGTGAGATCAAGTCATCAATTGACTTACATGCTAGTCTTTATGTATTAATATTGCCCTTGCATATTAATACTCGACTAGGAACATTTAGGAAAGTGTTCTCTACAGCCTCTCATAATCAATTCTGCCAATTGATGTGCTGTAGATAAGAACCTACTTTTCTAGGGCATTATTATATTTAAATTAGCTGGCACAAGCAAGATGTAAATATAATAACCAATCCTTTGCCTTTATAGAATATGATACAAAATGTTCCCTATTCAACCATCACATGATTGGTTCTAGGGCTTTAACTAACACCTGTGCCTCGCCACAGCCTGGAAGCTGGTTTAGGAATAAACACTAAACTAATCTAAAACTTAACCAAAGCTATTAAAGAGTTACATCAGATGTAATTGGCAAAAGATTGCCTACCTAATTATACTACGTCTTGGGCGATTAGCCAAAGCTAACTCAAGACGAATTATGATGTGGATCTTTATCCCATATAAATTTATAGCTAAATAGTAGCTATGAGAATTTAGTGGGAGCCTCATTTAATTAAAGGCCTAATTAAATGATTTAGGTATGATACTTAACTTTGCATTTTAATGTTGTAGATCACCATGTCATCTAACACGACACACCCCCTCAACTTGCGATCTGTCCTTGAGAAGGACAAGCTCAATGGAGCAAACTTTCTTGACTGGTATAGGAACTTGAGGATTATCCTCAAGCAAGAGCGTAAACTGTATGTCCTAGAGCAGTCAATCCCTGAAACACCCGCCCATGCGGCCACTCGTGCTGAAAAGGATGCTTATAAGAAGCATCAAGATGACGCATTGGATGTGTCATGCCTTATGCTTGCCACCATGAACTCTGAGCTTCAGAAGCAACATGAGAACATGGATGCCTATGATATGGTTGAGCACTTGAAACAACTATATCAAGGACAAGCTAGGCACGAGCGTTTTGAAGTGTCTAAGGCTCTTTTTGCATGCAAGATGCAAGATGGAACACCTGTAGGAACTCACGTACTCAAAATGATTGGGTACGTTGAGAACCTTGAAAGACTAGGTTTTCCACTGAGCCAAGAATTGGCAACCGATGTTATCCTGCAATCGTTGCCGGAAGCATACAATCAATTCGTCATGAATTATAACATGAATGAAATTGATAAACCTTTGCCTGAGATTCTCAGCATGTTGAGAACTGCTGAACCAAATCTCAAGAAGAAAGTTAGTAATGTACTAATGGTCAAGAAGGACAAAGGTAAGCCTTGAGGCAAGGTAAGACCAAGCCAAAGGCAAGGCCAATTCATCCACTTCAAAGGGTAAAGGTAAAGTACCTAAGGAAGGGGCGCTTCCATTGCGATGAGGCTGGACCTTTCAGGCGGGCGCAAAGTCTACCTTGAGGAAGTAAAGAACAAGAGAAGTGGGACTTCTGCCTCAGGTATACACGTTATAGAAGTTAATCTATCTATTTCTTCTACATGGGTATTAGATATCGGATGTGCATCTCACATTTGTACTAATGTGCAGGGACTGAGAAATAGTAGAATAATGGCAAAGGGAAGTGGACCTACGAGGCAGGCAATGGCGCAAAGTTCTTCTTTATGGTAGGAACATATTCTTTGTCTTTGCCCACTTTGGGCTTATCTTAGAACTAGAGGAGTGCTTCTATGTACCGCATTAACAAAGAACATAATTTACGTATCTTGTTTAGACAAGAAAAACTTTTCTTTTATAATAAAGGACAAATGTTGTTCCATTTATTTAAATGAAATGTTCTATTGTAATGCACCACTTATGAATGGTCTCTATGTTCTAGATTTAGATAACCCAATTTATAACGTAAATACCAAACGGTTCAAATCGAATGATTTGAACTGCATATATCTTCCATCAGCTTCGCCTAGGTCACATAAATGAAAAAATATCCCAACTCCATAAAGATGGATTATTGGACTCATTTGATTTTGAATCATATGAGGTATCACGAGTCTTGTCTTTAGGAAAGATGACTAAAACTCCATTTAGTGGACATGGCGAGAGAGCGGACTTGTTAGGACTCATACATCTTGATGTATGTGGCCCTTTCAATGTCGAAGCGAGGAGGCTATAAGTACTTTATTACTTTCAGCGATGATGTGAGTAGATTTGGCTACTTATATTTGATGAGACATAAGTCGAATCCTTTGAAAAGTTCAAAGAATTCAAGAATGAAGTACAAAACCAACTTGGTAGCGATAAGCTACTTCGATCAGATCGAGGTGGTGAATACCTTAGTCAAGAGTTTCGTGATCACCTGGCTGAGTGTGGGATAATATCCCAACTCACTCCCCCTGGAACACCACAATGGAATGGTGTATCTGAGAGGAGAAATCGTACTCTATTAGATATGGTACGATCAATGATGAGCCAGACTGATCTACCTACTTCCTTTTGGGGTTTAGCTCTAGAGACAGCCGCTTTCACACTTAATCGCGTTCCATCAAAAGCCGTAGAAAAGACACCATATACGATATGGACCGGGAAGAGTCCCAAAATGTCTTTTATAAAGATTTGGGGTTGTGAAGCTTACGTTAGACGTCAAGTCTCAGATAAACTAGGACCCAAATCAGATAAGTGTTATTTTGTAGGATATCCCAAGGAAACTAAGGGATATTACTTTTACAATCCCACACTTGGCAAGGTGTTTGTTGCAGAAATGTTGTCTTTCTAGAAAGAGAATTTATTTCTAGAAATACTAGTGGGAGTAAAATTCATCTTGAAGAAGTTCAAGATGATGATAACACTAAGGCTTCGATGGAAAATGAACAGGCACCACAAAGTGTTGTGGATGAGGAATTTGTTGCCCAAAGAGTTGTGGAGCAAACACCTGTTCAAGTAGACCAACCTCTTCGTAGATCTAATAGGATCCGTCGTCAACCCGAGAGATATTCTTTTCTCTTGACTGACAACGGTGAAGTATTGCTTATCGATCTTGACGAGCCTACATCCTATCAAGAAGCTATGATGAGCCCAGATTCTGAGAAATGGCTAGAGGCCATGAGATCCGAAATGGAATCCATGTACACTAACCAAGTATGGACTTTGGTTGATCCACCTGAAGGGGTAAAACCCATTGGGTGTAAGTGGGTCTTTAAAGTAAAGACTGACATGGATGGTAATAAGCATACCTATAAAGGTAGATTGGTGGCTAAAGGATTCAAACAAATTCATGGTATTGACTATGAAGAAACCTTTTCACCAGTTGCGATGCTTAAATCCATTCGGATCATACTTGCTATTGCAGCCTACCATGATTATGAGATCTGGCAGATGGATGTCAAAACCGCTTTTCTGAATGGAAAGCTACTCGAGGATGTGTACATGACACAGCCTGAGGGTTTTGAAGATCCAAAGCATCCTGGAAAGGTATGCAAACTGCAAAGGTCCATTTATGGACTAAAGCAAGCCTCTCTGGAATCTTCGATTCGATGATGCAATCAAGGAGTTTGGTTTCATCAAGAATGAAGATGAACCTTGTGTCTACAAGAGAAATAGTGGGAGCACAGTTGTATTTCTTGTCTTGTATGTAGATGACATACTTCTCATCGGAAATGATATTCCCTCACTCCAGTCTGTGAAGATGTGGTTAGGGAATTGTTTCTCGATGAATGACTTAGGTGAAGCTGCCTATATTCTAGGCATCAAGATCTATAGATATAGATCTATAAGATTAGTTGGCCTAAGTCAGAGTACATACATTGTTAATGTGCTAGATCGTTTTGCTATGCAAAATTCTAAGAAAGGGTTTGTGCCTTTATCACATGGTGTGAGTCTTTCGAAGACTCAATGTCCCTCTTCTAAGGAGGAGAGAGATCGCATGGATAAGATCCCTTATGCATCTGCTATAGGGTCTATCATGTACGCCATGCTTTGTACTCGTCCTGACATCTCGTATGCTTTGAGTATGACGAGTAGATATTAGATCCGGTGAAAGTCAGCTGGATAGCATCAAAAATATTCTTAAGTACTTACGAAGAAGCGAAAGAATATTTCACGATATTGGAGGCAATGAGGAGCTAAGCGTAAAGGGTTACGATGCAAGCTTCCAAAGCAGACAAGGATGACTATAGATCGCAATCGTACATGTTTTGCTGAATGGTGGTGGTCGGAAGAGTTCAAGCAGGACACGATTCTTGATTCTACAAGCCGAGTATATTGCGATCACGATGCAAAGGAGGTCTGTTTGGCTCCGCAAGTTCATCAGGAACTTGGGGTAGTTCCTAGCATTGCAGATCCAATAGACCTCTATTGTGACAACAATGGGGCTATTGCACGCTAAGGAACCTCGATCACATCGGCCAAACACATCTTGCTGCGCTTCCATCTCATTCGAGATCATCGATAGAGGAGATGTGAGGATATCTGCAGTACCGAAGCTAACATCGCAGATCCATTGACCAAGGCTTTGCAGAGGAAGCATGATGGTCACACTAGGTCACTAGGTATTAGATATCATAGTGATTGGTACTAGTGCTAGTGGGAGATTGTTAGTTAAAGCCCTAGAACCAATCATGTGATGGTTGAATAGGGAACATTTTGTATCATATTCTATAAAGGCAAAGGATTGGTTATTATATTTACATCTTGCTTGTACCTAATTTAAATATAATAATGCCTAGAAAAGTAGGTTCTTATCTACGACATCAATTGGTTGATTATGAGAATTTGTAGAGAACACTTTCCTAAATGTTCTAGTCGAGTATTAATATGCAAGGGAAATATTAATACATAAAGACTAGCATGTAGGTCAATTGATGACTTGATCTCACAAGTCATGGATATATGATATCAAGTTGACACATGGGTATATATTGGATAATATATACTGAACTGACCCGCCATGAGAAAGTTTCATGGATCGTTATATGAGTGTCATAAACTTTCTCATGTGACTATTGGTATGAATAGTCCTTAGACCTGAAGTCACTATGGTTCCCTACATAAGGAGTTATGTACTTTGGTATCGTCAAACGTCACCCGTACATGGGTGGACCATAAAGCGATTCTTGGGTATGTAACAAATTATGCGGAGGGATGTGAGTGATGTAGATGGGATCTATCCCTTCCATATGGCCAGAGTGATATATCGGTGGGCCCCTTGATTGAGTAGAAAAACTACTAAGCATGGCCATGCTCGAATGAGTCAATATGAGATATTGAGCTCATTTGTTTGAGTTAGTTTACTCGAGGATCAGAAACACATAGATTGATCGAGGATGACACGGTCTATGCCTCATTGATCAATCGATATCAAGGATAGAAGGACACGGTCATATATTATAGTAGTCACGGAAAGGTTAGTCGGATCTTGACTTATCTCGTAACTTGGGTAGCAATGATGTATTGCTAGATCTCATTGCTTGTGTATCTAAAGAGTTTAGATCCCTTTGCCAGCGTTATGAGAGCCTATAAGTCACACACAAAGAGCATGATAATTAGAGGAATTAGAGTATTCTAGTTTGACTAGAATAATATGGGAATAAGCTTAAGTACAAAATGGTTTTTGGACTTTAAGCTTAATGAGAATTTTAGCTAATTGATTTAATGAGATTAATTCAATATGTTACCTTATTGATTTAATAAGATTAATTCAATATGATAACATAAGCTTAATTGAATTAATAAGATTAATTCAATATGATAACATAAGCTTAATTGAATTAATAAGATTAATTCAACATGCATGAATGCCACATAAGAATGCCACATAAGCATGCCACATAAGCATCCACCTAAGCTAGTTAAGGTGGAAGGAAACAAAATGGTTTTGTCTCCTTAAGTGGCCGGCCAAACAAGGATATGTCTCAATGCAATGGATTGCATTGAATGTGTGGAGGTGAAAGGGTTTTTCCAACCCTATAAAAGACACCCTAAGTGGCCGGCCAAATGGGGGATTGGCTTTGTTGTTGGTGGAAGCTTTGGTTGTGTTAGTGGTGAGAAAGCTTGGTGGAAGCTTTGGTTGTGTGGGTTTGTGAGTGTAGGCTAGCAAGAAGAGGAGTCTTCTTCTTCCTTTCTCCTTTTCCCTCTCTTCCTCTCCTTTAGGGACTTCTCTAGCAAGAAGTAAAGGAGAGCTCTTCTAGTTTTCCTTTTGTGAGACAAGAGCGTGCTCGTGTGGATACGTATAGAGGCACGGACACTTGAACGTGCTAAAGATCTAACAAACCGAAAGGAAAAGCGGGATTAACAAGGGCACGCAACAAAGGTAATCCTCTCCTATAAGATAGGTTTAGTTTAGAGAAATTTATTTTATACGAGTTTGCTTTCGCATGGATCACTTGGAAGGGATCCTATTTTCCGTTGCGCATATGCTATTTGGCATACGAGATTTCCCTACACTTTGAGTCTTCGAAAGACTCACACCATGTGACATCGGCAGAAATCCCTTCTTGGAATTCTGCATGGTAAACCATAGTAATACCGTGTCAATATATGTACTTTGACTTAGGCCAAGCAATCTCTTAGATTTATCTCTATAGATCTTGATGCCTAGAATACAGGCTGCTTCACCTAAGTCCTTTATTGAGAAACACTTCCCCAGCCAAGTCTTCACAGACTGTAGCGAAGGGATGTCATTCCCAATGAGTAGTATGTCATCCACATACAATACAAGGAAGACAACTGTGTTCCCATTAATCCTCTTGTAGACACAGGGTTCATCTTCATTCTTAATGAAACCAAACTATTTGATCGCATCATCGAATCGAAGATTCTAGCTCCGAGAAGCTTGCTTTAGCCCATAAATGGACCTTTGAAGCTTGCATACTTTGCCAGTATACTGTGGATCTACAAAACCCTCAGGTTGTGTCATGTATGTTAGGGCAATCAACCCATGCGATATGATTTTGATGTGTGTGGAAAAGGGTTTAAGTTAGGTTGAATGGATTTGATATGTGCATTGGAGTCTTGCAGGACTTAGTAATTCACACATGGAGCTTTGGCGAGTTTCACCAACTCATAACCTCGTGCTTGAGTCGGCGAAGGAGCATTGCAAAGCAGTGTGCTTGATGCATTCGAGGGACCGCGCGGCGAGATGACTGAAGCCTGACCAAGGAGCGGAACCGAGGGCAAGAGGCGAAGGAGCATTCTGGCCGTCGGCGATCTTTGCCAGGGACGTGTCCACGAATGAAGAGAGCTTCGGCGAGGGACTTCAAGTGAGATGAGAGAATGAGTGAATGTAAGTAGCTCATTAGGTGAACTTGGCCGAATGGCTAAGTGTCGGAGGCTCGACCAAAAGGGTTGAGGTTTACCCGACCGCTGGACGCTCAAACGGATGTAAAGTTTGAGTTTTACCCGGCATCAGTCGACTGCCATGACATGAAAGTCGACTGCTCCAAGTCGACAGTGACTCTACTAGTGTTCGAGTCTGGTTTATGTGCCATCAGTCGACTGCCATGGGTTGACAGTTGACTGTCGAGACCATCAGTCGACTGGTCACGAGGGTTTTGGGTATAGAATGGTGATAAGTTGAGTGCTCGCTTCCAACAATCGACTGTTATCTCCATCAGTTGACTGATGGGATGATTAGTCTACTGATGTGGGAGCCGTTGGATGAAATCCAATGTGGAAGAAGCCGTTATTGGGCAACTGCTACAAGAGCAGTCGACTGATTGGGACATCAATCGATTGCTAGTGGCCAACGGGAAGAAAACAACCTTCTCTATTTATAGAGAAGGTGTGGGCTTTTTGATGGTTAATGTTCATTCTCCAAACTATCATCCAAGTGCTCCACAAGTGTTAAACTCCTTCTTCTTGTTCTCTTACTTCAATCTTATTGTAAGAAGGAGTGTTGTGTTGTAAGAAGGTTTACCTCCACCTTGCTTTGGCTAAAGAGAGAAACCATATTGGATTGGTTTTGGAGTGATTCACCGGAGACGAATCGGACTGTGGATTAGCGGCGAGGCCTTGAATCACGTTATATCGTTTGTTCATTTCTTATTTCTTAGTCTTAATTGTTTTTATTCTAGCATTACATTTCCGCTTGCGCTAACCATAATTCGTAGACAATTAAGCGAGCAATTCCACCGTACGCGATTAAGGGCTATTCACCCCCTCTAGCCGGCCACCTACCTTCCAACAAGTGGTATCAGAGCCAAGGCGCTTGTCACCGGACTAACCGCCGCTACAAGAACAACAAATACGATGGCCGGCTCCAACATTCATCCACCAAAATTTTATGGTGAATTCTCTTGGTGGAAGAAGAGAATGGAGGTATTCTTTGAAACCGATTTCGATAATATGCTTATAATGGAAAACGGTTTTGAGATGCCTAGGGACGAAGAGGGTGAACGAATAGAGAAGTCAAGGTGGACTAAAAAGCAAAGGGAGGAGCACCTTGCAAATTCAAAGGCCAAGCACCACCTCTTCAACGTACTCCCCCAACAAGAGATCAAGCGCATTAGGGAGTGCTCAAGTGACAAGGAGATGTGGGAGAGATTGATGGAACTACATGAAGGCACTTCCGAGGCCAAGCTTGCAAGAAGAGATCTCCTTCGCTCCCTATTAAGCAACATCAAACTTGAAAAGGGAGAGAAGGTAAACTCTTTACATTCTAGGTTTAAAGAAATTTTGATTGGACTAACAAGTGTAGGAGAAAAACTCTCCAACCGGGACATGGTCATGAAGGCAATAGATGCCTTCCCTCAGTCATCAAGATGGAGATCAATGGTGGACTCTTTCTACATCTCCAAGAATCTAGAGATAACCACTCTAGAGGAATTCTTTTCCACCATGGAGTTGCATGAGACAGACAAGGCTTGAAGGGATAATTGAAGAACCAAGCATCAAGCCATCAAGGGGAGTGGCACTAGTAGCCAACAAGGGAAAGAAGAAGATGGAGGCTCCCTCCTCCTCCGATGAAGCATCCTCCTCATCCTCCATGAATAGCAATGAAGATGCTTATATGGTAAGAAAGGTAAGGCGTGCTTTAAGAAATTTAAAATTTAACAAATCTTATGATAGGAGAAGGCATAAGAGGAAGATAATTTGCTATAATTGCCAACAAGAGGGACATATAAGAGAGTGTCCTCTCTTGAACAAGAGCAAAGAAGAGAGGAGGAAGAAAGAGAAAAAGAAGAAGGGGAGAAAGAAAAAGGAAGAAGAGAAGAAGGCCAAGGAAAAGGGGAAGACCAAAGCACTAAAAGTAAGGACATGGGATGATCCTTCATCATCATCATCGGAGGAAGAAAATATTGGGTTTCCGGCACCGCGGCGAGTGTGTGTTCGAACATGTTTCGTAAACATGTGCACATCGGAAGGAATAAAATAATAAATCTAATTTATTACAACACACACATCATACGCATGCATAGTACAACATGTGTAGACATAACCGTAAATTATAATTTTGCAATAAAAGGAAATTTATACTACGTATACCTGACGTATCACGTGGAGCGGAAAAGACATCAACCGGAACGATTCTCGCTAGAATCGTCTCTATCCGTATCCACGCCGAGTATCTTCGGGATGACTTCACAAAGTCACGAGCCTCGTCTTCGTACGGGTTACTAGCCTCGTGTTGAAGACGATGTGATCGAGAGAAGATCACGATCCGAATCAAAATTCGGATCCAAAATGAGTCCTCAAAAACTCGCTTCTCCGGAGAGGTATTCATCAACCGTTTGACGAATCCTTCATCCTCCACCTATGAGGATTATCGGAGATCAAATCCCCGGTAAGGCTACCGCTGTCGGAGCTCCAAACGTCGTCCAAATGACGCTTCGACAAGAAGGAAACAAACTGTCCAGAAAATTGGACAGCTTTGGTGGAGGAGTTAGCGCCAGCCAAAGGGAAGAGGACCGGCTAGTCCTTGGTCACCGGAGCCAAGGAGGGTCGCCGGAGGATCACCGGCAGCAGCAAGTGGCCGGCGGCAGCAGGTGGTTGTCCGGCGGCAAGGAGGTGGCAGCAGCTCCATGAAGTTGGCGGCAACACCATGTTGGGCGGCAACAACAAAAGAGGAGCTAGGGTTTTTGGGCGGCAACTCAATGGCTTATTCCCTTTGGTTTTGGAAAAACCCTTAAGCCTTGTTTTTATAGAGAACACATTCTCCTAACGGTTATTGGTTCATAACCAAAACCCGTTAACCCGCTCCAATAACTTAAGTTAAAATAAACCAAACCGATTTGGTCTATTTTAAGTTAAAACGAACCGAACCAACTTTGGTTCATTCGTTTAAAACAAACCAAACCACTTTGGTTTATTCTCGACCATTGGATTAGAACCAAATCAATTTGGTTCATCCATCGTGTCTTCATAAGACACGGCCCATCCACGCTTCCATTGCGACTGAAACGATTTCATGCTCACTCCATGTTTGATCCAACCAAATCTTGTTTCTCTCGGTCTGAGAATCTCATTCTCAAGCTCGTTTTAAATCCTTTGGATTACGCTCGTTGTGCATGTGACCAAATAG
This sequence comes from Wurfbainia villosa, assembly GCA_025175895.1. Lineage (NCBI taxonomy): Eukaryota > Viridiplantae > Streptophyta > Magnoliopsida > Zingiberales > Zingiberaceae > Wurfbainia > Wurfbainia villosa. The sequence goes on along the minus strand of CM045990.1, from coordinate 115,405,435 downwards.
GTTCTCGGTTTATGTTGCCCGTCTATAATTAACCATTAATTATAGAACGATCATGAGTGGCACCTAGTAGTACATCATGATCCCCAATTAATCAAAAAGATCAACAGTTGATCCAGAACTATTTCTGAAACCCTTCAGCAGCTCGAATGAATCGTGCCCCATTCCCTTTACATTTCTTATACTCACTTGGTTCAGGAATGATCTATAGTGTCAGTCCCCACTAGGTTGACTACGTCACATCTAGCCCAAGTATCATTTCCTCGTCCTATGGATTCTTGTTACTGCACATGTATCGAAGAGTACCTTACTCTAAACATGTAATGCTTTGGCCAAAGACTTTAGTAACAATCCGACGAGAGGCCATGGGTATACATCTCCTCGCAAGGAGTGGTGAATCCTTTATAGGCTATTCAAACACCTTCGATCACTTCGATTTATACCCAATCATCCCGGGTCCACATCTCCTCAGAGATGCTTGCTTAAGATGTCAAAGCATAAGTCTTTATGATCAAGATGACTTGAATACCGCAAGTTAAAGGAACATCGCACTTAAGCTGCAGTAAGAACTTCATTGACATATCTATATATGCAGAGAACCATATGAAGTCTTATGACTGGTCACTCCAATGAACTAGTTACCATAACTAGCATCCACGATTAACTCTGGACATCACAATGTCTCCAGCTAGTGAGAATCAGCTGCTTGGATACACCAAGGAGTATACCTCGTGCTAGTCTCGACAGAATTGATGGTGTCCAAATCCATCAATTCATCGACTAGGGATAATTCCGATACATCACAATTACACATGTAGAGATACTCACTAGTTGTGATCCAATCACAAATTCTCTCATGCTGTGAATCGTATCGTGGATATTCAGTAAATGAGTTTAAGATCTAATCAAATACATGAAAACATTTATACTCAAATAGTGAATCTTCATTTATCATATAAATGGTTCAAACATAAGGCGATTGCCTTAGGACATCTCTCATATATTACTAACAAACTCCCACTTGGCCTAATGACAATCGCTATGGTATCCAATACCATAGGCTCTAACATGACCCTCAAACTTACTTTGAGGTAATGCCTTAGTCAAAGGATTCGCTAAGTTCCTTTCAGTGGGGATTTTCTCGATTTGTATTTCCTTCCTACTAATGATCTCTCTGATCAGATGATAGCGACGAAGCACATATTTGGATCATTGATGAGACCACATCAAGTTCAGAGATGAACTTCTTGATCTAAACCGCTTCCTTTGCTGCTTCCAAAGCTACAATGTATTCTACCTTAGTGGCAGAATCCGCTATAGTGTCAAGCTTGGAACCTTTCCAACTTATTCTGCCTCCATTCTAGGTGAATACATACCCAAACTGAGACATGGAATCATCTTTCTCTGTCTGGAGCTGGTATCCGTATACCCACGTATCACCATGTCCCCTTCTCCATATATTAGGAACACATCCTTAGTTCTTCTTAAGTACTTAAGGATTGTCTTAACAGCCACCCAATGATCCATTCCTGGATCAGACTGGTATCTACTCGTGACACTCAGAGCATACGATACATCGGGCCTCGTACATAACATAACATACATGATAGATCCTATTGCGGATGCATAGGGAATCTTACTCATGCAAATCCTCTCGTCTTCTGTGCGCGGACACATAGACTTCGAAAGGTGTACCCCATGCCTGATGGGTAGGAAACCTTTCTTGGATTCCGACATGCTAAACCTCTTTAGCACTCGGTCTATATATGTAAACTGCAAAAGACCAAGCAACCGTTTCGATCTATCTCTATAGATCTTAATCCTGAGGATGTAGGTTGCTTCTCCCAGGTCTTTCATGGAGAATGTCTTGGACAACTAAATCTTAACTGACTGTAAGACTGAAACATCGTTTCCTGTAAGTAATATGTCATCGACATATAATACTAGGACACGACTGCACTCCCACTAACCTTCTTGTACACACAAGGTTCGTCTGGATTTTGTGAGAAATCAAACTTTTTGATTGTCTCATCAAAACGGATATTCCAGCTCCTGGATGCTTGCTTCAATCCATATATGGATCGTCGCAATTTGCATACCTTGGTTTTATCAACCGATGTGAAACCCTCAGGCTGTATCATATACACATCCTCGAGCAGGTTTCCATTAAGGAAAGCTATTTTCACATCCATCTGCCATATCTCATAATCATAATGAGCCGCTATGGCCAGGAGCATCCGAATGGATTTAAGCATAGCTACAGGCGATTAGGATTCGTCATAATCAACACCTTGTTTTTGACGATATCCTTTCGCCACTAATCTAGCCTTATAGGTTACATTACCATCCTTGTCGGTTTTCTTCTTGAAAACCCACTTGCACCCTATAGGCTTGATGCCTTCAGGTGGGTTAACCAAGTTCCAAACTTGGTTTTCATACATGGAATCCATTTCTGACTTCATGGCATCAATCCACTTATCCCTTTCTGAACTTGTCAACACTTCTTCATAACTGGTAGGCTCCTCATCATCAATGAGTAACACGTCGTTCGATTCACTTACGAGAAATCCATATCTCTCAGGAATATTGCGTGTTCTATCAGATTTACGAAGATGTGATGTTTCAATAGGTCCAGCCGATTGCTCATCACTATGAGTTGTCGGCTGTTGTGCTTCACCAGGTATCTCATCAATGTCTATTTGAGTTTCTCGAGCCTCCTCAAGCTCGACGACACTCCCACTGTTTTCTTGCAAGAGAAACTCTTTCTCTAGAAACAACATGCCTTGAAACAAACATCTTTTGTTCCACAGGATGATAGAATTGGTAACCCCTTGTTTCCTTAGGGTATCCAATAAATAGATATTTATTAGACTTAGCATCCAATTTGTCTGATATAGTCCTTCACATAAGCAGGACAACCCCATATCTTCAAGTAAGATACATGAGGTTTCTTACCATTCCATATCTCATATGGAGTAGTAGAGACTACCTTGGTTGACATTCTGTTTAACAAGTAAACAGCTGTCTGAAGTGCATAGCCCCAAAAGGACTTGGGAAGATTCGCATGATTCATCATTGACCTGACCATGTCCAACAAGGTTCGATTACGCCTCTCAGATACACCATTATGCTGTGGTGTGTATGGCGAAGTCCATTGAGACAATATACCATTGTCTCTTAGATAATCAAGAAACTCTTGACTTAAGTATTCACCACCTCGATCCGATCGAAGTATTTTAATACTCTTGTCATGTTGTTTCTACTTCATTTCTGAATTCTTTGATCCTTTCAAAGGCTTCAGACTCGTGTTTCATCAAGAACACATACCTAAACCGTGAGTGATCATCGGTGAAGGTATTGAAGTAGCTATAGCTGTAGGATCGAAATGAGCGCTAGAGGGGTGGGTGAATAGAGTAAAACGGTTTTTCTTTTCTTTTGTTGTAAAAACGATAAGTGAGAGATAAACGCAGTGAAAAAGAGATGGACACAGGGAGTTTTACTTGGTTCATAGCCAACTGGCTGCTAATCCAAGGCCCTAATGGTCCTAGACCACGTACAGAGGGCAATCACTAAAACACTCCTCGTTGGAGGTAGGAGTTACGATTACAAAACTTTCGACAAAAACACAAGGATGAGAGACAAACCCCTCTCTCCTTTTTGATATAAAAGCTCGAAAAACACAACTTAAATTAATCGACTAAAACGATTACCAACACTTTGACGGTGAAGCTTCGTGTTGACAGCACTTCGTTGTAGTAGCGTCGTCGTAGAAGAGCGGCGTTGTGGAGGCGTTTGAGAGCTTTGTAATAATTGTTGTATCTAAGATGTGAAGCACCCCCCTCTATTTGAAGCCTTGTCCGCCCACTTGAGATCCGGCCACCTCACCACCAATTGAGGGATAAGTTTCCACCTTGCTTTTGACCGGCCACCTCACCAAGATTTGGGGGATAAGTTGCCACCTTGCTTTTAGTTCCTTTTGCCCATTTTCAGGATACTTTAGTTATTTAATTTTATTTCAATTCGAGTTCTAATTTTAATTCGAAATTCGAATTCTAATTTTAATTCGAATTAGAGTAACTTCGAATTCAAACAAGGGTTAGCTCAAAGCAATATGTAGAAATATTAAATGTGATGGATTTAGATGGTTCTAACCATCCGATCTCGACTTAGACTTTCATGGAAAGTTTTGGGTCGGATTGTCGCTTAAGATCAACTCCTAAACGGAGGATCCGACCTCACTTATGCTCGTCGGACACGAGTCTTACCTTGCACTTACTGTGTCGCAGATCTCCAACTCAAGCTTAACCTGTTTCTGCACACTCAAGTAGACTCATGAGATAACAAAATAGACTTAACCTTGTGTCTTTGTTATAATCAAAACACAGGTTCGATTTCGGTGCCTCACTGCACCAACAATCTCCCCCTTTTTGATCTATGGCAAAAACACACAAAGTTAAGGAAAATAAGTGCATGAAACAGTAAAGACATGAAGCAAAAGTAAGAGTAGTAAAAATATTTCTCAAGTTCTCCCCTTAGAGGAACCCTCCCCCTTGACCGAGGGTGAGTACTTGAAAAAGACTTTTAGTTCTCCAAACACAAAACATAACGAGTTAAGTAAATGGCATTACTTAACTTAGGCTCCTTAGAGTCAAAAATAAGTGCAAGTTAAGTAATCAAAAGTTAAGTCAAAAGGTTAATTATTCAAAATGTTTAACTTTTGATTTCTTAACTTGGGCCTTTAAAGTTTTCAATTCCGAAGAGTTGAAACCTAAACCTTACTCCCCCTTAACTTAGGCCAGAATCAAAGTTTTAAGTTAAGTTATCAAATTCAAAAATTTGAATTTATTGAACCTTAACTTTGGCCTTTTCTCCCCCTTTTGACATAAATTAAGAAAAAAGTGGGGGTGGGGGGGGGGGGGGTGGGGGAGGGGGTTTAAAAAAACCCTAAGTCCAAGCATGATGATTTTGAAAATAGTATGTGAAAATAATTCATCTAAATGTTCAACTCTAGTTTGACTTGATTGAAATGATATTATCAACAAGTCCTGATTAGAGTTGGTTAATATTAGTTGCATATTTATACTCCGAGGTTCATATTGACGCACTTGATCTACATCTTGGAACCTGGAGTAGGGTCCTAACATCTCACGCCGTTTTAGGTGGCTTAATACACAAACACATTAACCCTATGTGTTGTGAGATGTGTTGGCTCCTTAAATCTATAGGATCATGATATCTAGGGGAAGTCCTAAACTAGTTCCATTTGCATAAAGAAAAAAAATGAGAAAAATAAAATTCGAAAATAAAATTTTTTAAAATAGCATTTGAAAACTTTTGCTAACCTATTCTATTACGCACAAGCCCAATTTTCGTCTCAAGAGACTAAATTCGGCTTCGGGTAGTGGTTTAGTAAATAGGTCTGCTAGGTTAGACTTCGAGTCAACATATTTGAGTTGTATGGAGCCATTGGCTACATGTTCTCGAATGAAATGGTGTTTTACCTCTATATGCTTTGTTCTTGAATGACATATAGGGTTCTTAGTTAGATTTATCGAACTTATGTTGTCTACAAAAATTTTAGTTTTGGTGAAGTCCAACCTAAGGTCTCGGAGAGTGTGCTTCATCCAAAGAAGATGAGTTACACACTCACCTATCGCAACGTATTCGGCTTCGGTGGTAGATAAGGCAACACAATGTTGCTTCCTACTGCACCAACTCACTAGACTCGAGCCGAGTAGTTGACAACAACCACTCGTGCTCTTTCTATCGAGTTTACTACCGGCATAATCTGAATCGGAGTAGCCGATTAGTTCGAACTCCGTAGATCTAGGGTACCAAATACCAACGTTAAGTGTACCCTTAAGATATCTAAGGATACGCTTAACTAGGGTTAGGTGAGACTCCTTAGCACAGGTTTGAAACCTGACACACATACTTACTGCGAATAGGATGTCGGGTCGACTCGCAATTAAGTATAGGAGACTTCCTATCGTGCTCTTATAGTACTTTAAGTCAATGGACTTACTTTCTCGGTCTTCTCCTATGTTAACATTAATCGCCATTGGGGTGTTTATTATCTTAGCGTCTTGCATTCCAAATCTTTTAATTAACTCCTTAGTGTATTTTTGTTGATATAGGTATATACCATCCTTAGTTTGTTTAATTTGTAGACCTAAAAGAAACTTAACTTTCGCCTACCAAGTTCATTTGAACTCACTTTCCATGAGTGAAAGCGAACTCGTTTAGTAAGGCTGAGTTAGAGGTTCCAAAAATTATATCGTCTCGTAAATTTGAGCTATGAATATTTCTTTACCTAAGGTTTTTCTGAAGAGAGTTGGGTCAACTAAGCCTTGGTTAAACCCTTTTGACTTAAGATGGATTGAAAGTCTCTCGTACCAAGCTCGAGGAGCTTGTTTAAGTCCATAGAGAGCTTTCTTAAGTTTTAGAACATGGTCGGGTTTATCTAGATTTTCGAATCCGGGGGGTTGGCTAACATAAACTTCTTCTTTAATGTATCCATTTAGGAATGCCGACTTAACATCCATTTGAAACAGCTTAAATCATCGATGTGCGGCATAAGCTAGCAACATTCGAATGGATTCGAGTCTAGCTACTGGGGCATAGGTTTCGTCGTAATCTAAGCCTTCGACTTGACTAAACCCTTTGGCGACTAACCTAGCCTTGTTTCTAACTACTTCACCTTTATCATCAAGCTTATTTCGAAACACCCACCTTGTTCCAATTATCGTTTTGTCTTTAGGTGGTGGTACTAATTCCCACACTTCATTCCTAGTAAATTGAGCTAGCTCTTCTTGCATTGCAATAATCCAATCGGGATCAAGAAGAGCTTGTTCAATTGATTTGGGTTCTATCTTTGAAATTAAGGAAATTTGACTAAGGTTCCTATAGGATGCTCTAGTTCAAACTCCTAGATTAGGATCTCCTATCACTTGATCGATAGGGTGGTTAGTCTGAATCCTAGATTGGGTTGGGTTTGTGTCACATAATGCTTGATCAATGGGGTGACTTGGTTGAACACTAGTTTGACTCGGATCACTTGTCACTTGGTCGACAAGAGAAGTTGGTTGATGTAGATTAGACTCGATCTCAGGGTCGGAGACGAGTTTGGTATCAGTGGGCTCAACACTTGGGGTCATTAAGGGTTTTGTAGGTTCGGGTACTTCATCGAACACTACATTAATAGTCTCTTCGACTTTAAGGGTATCGTGGTTATATACCCTATAGGCCCTACTCGTGGTTGAGTATCCTAAGAAGATTCCGGTGGAGGTTTTGGATTTGAATTTCCCTAGGTGGTTCTTAGTGTTTAAGATATGTACTTTACATCCAAATACCCTAAAGTACTTATGTTGGGTACTTTATTGTGATAAATCTCGTACGAGGTCTTAAGGTGCCTCTTTACCATAAGGATCCTATTCTGGACATAGCAAGCCGTGCTAATGGCTTCTGCCCAAAACCTATCGGGTAGGTCGTATTCGTTCAACATGGTCCTAGCAGCTTCTTGTAGAGTTCGGTTTTTCCGCTCCACTAGGCCATTTTGTTGAGGGGTCCTAGGGCAAGAGAATTCATGGTGGTATTCGTTTAGGTTACAGAAGTCGGTGAACCTTTGATTTTCGAATTCACCACCATGATCGCTTCTAAGTCTTTTAACCTTAAGGTTTTTTTGATTCTCGATTAATTTGAATAGATTGATTAATTGATCTAGGGTATCATTTTTATGTTTGATGAACCTAACCTGTAAACTGAGTAGTAAATCAATTATGACTAAGCAATATTGACTTCTATTGAGTGACTTGGCTCCATGTGAATCGAATAGATCCATATGCAGGAGCTCAAGTACACTTGAGGTTCGTTCTTGGTTAGTTAACTTGTGTTGTGTCCTAGGTTGTTTTCCTTGTTGACAAGCATTACAAATTTTATTAACCAAATTGTTGAGGTTGGGTAAGCCTCTGACTAAGCCACTCTGACTCATCTTGTGGACGAGTCTTGGGTGCAGTGGACCGTCGTCGGTGCCACAACCATGATTCCTCTTCCTGTGTCATAAGACATTTGGCTGAGGATTTGATTAAGTTAATTGTATAAATGTTATTTGTCCTAGTTCCTTTGAGTATTGTTTTAGCTGTTTTATTTGTTTTAATTACACATTCATTTTCTAAAAATATGACCTTATAGTTATTGTCACATAATCGGCTTACGCTAAGCAGGTTATATTCAAAATTCTCTACAAGCAATACATTTTTAATAACAAAATTCGAGTTAAGCTCGATATCACCTGATCCGATGATTTTGAGCTTGCCGTTATTCCTAAAGGCTACCGATCCTTGTCGTTTGAATTGAAGCTTTGTGAATTTGAGTTGATCCCCGGTCATGTGTCGAGAGCAACCGCTGTCCAACATCCATTGATCCTACACACAAGGTGGTTGGATTGGATGTTAGATTTTTTTTTTAAAAAAAAAATATTGGTTGTAAGTTGTTAAACCTAGGTCATCTCACCTGTGTCTATATGATCAAGCATGTTATACTTATGTGTTTTTTGTGAGATGACTTCCAATTAAGTTGATTAAGTGCATTTAGGTTCAAGTAATTTTATGTTAGATTTGGATTTGACCCTAGGCTTGTCAAGTTTACCTTTTCAAGATCATGACTTCCAGGTCGTGGCGAAGCACAGGGGCCTTCTTTTATCGGATCATCGACCACTTCCTTAGACAAAGCCATTTTCAAGAAAATGATGACTTGACTCACCTAAGACTATTTCCTAGTCTAACTGGTTATTTTTGAAAAGAGGCTCCCGAGGCTCAATCTTTTGAAGGATTTTAGTTGGTTATGTCGTGTTCTAAGTGAGTTCACAAGTTTTAAAAAATTCTAAGCATGCAATTTCTAAGTTAAAGCACAAACATGTTTTGTCTTGTCTCCCTAGGACCGTTGAATCGGTTCGGTCTATCCACATAGTGGATTTGGTCCTTAGGAACCCGATGCAGGTTGGATCCTAGAGTTGAAATCAAAAAGTTCTTAGGGACCCATGCTTGGACATGTTTCCTATGTCGACTTACAATCGACATATACGACCTATTAGTCGTGTTTGAGTTAAACCCTAGTCCAGCCTTATTGTACACGGCCCTTTGAGATCGAAGTAAGAGGTCAAGTCCTTTGGATCCCGAAGTGAACCTTTCCAACGTGTTCCTAAGATCTTCAACTTGACTTTTCAAGAGAGTTCTCAACTTGAGCTTTTCACTCGAGTTGGGTCCTCTTCTCGAACTTGACCAGTCGAAGAGGTTAGGGAGACCTTGTGTTTGAGGAGTTTGACCTCCTCAACCAGGGTCTCGACCTTGGACTCGGACTTAACTAATTTCCTAGACAAAAACCTAACCGTATTATGTAAAGTATTAAATAAAGTTCGACTCACTTTAAGGGTATCTTTTGAGCAGGATGCGTGTCAGTGGCTTGACTTGAAGGTAACCGTGGTTCGAGTCATCCTCGAGTTCGACTCAAGTTCGAGTTCGGTCTCTCGTGTATGACTCAATCGATTTCGCCATGAAGGCGTGGTCTTCGTCTTCTTGGATGGCCTTCTTCTCATGTCGCGTTGAGGGCCTTCTTGTGCTTAGGTGCTTGGTGGTTGAGCTTGGGGCACTCGGACTTGATATGTCCAAACCTGTTACACTCATAACACCTAATATTAGAACTTTTAGGCTTACCTTGGTTGGGTCGAGTCGTGGTTCGCTTTCGTTCCTTGGCTATCCTTCGAGCTAGGTTCATTAGTTCGGCAGTCAACTCCGGGTCAACTTCTTCTTCGGACTCGTCTTCCTCCTTGGTTGGTGGTGGCTTGCTTGCAATTTTCTTCTTCTTTGAACCTGCAAACAAGGCTATACCCCTCTCGGGTTCCGAGTTGGACTGCTCATGTAATTCGAAATCTGAGAATAATTCGTCTATTCTAACTTTAGCTAGGTCCTTAGATACCTTGTAGGCATCGGCCATGGATGCCCACAAGGTGGTCCTAGGGAAAGAATTTAGAACATACCTGATTAGATCTTGGTTTTCGACTTTCTGTCCTATTGAATGCAGCTGGTTGACTATGTCCTGGACGCGGGCGTGCAATTGTGTTGTCGTCTCGTGTTCCTGCATTTTTAGTGTGTACAATTTATTGAACAACAAATCGCGTTTGCAAACCTTAGCTTGATCCGATCCTTCGTGTAACTCGATCAGCCTCGTCCAGAGATCTCTTGCGCTGATGAAGGGTCCGACTCGGTTCAGCTCCTCCTTGGATAGCCCGCACTGCAGGATTTGAGTCGCCTTTGCATCTGCCTTGACTTGTCGTTTAGTGGTAATGGACCACTGATTGTAATCCAAGGATTCACCTTCTTCATTAGTAGGAAGGGTGAACCCGGTTTGGATCACAATCCACATCTCTATTTGGGTTTTTAGGAAGCACTCCATCCGACCTTTCTAGTAACGGAAATCGTCACCGTTGTAAAACGGTGGTCGGACGGTGCTAAAACCCTCGAGATGGGCCATTAACACGAAATGGTAAGAAGAGGAAAAAAAGAAAAAACACACAGACAACAAAGGTCCCAAGACTTGCGTCTTGGATTAGTAGTGCGGAAAGAAGAAAAGATAAATAAATCAATCAATAGATTAACTGATTAGAAAATTAATTTTAATTCTGTAAAAAAGATTAATTAATTAATTAATTTCGAAAATTAATTAAAAACTATTTTGTAGAAAAAAAATCTAATGTTGAAATTAAGTAAAAAAATATTGAAAAACCAAACTTATATTCTAGACAAGATTTAAAAATTAAAATAAGTTTTTAATTGATTAAATTTGAAAATTAATTGAAAATCTATTTTAGTGGAAATAAGATTTAATTCAATGCTAAGATTAACGAGAAAACTTTATAAAACGAAATATAAAGATTTTAGGGTTTGAAAAATTCAAGTGTTTTAAAAAAAATATGAAAGAATTTTTAATTCTGGGAAAAACTAATTTTAATCAGTAATAGAATTAAAAAATCATAATTAAGAGTTTTTTTTGTTAGGATGATCAAAAGAAAGATTAAAAGCGATAAAATTATATTAAAGAAAAGTCTGAAAAAAAAAATTTAGAAAAATTAAAAAAACACACAAAAATTAACGTAGACAGAAACAAAGGAAACAAAAGAAATAAAAATTACTCAAATTGGTGGTTTCACCAAATTTGAGTGCCCCCTGCTCTGATACCAATTGTAGGATCGAAATGAGCGCTAGAGGGGGTGAATAGCAAAATGGTTTTCTTTTCTTTTGTTGTAAAAGCGATAAGTGAGAGATAAAGCATGTGAAAAGAGATGGACACAAGGAGTTTTACTTGGTTCACACCAACCTACGCTAATCCAAGACCCTAATGGTCCTAGACCACGTATGGAGGGCAATCACTAAAACACTCCTCCTCGTTGGAGGTAGGAGTTACGATTACAAAACTTTCGACAAAAACACAAGGATGAGAGACAAACCCCCTCTCCTTTTTGATATAAAGCTCGAAAAACACAACTTAAATTAATCGACTAAAATGATTACCAACACTTTAACGGTGAATCTTCGTGTTGGCAGCACTTCGTTGTAGTAGCGTGGAGGCGTTTGAGAGCTTTGTAATAATTGTTGTATCTAAGATGTGAAGCACCCCTCTATTTGAAGCCTTGTCCACTTGAGATCCGCCACCTCACCACCAATTGAGGGATAAGTTTCCACCTTGCTTTTGACCGGCCACCTCACCAAGATTTGGGGGATAAGTTGCCACCTTGCTTTTAGTTCCTTTTGCCCATTTTCAGGATACTTTAGTTATTTAATTTTATTTCAATTCGAGTAAATTCGAATTCTAATTTTAATTCGAATTAGAGTAACTTCGAATTCAGACAAGGGTTAGCTCAAAGCAATATGTAGAAATATTAAATGTGATGGATTTAGATGGTTTCTAACCATCCGATCTCGACTTAGACTTTCATGGAAAGTTTTGGGTCGGATTGTCGCCTAAGATCAACTCCTAAACGGAGGATCCGACCTCACTTACGCTCATCGGACACGAGTCTTACCTTGCACTTACTGTGTCGCAGATCTCCAACTCAAGCTTAACCTGTTTCTGCACACTCAAGTAGACTCATGAGATAACAAAATAGACTTAACCTTGTGTCTTTGTTATAATCAAAACACAGGTTCGATTTCGGTGCCTCACTGCACCAACAATAGCCTCCTAAAGCTTGAGTTGACATAGGTCCACATACATCAGTATGTATTAGACCTAGTAACTCTCTCACTCGTTCACCTTTTCCGGTAAAAGGTAACTTAGTCATCTTGCCTTTTAAGCATGATTCGCATGTATCGTATGAATCCAATTCAAACGATTCCATAATTCCACATCGGTGTAATTCGGACATGCGTTTCTTGCTTGCATGGCCAAGACGACAATGCCACATGTAGGAGTCTAATTGATTATCCTTTCGAGCACGCTTGTTGCTCTCTTCGATATTGAAAATGTCACTGGATACGTCCAACGTATAAATACCATTGCTTAAAATTCCAGTCCCAAAAAGAACTCCATTCAAAGTTATGTAACAACAATTGTTACTAAAAGTCAAATGGTACCCATTTCTATTTAAACAAGAAATAGAAATGATGTTCTTTATCAACGAAGGAACATAAAAGCAATTTTCCAGTTCTAAGACAAGTCCTGCAGGGAGTTTCAACAAATACATTCCGATGACGAGTGTAGCAACCTTTGCTCCATTCCCAACACGTAAATTTGACTCTCCCTTGACGAGTCTTCTTCTATTCCTTAGCCCAGTATCCAATACCCAAGTGTTTAAAGAAATAGAATGACAATCAATAACGAAGATATCTGAAGAAGATGGGGCATCCGATGCCTTATTCATCTTCACTTACTCAAGATAAATCTTGCAATTTCTTCGCCAATGGCCCTCCTTGCCATAATGATGGCAAGTGCCCTTTTGAGCTGGTTCTGCCTTTTTAGCCTTTTTCTTCCCCTTCTGCTATTCCTTTGACTTCCTCTTAGAACCTTTCTTCGATGAATCAACTTACAGCACCGTCCCCTGCTCATGCTTCACAGAAGACTCCACAGTCTTCAGCATGTTGAGCAGTACCACAGATGAACCTTCTTGCATCTCAGAGGCGAAGAGGATCTTGGAGACTTCGAACCTTTCAAATCTCACATGCTCATCAACCAACTCATAAAGATGAAAGACTATGGTATGAGCATCCATATGCTCATGCTGCTTCCGCAGCTCAGGTACCATCGTGGCTGTCACGCCCCGAAGGAGACCCCACCAGACGAAAATCCGGCAGCATCTCCCTTGTACGGGTGACAATCCCAATTTACATACAAGGCCTACACGGCCGCTATACATCGGTCAACACGACCGGAATCCATACTCACACGCAGTTATATAGATTGGCCTCAGGCCATCAACCAAAATAAAGGATAAGCAGTCTACCATAAATCGACTTACCCCTTCTGCCAACTGGGCAGGAATACTCACCAAAATCAATCAAACCAAAATCCGAATAAGGTCTATAAGGACACCAAAAAAAATCCAAATACAAAATCAATCTCCAAACCTATACATGTCCTCTAACCAAAATATCCAAACCATAAAGCAAATATCCAAAAATAAAACATCTACGACGAGTGGGGGGTCCGGCAGCTGCACTCTCCTGACAGCTTCATCCTGAAATAGATATAAACCAACGGGGTGAGTTCAAAGAACTCTGCGGGTATAGTAGATATGCAAAATCAGGTATAGCTAACAATAAAAATATCATGCCAGTACAGTCTCACATAAATAGGGTATGCAAGCAAGAAATACAAAATGGATGCCTTACGAATCTCCTACACTGATATAGGAGCATGTGCCTGACTAGAAGTAATAGAGTCCTGACCATATATAAACATGTATCCTGTATGCATGACAATCATATGCACATCCAAGGCATCAATACAATAATGCAGCAAACACAATACAAAATGCAATCAGTGCAAAATGCATGTCGTGCCAATGACATGGTCACCCCTGACGCCAGTCAGCCGCCTCACACGCAATGGTGAAGCCGAGTGGGTAGGGCTATGACAACTGTGCACTCTGCCATCACTGCTCCTGAGTGACCGAGTGGACGAGGATCTTGAGTACACCTATCCTCCCTGCCCCAAACATAGTGGGGAGCTAAGCTCTCATCTCCGGTGTCATAGACTGGGAGGGATCCCTGCCCGCTACCACGCTGCCTCATCGCTACCCATGAGCGGCCCAGCGGAGCCTGACAGAGCAACTGCACACACCCTCCTGATGTACCACTAACCCATGAGTGGCAGTGTGTGCAGGCCATGTAACTAGCTGCGGGCTCAACAATAATGGAACCCCGTCCAGCTAGCATGCAATCATGCGAAAATGGTGCATGATACTAAAGCATGTAAATCCTACTCATAATATACCTATCCGAATGATATGTACAACCAATATGTACATATCCCTAATCCACATACTATGATCCAAATCAAACAGGTAAATATAATCATATCCTATCACATGCATGTATCTAGTAGGCACCAAAAACATACTAGGCATATAAACATGAAAAATTATTGTAAGCTATCCTAACTAGCATATCAATTTGACTTAATCTAAACGTTAAGTCAAAATACCCGCCTGAATATATATCCGCAAGAAGAAAGATAAATCGCATTTGGGGACACGCCTCGTAATCAAAACTCGCATATAACGTAATTATAGTCAAGCACAAAATATACAATTCAACAACAAATCGAATAATTAATCGATTTCTTTCATAACCCTATTAACCCAAACTAATTTCCAATCCTTGCCCACAAATATCCATACAATTAATTTAGCCCAATTAATTCCAAATCAATTAACCTAATTCATCACTTACAAAGATATCCTCAAGATCAAACAATATCACCCAAATCCCATATCCTCCGAACCATACCGATCAACCGAATAACTCCGGAATCAACCCAAATCGACCAATCAAGCTCACCCGCCCTAGAAATTTCATCCACAGCCGATACCCCCAACCCTAACCACACGACACCCTCCAAATCAAACCCTTATAGCCTCTCTCAGCCGTCCCCAATTCCTTGCTACCCTAATCACTGCCCCCCCAAATCAACTAGCCGAAAAACTAAGTACTTACCGAAAACTCCACTCTCACCTGCGACACCAAGGGAGCTCGCACGGAAGGCAAGCGGTTCTTGTGCTTACAAAGGGCGATCGGGCGAGGACTCGGGTGGGCTGCGACACGGCAGAGTAGCCGACGGCTTGGGCCCCGGGAAGGTGGCCGCCACTGTCGGAGGGATGGCCGACCATGAGACACAGAGCAAGGCGCGGTGGAGGAAAGAAAAGAGGGCGTCGGCCGGCGAAAGACAGACGCGTCGGGGCGGCGGCGGTGCTCGCGTCGGGCGGCGTCGGTAGCGCGGCGTCGGATTCGGCGATGGAGAGATCGTCGGCAGAGAGAAAAAAAAAAGGCTCGGGGAAGTAGAACTCGCGCGAGGAGAAATTGCCGAAGGAGTTAGTGGTGGGGAAAAGAAAAAAAATAGAAAAAGAAATAAAACTTAGGGTTTCCGGGTTAGGTTAATACCCCTTAAATAAAGTCTATCTATTTTATCCCCGTAAAAATCTCGTACGGAGTCCGTTTAATTCCAGAAAAAATCCAGAAAAATTCCTAAAATTCCCTAAAAATCTCGAAAAATTTCCAGAATTATTTCCTTAATTATTGGGCCTTTTAATTTAGGGTTTTTAAATCCCCGTATTTAACATTCTCCCCCACTAATAAAAATTTGGTCCCCAAATTTCCTACTCAGATGCACAACGAGTAAGAAATACCACAAGCACTGAAAATATACCTCACGTACCTCAAGTAAACAAGTGGGGGTATTGAGCTCTGATCTTTTCCTCGAGCTCCCAAGTAGCCTCCTCGTCTGTGTGGTGACTCCACCCGACCTTGACAAGTCGCACAACCTTGTTCCGCAACTGTCGTTCCTTGAAATCCAAAATCCGTACCGGAACCTCTGCGTACGTAGCATCAGGTTGAATGGAACCTGATACATCTGATAGAATATGTGTAGAATCTGGCACATACTTCCTCAGCATAGACACATGGAATACATCATGTATACTCGTCAAAGATGGGGGTAGCGCTAGACGATAAGCAACTGCTCCGATCCTCTCCAAAATCTCAAACGGACCGATATATCTAGGAGCAAGCTTACCACGGAGTCCAAACCTCTTCACCCCTTTCGTGGGTGAAACTCGCAAGAATACATGATCACCAACAGAGAACTCCAAAGGTCTCCGTCTACGATCTGCATAACTCTTACAGCGATCCTGCGCCTCTGTCATCCTCGTCGATGAAATGCGGACCAACTCTGCCTCATACTGAGCTCTCTGGGGTCCTAGCAACTGGGCCTCCCCAACCTCCTCCCAGAGGGTGGGTGTACGACACTGCCTACCATACAATGCCTCATAAGGGGCCATTTGGATAGCCGAATGATAACTGTTATTGTAGGCGAATTCCACTAACGGTAAATGATCCTCCCAGTTGCCTCCGAAATCTATAACACAGGACCTCAGCAAATCCTCTAGTGTCTGAATGGTCCGCTCAGACTGTCCATCTGTCTGCGGATGGAATGCAGTACTAAACCGAAGCTGTGTGCCTAAAGCCTGCTGCAGACTCTGCCAGAACCTAGAAGTGAACCGGGGATCTCTATCTGATATAATGCTCAAAGGAACACCATGCAATCTGATGATCTCCCGACAATATAGCTCTGCCAATCGATCCAGAGAGTCTGTCTTCCGAATCGATAGCGTCTTGATTTGGTTAGTCGAGGTCTCGACTACCCAAATCGCGTCTTCTGACGTGTCCTAGGCAAACCCATCACAAAATCCATAGTAATATGATCCCACTTCCACTCAGGAATAGGAATCCTCTGAAGTAATCCAGCTGGTCTCTGGTGCTCAGCCTTGACCTGCTGACAAATCAGACATCTAGCTACAAAATCCGCGATGTCTTTCTTCATACCGTTCCACCAATACAACCGCTTTAAATCTCGATACATACGGGTTCCGCCTGGGTGGATCGCAAATCGAGAGCGATGTGCCTCCTGTAGTAACTCCTCCATAACCGGGTGAGGCTGAGGTACACATAATCTACCTCGGAAATATATAATACCCTCATCATCTAGGGTGAACTCAGTCTGCTGTCCCGAAGTGATCTGACTACCAATGAACTATAAATGCTGATCACTGGCCTGAGCCTCCCGGACTCTCGTCCGGATAGACGACTGAGCAACCATGGTAACTAGAACGCCCTGCTCTGTCGGTCCCTGCTCCTCTAAGCTCAACTCAGAGAAACCCTGAATCAAATCTGTGACCAAAACTCGGAAGGAAGCTAAAGTCCCTCGGGACTTCCGGCTAAGTGCGTCGACCATTGGCTTTCCAGGTGGTAGTGATGGTACATACGATCATAATCCTTCAGGGAACTCCATTCATCTCCTCTGCCGGAGATTGAGTTCATACGTATATGTAGATATTTGAGACTCTTATGATCGGTAAGAATCTCAAACGTAATACCATATAAATGATGCCTCGAATCTTCAAGGCATAAATAATAGCGGCAAACTCTAAATCATACTGGGTAGTTTTTCTCATAATCCTTCAACTAGCGAGATGCATAAGAAACTACTACCTGTGTCTTTGCATCAACATCGCTGCCTAAACTCGTAGAGACGCATCGGTATAAAGAACGAAACCGTCGTCCCCTGATGGTAATACCAGGATCGGTGCTGACACCAATCTCCTCTTTAACTCCTGAAAACTAGTCTCGCACGCCTCTGTCCACGTGAACTTCACGCCCTTCCTGGTAAGGCGTGTCAATGGCATAGAAATGCTCGAGAACCCCTCAATGAACTCTGTAATACCCGGCCAAGCCTAGGAAGCTGCGAACCTCTGACGATTTGTTGCTCCCAGTGTGACCTCGATCTTCGGGGTCAATCAAATACCTCTACTCGAAACCACATGTCCCGAAACCGATCGAGTGTAACCAAGCGCGCATTTATTGAACTTCGTGATATAGCCGCTCAGCCGAGCCTATCTAGAACAAGTCGAAGATCTCGCGTGTTCCTCCTCGGAACGAGAATAAACCGTAATGTCATCGATAAAAACAATGACGAACCGATCTAGAAAATCCAAAAATTCACGGTTCATCAAATCCATGAATACCGCTGGATCATTGGTAAGCCCAAATGGCATTACCAAAAACTCATAATGTCCATATCTGGTACGGAACGCTGTCTTCTGAATGTCAGAATCTCTAACCCTTAATTGAGGATATTCGGACCGCAGATCAATCTTAGAATAGGTGATGTTCCTCGAGTGATCAAACAAGTCCTCAATACGTGGCGGGATATTTATTCTTGATAGTGACGGCGTTCAATTGCACGTAGTCGATGCACGCTCTCATCGAACCATCTTTCTTCTTCACGAAGAGAACCGAGAACCCTGTGGTGATGCACTAGGCGCTAATAAAACCTCTGTCCAAAAGTTCCCGAGCTGAACCTTTAACTCATCCAACTCTCTCGGGGCCCGTACGATAAGGAGCTTTCGCCCGATCAATCATGAACTCCACTTGCCTTACGGGAGGCGGACCCATTAACTCCTGCGGAAAGACATCTGAATACTCTCGGACAATAGGGATGTCCGCGATCTGAGAGTCACCACTGTCTTCTACATTGATCATAGATAATAGAAAACCCTGACAATCGTGCAATAAAAGCTTCTGAGCCTGAATCGCAGATATGGTCGCTATACCGTCGTCCCGGATGCCAGTGAAATCCCACGAGGGTTGGTTCGGAGGTCGAAATGTGACTACCCTCGTCTGGCAATCTACTGTGGCATGATATACTGACAGCCAATCCATGCCAAGAATAATGTCGAACTCGACTATGTCCAGTACCAATAAATCTACCGTAAGAATGATGTTACCAAAATCTAAGGGACAACCTCGAACCTCCTGGGTAACATCCATTGTATCGCCAGACGGTAGGGAGACGACTAATCTCTGTGATCTACTAGCAGGTAGTCTACCAATCTCTCTCATAAAAGTACGAGAAATAAACGAATGCGAACTACCAGTATCAACTAGCATAATAGCTGAAAATGCATAAAGTGAAACCGTACCGCGAAATACGGATTCGTTGGCTCGCTGCGCATCCTCTCTGGTAATCGCATGAATCCGCCCAGTCTCCGGTGGCGGTGGAGGTGGTATCACTGCCAAAGGTGGATGTGCCTGAGCCTGAGACTGATACGAAGATGCAGGGCGGGATAGGAAGGTGGTATAGCAACGGCCGCGATCGCATCAGACGGTGCGTGATCTGAACTAGTGGCGAAGCGGCCGCATCTTGAGCATCAGAATGCTGCTGCTGCGAATAATGGTACTGCATCGGGCGAGATCAGATCTCGTATCGCGTCCCAAATCAACCCGTGACACGCGGCGGGCTCGTGTACTCGTCATGAATGCCATAGACTCCTGCAGGGGAGCTGTCCTCTGCGGCGTTGCGAAGATCCGCACGGCCCCATCTCTGAGTCCTGCATCGACGCAACGGTCCTCCCCGAATAGAAACCCAAGCCACATGTGAGCCTTCAACGAACAATCTCGGCTCATGTGTCCAGCACTGCGAATAGCAAACTAGTCCCAAGGTGCAGCCGAGATGATATGCTCCTTCGATCCACAACGAGTACGAGGTGTCGCCAATGGCGGTCTCGGCCTTGAAAAGACCGCGAGGGCCCACCAAGATCGTCCCGATTTGAGGCCGGCTAGATGCCCTGTAATGACTGACCCGGTTGATCGCGCCACTCTGGCGATGTCCGTAGTGGCGATGGTCCGACACAGAGATCTTCACCGCTCCTCTTCCCGTCAGATTGACCCTCTGCTGAGCCGACTCGATCAACAAAGCTCTATCCAACGCCTCTCGGTAGGAAGAACTACCAAATCCTGCCATCCCGACTGTAGATGCCCATCCTCTGCACAAACCGCATTATCCGCGTGACCTATCCTCAAGAACTAACTCGGGCAAAACCGCTAACCGATTAAATTCTCAGTATTATACTCCATCACCGAAGCGATTATTACATCTTAGACTCGAAAATCCCGACGCCTCATCATCCGATATGCCCGGAAATATCACTCAAAAGCCTCTCTAAATTTCGCCCATGTAACCTCTTTGCTCAATAATCGCGCATATCCCACTGATCTCGGCCTCGCCGTAAATGGAAGGCCGCTAACTCGCTTCTCCCACTCGGAGTAGACCATATAGTAGAAGGTACGCTCCATCGTCTCGATCCAAGACTGAGCCACGATCGGATCAGTCTTTCCGCTGAATAAAGTGAACCGGCTCTTCATCGACTTAGCCAATCCACGGAATCCAGAGCTCGTGCGCGGCATCGATGAGGATAAGTAGGGCCGATCTTGAGTGGTCGGCCAGGCTCCTTCTTTGGGCACAGTCGGGTAGTAGAAGGTCCCTCTTTGGCGAGTTCGATGTGTAGCGTGCAGGTCTCCGCTGGTACATCGGATGCCCCAGCAGTGGGTATCTCGGGAGGAGGATCCGTCGAGGACTGAGGATCCACTACTCCCGCAGCACCCTGTGGAATCTGACCCTGATCAATATGCTCACCCTCAGTAGATCTCTCTGGCAAGTCAGTCACCAAAGATCTCTGGGTCCTCTGGCGTGGCCGTCCCACACCACGTCTCGGCGCAGAAGTACGCCCACCTCGTCTCATATCTGTTAAATGAATACAGATATTACCATAAATAAAAACATATCAAATTTATCATCATACCTATTTCACCGTCAGGAGAGGTCCAGTAGCCGCCAAAACCCCATATTGATCTCGTCAAAAATCCTCGAATTTTCGAAACATAAAATCGTCGGAAATCCATACCAATCCAAAATTTCCAAATTACCTCGCAAAACCTGCCAATACATGGCGAACTCCGAAAAATCCAAAAACCCCTAGGAACTCGAAAACCTAGGCGCTCTGATGCAAATAAATTGTCATGCCCAAGGAGACCCCACGGGCATTTAAAATCCGGCACATCTCCCAGACGGGTGACAATCCCAATTTACATACAAGGCCTACACGGCTATACATCGCCATCAACACGACCAATCCATACTCACACGCGATTATATAGATTGGCCTCGGGCCATCAACCAAAATAAAGGATAAGCGATCTACCATAAATCGACTTACCCCTTACGCGAATACTCACCAAAATCAATCAAACCAAAATCCGAATAAGGTCTATAAGGACACCAAAAAAAAATCCAAATACAAAATCAATCTCCAAACCTATACATGTCCTCTAACCAAAATATCCAAACCATAAAGCAAATATCCAAAAATAAAACATCTACGACGAGTGGGGGTCCGGCAACTGCACTCTCCTGACAGCTTCATCCTGAAATAGATATAAATCAACGGGGTGAGTTCAAAGAACTCTGCGGGTATAGTAGATATGCAAAATCAGGTATAGCTAACAATAAAAATATCATGCCAGTACAGTCTCACATAAATAGGGTATGCAAGCAAGAAATACAAAATGACTGTACTTACCTGAATCTCCTACCCTGATATAGGAGCATGTGCCTGACTAGAAGTAATAGAGTCCTGACCATATATAAACATGTATCCTGTATGCATGACAATCATATGCACATCCAAGGCATCAATACAATAATGCAGCAAACACAATACAAAATGCAATCGGTCTGAAAATGCATGTCGTGCGCCAATGACATGGTCACCTCGACGCTTGATCGACCGCCTCACTGCAATGGTCAAGCCGAGTGGGTAGGGCTATGACAACTGTGCACTCTGCCATCACGCTCTGGTGGCCGAGTGGACGGATCTTTGTCGAGTACACCTATCCTCTGCCCCCAAACATATTGGGAGCTAAGCTCTCATCTCCGGTGTCATAGACCGGGAGGGATCCCCGCCGCTACCACGCCTGCCGCTACCCATGAGCGGTCCGAGCTCGACAGAGCAATCGCACACACCCTCGATGTACCACTAACCCATGAGTGGCGGTGTGTGCGAGCCATGTAACTAGCTGGGCTCAACAATAATGGAACCCGTAGCATGCAATCATGCGAAAATGGTGCATGATACTAAAGCATGTAAATCCTACTCATAATATACCTATCCGAATGATATGTACAACCAATATGTACATATCCCTAATCCACATACTATGATCCAAATCAAACAGGTAAATATAATCATATCCTATCACATGCATGTATCTAGTAGGCACCAAAAACATACTAGGCATATAAACATGAAAAATTATTGTAAGCTATCCTAACTAGCATATCAATTTGACTTAATCTAAACGTTAAGTCAAAATACCCGCCTGAATATATATCCGCAAGAAGAACTGAATCGTCACGATTTGGGGACACGCCCGTGGAAACCTATAACGTAATTATAGTCAAGCACAAAATATACAATTCAACAACAAATCGAATAATTAATCGATTTCTTTCATAACCCTATTAACCCAAACTAATTTCCAATCCTTGCCCACAAATATCCATACAATTAATTTAGCCCAATTAATTCCAAATCAATTAACCTAATTCATCACTTACAAAGATATCCTCAAGATCAAACAATATCACCCAAATCCCATATCCTCCGAACCATACCGATCAACCGAATAACTCCGGAATCAACCCAAATCGACCAATCAAGCTCACCCGCCCTAGAAATTTCATCCACAACCGATACCCCCAACCCTAACCACACGACACCCTCCAAATCAAACCCTTATAGCCTCTCTCAGCCGTCCCCAATTCCTTGCTGCCCTAATCACTGCCCCCCCTAAATCAACTAGCCAAAAACTAAGTACTTACTGAAAACTCCACTCTCACCGCGACACGAGGAGCTCGGCGGCATGAAGGCAAGCTGCGGTGCTTACGAAAGGATAGCCGACCGCAGGGACTCGGGTGGCTGCGACACGAAGCAGAGTAGCCGACGGCTTGGGCCCCGGGAAGGTGGCGCCAGCACTGTCGGAGGGATGGCCGACCGCAAGACACAGGCGACTGCAGACGCGGCGGGAGGAAAGAAAGAGGGCGGCGAAAAGACAGACGCGGGCGTGGCGGCGTGTGTCGGCTGGTCGAAGGCCGGCGACGCGTCAGCCGCGAGGAAGAAGGGCTCGCCGGCGAAGAAGAGGGATTCGGCGATGGAGAGATCGTCGGCAGAGAGAAAAAAAAAGGCTCGGGGAAGTAGAACTCGCGCGAGGAGAAATTGCCGAAGGAGTTAGCGGCGGGGAAAAGAAAAAAAATAGAAAAAGAAATAAAACTTAGGGTTTCCGGGTTAGGTTAATACCCCTTAAATAAAGTCTATCTATTTTATCCCCGTAAAAATCTCGTACGGAGTCCGTTTAATTCCAGAAAAATTCCAGAAAAATTCCTAAAATTCCCTAAAAATCTCGAAAAATTTCCAGAATTATTTCCTTAATTATTGGGCCTTTTAATTTAGGGTTTTTAAATCCCCGTATTTAACAGTGGCTAGCAAGATGCAACTCACCATTTCAGAATCAGTCATATGTTTCTGATAGGCCAACAATTGGTCCAGAGTTGCATTGTCACTAGGACGGGCGGGAAGAGGCGCTTCGAGGACATTCGCAAGCTTTTCAACCTTGAGAACAATTCTCAATTTTCTAAGCCAGTCCAAGAAGTTTAGCTTAGTCAATTTATTCGAATCCAAAATGGAACGCAAATTCAAAGACATCATGATCAATCTTAGAAATACAAAATGAGCATATATGAGAAAATGATTTTAAAATGCATCGACATACATTTATAAATCCCATTCATTTTTCGAATTTCAAAAAATCCCAAAATCACTTCGGGAGATCGTAGGTCTATGTTCGAATGGGATGATATCCATCATAGATATGAACAACCTTGGAGAGAGTCCAACAAGCCATTCATAACTACGATGGTAGGTATCAAATATACCGATTGCATATCACGTATATGCAACTATCACAATGTGCTATCAACTAATTGAATGTTCAAACATACATCGGGTTGTTAACACATTAACAAGTATGCATCATATGCATAACACCCAACTTCACCTCCCTTTACATCGACCTTGGAGAGAGTCCAACAAGCCGATGCTCCAGGTTAAAGCCAACCCATTAATCGAGAAATAGTTTTAATATGGTTAGAGTGCATTCAACCAATTAGCCCGGCTTGGAGAGAGTCCAACAACCAAAGCTAACGATTGACCTCTGACTCTTACCATATTAGTATTAAACTATTCCATGGTTTGAACATGTTCGGGTTCGAGCCGGGCTTGGAGAGAGTCCAACAACCCAAACAAGAAATGGAACTCTGGTTCTAACCATATTAATGGAAGGTGTAGGCTTTAATATTGAGTAAGGGTTTTTATGTCTCATCCTCTTTGCATGCAAATAACTATTATCTACATGGCATGACATACATGACATACATCTACATGTCACGACACGCATGGCATAATGATATGCATCTAATGCAATTACATGACATACAATTATGTCATGTACAAAATTTCCTTATATGTCATAACTATTTATGGAAATAAAATATGTTTAAGATTTGATTCTCCAAATCAAATCATGATTAAATTAGGAAACAAATTTCCAAATCTAATCACATATTTTATTTGTGAAAATAGTTGTTTAAGGAAAGTCAATTTAGGAAACCAATTTCTTAAATCATCAAAACTACTTATGGAAATATAATATTTAAAGATTTGATTTCCCAAATCAAATCATGATTAAATTAGGAAACAAATTTCCAAAATCTAATCAAATATTTTATTTATGGAAAATATCAATTTCCATAAATACTTCCAACTTCCCAAAAGTAGAAGATTTCCATAAATACTTCTAGACTTTCCAAAATTGAAAAATTTCCATAAATACTTCTAACTTTCCAAAAGTAGAAAATTTTCAGAAATATCTTTATGACTATCGCAAAACAATTTTACGATTATGTCGAAACACAACATGGGCTCTGATACCACTGTTGGGTTTCCTGCACCGCGACGAGTGTGTGTTCGAACATGTTTCGTAAACATGAGCACAGCGGAAGGAATAAAATAATAAATCTAATTTATTACAACACTCACATCACATGCATGCATAGTACAACATGTGAAGCCATAACCGTAAATTATTTTGCGATAATCATAATGATATTTTTGAAAATTTTCTACTTTTGGAAAGTTATAAGTATTTATGGAAAATTTTCAATTCCAAAAGTAGAAGATTTCCATAAATACTTCTATGTTGGTGCAGGGGCACTAGATAATCGAACCTGTGTTTTGATTATGGCAAAGACATAAAGTTAAGTTTACATCATTATCTCACGAGCTATCAAGTGTGCAGAAAAGTATTAAAGCTGGAGCTAAAGGCTAGCGACACCCGGAGGAAGCCGCGGTGGTCGGGCGACACTCGAGTGACTTCGGAGGGAGCCGAAGGAATCAAGTGGAAGGCCGGAAGCGAGAGCTACTATCGAGGTAAGCTTGTGTGAGTGAGAGATTGTAAGGTTGTGTCCACTTTACGGGGACGACCATAGGCGGCGATCCGATTAAGACTTCCCGTGGAAGGTCTAGGTCGAGATCGGACGGTCAGAAATCGTCGTATTTATCATTTTCCAAGCTAACCTCTTATTGCGTGGCCAATTGCGATCATTCTGGACACATAGCGATCGTGATGCCCATCGATCGATGATGGGAGTCATCGATCGTGATGGCGACGCGACTGCGCTAGGTCAAAATGGATAACGTTTGACGCGGCCACAGCGATAAAATTTGGAAAAATCCATGATCCGCTTCCAAAGAAATAGGAGACAATTTGAGGCCAAAGTCTATAAAAGGAGGGAGGATTCACTCCAAATCACATCAATTATTCATCAAGTGCTCCTACAATGCCAACGCTTCAACACCAGTCATACGCGCCTTGGCGACCTCGAGATCTTCTTTACTTTTTATTATTGTATTCGTTGTTTTTTTTTGTAACGAGGTGAGGTAGGCTTGTTGCCTCATCCTCGTACTTCCGGATTTTGTGATCGTTGTCTCCTACCTCCAACGAGGAGGAGACGTTATAGTGCTTTGCCCTCCGTACGCGGTCAAGGACCGATAGGGCCTTGGAGTAGCAACCACTGGGTTGTGAACCAAGTAAAATAAACGTGTCATTTTATTTTCCGCTGTGTTTACTCGTTTACTTTGCGTATCGAACGAACGAAAACGAAAGTTTTACGATCGCTATTCACCCCCCCCTCTAGCGACGCTTCTCGATCCAACAATTGGTATCAGAGCGGGGGCGCTAAGATTTGGTGAAACCACCGATCTAGCACGTTTTGGTTTTTTTGTTCGTATTTTTCGATTCGTATCTTTCTCTGGTTTTTATTCCTCCCGCACTACTAATCCAAGACGAAGTCTTGGTACGTTTCTTTTGGTTGTGTGCTTGCAAGTTTTCTCTCTTGGAGTAGCCGATGGTAAAACGGCCATAACTTTTCGCACAAGTGGACTCACATAACGATATATGTACCAAATAGAAGCTCTCAGAAAGATCTACATTTCTTATGAGGGTTTACCCTCGTAACAAGCTGTTTCCAGCCCCAAAATCCAACGTTCAGTAGCCTTTCGGGGACACCGAAGGTCGTAAGTTTCTAATTTGTTTTAGTTTCTTATTCTTCTTATTTATTTCTGTTTATTTCCTATTATTTCCCTTTACTAATCCAAGACCAAGTCTTGGAATTCTCTTTGGTTTTATTTGTATTTTTGCAAGAGACTTAATGGCTCACATTGAGGGGTATAGCACCACCCGACCTCCGTTCTTTAACGGAGATGATTTCCGTTATTGGAAAGGTCGGATGGAGTGTTTCTTGAAAACACAAGTCGAGACTTAGATAATAATCCAAACCGGCTTTGCTCTACCCACCAATGATCAAGGAGAGGCCTTGGATTTCAACAAGTGGACAAATGCAACCAAGAGGCAAATCGAAGCCGATGCAAGAGCAACCCAAATATTGCAATGCGGCTTGTCCAAGGAGGAACTCAACCGCATCGGACCATTCATTAGCGCCAAAGACCTCTGGAATAAATTGATTAACTTACACGAAGGGACGGCCGATGCTAAGGTATGTAAAAGAGATTTACTTTTAAATAAACTGTATAATCTAAAGATGCAGGATCATGAGACCGCCACCCAACTACATGCGCGGATCCAAGATATCGTCAACGGTCTTCATTCGATCGGGCAAGCCATAGAGAACCGGGACCTTATAAGGTACACTATAAATGCTTTCCCTAGGACTACCTAGTGGGCATCCATGGTCGATGTCTACAAGGTCTCTAAGGACCTTTCGAAGCTTAGGTTAGATGAATTATTTTCTGAGTTTGAACTTCATGAGCAAACTAACGTGGTCCGGGCCGAGAGAGGTATTGCTCTACTTGCAGGACAAAGAAGGAAATTGAAGAATGAGAACCAAAAGAAAAAGGTAGCAAGAAAAGCCTTCCATGCAACTTGGGACAACAGAGAAGACATAGCT
Organism: Wurfbainia villosa; assembly: GCA_025175895.1. NCBI lineage: Eukaryota > Viridiplantae > Streptophyta > Magnoliopsida > Zingiberales > Zingiberaceae > Wurfbainia > Wurfbainia villosa. The sequence continues at coordinate 115,377,757 of CM045990.1, read as the reverse complement.
TACATGGCAAAAACGGAGGAGTCCGAGTCAGAATCCGAAGCCGAGTCCAACTACAACTCCGACTCCGACCCCGAAGATTATTTCGAGAGAATCGAGAGAAAACTCAAAGCCGAACCAAAAGGGAAAGTCAAGGTTAATCACTCTTTAATTAGTACGCTTTACAATACAATTAAAATGCTTAATAGGAAATTAACTAAGTCCGAGTCTAGGGTTGAGTCGTTACTTGAGGAGGTTGAAACCCTCAAGCAAGAGGCTACTCTAACCCCTTCAACTAGTCAAGTTCAAGAGGGAAACTCAACTCAAATTGAAAAACTTGAGGAGGAGAATTCTCTCTTGAAAGACCAAGTTCAAGAGGTTGAGGCTAGGTTGGAAAGGTTCACGTTGGGATCTAAGAACCTTAGTCGACTACTTGGAACCCAAAGAGCAGTGTACAACAAAGCCGGACTCGGATTTAGGTCAACGACTACGAATAGGTCATATATGTCTATCGTAAATCGTAGTCATCAAAGAGTCCAAGCATGGGTCCCTAAGAACCTTTTGATCTCAACTCTAGGATCCAACACTTACTGGGTTCCCAAGGACCAAATCCACTATGTGGATAGACCGAACCGATTCAACGGTCTAGGGGGAGCCAATACAAAACATGTTTGTGCTTTGACTTAGAAATTGCATGCTTTAACTTAAAAAGTTTGTGCTTTAAAACTTTTGAACTCACTTAGAACACGTACATAACCAACTAAAATCCTACGAAAAGATTGAGCCTCGGGGAGCCTCTTTTCAAAAATAACCAGTTAGACTAGGAAATAATCTTAGGTGAGTCAAGTCATCATTTTCTTGAAAATGGCTTTGTCTAAGGAAGTGGTCGATGATCCGATAAAAGAAGGCCCCTGTGCCTCGCCACGACCTGGAAGCCATGATCTTGAAAAGGTAAACTTGACAAGCCTAGGGTCAAATTCAAATCTAACATAAAATTACTTGAACCTAAATGCACTTAATCAACTTAATTGAAAGTCATCTCACAAAAACACAAAAGTATGACATGCTTGATCATATAGACACAGGTGAGATGTTAAGGATAATTGAAATATAGTTAAAACAACCTCTTCAAAATACTACTTATTTTTTCAACTATTGTACTTAACAAACCTTAGGCCAAAGTTTAGCCCCCCCTACATCTCTTATACTTCATATATTTGACTAAGGGGGAGAGCAAACTAACCCTAAAGGGTTATATTACAAACCTTTAGATTATTGGTGCAGAGGGACACATCTCGAACCAATCTATCTAATTACTGCTAGACGCATGCTTGGACTCATAGTTGATTTATTTTGATGCATGCATATACCATATTGTCTTTCAACCCCTATTTTTATATAACAAACCCCAACGTTTATTTTGATTTATGGCAAAAGGGGGAGAAGAGCGAAAGTTAAGGGGGAGTAACACAAAATTTATTTAATTTTGAACTAAAGTATCTCTTTCAAAACTGACCAAGGGTTAAGAGGGAGTTTTGGTTAAGGGGGAGTTTTTGAAAATGACATTCATCATTTACTATACTTGGTTTATGCTTTAATTTCCCTTAACTTTGTGTTGGTTTGCCATAGATCAAAAAGGGGGAGATTGTTGGTGCAGGGGCACTAGATAATCGAACCTGTGTTTTGATTATGGCAAAGACACAAAGTTAAGTTTACATCGTTATCTCACGAGCTATCAAGTGTGCAGAAAAGTATTAAAGCTGGAGCTAAAGGCTAGCGACACCCGGAGGAAGCCGCGGTGGTCGGGCGACACTCGAGTGACTTCGGAGGGAGCCGAAGGAATCAAGTGGAAGGCCGGAAGCGAGAGCTACTATCGAGGTAAGCTCGTGTGAGTGAGAGATTGTAAGGTTGTGTCCTCTTTACGGGGACGACCATAGGCGGCGATCCGATTAAGACTTCCCGTGGAAGGTCTAGGTCGAGATCGGACGGTCAGAAACCGTCGTATTTATCATTTTCCGAGCTAACCTCTTATTGCAGGGAAGTGGCCAAGCTGGCGATCATTCTGGACACATAGCGATCGGCCCGATGCCCATCGATCGACTAATGAATCATCGATCGATGGCGACACTCACTTTGCGCTAGGTCAAAAGCGGATAACGTTGTGACGCCGCTGCGATAAAATTTGGAAAAATCCATGATCCGTTCTAAAGAAATAGGAGACAATTTCAGAGGCCAAAGTCTATAAAAGGAGGGGAGGATTCCACTCCAAATCACATCAATTATTCATCAAGTGCTCCTACAACGCCAACGCTTCAACACCGTCATACAGCGCCAAACGACAACCTCGAGATCTTCTTCTACTTTTATTATTGTATTCGTTGTTTTTTTTTTGTAACGAGGTGAGGTAGGCTTGTTGCCTCATCCTCGTACTTCCGGATTTTGTGATCGTTGTCTCTTACCTCCAACGAGGAGGAGACGTTATAGTGCTTTGCCCTCCGTACGCGGTCAAGGACCGATAGGGCCTTGGAGTAGCAACCACTGGATTGTGAACCAAGTAAAATAAACGTGTCATTTTATTTTCCGCTGTGTTTACTCGTTTACTTTGCGTATCGAACGAACGAAAACGAAAGTTTTACGATCGCTATTCACCCCCCCTCTAGCGACGCTTCTCGATCCAACAATCTAGACTTTCCAAAATTGAAAAATTTCCATAAATACTTCTAACTTTCCAAAAGTAAAAAATTTTCAGAAATATCTTTATAACTATCACAAAACAATTTTACGATTATGTCGAAACACAACCTAGGCTCTGATACCACTGTTGGGTTTCCTGCACCGCGACGAGTGTGTGTTCGAACATGTTTCGTAAACATGTGCACAGCGGAAGGAATAAAATAATAAATCTAATTTATTACAACATACAAATCACACGGATGCATAGTACAACATGTGTAGACATAACCATAAATTGTTTTGCGATAGTCATAATGATATTTTTGAAAATTTTCTACTTTTGGAAAGTTAGAAGTATTTATGGAAAATTTTCATTTCCAAAAGTGGAAGATTTCCATAAATACTTCTAGACTTTCCAAAATTGAAAAATTTCCATAAATACTTCTAACTTTCCAAAAGTAGAAAATTTTCAGAAATATCATTATGACTATCGCAAAACAATTTTACGATTATGTCGAAACACAACCTGGGCTCTGATACCACTGTTGGGTTTCCGGCACCGCGGCGAGTATGTGTTCGAACATGTTTCGTAAACATGTGTACATCGGAAGGAATAAAATAATAAATCTAATTTATTACAACACACACATCACACGCATGTATAGTACAACATGTGTAGACATAACCATAAATTCAAATTTTTCAATAAAAGGAAATTTATACAACGTATACCTGACGTATCACGTGTAGCGGGAAAGACATCAACCGGAATGATTCTCGCTAGAATCGTCTCTATCCGTATCCACGCCGAGTATCTTCGGGATGACTTCACAAAGTCATGAGCCTCATCTTCGTACGGGTTACTAGCCTCGTGTTGAAGACGATGTTATCGAGAGAAGATCACGATCCGAAACAAAATTCGGATCCAAAACGGGTCCTCAAAAACTCGCTTCTCCGGAGAGGTATTCGTCAACCGTTTGATGAATCCTTCGTCCTCCACCTATGAGGATTACCGGAGATCAAATCCCCAGTAAGGCTACCGCTGTCAGAGCTCCAAACGTCTTCCAAATGACGCTCCGACAAGAAGGAAACAAGCTGTCCAGAAAACTGGACAGCTTTGGTGGAGGAGTTAGCGCCAGCCAAAGGGAAGAGGACCGGCTAGTCCTTGGTCACCGGAGCCAAGGAGGGTCGCCGGAGGATCACCGGCAGCAGCAAGTGGCCAGCGGCAGCAGGTGGTTGTCCGGCGGCAAGGAGGTGGCAGCCACTCCATGAAGTTGGCGGCAATACCATGTTGGGCGGCAACAACAAAAGAGGAGCTAGGGTTTTTGGGCGGCAACTCAATGGATTATTCCCTTCGGTTTTGGAAAAACCCTTAAGCCTTGTTTTTAAAGAGAACACATTCTCCTAACGGTTATTGGTTCATAACCAAAACCCGTTAACCCGCTCCAATAACTTAAGTTAAAATAAACCAAACCGATTTGGTCTATTTTAAGTTAAAACGAACTGAACCAACTTTGGTTCATTCGTTTAAAACAAACCAAATCCCTTTGGTTTATTCTCCACCATTGGATTAGAACCAAACCAATTTGGTTCATCCATCATGTCTTCATAAGACACGGCCCATCCACACTTCCATTGCGACTGAAATGATTTCATGCTCGCTCCATGTTTGGTCCAACCAAATCTAGTTTCTCTCGGTCTGAGAATCTCATTCTCAAGCTCGTTTTAAATCCTTTGGATTACGCTCATTGTGTGTATGACCAAATAGGTTCTCGGTTTATGTTGGCCATCTATAATTAACCATTAATTATAGAACGATCATGAGTAGCACCTAGTAGTACATCATGATCCCCAATTAACCAAAAAGATCAACGGTTGATCCAGAACTATTTCTGAAACCCTTCAGCAGCTCGAATGAATCGTGCCCCATTCCCTTCACTCATCTTATACCCACTTGGTTCAGGACATGGTCTATAGTGTCAGTCCCCACTAGGTTGACTATGTCACACCTAGCCCAAGTATCATTTCATCATCCTACGGATTCTAGTTACTGCACATGTATCGAAGAGTAACTTACTCTAAACATGTAATGCTTTGGCCAAAGACTTTAGTAACAATCCGATGAGAGGCCATGGGTATACATCTCCTCGCAAGGAGTGGTGAATCCTTTATAGGCTATTCAAACACCTTCGATTACTTCGACTTATACCCAATCATCCCGGGTCCACATCTCCTCAGAGATGCTTGCTTAAGATGTCAAAGCATAAGTCTTTATGATCAAGATGACTTGAATACCGCAAGTTAAAGGAACATCACACTTTAGCTACAGTAAGAGCTTTATTGACATATCTATATATGCAGAGAATCATATGAAGTCTTACGGCTGGTCACTCCAATGAACTAGTTACCATAACTAGCATCCACGATTAACTCCGGACATCACAATGTCTCCAGCTAGTGAGAATCAGCTGTTTGGATACACCAAGGAGTATACCTCGTGCTAGTCTCGACAGAATTGATGGTGTCTAAATCCATCAATTCATCGACTAGGGATAATTCCGATACATCACAATTACACATGTAGAGATACTCACTAGTTGTGATCCAATCACAAATTCTCTCATGTTGTGAATCATATCGTGGATATTCAGTAAATGAGTTTAAGATCTAATTAAATACATGAAAATATGTATACTCAAATAGTGAATCTTCATTTATCATATAAATGGTTCAAACATAAGGCGATTGCCTTAGGACATCTCTCATATATTACTAACAGAAAATGCGTTTGTCACAAACCTTGCCTTGATGGCATTTGATGATCTAGACTCCACCTCCTCCGAAGGTGAAAAATCAAGCACAAGTGAGGAGAGCTCAAGTCTCTTCATTATCCTCATCATCCGAAGAAGAAGATATGGTAACTATGGTAAAACATTTTCCCACTCAAGAAGTAGTTGCCATGATTTCTAGCTCAACTAGGGACTTGTTTAGGGCTAAGAAAAGGAATAAGAGCATTCTTGATCAAATTAAGACTCTAGAAGATAAACTAGAAAAATCATGTTTAAATATTAATGATGATGATGCATGCTCACATGATCATTATATGTCTTTTGATGTAAATGATGCATGTATTGAAGAAAATAGGGCTTTAGGAGAAAATGTAGACCATTTGACTAAGGCCCTAGAAAAATTCACCATAGGCTCCAATACCTTGAACATGATCATAGGGAGCCAAAGGACAAGCTTCAATAAGAAAGGCCTACGTTATAAGGGAAAGATAAATGAAAAGGCCTATAAATGTTTAATTGCTAAGGGTCAAGCCAAAAATAAAACAATAGCTAGAAAGTGGATCCCTAAAGAATATTTAGGGAACCCTATAGGAAAGAACTTGTATTGGGTTCCTAAATCCATCCTTAAGGGTTAGAAAACCCCTAGGATATTCAACCATAAGGATTTTACTAATATCATATTATTTGGTTGACTTAGGATGGTGTGGGACTTAATTTTTGAAATAGTATTGGGTGATGATAATGCACCCATAAATAGTTTAAATCATGCTTTGGGTGATACTTGACTTATTATCATAATTTTATACCTAATGTATGATTACAAATTGATTAATACACTTGTTTCATGATCATAATGAGAAATCAATGCATATATGTTTTTATGATCATGTGGTATGTTAGAGTAATACTTAACTTTGTTTGAAGGTTAAGTATATTTAGTAACATCTCACACCCACTATAAGGCCAACTTTGATTGAAAACATAGCATGAGTGAGATGATAGGATGATACAAATGGTCCACTAATACTTATAACATTTAGATGGGTCATTAAAAGTATCAATGGAGCAATAATAGACCAATTGAGGGGGAAACATATGTTTAATTCATAGACATATTGCCCAAAGATGATGGTTGGATATTTCATATATTTTCAAAACCATTCCTTACTTTAAAATCTGTGTTTTCATGTTTTGAAATAATCTAAAGTAAAACTAGGAGTTAAAATTGATACAAACTTGATCAAATACTAGTAGTTTTTGAAACTTTTGGATTTTTAGAAAATCATTGAAAATATAAGTAATTTTCATGAAAAATCATTTTTCACTGATAAAAGACCTTAAAAGAAATGTGTTTTCAAAATTTCACAATTTTTTGAATTTTTTGGAATTTTTGGTGCATTTCTGAATTTCAATCAAAAATCAAATAAATCGAAATAGTGATCGAGTGTCGATCGTTAGTCCTAATCGATAACTGATTTTTATTTATTTTTTGGTGGTTTTTGTTCCCTAGACTTGATGCCATGTGTTTATGACATTTAGGAAATGTTTTTGATGGTATCAAAGGGAGAGAATTGATAAGGTTTAAGTTTAATCATGCTAAAAGGAAAAATTTAGCATGTCTTAAGGGCGAGTTTTGATGCTCATATTATTTACATGCTTTTCTTGCTTATGTTGTTATTGTTATATGTTTTACTTAACTTAAACGGATTGCCACACATCAAAAAGGGGGAGATTGTTAGGGCAATTAACCCATGTGATATGGTTTTGATGTGTGTGGTAAAGGGTTTAAGTTAGGTTTATTGGATTTGATATGTGCATTGGAGTCTTGTAGGACTTAGTAATTCGCACATGGACCTTTGGCGAGTTTCACCAACTCACAACCTCGTGCTTGAGTCGGCGAAGGAGCATTGCGAAGCCATGCGCTTGATGCATCCGAGGGGCCGCCGGACGAGATGACCTGAAGCGAAGCCAAGGAAGCAGACTTCGAGGGCAAGAGACGCAAAGGAGCATTGCGAAGCCGTGCGCTAGATGCTGCCGAGGGATGTGGCCGCGAATGAAGAGAGTTTCGGCGAGAGACTTCAAGTGAGATGAGAGAATGAGTGAAATGTAAGTAGCTCATTAGGTGAACTTGGCCGAATGGCTAAGTGTCGGAGGCTCGACCAAGAGGGTTGAGGTTTACCCGACCGCCGGACGCTCAAACGGACGTAAAGTTTGAGTTTTACCCGGCATCAGTCGACTGCCATGACGTGGCAGTTGACTGCTCCAAGTTGACTGTGACTCAATTGGTGTTTGAGTCTAGTTTATGTGCCATCAGTCGACTGGCACGGGTTGGCAGTCGACTGCCGAGACCATCAGTCGACTGATGATGACATCAGTCGACTGGTCGCGAGGGTTTTGGGCACAGAATGGTGATCAGTTGAGTGCTCGCTTCCGACACTCGACTGTTAGCTCCATCAGTCGACTGATGTGAGAACCATTGGATGAAATCCAACGTGGAAGAAGCCGTTATTGGGCAACGGCTACAGGAGCAGTCGACTGATCAGTCGACTACTAGTGGCCAACGGGAAGAAAACAACCTTCTCTATTTATAGAGAAGGTGTGGGCTTTTGGATGGTTAATGTTCATGCTACAAACTTTCATCCAAGTGCTCCACAAGTGTTAAACTCCTTCTTCTTGTTCTTACTTCAATCTTATTGTAAGAAGGAGTGTTGTGTTGTAAGAAGGTTTACCTCCACCGGGAGAGACCATATTGGATTGGTTTCGGAGTGATTCACTGAAGACGAATCGAACCGTGGATTATCGGCGAGGCCGTGAACTACGTTATATCATTTGTCTCATTTCTTATTGCTTAGTCTTAATTGTTTTTACTCTAGCATTACATTTTCGCTTGCGCTAACCATAATTCATAGACAATTAAGCGAGCAATTCCACCGTATGCGATTAAGGGCTATTCACCCCCTCTAGCCGGCCACCTGCGCTCCAACAATGTACACATCCTCAAGCAAGTTTCCATTCAGAAATACGATTTTGACATCCATCTGCCAGATCTCATAATCGTGGTATGCTGCAATAACAAGCATGATCCGAATGGACTTATACATCGCAACTGGAGAAAAGGTTTCATCATAGACAATACCATGAATTTGCTTGAAACCTTTAGCTACCAACCAGCCCTTATAGGTATGCATAAGTCCAACCATGTCAGTCTTTCTCTTAAAGACCCACTTACACCTAATGGGTTTGACGCCTTCAGGTGGATCAACCAAAGTCCATACTTGGTTGGGGTACATGGATTCCATCTCGGATCTCATGGCCTTTAGCCATTTCTCAGAATCTGGGCTCATCACAGCTTCCTGATAGGAGGTAGGCTCATTCTCAATGAGCATAACATCATCATGGTCAGACAAGAGAAATGAGTATCTCTCATGCTGACGACGTACCATATCAGACCTACAAAGAGGTAAGTCTACCTGAACAGGTTGTTGTTTAACAACTCTTTGTGCAACAATCTCATCATCCACAATACTTTGTGGTTCCTGTTCAACCTCCATCTCGGCCTCAGTGCTATGGTCCATATCTTGAATTTCTTCAAGATCGAATGTACTCCCACTAGTTTTTCTAGAAACAAAGTTCCTTTCTAGAAATACCCTAGGCTTTACCACAAACACTTTGTGCTGACTGGGAATGTAGAAGTAATATCCCTTCGTTTCCTTGGGATATCCAACAAAATAGCACTTATCGGATTTGGATCCCAATTTGTCTGAGACTTGATGTCGAACGCAAGCCTCACCACCCCAAATCCTCATGAAAGACATCTTAGGATTTTTCCCTGTCCATATCGTATATGGTGTCTTTATCATAGCTTTGGATGGAACACGGTTAAATGTGAAGGCTACTGTGTCTAGAGCATATCCCCAAAAGGATATAGGAAGATCTGTGTGACTCATCATAGATCATACCATATCTAATAGGGTACGATTCCTCCTTTCGGATACACCATTCTACTGTGGTGTTCCAGGAGGAGTGAGTTGGGATAGAATCTCATACTCAGCTAGATAGTCACGAAACTCATGGCTAAGGTATTCACCACCTCGATCTGATCGAAGTATTTTAATACTCTTGTCAAGTTGGTTTTGTACTTCATTCTTGAATTCTTTGGACTTTTCAAAGGATTCTGACTTATGTGTCATCAGATACACATAACCATATCTACTGAAGTCATTAGTAAATGTAATGAAGTACCTATAACCACCTCTAGCAGTAACATTGAAAGGGCCACATACATCACTATGTATAAGTCCTAACAAGTCTGTTGCTCTTTCGCTATGTCCACTAAAGGGAGTCTTGGTCATCTTGTTTAAAAGGCAAGACTCGCATGTCTCATATGAGTCAAAATCAAATGAGTCCAGCTATTAGTGAAAGCCCTAGAGTCAATCATGTGATGATTGTTGTATGGACTTTATTGTATCATATTCCTATTTATAAAGGCATGGTTATTATATTTACTTGTATTGGTGCCAAATAACTAAATATAATAATGTCCTTGAGTAGTAGGTTCTTTTCTATATCAATCAATTGGTTGAATTGAATCGATAATGAGATGATATAGAGAACACTACTCTTAATCATTCCTAGTCGAGTATTAACATTCAGGGACAATGTTAATGCGTAGAGACTAGCATGTAGGTCTACATGATGACTTGATCTCACAAGTCATGGATAAGGGATATCAAGTTGACACATGGGTATGCATTGGAGAATGTATACTGAATGACCCGCCATGAGAAAGTATCATGGATCGTTATATGAGTGTCATATACTTTCTCATGTGGCTATTAGTATGACTATTAGTCCTTAGACCTGAAGTCACCATGGTTCCCTACATAAGGAGTTGCATACTTTGGCTTCGTCAAACGTCACCCGTAAATGGGTGGACTATAAAGGCGATTACTAGGTAGGTAACAAATTATGCGGAGGGATGTGAGTGATGTAGATGGGATCTATCCCTCCTATATAACGGGAGTGACATCGATATTCTTGATAGAGTGAGACCACGAAGTGCATGTCCATGCCCAAATGAGTCAATATGAGATATTGAGCTCATTTGATTAGAGTGAGTCTACTTGGAGTTCAAGATTTAGATTGTACCGAGGATGACACGGTCTATGCCTCGATTGGTCAATCTAGATGTCAAGGATAGAGGGACATTGTCACATATTGTGAGAGTCACAATTAGTAGTCACAAAGGTGATGTTGGAGCTCAACATTCTTGTAACTTGGGTAGCAATGATGTGTTGCTAGATACCGCTCATTGCTTATGTTCCTAAATCGGTTTAGGGACATTGCCAACGTTACAAGAACCTATAGGGTCACACACATAAGAGCAATTAGATGGAGATTAGGTTCATATGATGAACCATGAGGATTAGGTTTATGGGATGAACCAAATTGGATTAAGAGTAATCCAAATTAGACTAATTAAGTTAGACTCAAGTTGATTCAAGTGTTGAATGAGTCTAATTTAGATTTGATTCATCAAATCAATTTAAATTAAATGAATAGAGATTCATTAAATTAAATTGACTTGAGTCAAGTGGTTAGATTTGATCAACCATGGGAGATTAGAGGTCAAGTATGACTTGACCAAATGCCATGTCATGATGATGACTTGGCATGGCCGGCCAATGATGATGCTCGCATCATCATTGACTTTGTCATGTGGTGCCACCTCATGAGGGAGACCAAGGGTCATGGGAGTTACATGCATGCATGTAACCCCCTCTCCATGAAGTGGCCGGCCACTACAACCTCATTAGATGTGGTAATTCATTTTGTGTGGGTTACACAACTTCATCTTCAACCTTGGATCAACTTCCCTCAAGCTCTCTCCCTCTCCCAACCTCCTTGGCTGAACCATCCATAGAGTGCTAGCACACTCAAGGGTGTGTTTTCTCCACCTATTTCTTGTGTGGATACCAATAGAGGGGTGTGCACTTGACACTCTCGAGTTCCGACGAACCTTTTAGACGAGCAGGATTTGCGAAGGGCGTCGCTACGAGGTTAACATCCTTATCATGTAGATCTAAGGTAGATCTAGGGTTTTATATAAACACATACATGTTTTGTTTTTAATACATCTTCGCACGGATCCGTGGTCGGGGCTTCCGAGGTTTCCGCAACGCAAAAAACGGTTTTTGCGGCTCGGAAAAACCCAACAGTGGTATCAGAGCCATGTGCGAAGCATGTATGTGTTTTGTTTTTGTAATTTTTGTATTAGATATAAAAATTACAGATTTATATATTTCTGTAAATTTCCTATTTTTATAGAATTTTTGGGTATTTTTCTCGAAGAATCGAAGCAACGAGTGTTGGGACACTTGTAGGCTTCAACCGTCGAGAAAAACTCTCCGTAACGGCGAGTTCTCGCTTTAGGTTTTTGGGACAGAGACTTAAGTCGCTGTAAGATCATTGTAGGGATACTCGCAAAGTTTATTTTGCGAGTAGGGGCGCTGCCCCTATCCCCGAAAGGGACCTTGTCCCGCGATCCCGCCCGAAAACCGCTTAGCGGGACCATTACGGGGAGGTGACTCATAAAATTGAAAAAATAGGAAATATTATAGAAATTTTCTATAAAAATACATAATTTAGAATTATGTATAATTCTGTGATTGTCATGGCCCAATAACCCCAAAATGATTGGATGTGATGTGTTGTAATTCATAATACGGTCTGTGTGCCGTTTTGTGGTTGTGCGTGTTATATAGTGTATGCGACCTGCGCGTCGTACCTCTTCTTTTGATATTCTAGTTGTAAATAGTTTTAGACTCGAATGTAACTCGAGTTTCATATTTGTAATGTACAAAATGAAGCGGTGGAAAGTCCACTTGAAGACGAGATTACGAGAAGGGTGACGACGACATATGGCGGTCAAAGGAAGTGATTGGGGAAGCCGCTAGCCTTAGGTTGACTGTCCGATCTTCTCATTGGCTTGAGAAGATCGTAGTAGGGCCATGACTACATCACATTTAATTATATATATATATATATATTTATTTATTTGATTTTGCTTGTATGTATGTGATGCATGCTAGTAGAAGAATAATGCTTGTATGTATATGATGCATGCTAGGATAATTTTCTTGTATGTATATGATGCATGCTAGAATAATGATTGTATGTATGTGATGCATGCTAATATAGGATAATAAAGGCCTAAATGTCTATAAGTTACACATTACGATTAGATTAGATCATAATCGAATCAACTCGAAAATGCCTATCGAGCCTTGATACCCATCACTACCTCGATCATTTGTTGTTGTTGAATCTGCTAAAGCAGAGCAACGCATATTATCTTGGTAGGGTGCGGAGGGACAATCTTGGTCCCGCCTATCACGCTTGGGTTAGAGTAAGCTCAATTAGATTGAGCAAAACTAGTTAACTCAATTGGATCGAGTAGAACTATAGGCATATTCCAATCGTTGGAAAGATAGGGTAAGATCGCATTTACACTAAATCTTGGGCGATTTAGCCAAAGCTAACTCAAGGTCTTTTGTAAATGTGGGTTTTTATCCTATAAACAAGAGTTGCATAGAGATGTAATCGGTAATGTGTTACCCATCGATCATACTAAGTCTTGGGCGATTTAGCCAAAACTAACTCAAGGCTTAGTATGATGTGGATCTTGTCCCGCAAGAATTATAGCTAGTTTGTATGAATCTAGTAATGTAGTTTGACCACATCCATAACTCGATTCTACAAAAATCCTATAATTCAGTGGGAGCATCATTTGATTAAAGGCCTAATTAAATGATAAAAGGAATATGATATTAATTCTCTACATTATATGTTGTAGATAACTATGTCGACAAACACGAACACTCTCTCTCTGCGTTTTGTCCTTGAGAAGGACAAGCTTAATGGAGCAAATTTCCTGGACTGGTACAGGAACTTGAGAATTGTTCTCACCCAAGAAAGGAAGCTGTATGCGTCTGGGCGGCCCATTCAGAGGCACCTCCACGCCTTGCGCCTCTGACAAAGATGCTTACAAGAAGCATCAAGATGATGCATTAGATGTGTCATGTCTAATGCTCGCGACCATGAAATTTGAGCTTCAGAAGAAACATGAGTTCATGAATGCTTATGATATGGTTGGACATCTTCGTCAACTATATCAAGGACAAGCAAGGCATGAGAGATATGAAGTCTCTAAGGCATTGTTTGGGTCAAAATGCAAGAAGGGACTCGTAGGTCAATATGTACTCAAGATGATTGGGTACGTAGAAAACCTACAAAGGCTGGGATTCCCACTTGGCCAAGAGCTGGCCACTGACCTGATCTTGCAATCTTTGCCACAAGCCTTCAATCAATTTATCATGAATTATAACATGAATGAAATTGATAAGCCATTACGAAATGCTCGACATGTTGAGAAGCTACGAGCTTAACCTAAGAAGGAAAATCGACACCATTTTGATGGTGCGAAAGAAGAAAGGCAAGGGCAAGCCTAAAGGTAAGGGAAAGTCCCAAGGGCAAAGGCAAAGAACTTAAACCCAAAGGAGGGGTAGCCAAGGAAGGGGCTTGCTTCCTGCGAGGAAGCAGGACACTGGAAGCGTAATCGCAAGCATACCGAAGATCTTAAGAAGAGAAGTGAGACTTCTACTTCAAGTATAAATGTTATAGAAGTCAATCTATCTATTTCTTCATCATGGGTATTAGATACCGGATGTGCATCTCACATTTGTACCAATGTGTAGGCACTGAGAAATAGCAGGACATTGACAAAGGGCGAGGTGGACCTATGAGTAGGCAATGGAGCAAGAGTTGCTACTGTTGCTGTAGGAACTTATGATCTATTTTTGCCCTCTGGGCTTGTACTAGAATTAGATGAATGTTGTTATGTGCCTGCCTTAACTAAGAACATCATTTCAGTTTCTTGTTTGGACAAGAAAGGATTTTCATTTATAATAAAGAACAAATGTTGTTCAATTTATTTAAATGATATGTTCTATTGTAGTGCACCTCTAATGAACGGACTCTATTTTCTAGACTTAGAGAGCCTTATCTATAACATAAGTACCAAAAGGTTCAAGTCAAATGAATTGAACCAAACCTATCTCTGGCACTGTTGCTTAGGTCACATAAATGAGAGTCGCTTATCTCAGCTCCATAAGGATGGGCTGCTAGACTCATTTGATTTTGAATCATATGAGACATGCGAGTCTTGCCTTTTAGGCAAGATGACCAAGACTCCCTTTAGTGGACACAGCGAAAGAGCAACAGATTTGTTAGGACTTATACATAGTGATGTATGTGGTGGCCCTTTCAATGTTGCAGCTAGAGGTGGTTACAGGTACTCCATTACATTTACTGATGACTTCAGTAGATATGGTTATGTGTATCTCATGACACATAAATCAAAATCCTTTGAAAAGTTCAAAGAATTCAAGAATGAAGTACAAAACCAGCTTGGCAAGAGTATTAAGATACTTCGATCAGATCGAGTTGGAGAATACCTTAGCCATGAGTTTCGTGACTATCTAGTTGAGTGTGGGATTTTATTCCAACTCACTCCTCCTGGAACACCACAGTGGAATGGTGTATCCGAAAGGAGGAATCGTACCCTATTGGATATGGTACGATCTATGATGAGTCACACAGATCTTCCTATATCCTTTTGGGGATATGCTCTAGATATAACAGCCTTTACCCTTAACCGTGTACCATCCAAGGTTGTGATAAAGACACCATATACGATATGGACAGGGAGAAATCCCAAGATGTCTTTTATGAGGATTTGGGGTTGTGAGGCTTACGTTCGACATCAAGTCTCAGACAAACTAGGACCCAAATCCGATAGGTGCTATTTTGTTGGATATCCTAAGGATACAAAGGGATACTACTTCTACATTCCCAGTCAGCATAAAGTGTTTGTGGCAAAGACTGGGGTTTTTCTAGAAAGGGATTTTGTTTCTAGAAAAACTAGTGGGAGTACCTTCGATCTTGAAGAAATTCAAGATAAGGACCATAGCACTGAGGCCTTGAAGGAGGCTGAATAGGAATCACAAAGTATTGTGGGTGATGAGGTTGTTGCACAAAGAGTTGTGGAACAACCACCTGTTCAGGTAGACCTACCTCTTCGCTGATCTGATAGGATACGTCGTCAGCTTGAGAGATACTCATTTCTCTTGTCTGACCATGATGACGTTATGCTCATTGAGAATGAGCCTACCTCCTATCAGGAAGCTGTGATAAGCCCAAATTCTGAGAAATGGCTAGAGGTCATGAGATCTGAAATGGAATCCATGTACACCAACCAAGTATGGACTTTGGTTGATCCACCTGAAGGGGTTAAACCCATTGGGTGTAAGTGGGTCTTTAGGAGAAAGACTGACATGGATGGACTTACACATACCTATAAGGGCTGATTGGTAGCTAAAGGTTTCAAGCAAATTCATGGTATTGACTATGACGAAACCTTTTCTCCAGTGGCGATGTTTAAGTCCATTAGGATCTTGCTTGCTATTGCAACATACCATGATTATGAGATCTGGCAGATGGATGTCAAAACCGCATTTCTGAATGGAAACTTACTCGAGGATGTGTACATGACACAACCTGAGGGTTTTGAAGATCCACAACATACTGGGAAAGTAAGCAAGCTGCAAAGGTCCATTTATGGGCTAAAGCAAGCCTCTCGGAGCTGGAATCTTTGATTCGATGATGCGATCAAACAGTTTGATTTCGTCAAGAATGAAGATGAACCCTGTGTCTACAAGAGGGTTAATGGGAACACAGTTGTCTTCCTTATATTGTATGTGGATAACATACTACTCATTGGGAATGACATCCCTTCGCTACAGTCTGTGAAAGACTTGGCTGGGGACTTGCTTCTCAATGAAAGACTTAGGTGAAGCAGCCTGTATTCTAGGCATCAAGATCTATAGAGATAGATCTAAGAGATTGCTTGGCCTAAGTCAGAGTACATACATTGACACGGTATTACTATGGTTGGCCATGAAGAATTCCAAGAAGGGACTTCTGCCAATGTCACATGGTGTGAGTCTTTCGAAGACTCAAAGTCCCTATTCTAGAGAGGAGAGAGACCGCATGGATAAGATCCCTTATGCATCTGCTATAGGATCTATCATGTACGCCATACTGTGTACTCGTCCTGATATCTCGTATGCTTTGAGCATGACGAGTAGATACCAGTCAGATCCAGGTGAGCGTCACCGGATAGCAGTCAAGAATATTCTTAAGTACTTGAGAAGGACTAAAGAATGTTTCTTGATATTTGGAGGCGATGAGGAGCTATCTATAAAGGGTTACAGCGATGCCAGCTTTCAAACTGACCAGGATGATTATAGATCACAGTCAGGGTTCGTGTTTTGCTTGAATGGTGGTGCTGTGAGCTGGAAGAGTTAGAAGCAGGACACAGTTGCTGATTCTACAACAGAAGCTGAGTATATCACTGCATCTGAGGCAGCAAAGGAGACAGTTTGAATCCGCAAGTTCATTACTGAGCTTGGAGTGGTTCCTAGCATTGCAGATCCTATAGAACTCTATTGTGACAACAATGGAGCGATTGCACAGGCTAAGGAACCTCGCTCATACCAGCGGACCAAACACATACTACGACGCTTCCATCTCATTCGAGAGATTATCGATAAAGGAGATGTGAAGATTTGCAGAGTACCCACAGAGGCTATCATCGCAGATCCCTTGACCAAGACTTTGGCACAGAAAAAGCATGATGGTCACACTAGGTCATTGGGTATTAGATACTACGGTGATTGACACTAGTGCTAGTGGGAGATTGTTAGTGAAAGCCTTAGAGTCAATCATGTGATGATTGTTGTATGGACTTTATTATATCATATTCCTATTTATAAAGGCATGGTTATTATATTTACTTGTATTGGTGCAAAATAACTAAATATAATAATGTCCTTGATTAGTAGGTTCTTATCTATATCAATCGATTGGTTGAATCGATAATGAGATGATATAGAGAACACTACTCTTAATCATTCCTAGTCGAATATTAACATTCAGGGACAATGTTAATGTGTAGAGACTAGCATGTAGGTCAACATGATGACTTGATCTCACAAGTCATGGATATGAGATATCAAGTTGACACATGGGTATGCATTGGAGAATGTATACTGAATGACCCGCCATGAGAAAGTATCATGGATCGTTATATGAGTGTCATATACTTTCTCATGTGGCTATTAGTATGACTATTAGTCCTTAGACCAGAAGTCACCATGGTTCCCTACATAAGGAGTTTCATACTTTGGCTTCGTCAAACGTCACCCGTAAATGGGTGGACTATAAAGGCGATTACTGGGTATGTAACAAATTATGCGGAGGGATGTGTGTGATGTAGATGGGATCTATCCCTCCTATATGACGGGAGTGACATCGATATTCTTGATAGAGTGAGACCACGAAGTGCATGGTCATGCCTAAATGAGTCAATATGAGATATTGAGCTCATTTGATTAGAGTGAGTCTACTTGGAGTTCAAGATTTAGATTGTACCGAGGATGACACGGTCTATGCCTCGATTTGTCAATCTAGATGTCAAGGATAGAGGGACATTGTCACATATTGTGAGTGTCACAATTAGTAGTCACAAAGGTGATGTTGGAGCTCAACATTCTTGTAACTTGGGTAGCAATGATGTGTTGCTAAATACCGCTCATTGCTTATGTTCCTAAATCAGTTTAGGGACATTGTCAACATTACAAGAACCTATAGGGTCACACACATAAGAGAAATTAGATGGAGATTAAGTTCATATGATGAACCATGAGGATTAGGTTCATGGGATGAACCAAATTGGATTAAGAGTAATCCAAATTAGACTAATTGAGTTAGACTCAAGTTGATTCAAGTGTTGAATGAGTCTAATTTAGATTTGATTCATCAAATCAATTTAAATTAAATGAATAGAGATTCATTAAATTAAATTGAATTGAGTCAAGTGGTTAGATTTGATCAACCATGGGAGATTAGAGGTCAAGTTTGACTTGACTTGAGAGGGAAGATGAAAGGTCAAGTTTGACTTGACCAAATGCCATGTCATGAAGATGACTTGGCATGGCCGGCCAATGATGATGCTCCAC
This sequence comes from Wurfbainia villosa, assembly GCA_025175895.1. NCBI lineage: Eukaryota > Viridiplantae > Streptophyta > Magnoliopsida > Zingiberales > Zingiberaceae > Wurfbainia > Wurfbainia villosa. The sequence continues at coordinate 115,359,180 of CM045990.1, read as the reverse complement.
ATCATCATTGACTTTGTCATGTGGTGCCACCTCATGAGGGAGACCAAGGGTCATGGGAGTTACATGCATGCATGTAACCCCCTCTCCATGAAGTGGCCGGCCACTACAACCCCATTAGATGTGGTAATTCATTTTGTGTGGGTTACACAACTTCATCTTCAACCTTGGATCAACTTCCCTCAAGCTCTCTCCCTCTCCCAACCTCCTTGGCCGAACCATCCATAGAGTGCTAGCACACTCAAGGGTGTGTTTTCTCCACCTATTGCTTGTGTGGATACCAATAGAGGGGTGTGCACTTGACACTCTCGAGTTCCGGCGAACCTTTTGGACGAGCGGGATTTGCGAAGGGCGTCGCTACGAGGGTACCATCCTTATCATGTAGATATAAGGCAGATCTAGGGTTTTATATAAACACATACATGTTTTGTTTTTAATACATCTTCGCACGGATCCATGGCCGGGGCTTTCGAGGTTTCCGCAATGCAAAAAGTGGTTTTTGCGGCTCGGAAAAACCCAACACCAGCAACTCATCCTTATGGAGCTGGGATAAGCGACTCTCATTTATTTGACCTAAGCGACAATGCAGAGATAGGTTTGGTTCAACTCATTTGACTTGAACCTTTTGATACTTATGTTATAGATGGGATTCTCTAAGTCTAGAATCAGAGCTGCACTACAATAGAACATATCATTTAAATAAATAGAACAACATTTGTTCTTTATTGTAAATGAAAAGCCTTTCTTGTCTAAACAAGAAACTGAAATGATGTTCTTTGTGAGAGCAGGCACATAACAACATTCATCTTATTCTAGTACAAGCCCAAAGGGCAGAGATAGAAAATAATTTCCTACAGCAATAGCAGCAACCCTTGCTCCATTGCCTACTCGTAGGTCTACCTCGCCCTTCGTCAATGCCCTGGTATTTCTCAGCGCCTACACATTAGTACAAATGTGAGATACATATCCGGTATCAAATACCCACGATGAAGAAATAGATAGATTGACTTCTATAATATATATACCTAAAGAAGAAGTCTCACTTCTTTTCTTCTTAAGATCTTCCATGTATCCTTTGCAGTTCTTCTTCCAATGACCGGTCTGACCGCAGTGGTAGCATTCACCTTCCTTGGCAACCCCTCCTTTTGGTTTAAGTGCCTTGCCTTTGCCCTTGGCTTAGGACTTTCCCTTATTTTTAGGCTTGCCCTTGCCTTTCTTCTATTGCACCATCAAAATGGAGTTGGGCTTTGCCTTCTTAAGGTTGAGCTCAACAGTTCTCAACATGCTAAGCATCTCAGGCAGTGGCTTATCAATTTCATTAATGTTGTAATTCATGACAAATTGATTGTAACTTTCTGGCAAGGATTGCAAGATCAAGTCAGTGGCCAATTCTTGGCCAAGTGGGAATCCCAACCTCTGTAGGTTTTCTATGTACCCAATCATCTTGAGTACATATGGACCTACGGGAATCCCATCTTGCATCTTGCACTGAAACAGTGCCTTAGAGATCTCATATCTCTCGTTTCTTGCTTGTCCTTGATATAGTTGATGAAGATGTTAAACCATATCAAAAGCATTCATGAACTCGTGTTGCTTCTGAAGCTCAGAGTTCATGGTCGCGAGCATGAGACATGACACATCTAATGCATCATCTTGATGCTTCTTGTAAACATCTCAATCAGCTCGCAAGGCAGTGGTAGGAGGTGCTTATGGAATGGAATGCTCTAGGACATACAGTTTTCTTTCTTGTGTGAGAATAATTTTCAGATTCCTATACCAGTCCAGGAAATTAGCTCCATTGAGCTTGTCCTTCTCAAGGAAAGAATGCAGGGAGAGAGTGTTCGTGTTTGATGATATGACAATCTACAATATAAATAATGCAGAAAGTAAATATCATATTCCATTTATCATTTAATTAGGCCTTTAATTAAATGATTCTCCCACTGAATTATAGGAATTTTGTAGAATCGAGTCATGCATGTGGTCAAACCACACTACTAGATTCATACAAACTAGCTATAATTCTCGCGGGACAAGATCCACATCATACTAAGCCTTGAGTTAGCTTTGGCTAAATCGCCCAAAACTTAGTACGATCGATGGGTTATAGGATCAAGACCCACATTTACAAAAGACCTTGAGTTAGCTTTGACTAAATCGCCCAAGATTTAGTGTAAATGTGATCGTATCCTATCTTTCCAACCATTGGAATATGCCTGTTTTACCCGATCCAATTGAGTTAACTAGTTTCACTCAATCTAATTGAGCTTATTCTCACCCAAGCTTTGATAGGCAGGACCAAGATTGTCCCTTCGCACCCTATCAAGATAATATGTGTTTCTCTGCTTTGGCAGATTCAACAACAAATGATCGAGGTAGTGATGGGTATCAAAACTCGGTAGGCATTTCGAGTTGACTTGATTAAGACCTAATCTAATCGTGAATGTGTATCATATACGCATTAAGGCATTAATTACCCTATACTAGCATGCATCACATACATACAAGCAAAAATAAATAAGGCATTAATTACCCTATACTAGCATGCATCACATACATACAAGAAAAAACAAAAAATAAATAAATAAATATATATATATATATATATATATACTAATTAATTAATTTGTGATGAGGTCATGGCCCTACTATGATCTTCTCAAGCTAATGAGAAAATCGGACGGTCAACCTAGGGTTAGCGGCTTCTCCAAGCGCCTCCTTTGACCGCCATGTGTCGTCAACACCCTCCTCGTAACTCCGTCTACAAGTGGAACTTCCACCGCTTCATTTTGTACATTACAAACATGAAACTTGAGTTACATTCAAGTCTAAAAATCTATTTACAATAGGAATATAATAAGAGAGGCACGACGCGCAGGTCTCATATCATATACAATATGCACAACACAAAAACGGCGCAAGCTGTATTATGAATTACAATCATAATTTTATCAAATCACATTGGGGGTTTTGGGACATGACCATCACAATATCATACATAATTCTAAATTATTTATTTTGCATAAATTTCTATAATTTTCCTACCCTTTTTTTTTTCAATTTTATGAGTCACAACTCCGCAGCGGTCTCGCTAAGCGATTTTCGGGCGCGATCGCGGGACAATGCCCCTTGAGGGGTTTGGAGCAGCGCCCCTTCTCACAAAATGAATCTCACGAGTGTCCCATCTTGATCTTACAGTGCCTTAAGTCGCTGTCTCAAAAGACTAAAGCGAGACTTTGCCGTTTCAGAGAGTTTTTCTCGGTGGTGGAAGCCTACAAGTGTCCAAACACTTGTTGCTTCGACTCTACGAGAAAAATACTCAAATAAAATTAGGAAAATTACAGAAACTTACAGATCTGTAATTTTTCGTATCTAATACAAAAATTACAAAACAAACATGTACATGCTTCGCACGTGACTCTGATACCACTGTTAGACTCTCGGAGCCGCAAAAACCGCTTTTTGCATTGCGGAAATCTCGAAAGTCAACCACGGATCCGTTCGAAGATAAATAAAATAAATTCATGTACATGTTTAGAAAACCTAGATCTACATGAGAAGAGTGTTATCCTTGTAGCGACGCCATTCGCTTATCCCGCTTGTCCAAATGGTTGCCGGATCTCGTAGAGTGTCAAGTGTACACTCCTCTACTCGTATCCACACGGACAAAAGGTGGAGAAGACCACTTAGAGTGTGCTAGAACCCTTAGGAAGTCTCGGCAATGGAGGATGAGGGAGAGAGCAAGAGAGGAGAGGAGGAAGAAGATGAAATGAATTCACCACTTACTCATTCAATCCTTGGCCGACCACATTAAGGAGGGATAAATACCTCCATGTAATACCAAGAGCCATGGCTCTTGGTCTTCCCCATGTGGTGGCACACCATGATGTGTCCATGATGATGTGGAACATCATCCTTGGCCGACCCCTATGCCAAGTCACCATGAAGTGGCATTTGGTCAAGTCAAACTTGACCCTTCATCTTCCCTCTCAAGTCAAGTCAAAATTGACCTCTTATCTCCCATGGTTGATCAAATCCAACCTTTGATTCAAGTCAATTTAATTTAATGAATCTCTATTTATTAGTTTAAATTGACTCAATGAATCAAATCTAAATTAGACTCATTCAACACTTGAATCAAATTGAGTCCAACTCAATTAGTCTAATTTGGATTACTCTTAATCCAATTTGGTTCATCACATGAACCTAATCCTCTTGGTCAATCATATGAACCTAATCTCCATCTAATTGCCCTTTGTGTGTAACCCTATAGGTTATTGTAACGTTGGCAATGCTCCTAAACCGATTTGGAAACATAAGCAATGAGTGCTATCTAGCAACACATCATTGCTACCCAAGTTACAAGAATGTTGAGATCCAACATAACCTTTGTGACTACTAATTGTGACTCTCACAATTTGTGACAATGTCCCTCTATCCTTGATATCTAGATTGAACAATTGAGGCATAGACCGTGTCATCCTCTGTACAATCTATCTCTTGAAATCCAAGTAGACTCACTCTAATCAAATGAGCTCAATATCTCATATTGACTCATTTGGGCATGGCCATGCACTTAGTGGTCTCACTCTATCAAGAATCATGATATCACTCCCGTCATATAGGAGGGATAGATCCCATCTACATCACTCACATCCCTCCGCATAATTTGTTACATACCCAGTAATCGCCTTTATAGTTCACCCATTTAAGGGTGACGTTTGACGAAGCCAAAGTATGCAACTCCTTATGCAGGGAACCATGGTGACTTCAGGTCCAAGGACTAATAGTCATACTAATAGTCACATGAGAAAGTATATGACACTCATATAATGATCCATCATACTTTCTCATGGCGGGTCATTCAATATACATTCTCCAATGCATACCCATGTGTCAACTTGATATCTCATATCCATGACTTGTGAGATCAAGTCATCGAGTTGACCTACGTACTAGTCTCTTCGCATTAATATTGTCCCTGAATATTAATACTTGACTAGGATGATTCAAAGTAGTATTCTCTTTATCATCTCATTATCGATTCTACCAATCGATTGATATAGATAAGAACCTTCTACTCAAGGACGCTATTATACTTAGTTATTTGACACCAAAACAAGTAAGTATAATAACCATAAAGCAATGCCTTTATAGATATATATAGGAATATGATACAACAAGTCCATACAATAATCATCACATGATCGGCTCTAGGGCTTTCACTAACAGAGGAGTTCTGTAGAGCTGTAGAAGTAGAGCCAAGCATATCCCCACCCCTGTAATCCATCTCCTCAAGAGCATTAGTCTGGCTCAGCATAAAGCAACAAAAAGTACCCTCTAACGAAGGCTGAATGACTTCTTGTGCCTGCATCTGCTGGATGGATGATCTAAGTTGATCTAACTGACTTTCCATTTCATGCTCTTGTTAGTTATATATGAGAGGTGTCCTAAGACAATCGCCATATGGTTGTACCATTTATTTAATAAATGAAGATTTACTATTTAAGTATACATGTTTTAATATATTAGATTGGGTCTTAAACTCATTTACTGAATGTCCGCAATACGATTCATAGCATGAGAGAATTTGTGATTGGATCACAACTAGTGAGTATCTCAACATGTGTAATTGTGATGTATTAGAATTATCTCTAGTCGATGAATTCATGCATTCAGATACCATCAATTCTGTTGAGACTGGCACGAGTTATACTCTTTGGTTTATCCAAGCAACTATTTCCCACTGGCTGGAGACATTGGGATGTCCGGAGTTAACCGTGGATGCTAGTTATGGTAACTAGTTCATTGGAGTGACCAGCTGTAAGAATTCATATGGTTCATTGCATATATGGATATGTCAATGAAGTTCTTACTGTAGCTTAAGTGTGATGTTCCTTCGACTTGCAGTATTCAAGTCATCTTGGTCATGAAGACTGCTTTGACATCTTAAGCAATCATCTCCGAGGAGATGTGGACCCGGGATGATTGGGTATTAGTCGATGTGGCCGAAGGTGTTTGAATAGCCTACAGAGGATTCATCACTCCTTGTGAGGAGATGTATACCCTATGACCTCTCGTCGGATTGTTACTAAAGTTTTTGGCCAAAGCATTACATGTTTAGAGTATGGTACTCTTGGATACATGTGCAATAACTAAAATCCGTAGGACGAGGAAGTAATACTTGGGCTAGGTGTGACGTAGTCAGCCTAGTGGGGACTGACACAATAGACCATGTCCTGAACCAAGTGGGTATAAGATGAGTGAAGGGAACGAGGCATGACTCACTATAGCTGCTGAAAGGTTTCAGAAGTTGTTCTGGGGTCAATCGTTGATTTTTCGATTAATTGGGGATCATGATGTACTGCTAGGTGCCACTCAAGATCGTTCTATAATTAATGGTTAATTATAGACGACCAACATAAACTGGGAACCTATTTGGTCACACGCATTACAAGTGTTATCCGAAGGATTTAAAATGAGCTTGAGAATAGGATTCTCAGATCGAGAGAGACTTGGTTTGGTTGGACCAAACATGGAGCGAATATGAAATTTCATTCGCATCGGAAGCATGGATGGGCCGAGTCTTATGAAGACATAATGGATGAACCAAATCGGTTTGGTTCTAATCCAATGGTGAAAATAAACCAAAGTGGTTTGGTTTGTTTTAAACGAATGAACCAAAATTGGTTCGGTTTGTTTTAACTTAAAATAGACCAACACGGTTTGGTTTATTTTAACTTAAATTATTGGAGTACGTTAACGGGTTTTGGTTGTGAACCAATAACCCTTTGAGAAAAGGTTTTCGAGAAAAGGCTTTAGAGATTAGGTCTTGAGAAAAGGTCTTGAGAAAAAGTCTCTTATTGAATAAGAGATATGTTCTCTATAAATAAGGGATTGAGAGATAACCCGTGTTCATTCGTTGGATCGACTTAGGTTTTTGAAACCCTTGCCGTTTCTCTTTTCCTTGCTTCTTGTTCCTTGCCGCCCAAGCCCTTGTTGCTGCCCAAATTGTTGTGCTGCCCAACTTGTTTCGCCGTCGCCCAAGCTTGTCATGGCCGCCCATTCTCCTTGCCACCGGCCAACCACCAGCTGCCGGTAGCCCTCTAGCCATCCTCAGCCGCTGGCCAACCACCCTTGGCTATCGCCGACCAAGGAGCAGTCGACCACTTGTTTGGCCGGCCACCTCCTCCACCAAGTTTCCCTCTTGGACAACTTGTGTCCTTTGCGATGAGAGTGTCATTTAGTCGGCGTTTGGAACTCCAACAACAACCTCCTTGCCAAGGATTGGATCTCCGACAATCCTCATTGGTGGAGGATCGAAGTTTCGTCAATCGGTTGATGAAAACCGCTTTCGAGAAGCGAGTTTACGAAACTCATTTTTGGATTTGAATTGTGATCGTCTCTCAGATCACAATGTCTTCGATACAAGACTAGGATCTTATGTGAAGATGGGGCTCATAGCTTGTTGAAGCTATCCTGATGATACTCGGTGTGGATACGGATAGAGGCGAAACTTACGATGGTCGCTAAGGTTGATGTCATTTTCACTTCACGTAATTCGTCAGGTATACCTAGATTAGTTTCTTTATTGCAAAATTTGAAATAGCGATTATGTCTACACTTGATGTATCTTTGCATGCGTGTGGTATGTGTTGTAATAAATTAGTTTATTACTTATTTTTGCTTCCACTATAAGCATGTTTATGAAACGTGTTCGAACACACACCCACGTCGGCGTCGAGGAATCCCAACAATGGTATCAGAGCCCAACTGTGTTTCGATATAATCATAAAATTGTTTTGCGATAGTCATAATTTTATTTTTGGAAATTTTCTGCTTTTGGAAAGTTTAGAAATAATTATGGAAATTTTAATTAGTAAAGAAATTCAAATTGGAAATTTTCTAATGTGATTAGGAAATTTATTTCCTAAATTAAATTTGAATTTCTTAATTAATATTTTCCATAAATAAAATATGTGATTAGATTTGGAAATTTGTTTTCTAATTTAATCAAGATTTGATTTGAGAAATCAAATCTCAAACATATTTTATTTCCAAAATTAGTTATGACAAATAAGGAAACCTATTTTTACATGTTATAATTGTATGTCATGTAATTGCTTTAGATGCATATCATTATGCCATGTGTGCCGTGACATGTAGATGAATTAGTTGCATATATGTATGCCATGCATGCCATGCCATGTAGATAATAGTTATTTGCATGAAAAGAGGATGATAGCTTAAAACTCTTACACAATATTAAAGTCTACACCTTTCATTAATATGGTTAGAATCGGAGTTTCGTTTCTTGTTTGGGTTGTTAGACTCTCTCCAAGTCTGGCTCAAACCTGAACATGTTCAAACCACTGAAATAGTTTATTACTAATATGGTAAAAGTCAGAGATCAATCGTTAGTTTGGGTTGTTGGATGTTAGGGCAATCTCTTGCCATGATTTGGTTTTGATGTGTGTGGCAAAGGGTTTAAGTTAGTTTGTTATGTTGATTTGATATGTGCGTTGAAGTCGTGCAGGACTTAGTAATTCGCACATGGAGCCGTGGCTAGTTTCACATCTCATGACTCGGTCCTTGAGTCGGTGAAGGATTGCTTTGCTGAAGCAGTGCGCTTGGAGCATCCGAGGGACCGCCGGACGAGGAGCTTGGAGTGAAGCCGGAGGAAGTAGACTTCGAGGCAAGAGACACGAAGGAGCATTGCAGAGCCGTGCGCTTGATGCTGCCGAGGGATGTGGCCGCAAACGAAGAGAACTTTGAAGGCGAGGGACTCCGAGGGATGAGAGTGAGCGAATGTAACCCGGGAAGGGGTAGTAGCTCATAGGTGAAACTTGGTCATTTGGCTAAGTGTCGGATGGGATTTCCCGACACCAGTCGACTGCCAAGGGACGGCAGTCGACTGCTCTGAGTCGATTGGATTCGACTGGTGTCTGACTCATGGGCATTTGGCCCAAGCGATCGGCCCGATGTCAACATCGATCATTGCCGAGATGGGAGTTGGTCGATGGCACGCGTGCGCACGCGAGAATGGAGTCGACCTCGTTAAGGACTCGACTGATCGAGCATCAGTCGACTGATGGTAGGATCAGTCGACTGATGCTAGTGCCATTGGATGGAATCCAACGTGGAAAGCGGCCGTTATTGGGCAACGACTACAGGACTAGTCGACTGATCGAGGGCATCAGTCGACTGCTCCTGTGTCAACGGGAAGAAACCCTCTTCCTCTATAAAAAGGAAGAGGATGGGGCTTTGGGAGGCTAATGCTTGAGCTCTAAACTTCTCCCAAAGTGCCATACATGATTCCCTACTCTTCCTACTTGCTTTTACTTCAATCTTATTGTAAGAAGAGTGATCTTGATTGTAAAGGTTACCTCCACCTAGCTTGGTGCAAAGGAGAGACCAATAGTGATTGGCTTTGGCGGAGTGATTCACCGTGGACGAATCGGACCGTGGATTAGCGGCGTAGCCGTGAACCACATTACATCTCGGTGTTTGTATTGTTTGTTTATCTTTTGCTTTGTCTTTATTTATATTTGCATATTCCGCTTGCGCTAACATTTTGTAGACGAGCAAAATACGACATCCAACGAATGAGGGCTATTCACCCCCTCTAGCCGGCCGTTTCGATCCCCCAAAAATTGGTATCAGAGCCAAGTCGCTTGTTGAGGACTAACCGCCACAATAAGCACTTCATCAAAAGATGGCCGACTCCAACATTCACCCATCAAAGTTTGAAGGGGAATTCGCTTGGTGGAAGAAGCGAATGGAGGTATTTTTCGAAACTGATTTTGATATCATGATTACAATGGAATCCAGTTTCGTTTTGCCTAGGGATGAAGAAGGGAAGCCAATAGAGAAATCTAGGTGGACCAAAAAGCAAAGGGAAGAGCACCTTGCAAACTCAAAAGCCAAGCATCATCTCTTCAATGTGCTCCCCCAACAAGAGATCAATCGAATAGGAGAATGCCTAAGTGCCAAGGAGATGTGGGAGAAGCTAATTGAGCTTCATGAAGGCACATCCGAGGCGAAGCTAGCAAGGAGAGATCTCCTCCGCTCCCAACTCAATAACATTAAACTAGAAAAGGGAGAAAAGGTAATTTCCTTACATTCTCGTTTCAAGGAAATTATAACCGGTTTGTCAAGTGTAGGCGAGAAGCTATCAAACCGGGATATGGTTATGAAGGCTATAGATGCCTTTCCGCGATCCTCAAAATGGAGCTCCATGGTGGAATCATTTTATATCTCCAAGAACTTAGAGGTAAGCACCTTGGATGAATTCTTCTCAACAATGGAGCTCCACGAAACAAGGCTTGAAGGAATACAAGAAGAGCCTAGAATCCAACCTTCAAGGGGAGTAGCATTGATGGCAAATAAGGGGAAGAAGAAGATGGAGATCCCCTCCTCCGATGATGATGAAGCATCCTCCTCCTCCTCCATGGATAGCACGGAAGAAGCTTATAATGGTAAGGAGGGTAAGACGTGCTTTAAAAGGTTTTAGATTTAATAAATCTAATGATAGGAATAGAAGACAAAGGGGGAAAATCATTTGCTACAATTGCCAAGGAGAGGGACACATAAGGGATAATTGTCCCCTCCTAAACAAGAGCAAGGAAGAAAGGAAAAAGAAGGAAGAAAGGAAAAAGAAAAAGGGGAGCAAGAAGAAAAAGGAAGAGGAGAAGAAAGCAAAGGAAAAGGGAAAGACCAAGGCATTCAAAGCAAAGACTTGGGATGACCCTTCCTCCTCATCTTCATCATCATCCGAGGAAGAAAATGCATTTGTCACCAACCTAGCATTGATGGCATTTGACGACTTGGATTGCTCCTCCACCGAAAATGAAGAATCAAGCACAAGTGGAGAGAGCTCAAGTGAAGGGGGAGCCTCTACATCCTTCTCATCCGAAGAAGAAGAAGAGGACATGGAAACTATGGTAACGAATCTAACTTCTAAGAAAATAGTTTCCATGGTTTCTAGCTTAACTAGGGATTTATTTAGAGCTAAGAAGAAGAACAAAAGCATGCTAGATCAAATTAAGGACTTAGAAAATAAGTTAGAAAAAGCATGCTTAAATGAAAATGAAAATATTTCTTCTTGCCATGATGATGCATGCTCACATGAATATATCCCATTTAATGTTAGTGATGCATGTATGGATGAAAATAGGGCTCTAAGAGAAAAGGTAGATTACTTGACAAAAGCCCTAGAAAAATTCACTATAGGCTCCAACACCTTGAACATGATCATAGGGAGCCAAAGAGCTAGCTTCAACAAAAAGGGCCTAGGTTATAAAGAAAAGAAAAATGAAAAGGCCTACAAATGCCTAATTGCTAGGGGACAAGATAAGAAGAAGGAAATTGCTAGAAAATGGATCCCCAAGGAGTATCTAGTGAACCCCATAGGCAAGAACTTATTTTGGGTTCCAAAATCCATCCTTAAGGGTTAGAAAACCCCTAGGATAGTCAGCCATATGGACTTGACCTATATCATATTTTTGGTTGACTTAGGATGGCGGGATAACTTTTTTGAAATAGTGTTAGGTGATGATAACGTGCCTATAAATAGATAATAATGCTTAAATCATGATGATTAATGAAATTGCTATGAATATTTGCAATCATGATTTATGATTTTGAAATTTGGCACATCATCATGAGAAATAGGGTTTAAATCATGCCTTAGGTGATATTTTGCTTATTATCATGATATAATACCTAATGCATGATTACAATTTGATGAATACATGTATTTCATGATCATAATGTAGAATTAATTGATATATGCCTTAATGATCATGAGGATTGTTAGGTGGATACTTAATCTTGATAGAATTGTATGAATATAATGGTTAAGTATATACAAATACCCTCTAGGATGCATCTCACACTCACCATAGGCTACTTTGATTGAAAACTTAGCATGAGTGAGATGTTAGGATGATACAAATGTCCACTAATGCCTATGACATTTAGATGGTCATTTAAAGTATCAAAATAGCAATAATAGACCAATCATGGGGAAGACTTATGTTTAATTCATAGACATATTGCCCAAAGATCATGGTTGGATATTTCATATGTTTTCAAAACAATTTCTTAATCTAAAATCTATGTATTCATGTTTTGAAACAATTGGAACCAAAACTAGGTGTTAAACTTGATACTAGAATGATCAAAAACCTAGTGGTTTTTAAAACTTTTAGATTTTTGTCAAATCTCTTGAAATATATTGACTTTTCATGAAAAACTATTTTTCACTAATAAAGAATCTTACAAGAAATATGTTCCCCAAATTTCATGATTTTTTGGAATTTTTAATGCATTTCTGAAATTCGGTCCGAAAATCAGAAAGTTCTGAAATTCGCGTGCCAGTCGACTGGTAGTCTGAACCAGTCGACTGATGGCCTAAAAATCAGAACAGTAAAGGTCGAATTCAGGTTTTAGACTAATGTTTGGTATTTTCCTTCTATTAGACTTGATGCCATGAGTTTATAACTTAGTGTTAATCTTTTTGATGGTGTCAAAGGGGGAGAAAATATTATGTTTAAGTTAATTATGATAGGGGGAGAATTTGTAGAGAGAGTTTCATGGATTAAGGGGGAGTTGCATGTTGCTATATCATGTTTATGTTTACATGCCTTCCTTCCTTAGAAATTTTTATCAAATGTTTTTACCTAACTTAAACGGATTGCCACACATCAAAAAGGGGGGGGGGGAGATTGTTAGGGCAATCTCTTGTCATGATTAGGTTTTGATGTGTGTGGCAAAGGGTTTAAGTTAGTTTGTTATGTTGATTTGATATGTGCGTTGAAGTCGTGCAAGACTTAGTAATTCGCACATGGAGCCGTGGCGAGTTTCACATCTCATGACTCGGTGCTTGAGTCGGTGAAGGATTGCTTTGCCGAAGTTGTGCGCTTGGAGCATCCGAGGGACCACCGGACGAGGAGCTTGGAGTGAAGCCGGAGGAAGTAGACTTCGAGGCAAGAGACACAAAGTAGCATTGCAGAGCCGTGCGCCTGATGCTGTCGAGGGACGTGGCCGCGAACGAAGAGAACTTCGAAGGCGAGGGACTCCGAGGGATGAGAGTGAGCGAATGTAACCCGGGAAGGGGTAGTAGCTCGTAGGTGAAACTTGGTCATTTGGCTAAGTGTCGGATGGGATTTCCCGACACCAGTCGACTGCTCTGAGTCGATTGGGTTCGACTGGTGTCTGACTCATGGGCATTTATTTAGCGGTCATTGCCATGGTGGCGATCGTGATGTCGATTATCGATCGGCCCCAAGGATGTGATCGGTATTGTATCTGCGAGCACAGAATGGAGTCGACCTCGTTGAGGACTCGACTGATCGAGCATCAGTCGACTGATGGTAGGATCAGTCGACTGATGCCAGTGTCGTTGGATAGAATCCAACTTGGAAAGCGATAGTTATTGGGAAACAACTACAGGACCAGTCGACTGATCGAGGGCATCAGTCGACTGCTCCTGTGTCAACGGAAAGAAACCCTCTTCCTCTATAAAAAGGAAGAGGATGGGGCTTTGGGAGGCTAATACTTGAGCTCTAAACTTCTCCCAAAGTGTCATACACGATTCCCTACTCTTCCTACTTGCTTTTACTTCAATCTTATTGTAAGAAGAGTGATCTTGATTGTAAAGGTTACCTCCACCTAGCTTGGTGCAAAGGAGAGACCAATAGTGATTGGCTTTGGCGGAGTGATTCACCGTGGACGAATCGGATCATGGATTAGTGGCGTAGCCGTGAACCACGTTACATCTCGGTGTTTGTATTGTTTGTTTATCTTTTGCTTTGTCTTTATTTATATTTGCATATTCCTCTTGCGCTAACATTTTATAGATGAGCAAAATACGACATCCAATGAACGAGGGCTATTCACCCCCCTCTAGCCGACCGTTTCGATCCCCCAACAGTTGGACTCTCTCCAAGTCTGGCTAATTGGTTGAATGCGCTCTAACCATATTAAAACTATTTCGCGATTAATGGGCCGGTTTTAACTTGGAGCATCGGTTTGTTGGTTGGACTCTTTCCAAGGTCGATGTGAAGGGAGGTGAAGTTGGGTGCTATGCATATGATGCATACTTGTTAATGTGTTAACAACCCAATGTATGTTTGAACATTCAATTAGTTGATAGCACATTGTGATAGTTACATATACGTGATATGTAATTGGTATACTTGATACCAATTCAAAGAATGGCTTGTTGGACTCTCTCCAAGGTTGTTCTTATCTATGTTGGATATCAACCCATTCAAAGATGGACCTGCTATCTCCCAAATTGATTTTGTGGGTTTTGAAATTTGCAAAAAAATGAATGGGATTTTGTAAATGTATGTTGATGCATTTTAAATCATCTTTCTCATATATGCTCGATTTGCATTTTGAGGTTAATCGATTGATCATGATGTCTTTAAATTTGTGTCCCATTTTGGATTCGAATAAATTGACTGGGCCAAACTTCTTGGATTGGCTTAGAAACTTGAGAAGTGTTCTTAAGGTTGAAAAGCTTGCGTATGTTCTTGAAGAGCCTCTTCCCACCCGTCCTAATGATAACGCAACTATGGACCAATTGTTGGCCTATCAGAAACATGCGATTGATTTTCAACTAGTGAGTTGCATCATGCTAGCCGCAATGGTACTCGAGCTGCAGAAGTAGCATGAGCATATGGATGCTCATACCGTAGTCTTTCATCTCTATGAGTTGTTTGATGAGCAAGTGAGATCCGAAAGGTTCAAAGTCTCCAAGGTCCTCTTCACCTCTGAGATGCAAGAAGGTTCATCTGTGATTCTGCTCAACATGCTGAAGACTATGGAGCCTTTTGTGAAGCATGAGCAGGGGACGGTGTTGTTAGTTGATTCCTCGAAGAAAGGTTCTAAGAGGAAGTCAAAGGAATAGTAGAAGGGGAAGAGAAGAAAAAGGCTAAAAAGGCAGAACCAGCTCAAAAGGGCACTTGTCATCCTTGTGGCAAGGAGGGCCATTGGCAAAGAAAATGCAAGATTTATCTTGAGTCCGTAAAGAAGAAGAAGGCATCCGATGCCCCCATCCTCTTTAGGTATCTTCGTTATTGATTGTCATTCTATTTCTTTATACACTTGGGTATTGGATACCGGGTGTGACTAACATATATGTAATGACATACATGAGCTAAGAAATAGAAGAAGACTCGTCAAGAGAGAGTCAAATTTACGTGTTGGGAATGGAGCAAAGGTTGCTGCACTCGCCATCGGAACGTATATGTTGAAGCTCCCTACAGGACTTGTCTTAGAACTGGACAATTGCTATTTCGTTCCTTCGTTGATAAAGAACATTATTTCTATTTCTTGATTAAATAAAAATGGGTACTATTTGACTTTTAGTAACAATTATTGTTACATAACTTTGAATGGAGTTCTTTATGGAACTGGAACTTTATGCAATGATATTTATACGTTGGACGTATCCAATGACATTTTTAATATCGAAGCGAGCAACAAGCGTGCTCGGAAATATAATCAATTAGACTCCTACATGTGGCATTGTCGTCTTGGCTATGTAAGCAAGAAACACATGTCCAAATTACACTGATGTGGAATTCTAAAATCATTTGAATTTAATTCATTCGATACATGCAAATCATGCTTAAAAGTCAAGATGACTAAGTTACCTTTTATTGGAAAAGGTGAACCGGTGAGAGAGTTGCTTGGTCTAATACATACTGATGTATGTGGACCTATGTCAACTCATACTCTAGGATGCTGTAGCTACTTCATCACCTTTACTGATGATCACTCACGATATGGGTATGTGTTCTTGATGAAACACAAGTCTGAAGCCTTTGAAAAGTTCAAAGAATTCAGAAATGAAGTAGAGAAACAACTTAGCAAAAGTATTAAAATACTTTGATCTGATCGAGGTGGGGAATACTTGAGTCAAGAGTTTCTGGATTATCTAAGGGACAATGGTATATTGTCTCAGTGGACTCCGTTGTATACACCACAGCTTAATGGTGTGTCTGAGAGGCGAAACTGAACCTTGTTGGACATGGTTAGGTCAATGATGAATCACGCGAATCTTCCCAAGTCCTTTTGGGGCTATGAACTTCAGACAGCTATTTACTTGCTAAACAGAGTCTTGACCAAGGTTGTCTCCACTACTCCATATGAGATATGGAATAGTAAGAAACCTCATTTATCTTACTTGAAGATATGAGGTTGTCCTGCTTATGTGAAGCAGGCTGTATAAGACAAATTGGATGCTAAGTCTGATAAATGTCTATTTATTGAATACTCTAAGAAAACGAGGGGTTACCAATTCTATCATCCTATGGAACAAAAGGTGTTTATTTTAAGGCATGCTGTGTTTCTAGAGAAAGAGTTTCTCTTGCAAGAAAACAGTGGGAGTGTCATTGAACTTGAGGGGGCTCAAGAGACTCTAATAGGCATTGATGAGATACCTGGTCAAGCACCACAACCGATAACTCATAGTGATGAGCCATTGGCTGAACCTATTGTAACACCACATCTTCGTAGATCTGGTAGAACATGCAACATTCCTAAGAGATATGGATTTCTCATAAGCGAATCGAACGACGTGTTACTCATTTACGATGAGGAGCCTACCAGTTATAAAGAAGTTCTAAAGAGTTCATAAAGGGATAAAAGGCTTGAAGCCATGAAGTTGGAAATGGATTCCATGTATGAACATCAAGTTTGAAACTTAGTGGACCCACCTGAAGGCATTAAGCCTATAGGGTGCAAGTGGGTTTTCAAGAAGAAAACCGACATGGATGGTAATGTGATTACCTATAAGGCTAGATTAGTGGTGAAAGGCTATCATCAAAAGCAATGTGTTGATTATGATGAGACCTATTCACCAGTAGCTATGCTTAAATCCATTCGGATGCTCCTGGCCATAGCGGCTCATTATGATTATGAGATATGATAGATGGATGTGAAAATGGTTTTCCTTAATGGAAACCTTCTCGAGGATGTGTATATGATACAACCCGAGGGTTTCACATCGGTTCATAAAACCAAGGTATGCAAGTTTCGATGGTCCATATATAGACTGAAGTAAGCATCCAGAAGTTGGAATATCCGTTTTGATGAGACAATCAAAAGGTTTAATTTCTCACAAAATCCAGACGAACTCGGTGTGTACAAGAAGGTTAGTGGGAGTGCAGTCCTGTTCCTAGTGTTGTATGTTGATGACATATTACTTATAGGAAACAATATATCTATCTTATAGTCAGTCAAAATTTGGTTATCCAAAACATTCTCCATGAAAGACCTAGGAGAAGTGACCTACATTCTCGGGATTAAGATCTATAGAGATAGATCAAAACGGTTGCTTGGTCTTTCGCAGTCTACATATATAGACCGAGTGCTAAAGTGGTTTCACATGTCGGAATCCAAGAAAGGTTTCTTTCCCATCAGGCATGGGAAACACCTTTCGAAGTCTATGTGTCCATGCACAGAAGACAAGAGGATTTGCATGAGTAAGATTCCCTATGCATCCGCAATAGGATCTATCATGTATGCTATGTTATGTACGAGACCCGATGTATCGTATGCTCTGAGTGTCATGAGAAGATATGAGTTTGATCTAGGAATGGATCATTGGGCGGCTGTTATGACAATCCTTAAGTACTTGAGAATAACTAAGGATGTGTTTCTAATATATGGAGAAGGTGATATGGTAATATGCGGGTATACGGATGCCAGCTTCCAGACAGACAAGGATGATTTTAAGTCTCAGTCTGGGTACATATTTACCTTAAATGTAGGTGCAATAAGTTGGAAAGATTCCAAGCAAGACACTATAGCGGATTCTTCCACTGAGACAGAATACATTGCAGCTTTGGAAGCAGCAAAGGAAGCAATTTGGATCAAGAAGTTCGTCTCTGAACTTGATGTGATCTCATCAATGATCCAAACATGTGCTTCGACTCTATCATCTGATCAGAGAGATCATCAATAGGAAGGAAATACAAATCGAGAAGATTCCCATTGAAAGGAACTTAGTGGACCTTTAACTAAGGCCTTACCTCAAAGTAAGTTTAAGGGTCATGTTAGAGCTTATGGTATTGGATACCGTGGCGATTGACATTAGGCCAAGTGGGAGTTTATTAGTTATATATGAGAGGTGTCCTAAGGCAATCACCTTATAGTTGTACCATTTATTTGATAAATGAAGATTCACTATTTGAGTATATATGTTTTCATGTATTTGATTGGATCATAAATTCATTTACTGAATGTCCGCAATACGATTCACAACATGAGAGAATTTGTGATTAGATCACAACTAGTGAGTATCTCTACATGTGTAATTTTGATGTATTGGAATTATGCCTACTCGATGAATTGATGCATTCAGACACCATCAATTCTGTTGAGACTGACACGAGTTATACTCTTTGGTTTATCGAAGCAGCTGTTTCTCACTAGCTGGAGACATTGGGATGTCCGTAGTTAACCGTGGATGCTAGTTATGGTAACTAGTTGATTGAAGAGACTAGCTGTAAGACTTCATATGGTTCACTGCATATATGGATATTGTAGGGGATCGATCGGTGTGGATGTGGTCGGCTAGAGGGGGTTGAATAGCCCTCTTAATCGATGATGGAATTTGCTAATCTACAAAATCGTTAGCGCAAGCGGAATACTAATAAACAAGACAAGCAAATCAAAACAACAAGAATAAAACCAATGCTAACACAATATATAACATGGTTCATGGCTACGCCGCTAATCCACGGTCCGATTAGTCCAAGGTGAATCACTCCTCAATCTATCCACTAGATCTCTCCTTTGCACAAAGCTAGGTGGAGGTAACCTCTTTTATACAAGGATCACTCTTCTACAATAGAATGAAGATTAGAACAAGTAGAAGAGTGGAAAAATGTTTATGACACTTTGGGAGTTGTTTAGAAGAGAAGCATTAGCCCCCCAAAGCCCCATACACTTCCTCTTTATAGAGGAAGAGGGTTTTCTTCCCGTTGACACAGGAGCAGTCGCCTGATGTCCCTATCAGTCGACTGATCCTGTAGCCGTTGCCCAATAACAACTACTTTCCACATTGAATTTCATCCAACGACACCGACATCAGTCGACTGATATTGCCATAAGTTGACTGATGCTCGATTAGTCGAGTGCTCGTGAGCTCGACTCCATTCTGTGCTCGAAACACTTGTGACCAGTCGACTGATGCCTTCATCAGTCGACTGGTGGTCTCTCAGTCGACTGCCAATCCATGGCAGTCGACTGTTGGCACTTGAACCAGACACGAACACTAGTCTACTTCCAAGCACAGAGCTCTGCAGTGTCATCCTTTGTGTCTCACCCTGAAGTCTACTTCCTCCGGCTTCACTCCAAGCTCCTCGTCCGGCGGTCCCTCGGATGCTCCAAGCGCACGACTTCTGCAAAGTCATCCTTCACCGACTCAAGGACCGAGTCATGAGAGGTGAAACTCGCCAAGGCTCCATGTCCGAATTACTAAGTCCTACAAGACTCCAATGCACATATCAAATCACAATAACAACCTAACTTAAACCCTTTGCCACACACATCAAAACCATATCAAGGATTGATTGCACTAACAATCTCCCCCTTTTTGATGTGTGGCAATCCATTTAAGTTAGGTAAAACATTTGATGAAATATTAAGGAAAGAAATCATGTAAATAACATGATTAACAACTCTCCCTCTTAATACATGAAACTCCCCCTAAATATAATTCCCCCTTACTTAAACATATACATTTCTTCCCCTTTGACACCATCAAAAATAATTAACAAAGTTTATTCAGCATGACATCAAGTCTAGAAAGAAACAAAAACCAAAACATGCCTTAAAATTGGATAAAAGAACTACCAATGATCGTTCAGACTACCGATCATCGCACATGTATTTCGGGTTTTTCAGGTTTTAAGGGTGGATTTCAGAAATGCATTAGAAAATATATAAAATTCAAAAAATCATGAAATTTGGGGAACATATTTCTTGTAAGTATATTTATCAATGAAAAATAGTTGTCCATGAAAAATCATTATATTTTCAAGTATTTGCCAAAAATCCAAAAGCTTTAAAAACAACTAGGTTTTTGATCAAGTTAGTATCAAGTTTAACACCTAGTTTAGCATTAAATTGTTTCAAAACGTGAACACACAGATTTTAAAGTAAGAAATTGTTTTGAAAACAATTGAAATATCCAACCATGATCTTTGGGCAATATGTCTATGAATTAAACATAAGTCTTCCCCATGATTGGTCTATTATTGCTATTTTGATGCTTTAAATGACTATCTAAATGCCATAGGCACTAGTGGACCATGAGTATCATCCTAACATCTCACTCATACTAAGTTTTCAATCAATGTAGCCTATGGTGAGTGTGAGATGTATCCTAAAGGTATTTGTATATACTTAACCATTATTTTCATGCAATTCTATACAAGGTTAAGTATCATCCTAACAATCCACATGATCCTAAATATATATATGTATGAATTCTATATTACGATCATGAAACTAATGTATTCATCAAATTGTGATCATGCATTAGGTATTACATCATGATAATAAGGCAAATATCACCTAAAGCATGATTTATCTATTTATAGGTGCATTATCATCACCTAACACTATTTCAAAAATGTTGTCCCGCCATCCTAAATCAACCAAAAATATGATATAGGTGAAATCCTTATGGTTGACTATCCTAGGGTTTTCCTAACCCTTAAGGATGGATTTTGGAACCCAAACAAATTCTTGCCTATGGGGTTCACTAAAAATTCCTTAGGGATCCATTTTCTAGCTTCTTTTTGCCTATGTATACTCCAACCTTCTTTTTGTCTTGACCCCTAGCAATTAAGCATTTATAGGCCTTTTCATTTTTGTTTTCCTTATATCCTAGGCCTTTCTTATTGAAACTTGCTCTTTGACTCTCTATGATCATGTTCAATGTATTTGAGCCAATTGTAAACTTTTCTAGGGCCTTGGTCAAATAATCTACCTTTTCCCTTAGAGCCCTATTTTCATCCATACATGCATCACTAACATTAAATGGCATATATTCATGTGAGCATGCATCATTTAAGCTAGAAGAAATATTATTATTTACATTTAAGCATGTTTTTTCTAATTTTTCTTCTAAGTCCTTAATTTGATCTAGTATGCATTTGTTCTTTTTCTTTGCCCTAAACAAATCTTTAGTGAGACTAAATATCATGGAGACTATTTTTCTTGGTGAGAGGTTCGTTACCATTGTCTCCATGTCTTCTTCTTCTTCGGATGAGGATGGTGAAGAAACTCCCCCTTCACTCGAGCTCTCCTCACTTGAGCTTGCTTCTTCATTTTCGGAGGAGGAGCAATCTAGGTCGTCAAAGGCCATTAGGGCAAGGTTGGAGTATACATGTTCTTCCTCTTCGGATGATGATGATGATGAAGAGGGATCATCCCATGTCCTTGCTTTGAGTGCTTTTGTCTTCCCTTTCTATTTGGCCTTCTTCTCTTCTTCTTTCTTCTTGCTCCCCTTCTTCTTCTTCTTTTCTTCTTTCTTTTTCCTTTCCTCTTTACTCTTGTTTAGGAGGGGACAATTATCCCTTATATGTCCCTCTCCTTGACAATTGTAGAAAATTACCTTCCCCCTTGGTCTTCTTCTCCTATCATTAGATTTATTAAATTTAAAACTTTTTAAAGCATGCCTTACCTTCCTTACCATGTATGCTTCTTCCGTGCTATCCATGGAGGAAGAGGAGGATGCTTTGTCGGAGGAGGAGGGAGTCTCCATCTTCTTCTTCCCCTTGTTGGCCAAACGTGCCACTCCTCTTGAAGGTTGAATTCTTGGCTCTTCTATTATTCCTTCAAGTCTTGTTTTCGTGGAGCTCCATGGTTGAGAAAAATTCCTCCAAGGTGCTAACTTCTAGGTTCTTGGAGATGTAAAAAGAATTCGCCATAGAGCTCCATCTTGATGACCGGGGAAAGACATCTATAGCCTTCATGAGCATGTCCCTATTTGAAAGCTTCTCCCCTACACTAGATAAACCGGTTATTATCTCTTTAAATCTAGAGTGTAGTGAGGTTATCTTTTCTCTCTTTTCTAATTTGATGTTTGATAGTTGGGAGCGGAGAAGGTCTCTTCTTGCAAGCTTGGCCTCCGAGGTAGCTTCATGAAGCTCTACTAGCTTCTCCCACATCTCCTTGGCACTAGAGCATTCCCCTATCCTATTCACTTCTTGTTGGGGGAGTACATTGTAGAGGTGGTGCTTGGC
This sequence comes from Wurfbainia villosa, assembly GCA_025175895.1. NCBI lineage: Eukaryota > Viridiplantae > Streptophyta > Magnoliopsida > Zingiberales > Zingiberaceae > Wurfbainia > Wurfbainia villosa. The sequence continues at coordinate 115,336,906 of CM045990.1, read as the reverse complement.
CTTTGAATTTGCCAAGTATTCTTCCCTTTGCCTCTTGCTCCACCTTGATTTCTCCAATGGCTCCCCTTCTTCTTCCCAAGGCAATTCAAAACTGTTTTCCATAATTAAAAGAATTTCGAAATCGGTTTCGAAAAATACCTCCATTCTCTTTTTCCACCAAGAGAATTCGCCTTAAAATTTTGGTGGGTGAATGTTGGAGCTGGCCATTCTTGAATGTTCTTGTTGTGGTAGTTAGTCCTCGACAAGCGTTCCTTGGCTCTGATACCACTTGTAGGGGATCGATCAGTGTGGATGTGGCCGGCTAGAGGGGGTGAATAGCCCTCTTAATCGATGATGGAATTTGCTCATCTACAAAAATTTTAGCGCAAGCGGAATACTAATAAACAAGACAAGCAAATCAAAACAACAAGAATAAAACCAATGCTAACACAATATATAACATGGTTCATGGCTACGCCGCTAATCCATGGTCCGATTCGTCCAAGGTGAATCACTCCTCAATCTATCCACTAGATCTCTCCTTTGCACAAAGCTAGGTGGAGGTAACCTCTTTTACACAAGGATCACTCTTCTACAATAGAATGAAGATTAGAACAAGTAGAAGAGTGGAAAAACATTTATGGCACTTTGGGAGCTGTTTAGAAGAGAAGCATTAGCCCCCCAAAGCCTCATATCCTTCCTCTTTATAGAGGAAGAGGGTTTCTTCCCGTTGACACAGGAGCAGTCGACTGATGTCTCTATCAGTCGACTGGTCCTATAGCCGTTGCCCAAAAACGACTGCTTTCCACGTTGGATTTCATCCAACGACACCGGCATCAATAGACTGATATTGCCATTAGTCGACTGATGCTCGATCAGTCGAGTGCTCATGAGCTCGACTCCATTCTGTGCCCGAAACACTTGCGACCAGTCGACTGATGCCTTCATCAGTCGACTGGTGGTCTCTCAGTCGACTGCCAATCCATGGCAGTCGACTGTTGGTACTTGAACCAGACTCGAACACTAGTAGAGTCACAGTCGACTTAGAGTAGTCGACTACCATAACATGGTAGTCAATTGATGTCGGGAAATCCCATCCGACACTGAGCCAAATGGCCAAGTTTCACCTAAGAGCGCTACCCCTTCCTGGGTTACATTCGCTCACTCTCATCCCTCGGAGTCCCTCGCCTTTGAAGTTATCTTCGTCCGGCCACGTCCCTCGGATGCGCCAAGTGTTAAATACTGAAAATTTTAAAATATAAATTTAATGGCCAAAAATTTAGAGAAATAATCTTGGAAACTTTTTGGATTTTTTAGGGAATTTTAGGAATTTTTCTGGATTTAAACGGAGCCCATACAATTATGGGGATAATTAATTTACTAAGGGGTTAATAAAAATAAAACATAGGTTTCTCTCTAATTTTTCCCCGATTCCCGTTCCCAAACTTCCCGAGCCCTTTTTCCTCACGTCTCGACCCTCAACACCCCTCGCGCCCGCATCTTCGCCGGATTCTCGTGCGATCCTCTCTCTATCATTGCCACCTGAGCTGTCCTCGCCTTTGACCGCCGTCGAGCCTTCTTCCTCGCATCGCCACCCACAATCCGCGGCCACCAGATCACTACTTTTTCCTCGCACGCTCGCCGTCCGCAGGCGCACGCGCCAGCTTCGCTGCCACTGACGCCGCTCGAGCCTGCGACCGCTTTCTCCACTCGCCCCCGTCACCGTAGTTCGCTCCTCCACAAGCACCGGCAACGCTGCCCTTACTTGTGTCTGTAGCCATCGCGGCGTCGCCGTCTTCACCTTCTCGGCGAGTTTCTACCGGTAGCAAGGTAAGGGGCCAACCCTCTTCTTGATATTTGGATGAGTGCTAAACCTAGCCGTGCGATTTTTGCCAGAACAAAAGCAGGGGCATAGGCGTTGGATTTTTCCGGTGAAGAGGGATTGTGAACACTAATCGCAGCCGGTGAACAGGGCTGCCAATTTTAGGGGATTGCTACCGGTGGAGGATCCTAGGGCTGGTAAGTTTGATCTACCCTCATTTCATCTGTTAATTGTTGGATTTTGTTAGGTATCAATGTATTGTGGGGGAAAAAAGAGGTAATGGTGGCTGTGATTTGGGGTTTTGACAGGTTGAGAGGGCTGTGAGGTTTTATTGGGTTTCAATGTGGCTGTAAATACAGTTAGTGCGACTGTGAAATTGAAGGTTGAGGATTTGGAATATGCTGTACAAGATTTTTGGGCAATGATTTGGCTGTAGAGGTTGTTGGGCTTAAGGTGAGTCCTAAACTAACCCATAGTTGTTGGCTGTGAAATTTAAGATGGAGAATTAGTAAGTTCAGATATGGGTGTTTATAAATGGATAGTATGTTGTAAATTTGTTTAAGGGTCGATAGGGATTAATGCGGAGGATTGATTAGGTTAAATGGGAGAACTAGATCAATCTAGTTGACTGGGAATTTATTAAGCATTTGGGTTAATTGGTTTAAGTCCGAAATCGGCTTAGGATTCGATTTGTCGGTGGATTGCATTTTTGTGCTTAACAAAGGTTATGCTATATCACGAGTTTTGATCCGCGGAGTCCCCAGTCGTGACGATTTGGTTCTTTTTGCGGATATATATTCAGGCGGGTATTTTGACTTGTCTTTTTGATATAGTCATGTTGATATGCTAGATAGTTATATCTTGCAATAGTTTTCATGTTTACCTACCTTGCATGTTATTATGCCTATTTGACACATGCATTTGATCAGTTTATAGTTATACTTTCCCTTTTTTACTTGGATCAAGTATATGTACCTTTTTATTGTGCATATTATTCGGATACGTATGTTAGTTGGTATTACATGCTTTAGTGTCATGCACCATCTTGCATGATTGCATGCTGGCTGGACGGGGTTCCATTATTGTTGAGCCCGCAGCCAGTTACATGGTCTGCACACACTGCCACTCATGGGTTAGTGGTACATCAGGAGGGTGTGTGCAGTTGCTCTATCAGGCTCCGCTGGTCCGCTCATGGGTAGCGATGAGGCAGCGTGGTAGCGGGCAGGGATCCCTCCTCTGGTCTATGACACCGGGAGATGAGAGCTTAGCTCCCCCACTATGTTTGGGGCAGGAGGATAGGTGTACTCCGACAACATCCTGTCCACTCGGTCACTCAGGAGCAGTGATGGCAGAGTGCACAGTTGTCATAGCCCTACCCACTCGGCTTCACCATCGCGTGTGAGGCGGTGGAGCGTCGAGGTGACCATGTCATTAGTACGACACATGCACTTTTGCGGATTGCATTTGTATTGTGTTTCTTTGCATTTTTTGATGCCTTGGATGTGCATATGATTGTCATGCATACAGGATACATGTTTATATATAGTCGAGGACTTTATTACTTTTAGTCGAGCATGCTCCTATATCGAGTAGGAGATTCGAGTAATCTGATCATTTTGTATTTCTTGCTTGCATACCCTATTTATGTGAGGCTATCTTGGCATGATATTTTTTATTAGCTATACCTTACTTTGCATATCTACTATACATGAGTTCTTTGAACTCACCCGTTGATTATATCTATTTGAGGATGAAAATTTGTCATCGGAGAGTCTGCCAATTGTAAATGTTTTATTTGGATATTTGCTTTATGGTTTGGATATTTTGGTTAGAGGACATGTATAGGTTTGGAGATTGATTTTGTATTTGGATTTTTGGTGTCCTTATGGACCTTATTCGGATTTTGGTTTGATTGGATTTTGGTGAGTATTCCTGCCCAGATGGCAGAAGGGGTAAGTCTATTTATGGTTGACTATTTATCATTTATTTTGGTAGATGGCCTGAGGCCAAATTATATAACTGCGTGTGTGTTTGGATTCCGGTCGTGTTGACTGATGTATAGCGGCCGTGTAGGCCTTGTATGTAAATTGGGATTGTCATCCGTACAGGGGAGTTGCTGCCGGATTTTCGTCTGGCGGGGTCTCCTTCGGGGCGTGACAATTTATTTGGTATCAGAGCTCAGTATGAGGCAGGGTTGGTCCGTACTATCAGACGTAGGATGACAGAGGCGCAGGTTCGCCAGAAGACTTATACTTTAGATCGGAGACGGAGACCTCTAGAGTTTTTTTTTTTATTGGTGATCATGTATTCTTGCGAGTCTCACCCATGAAAGGGGTGAAGAGATTTGGACTCCGTGGTAAGCTAGCTCCTAGGTACATTGATCCATTTGAGGTTTTGGAGAGGATCGGAGTAGTTGCTTACTGTCTAGTGCTACCACCGTACTTAGCTGGTATCCATGCTCTGTTTCATGTGCCCATGTTGAGAAAGTATGTGTCATACCCTACATATATTCGGTCATGTGTGTCAGGTTCTATTCAACCTGATGCTACTTACGCAGAGGTTCCGATACGGATTCTGGATCACAAGGAACGACGGTTGTGGAATAAGATTGTGCGACTTGTCAGGGTCGGGTGGAGTCACCACACTGATGAGGAGGCAACTTGGGAGCTTGAGGAAAAGATTCGAGCTCAATACCCCCACTTGTTTGCTTAAGGTACGTGAATTATATTTTTCAGTACTTATGATATCTCTTACTCATTATGCATTTGAGTAGGAAATTTGGGGACCAAATTTTTGTTAGTGGGGGAGAATGTTAAATACTGAAAATTTTAAAATATAAATTTAATGGCCAAAAATTTAGAGAAATAATCTTGGAAATTTTTCAGTATTTTTAGGGAATTTTAGGAATTTTTCTGGAATTTTTCTAGATTTAAACGGAGCCCATACAAGATATTTATGGGGATAATTAATTTACTAAGGGGTTAATAAAAATAAAACCTAGGTTTCTCTCTAATTTTTCCCCGATTCCCATTCCCAAACTTCCGGAGCCCTTTTTCCTCACGTCGCGAACTTCAACACCACTCGCGCCCGCATCTCCGTCGGATTCTCGCACGATCCCCTCTCTGTCGTTGCCGCCTGAGCCGTCCTCGCCTTTGACCGCCGTCGAGCCTTCTTCCTCGCGTCGCCACCCACAATCGGCCACGGATCACACGCTTCTTCCTCACGCTAGCGTCGCGCATGCGTCGCCGCTCTACGACGCCGCTCGAGCTAGCGACCGCTTTCTCCGCTCGCCCCCGTCGCCGTAGTTCGCTCTTCCACAAGCGCCGGCAATGCCGCCCTTACCTGTGTCCGTAGCCATCGCGGTGTCGCCGCGTCGGCTCGCCATCTTCACCTTCTCGACAAGTTTCTACCTGTAGCAAGGTAAGGGGCCGACCCTCTTCTTGATATTTGGATGAGTGCTAAACCTAGCTGTGCGATTTTTGCCGGAACAAAAGCAGGGGCATAGGAGTTGGATTTTTCTGGTGAAGAGGGATTGTGAGCACTAATCACAGCCGGTGAACAGGGCTGCCAGTTTTAGGGGATTACTGCCGGTGGAGGTTCCTAGGGCTGGTAAGTTTGATCTACCCTCATTTCATCTGTTAATTGTTGGATTTTGTTAGGTATCAATGTATTGTGGGGGAATAAAGAGGTAATGGTGGCTGTGATTTGGGGTTTTGACAGGTTGAGAGGGCTGTGAGGTTTTATTGGGTTTCAATGTGGCTGTAAATACAGTTAGTGCGACTGTGAAATTGAAGTTTGAGGATTTGGGATATGCTGTACAGAATTTTTGGGCAACGATTAGGCTGTAGAGGTTGTTGGGCTTAAGGTGAGTCCTAAACTAACCCATAGTTGTTGGCTGTGAAATTTAAGATGGAGAATTAGTAAGTTCAGATATGGGTGTTTATAAATGGATAATATGTTGTAAATTTGTTTAAGGGTCGATAGGGATTAATGCGGAGGATTGATTAGGTTAAATGGGATAACTAGATCAATCTAGTTGACCGGGATTTTATTAAGCATTTGGGTTAATTGGTTTAAGTCCGAAATCGGCTTAGGATTCGATTTGTCGGTGGATTGCATTTTTGTGCTTAACAAAGGTTATGCTATATGCAGGTTTCGGTCACGAGGCAGGTCCCCAGTCGTGACGATTTGGTTCTTTTTGCGGATATATATTCAGGCGGGTATTTTGACTTGTCTTTTTGATATAGTCATGTTGATATGCTAGATAGTTATAGCTTGCAATAGTTTTCATGTTTATCTACCTTGCATGTTATTATGCTTATTTGACACATGCATTTGATCAGTTTATAGTTATACTTTCCCTGTTTTACTTGGATCATGTATATGTACCTTTTTATTGTGCATATTATTCGGATACGTATGTTAGTTGGTATTACATGCTTTAGTGTCATGCACCATCTTGCATGATTGCATGTTGGCTGGACGGGGTTCCATTATTGTTGAGCCCGCAGCCAGTTACATGGTCTGCACACACTGCCACTCATGGGTTAGTGGTACATCATGAGGGTGTGTGCAGTTGCTCTGTCAGGCTCCGCTGGTCCGCTCATGGGTAGCGATGAGGCAGCGTGGTAGCGGGCAGGGATCCCTCCTCTGGTCTATGACACCGGGAGATGAGAGCTTAGCTCCCCCACTATGTTTGGGGCAGAAGGATAGGTGTACTCCAACAGCATCCTGTCCACTCGGTCACTCAGGAGCAGTGATGACAGAGTGCATAGTTGTCATAGCCCTACCCACTCGGCTTCACCATCGCATGTGAGGCGGCTGACTTGCGTCAGGGGTGACCATGTCATTGGCACTAAATGCACTTTGCACGGATTGCATTTGTATTATGTTTGCTGCATTTTTATTGATGCCTTGGATGTGCATATGATTGTCATGCATACAGGATACATGTTTATATATGGTCAGGACTTTATTACTTCTAGTCAGGCACATGCTCCTATATCAGGGTAGGAGATTCAGGTAAGTACAGTCATTTTGTATTTCTTGCTTGCATACCCTATTTATGTGAGGTATCTTGGCATGATATTTTATTATTAGCTATACCTTACTTTGCATATCTACTATACATGAGTTCTTTGAACTCACCCGTTGATTATATCTATTTCGGGATGAAGCTATCGAGAGTCATTCTTGGACCCCACTAAAGTAAATGTTTTATTTGGATATTTGCTTTATGGTTTGGATATTTTGGTTAGAGGACATGTATAGGTTTGGAGATTGATTTTGTATTTGGATTTTTGGTGTCCTTATGGACCTTATTCGGATTTTGGTTTGATTGGATTTTGGTGAGTATTCCTGCCCAGATGGCAGAAGGGGTAAGTTTATTTATGGTAGACTGTTTATCATTTACTTTGGTAGATGGCCTGAGGCCAAATTATATAACTGCGTGTGTGTTTGGATTTCGGTCGTGTTGACCGATGTATAGCGGTCGTGTAGGCCTTGTATGTAAATTGGGATTGTCACCCGTACAGAGGAGATGCTGTTGGAATTTCGTCTGGCGCGGTCTCCTTCGGGGCGTGACAATTTATTTGGTATCAGAGCTCAGTATGAGGCAAGGTTGGTCCGTACTATCAAACGTAGGATGACAGAGGCGCAGGTTCGCCAGAAGAGTTATACTTTAGATCGGAGACGGAGACCTCTAGAGTTTTTTTTTTATTGGTGATAATGTATTCTTGCGAGTCTCACCCATGAAAGGGGTGAAGAGATTTGGACTCCGTGCTAAGCTAGCTCCTAGGTACATTGATTCGTTTGAGGTTTTGGAGAGGATCGGAGCAGTCGCTTACTGTCTAGTGCTACCACTGTACTTAGCTGGTATCCATGCTCTGTTTCATGTGCCCATGTTGAGGAAGTATGTGTCATACCCTACACATATTCGGTCAGGTGTGTCAGGTTCTATTCAACCTGATGCTACTTACGCAGAGTTTCTGGTACGGATTCTGGATCACAAGGAACGATGATTGTGGAATAAGATTGTGCGACTTGTCAGGGTCGGGTGGAGTCACCACACTGATGAGGAGGCAACTTGGGAGCTTGAGGAAAAGATTCGAGCTCAATACCCCCACTTGTTTGCTTAAGGTACGTGAATTATATTTTTCAGTACTTGTGGTATCTCTTACTCATTATGCATTTGAGTAGGAAATTTGGGGACTAAATTTTTGTTAGTGGAGGAGAATGTTAAATACTGAAAATTTTAAAATATAAATTTAATGGCCAAAAATTTAGAGAAATAATCTTGGAAACTTTTCAGAATTTTTAGGGAATTTTAGGAATTTTTCCGAAATTTTTCTGGATTTAAACGGAGCCCATACAAGATATTTATGGGGATAATTAATTTACTAAGGGGTTAATAAAAATAAAACCTAGGTTTCTCTCTAATTTTTCCCCGATTCCCATTCCCAAACTTCCCGAGCCCTTTTTCCTCACGTCGCGACCCTCAACACCGCTCGCGCCCACATCTCCGCCGGATTCTCGTTCGATCCCCTCTCTGCCATTGCCGCCTGAGCCGTCCTCGCCTTTGACCGTCGTCGAGCCTTTTTCCTCACATCGCCACCCACAATCCGCGGCACGGATCAGCTTCTTCCTCACGCGCGCTAGCGCATCGCGGCGTCGTGACGCCGCCGCAGCGCCGCTTTCGAGCTAGCGGCCGCTTTCTCCTCTTCGCCCCCGTCGCGTGGTTCGCTCTTCCACAGCGGCAATGCCGCCCTTTTTGGATGAGTGCTAAACCTATCCGTGCGATTTTCTTAAACAAAGCGAGGGCATAGGGCTTTGGATTTTTCGTGAAGAGGATTGTGAGCACTAATCGCTGGTGAAACAGGCTACTAGTTTTAGGGATTGCCGGTGGAGGTTCCTAGGGCTGGTAAGTTTGATCTACCCTCATTTCATCTGTTAATTGTTGGATTTTGTTAGGTATCAATGTATTGTGGGGGAATAAAGAGGTAATGGTGGCTCTGATTTGGGGTTTTGACAGGTTGAGAGGGATGTGAGGTTTTATTAGGTTTCAATGTGGCTGTAAATACAGTTAGTACGACTGTGAAATTGAAGGTTGAGGATTTGGGATATCTTTGTCAGATGTGATTTTTGGGCAACGATTAGGCTGTAGAGGTTGTTGGGCTTAAGGTGAGTCCTAAACTAACCCATAGTTGTTGGCTGTGAAATTTAAGATGGAGAATTAGTAAGTTCAGATATGGGTGTTTATAAATGGATAATATGTTGTAAATTTGTTTAAGGGTCGATAGGGATTAATGAGGAGGATTGATTAGGTTAAATGGGATAACTAGATCAATCTAGTTGACTGGGATTTTAGTAAGCATTTGAGTTAATTGGTTTAAGTCCGAAATCGGCTTAGGATTCGATTTGTCGGTGGATTGCATTTTTGTGCTTAACAAAGGTTATGCTATATACAGGTTTAGGTCACGAGGCAGGTCTCCAGTCGTGACAATTTGGTTCTTTTTGCGGATATATATTAAAGCGGGTATTTTAACTTGTATTTTTGATATAGTCATGTTGATATACTAGATAGTTATAGCTTGCAATAGTTTTCATGTTTATCTACCTTGCATGTTATTATGCCTATTTGACACATGCATTTGATCAGTTTATAGTTATACTTTCCCTGTTTTACTTGGATCATGTATATGTACCTTTTTATTGTGCATATTATTCAGATACGTATGTTAGTTGGTATTACATGCTTTAGTGTCATGCACCATCTTGCATGATTGCATGCTGGCTGGACGGGGTTCCATTATTGTTGAGCCGCGACGATTCCACATGGTCTGCACTTGACCACTCATGGGTTAGTGGTACATCATGAGGTGTGTGCGATTGCTCTGTCGAGCTCATTGGTCCGCTCATGGGTAGCGATGAGGTGTGTAGTGACGAGGATCCCTCCTCTGGTCTATGACACCGGGAGATGAGAGCTTAGCTCCCCCACTATGTTTGGGGCAGGAGGATAGGTGTACTCCGACAGCATTCTGTCCACTCGGTCACTCAGGAGCAGTGATGGCAGAGTGCACAGTTGTCATAGCCCTACCCACTCGGCTTCACCATCGCGTGTGAGGCGGCTGACTAGCGTCAGGGGTGACCATGTCATTGGCACGAAATGCACTTTGCACGGATTGCATTTGTATTATGTTTGCTGCATTTTTATTGATGCCTTGGATGTGCATATGATTGTCATGCATACAGGATACATGTTTATATATGGTCAAGACGTTATTACTTCTAGTCAGGCACATGCTCCTATATCAGGGTAGGAGATTCAGGTAAGTAAAGTCATTTTGTATTTCTTTCTTGCATACCCTATTTATGTGAGACTGTACTTGCATGATATTTTTATTGTTAGCTATACCTTACTTTGCATATCTACTATACCCGCAGAGTTCTTTGAACTCACCCCGTTGATTTATATCTATTTCAGGATGAAGCTGTCAGGAGAGAGTCACATTCGGACCCCACTAAATCGTAAATGTTTTATTTGGATATTTGCTTTATGGTTTGGATATTTTGGTTAGAGGACATGTATAAGTTTGGAGATTGATTTTGTATTTGGATTTTTGGTGTCCTTATGGACCTTATTCGGATTTTGGTTTGATTGGATTTTGGTGAGTATTCCTGCCCAGATGGCAGAAGGGGTAAGTCTATTTATGGTAGACTGTTTATCATTTATTTTGGTAGATGGCCTGAGGCCAAATTATATAACTGCGTGTGTGTTTGGATTCCGGTCGTGTTGACCGATGTATAGCGGCCGTGTAGGCCTTGTATGTAAATTGGGATTGTCACCCGTACAGGGGAGATGCTGCCGGATTTTCGTCTGGCGGGGTCTCCTTCGGGGCGTGACAATTTATCACTTGGTTACCAGGATTCATAAACTTTAGTACTTAGCCTGGAGGTCTAGAGTTCGAATCCTGGGGAAGGCAAAAACCCACTTCCAGGGGTGGGAAGACTAGGTGAGTAATGATAGGCCAACAGGGGCGACGGTCGTCGACCAATAGGGGTCGCCGAATTCCGCCAATAGGGGCTAGGTCGTTACATTAAAAGGCCTTTTTTAATGTGGCACAGTGATTGGCGAAGGCGACTTATCGTCGACGACCGTCGCCTATTGGCTGTCGTCTCACTGTATCTTCCCACTGAAGTGGTTTTTGCTTTCTAGATTGAACTCTCTTTAGTACTTAGCCTGGAGGTCTAGAGTTCGAATCCTGGGGAAGGTAAAAACCCACTTCCAGGGGTGGGAAGACCAGGTGAGTAACGACAGGCCAACAGGGGCAACAATCGTCGATAAATAGGGGTCGCCGAATTTCGCCAATAGAGGCCGGGTCGTTACACCAAGCACACGACTCTACAGTGCCATCCTTCGTGTCTCGCCCTGAAGTCTACTTCCTCCGACTTCACTCCAAGCTCCTCGTCCGGTGGTCCCTCGGATGCTCCAAGCGCACGACTTTTGCAAAGCCATCCTTCACCGACTCAAGGACCGAGTCATGAGAGGTGAAACTCGCCAAGGCTCCATGTCCAAATTACTAAGTCCTGCAAGACTCCAACGCACATATCAAATCACAATAACAACCTAACTTAAACCCTTTGCCACACACATCAAAACCATATTAAGGATTGATTGCACTAACTGATATGTGAATGAAGTTCTTACTACATCTTTAGTGCGATGTTCCTTCGACTTGTGGTATTCAAGTCATCTTGGTCATGATGACTTATGCTTTGACATCTTACGCAAGCATCTCCGAGGAGATGTGGACCTGGAATGATAGGGTATAAGTCGATATGGCCGAAGGTGTTTGAATAGCCTACAGAGGATTCACCACTCCTTGCGAGGAGATGTATACCCTATGGCCTCTCTTCGGATTGTTACTAAAGTCTTTAGCCAAAGCATTACATGTTTAGAGTATGGTACTCTTGGATACATGTGTAGTAACTAGAATCCGTAGGATGAGGAAGTAATACTTGGGCTAAGTGTGACGTAGTCAGCCTAGTGGGGACTGATACAATTGACCATTTCCTGAACCAAGTGGGTATAAGATAAGTGAAGGGAACGAGGCACCACTCACTGTAGCTTCTGAAAGGTTTCAGAAGTTGTTCTAGGGTTAACTGTTGATTTTTCGATTAATTGGGGATCATGATGTACTACTAGGTGCCACTTGTAGGGGATCGAAGTGTAGATGTTGGCCGGCTAGAGGGGGGTGAATAGCTAGACCTGGCCAAGGTCCGGGTCAAACCCGGACCCGACCCGGAACCGGACCGTGGTCAACGGTCGATTAGCGAATCAGCAGGTTTGACCGGACCGTGGCCGGACCGCCTATTAGGCGGTCGATCCCGATTTTCAAAAAAGGAAAAGCGTGACACGGCGTGTCGCCGCGGCTATCTGGCGTGTCGCCTGGCTGCAGGCGTGTCGCTGTTTTCCGTTACGACACGCGCCCGTGCTGCGGCGTGTTGTTACTCTGTCGTAGCGGGCGTGTTGCTCTCTGTCCATCACGACACGGGCGTGTCGCCGCCGTGCGTCGCGTGTTGAGCCTGCAGCGTGTCGACCGTGAGTCGTTTTTAAGAAAAAGAACCGATAGCCGCGATTTCGTGGCCGTTGATGATGATCAGCAGCGATTTACGTGGCCGTTATTAACGGCCGACCCGTAGTCACCGGCCGGACCCGGACGTGGTCGTAGTTGGAAATTTTTTTTAATGTTTTTTCCTATAAATACACCTCCATTCCCTTTCATTTTTCACAAATCACAACTTCTCTTCTCTAATTCTCATTCGCTTTCAAGTCTCAACTCTCAAGTCATATTTTTACAAATGTCTAGAGCGGATCAAGTCGTAAAGTGCGGCGGTGCGAGAAAGGAAAGAGCATAATGCCACCACCGCCCGAGTTCGAGTTCGAGCAAGGCGGCAATTCCCCTCCATTCGATATCGGCACCGACTACGATCTTGATATTTCCGATGATGAATTTCAAATACGTCATCATCATCAAAGTCAAGAAAGTAGGAGCAATACATCCAGTACGATGGTGGGTTCTACGGCTACAAGACCAACTCGAGTGCCTGCGCCCGCATCCGATATCTTCACCAAATATTTGAAAAATGCTTGCTCCCTTCTGGTGATATGCAAGCAAAATGCAAATATTGTTCGAAATGTTACAAATTTCAACAAGGAGGAGGTTACGGAACCCTTACTCGACACGTGGAGAGAAATCATCCGGTGGAAATTGGTATTGATCGTTCTCAAACTCAAATTCCGACATTCTCTTCTCAATCGGGTTGGGGTACAGTCTAAACTCTTTAAATTTGTGAAACTAAATTTAGAAGAAAGCTGCTAAATTTTGTGCAATTGAACAACTTTCTTTTAGTTTTAGTGATAAATTATCTTTTGAAAATTGGCTTTCTACAAGTGCAAATCCTTCTATTAAACGTATCCCAAGAAATACTCTAAAACGTACACTTTTAAAATTAGTCCTAGAACAAAAACAAGAATTGATTAAAGAATTTTCTAGTTTAAACAGTAAAATTTCTTTGTGTTCCGATATTTGGAGTGATCATTGGCAAAGTTGTTCATATATGGGTATTACTTGTCATTGGATTGATAATAATTGGGACATTCAAAAAAGATTGCTAGCATATAGATGTTTTAACGAAACACACACGGCACAAAATATTTCACAACTTATTTTTATTATTTTAGAAGAATATGGTCTAACTTCTAAAGTTTTTTCAATTTCTTTTGATAATGCTAGTGCAAATACCTCTAGTATTAGTGAACTTATTGATATATGTAAACCATCAATAGGTGGAAGATTTTTTCATATTAGGTGTACATGTCACATTTTAAATTTGTGTGTTCAAGATGGACTTAAAAATTTAGGATCACATATTCAACCAATTAGGAGTGCAATTCATTATTTATGGACACATCCTCAAGTAATGAAAGAATGGAGAAAATTTTGTAAAATAAATGGCATGAAGCCTAAACGGTTTTGCGTGACGTTACAACTCGTTTGAATTCTACTTATAAATTGTTGTTATCTACTTTTGAATATAAAGATTTATTATGTATGTTTTTTCATCAACATGTTCAATCACGTGATATTTATTTGTTTTCAAATCAATGGAATATATGCACTAGTATTTGTGAAATTCTAAAAGTTTTTAGTGATGCTAGTGACCAATTATCAGGTGTTTATTATCCAACTTCACATTTAGTTTTAACACATTGTTGTAATATTGCATGTATTTTTAATGAACATATTCAATCAAATGATACTTATTTATCTCAATGTATTTATGTAATGAAAGAAAAATAGGAAAAATATTTCTTAAACATTCCTGAAATATTTTTATGTGCTTTTGTTTTAGATCCTAGACTTAAATTAGATGGTTTGCAAGATATGTTAGCATTATATTATGAATCTTTAAGTCCTATTAAAAGCTCCTAATATTCCTTTGATTTTGTTTAATATTAAAACACATTTACATGATATTTATAATGAATATAACATTAAATATGGTGAACAAATTATTGGACATGAAACACATCAATCCACTACAACTAGTATTATTACTTCTAAACTCACTAAAGCACAATTGTTATTAAGGCAACGGACTAACGTCCACGAGGATCCTCAAGTTCGGTCAGAACTTGAGAATTATTGACCACTTCTTTTGATTTTAGTGATGCGGATGAAGAAAGCTTCGACATTCTAAAATGGTGGTCAAAGAACTCAATTATTTCCAATCTTATCTATAATGGCAAAAGAAATTCTAGCTTGTCCGGTTTAAATTGCGATGGAATAAGCTTTTAGTATCGGAGGAAATACATTGGGCGAGAGGCGTTCTAGTTTAAGGCGGAAAATTTGAAGCGCAATGTTTACTCAATGATTGGTCAAAAGCTGCAAGTCGAACCCAACATATTAAAAGTGACGAAGAAGACCAAGACGAAACAGAAGGAACATCAGGAACTACGACGGGAGGAGAAATACGAATCTGGAGTATTTGATTTTTTTATTGTAATAGATTTTTTTATTTAAGTCTAAGATGTAATATATTTTGTATTGAGATAATGAAATATTTGATAGAGTTTTTATAAGTTTAATTGTGATTTTTTTTTATTTTAATTATTTACATCATTTTTTATTTTTTTTATTTATTTAACTAAGACGACGATTAACCGGATCGGACCCGGACCCGGACCGGATCGGACGGACGGACGGCCGGACTGGCCGGACTTGGCCGAACCGGACCGGACCGGACCCGGACCGAACGGCGGTTCCACGACCGGGCCGTAAGCCCGCAGCGGGCGGTTAAAGTCGATATTTTATCAACCCGGACCGTGGTTTCGACCGGACCGGACGAACCGGACCGTGGCCAGGTCTATGAATAGCCTTTGTCGTAGATGGTGGAATTCGTTCATTCGTTGCTCATCTACAAAACTATTAGCGCAAGAGGAATATGCAAATACAAACAATTAAAGACAAAGCAAAGGAAGAATAAACAAAGTCGTAACGTGGTTCACGGCTGCGCCGCTAATCCACAGTCCCGATTCATCCAAGGTGAATCACTCCTTTTCCAAATCCACTAGATCTCTTCTTTGCACAAAGCTAGGTGGAGGTAACCTTTCTTACAAAATCACTCCTCTTGGAATAAGATGAATATAAGCACAAGGAAGAGGAGGAAATTCGTTTGGGCACTTTGGGAAATGTTTAGAATAGAAGCAATAACCTTCCAAAGTCCAACACCCTCTCTATTTATAGAGAGGGTTGATTTCTTCCCGTTGGCCGCCACCAGTCGACTGCTGCCCTTGGCAGTCGACTGTCGCCACTACAACGACCTCCGAACACGTCAGATCCCGACCGTTGTAGTCCAACGGAACCCTTGGCAGTCGACTGATATATCCATCAGTCGACTGATGCCTCGTAGTCGACTACGAGAGGTTCTGTGGCCCAAACCCTCTCGACTAGTCGACTGCTGCCATCAACAGTCGACTGATGGTCTTCGCAGTAGACTGCCAACATATGACAGTCGACTGCTGGGTCAAAAACCCATCAGTCGGATACCAGTCGAACCCCGTTCGACTCAGAGCAGTCGATTGTCATTCCATGGCAGTCGACTGATGTCGGGAAATCTCATCCGACACTTAGCCAAATGGCCAAGTTTCACCTAAGAGCACTACCCCTTCCCGGGTTACATTCGCTCACTCTCATCCCTTGGAGTACCTCGCCTTTGAAGTTGTCTTCGTCCGGCCACGTCCCTCGGATGCGCCAAGCATACGACTCTGCAGCGCCATCTTTCGCATCTCGCCCTGAAGTCTACTTCCTCCGGCTTGACTCCAAGCTCCTCGTCCTATGGTCCCTCGGATGCTCCAAGCGCATGACTTCTGCAAAGCCATCCTTCACCGACTCAAGGATCGAGTCATGAGATGTGAAACTCGCCAAGGCTCCATGTGCAAATTACTATGTCCTGCAAGACTCCAACGCACATATCAAATCACAATAACAACCTAACTTAAACCCTTTGCCACACATATCAAAACCATATCACGGGTTGATTGCACTAACAATCTCCCCCTTTTTGATGTGTTGCAATCCGTTTAAGTTAGGTAAAAACATTTGATAAAATATTAAGGAAAGAAAGCATGTGAATAACATGATTAGAAACTCTCCCTCTTAATACATGAAACTCCCCCTAAATACTCCCCTTACTTAAACATATATCTTTCTCCCACTTTGACACCATCAAAAAGATTAAACATGGTTTATATGGCATGACATCAAGTCTAGAGAGAAGCAAAAATCAAAAACACTTAAAATCCTAATAAAATCAGGTTATGTGCTCGCAGACAGACATCACCAATCGCTATCAAGATGGCAATGACCGCACAAGGAAATCAGAATTTTTGATTTTCTAGACGAATTTCAGAAATGCACTATAAATTCCAGAAAATTTGAAAAATAGTGAAATTTGGGGAACACATTTCTTTTAGGGTTCTTTATCAATGAAAAATAGTTTTCCATGAAAAAAAATTATATTTTCAAAGATTTGCCAAAAATCCAAAAGCTTTAAAAACAACTAGTGTTTTAATCAAGTTTGTATCCATTTTAACACCTAGTTTTGCTTTGGATTGTTTCAAAACATGAACATGCATATTTTAAAGTAAGAAATTGTTTTGAAAACATATGAAATATCCAACCATGATCTTTGGGCAATATGTCTATGAATTAAACATAAGCCTTCCCCATGATTGGTCTATTATTGCTATTTGATACCTTAAATGACCATCTAAATGCCATAGGCATTAGTGGACCATGAGTGTCATCCTAACATCTCCACTCATGCTAAGTTTTCAATTAAGGTAGCCTATGGTGAGTGTGAGATGTATCCTAAAGGTGCTTGTATATACTTAACCATTATTTTCATGCAATTCTAAACATGGTTAAGTATCATCCTAACATCCCACATGATCATAAATATACATATACATTGATTTCATATTATGATCATGAAACAAATGTATTCATCAATTAATAATCATGCATTAGGTATTACATCATGATAATGAGGCAAATATCACCTAAAGCATGATTTATCTATTTATAGGTGCATTATCATCACCTAACACTATTTCAAAAATATTGTCCCGCCATCCTAAGTCAACCAAAATATGATATAGATAAATTCCATATGGTTGACTATCCTAGGGTTTTCCTAACCCTTAAGGATGGATTTTGGAACCCAATACAAATTCTTGCCTATGGGGTTCAGTAAAAATTCCTTAGGGATCCATTTTCTAGCTATTACCTTCTTTTTGTCTTGACCCCTAGCAATTAAACATTTATAGGCCTTTTCATTTTTATTTTCTTTATATCCTAGGCCTTTCTTGTTGAAACTTGCCCTTTGGCTCCCTATAATCATTTTAAGAGTGTTGGATCCAATTGTGAATTTTTCTAGGGCTTTGGTCAAGTGATCTACCTTTTCCCTTAGAGCCCTATTTTCCTCTATGCATGCATCATTAACATCAAATGACTTATAAAGATCATGTGAGTATGCATCATCATGACTAGAAGAAATATTTTCATTAATATTTAAGCATGCTTTTTCTAGCTTGTTTTCTAAATCCTTAATTTGATCTAGCATGCTCTTATTTTTCTTTTTGGCCCTAAACAAATCCTTAGTAAGGCTAGAAATCATGGAAACTATTTTGTGGGGTGAGAGATTCGTTACCATAGTCTCCATATCTTCTTCTTCTTCGGATGAGGATGGTGAAGAAGCTCCCCCTTCACTAGAGCTCTCCTCACTTGTGCTTGATCCTTCATTTTCGGAGGAGGAAGAGTCTAAGTCATCAAATGTCATTAGTGCCAAATTTTTGACAAAGACATTTTCTTCCTCGGATGATGATGATGAGGAAGAAGGGTCATCCCAAGTCCTTGCTTTTAGTGTTTTGGCCTTCCCTTTTTCTTTGGCCTTCTTCTCTTCTTCTTTCTTCTTGCTCCCATTCTTCTTCTTCTTTTCTTCCTTCTTTCTCTTCTCCTCCTTGCTCTTGTTCAAGAGGGGACAATTATCCCTTATATGCCCCTCTCCTTGGCAATTATAGCAAATCACCTTTCCCCTTGGTCTTCTCCTCCTATCATTAGATTTATTAAATTTAAAATTTCTCAAAGCACGCCTTACCTTCCTTACCATGTATGCTTCTTCCGTGCTATCCATGGAGGAGGAGGATGCTTCGTCAGATGAGGAGGGAGTCTCCATCTTCTTCTTCCCCTTGTTTGCCATCAAGGCTACTCCCCTTGAAGGTTGAATTCTAGGCTCTTCTACTATTCCTTCAAGCCTCGTTTCGTGGAGCTCCATGGTTGAGAAGAATTCCTCCAAAGTGCTAACTTCTAGGTTCTTGGAGATATAAAAAGAGTCCACCATTGAGCTCCATCTTGAGGACCAGGGAAAGGCATCTATGGCCTTCATTACCATATCTCGGTTGGAGAGCTTTTCACCTACACTTGTCAAACCGGTTAGAATTTCTTTAAATCTAGAGTGTAGGGATTTTACCTTCTCTCCCTTTTCGAGTTTGATATTGGATAGTTGGGAGCGAAGGACATCTCTCCTTGCTAGATTGGACTCGGATGTGCCTCCATGAATTTCTATGAGCTTCTCCCACATCTCCTTGACGCTAGCACATTCTCCTATCCGGTTGACTTCTTGTTGGGGGAGTACATTGTAGAGATGATGTTTGGCTTTTGAGTTTGCCAAGTACTCTTCCCTTTGCCTCTTGCTCCTCCTTGATTTTTCCAATAGATCCCCTTCTTCATCCCTAGGCATTTCGAAACCGTTTTCCATAATTAAAAGAATTTCGAAATTGGTTTCGAAAAATACCTCCATTCTCTTTTTCCACCAAGAGAATTCTCCTTCAAACTTTGGCGGATGAATATTGGAGCCGGCCATCTCTTGATGAAATGTTTGTTGTTGCAGTTAGTCCTCGACAAATGACTTGGCTCTGATACCACTTGTAGGGGATCGAAGTGTAGATGTTGACCGGCTAGAGGGGGGTGAATAGCCTTTGTCGTAGATGGTGGAATTCGTTCGTTCGTTGCTCGTCAACAAAACTATTAGCGCAAGCGGAATATGCAAATACAAACAATTAAAGACAAAGCAAAGGAAGAATAAACAAACGCTAACACAAAGTCGTAACGTGGTTCACGGCTGCGCCGCTAATCAACGGTCCCGATTCGTCCAAGGTGAATCACTCCTTTGTCAAACCCACTAGATCTCTCCTTTGCACAAAGCTAGGTGGAGGTAACCTTTCTTAAAAAATCACTCCTTTTGTAATAAGATGAATATAAGCACAAGGAAGAGGAGGAAATTCGTTTGGGCACTTTGGGAGATGTTTAGAATAGAATCATTAACCTTCCAAAGTCCAACATCCTCTCTTTTTATAGAGAGGGCTGATTTCTTCCCCTTGGACGCCACCAGTCAACTACTGCCCTTGGCAGTCGACTGCCGCCACTACAACGGCCTCCGAACACGTCAGATCTCAACCGTTGTAGTCCAACGGAACCCTTGGCAGTCGACTGATGTATCCATCAGTTGACTGATGTCTCATAGTCGACTGCCAAGTCGGCTACGAGAGGTTCATCAAACCTCTCGACGATCGCTACCATCACAGCCGATCGATGGTCTTGGCAATGATCGCCAACATATAGTAATCGTCATTCCGGGCCAAAAACCCATCAGTCGGATACTAGTCGAATCCCGTTCGACTCAGTGCAGTCGACTACCATTCCATGGCAGTCGACTGATATCGGGAAATCTCATCCGACACTTAGCCAAATGACCATGTTTCACCTAAGAGCACTAACCCTTCCTGGGTTACATTCGCTCACTCTCTTCCCTTGGAGTCCCTCACCTTTGAAGTTGTCTTCATCTGGCCACGTCCCTCGGATGCGCCAAGCGCATGGCTCTGCAGCGCCATCCTTCGCGTCTCGTTCTGAAGTCTACTTCCTCCGGCTTGACTCCAAGCTCCTAGTCCGGCGGTCCCTCGGATGCTCCAAGCGCACGATTTCCGCAAAGCCATCCTTCACCGACTCAAGGATTGAGTCATGAGATGTGAAACTCCCCAAGGCTCCATGTGCGAATTACTAAGTCCTGCAAGACTCCAATGCACATATCAAATCACAATAACAACCTAACTTAAACCCTTTGCCACACATATCAAAACCGTATCACGGATTGATTGCACTAACACCACTCATGATCGTTCTATAATTAATGGTTAATTATAGACGACCAACATAAATCGAAAACCTATTTCATCATATACACTACGAGTGTTATTCGAAGGATTTAAAATGAGCTTGAGAATAGGATTCTCAGATCGAGAGAGACTTGGTTTGTTTGGACCAAACATGGAGCGAATATGAAATTATTTTAGTGGCATCGGAAGCATGGATGGGCCGAGTCTTATAATGACATGATGGATGAACCAAATCGGTTTGGTTCTAATCCAATGGTGGAAATAAACTAGAGTGGTTTGGTTTGTTTTAAATGAATGAACCAAAATTGGTTCGGTTCATTTTAACTTAAAATTGACCAACACGGTTTTGTTTATTTTAACTTAAGTTATTGAAGCAGGTTAATGGGTTTTGGTTGTGAACCAATAACCCTTTGAGAAAAGGTTTTTGAGAAAAGGCTTTAGAGATAAGGTCTTGAGAAAAAGTCTCTTATTGGATAAGAGATACGTTCTCTATAAATAACGGGATTGAGAGATAACCCGTGTTCGTTCGTTGGATCGACTTAGGTTTTTGAAACCCTAGCCATTTCTCTCCTCCTTGCTCCTAGTCGCCCAAGCCCTTGTTGCAGCCCAAATTGTTGTGTCGTCGCCCAAGCTTGTTGTGGCCACCCATTCTCCTTGCCGCCAGCCAACCACCAGCCATGGGAAACCCTCCGGCCATCCTCAGCCGCCGACCAACCACCCTTGGCTGCCGGCGACCAAGGAGTAGTCGACCACTTGTTTGGCCGGCCACCTCCTCCACCAAGCTGCCCTCTTGGACATCTTGTGTCCTTTGCGAAAAGAGCGTCGTTTAGTGGGCATTTGGAACTCCGACAATGACCTCCTTATCGAGGATCGGATCTTCAACAATCCTTATTGGTGGAGGATCGAAGTTTCGTCAATCGGTTGACGAAAACTGCTTTTGAGAAGCGAGTTTACGAAACTCATTTTTGAATTCGAATTGGATTCGAATTGTGATTGTGTCTCAGAACACAACGTCTTCGATACAAGACTAGTATCTCATGTGAAGATGGGGCTCATAGCTTGTTGAAGCTCTCCCGATGATAATTAACGTGGATACAGATAGAGGCGAAACTTATGAGGGTCGCTAAAGTTGATGCCATTTCCGCTTCACTAATTCGTTAGGTATACCTAGATTAGTTTATTTATTGCAAAATTTGAAATAGCAATTATGTCTACACTTGATGTATCTTTGCATGCGTGTGGTGTGTTTGTTGTAATAAATTAGTTTATTACTTGTTTTTGCTTCCGATGTATGCATGTTTACGAAACGTGCTCGAACACACACCCACGTCGGTGTTGGGGAATCCCAACGGCTCTGATGCTTCGATTCTTATTGGGAATAGATACCACTGGCCATTTCCATTCGCTTTGTAGCTAGCTGATGGATAAACTTCCTCAAATCTGGTATTGAATTTTCTCGTTGGCTAGGGCAAGAAGCTTGTTCATTGTAGTTCTGAAATCCCAATGGACTCTGATATGCAGAAGAGTTATAAGCGTCTGGATGTTGTGATATCCCATATGTGTAACGTGATTGATCTCCCCAACTAGGCATGTAAGAACTTATAGATGGGGGAGGTGGATAGCACTGAGGTTACTCACATACTGCTGCGTGTGCCCATATTTGAAATTTGAATTGAAATTATATGTACTAGAAAATAAAGTATACCTGTCCTGCTAATATGGCTGATGATACTGAGAATACTGAGGATCAGGTTGATGATATTGAGGCTGGTACTGACACTACTGAAGTTCAGGTTGATAATACTCATATTGTCCAGTGCCTGAATAGTAAGAATCATTAATATCTCCAAATGACTGATAATATGAATCCATGTTGCAAGAGATTTCTAGTCTTTCCTGAAATACTGACCAACACAATCAAAAGACACAGGAAATAGACATGACCAAGTATATGGATATACAAAAAATAAAAGAATACATCCCTAAACAAAAATTTTGATTTTTGATTTTTTTTTTTAGAAAAATGGACAAAAAAATCCTAAGGCTACTAAGCATTACACTCCTCGGCAATGGCGCCAAAATTTGATGAATAGTATTTGTGTCATGGTACTGTTCCAAATTAATTACCAAACCCTCTCTACACTAATATAGTATAGTGAATGACCCGGATCGTTTCCCAACGAGTGTAATTGATAGAACAGTAGTCTTAGGATTATTAATTATTGCTTTGTGTTTTCTATTATAAATGGGGTTTGGAATGTAAAAGTCTAATCCTACTGAATGAATGACAATATACATAATTAAAACTCTAATCTAACTAAACTATGATTACTATGAAATTAAGCTAATGAACAATTAAGCTACAGAATAATTAGACTAAGGAACAACTAATCTAAGGAACCATTAACCTAATGAACAACTAAGCAAAGTTGTAACTAAGCACAAATAATTCATGAACGACAAATTGAAAGTTATCAACATGAATAATTGAAAGCTAACCCAACATTAAGCAAAGTCGTGATTAACTAACACTAATTCATAAACTACAAAATAAACTACAGCTAAGCTCCTAATTAAACTGCAAGATAAACAACTGAATCTAACACTAGAACTAAGCATCACAATTAAGCATCAAAATAAACATCAAAGTAAACTCCAATTCAATGGATAAACTCCAAACATAAACCACTGACGACTCCACAACAGCGACAATTTCCCGAACAACCCCTCCTTCGACGATGGAATGAATGGATTCCTTGTAGAAAAATCTCCGGCAAGTGCTGAACGGGAAGGAAGAAGGCCTTCTTCTCTAGCGATGGGTTGCGAAGCTGCCAAACCACCATAGCCAAGGGATGAATCTCGAAGGTGGAGCGGCCAAACCATGACCGCGAAAAGGAGGGGAACCGGAATACTAGGCTTTAGGGCTCTTCACCGATGATGGAAGGGGTGCTCTACTGCCAGAATTTGGACTGTTAAACACGTTCTCGGAACTGGGAAAGGATTCTGTCGAACCACCGTAGTTAGAGTTAATTTAGCTTTTTGAACCACATCCAGCTGAGGCGTCTTAGCTCCGGTCGTAGGCGCTGGAAGGTTCGTCGGTGAAGAGTGCTGGAATTTGCTACATCTGCTTGCTGTAGACCGAGCTGCTGAATCACCACATCTCGATCTGCTGGTGGGATGAGAGGGGATCAACACTGGCTGGATGGAGGGAAGGATAGCCAGAGATGGGCTGCCATAAGTTGTCACTGGTGAGTAGAGTCATCGATTGTCGATCGTGCGAGGAGGAAGGAGTTGCGACTACTGTCGTTGCTTTTGCACAAGTGAGAAGAAGTGGGATTTTTATGTTGATTTTCCTTGGTCGTCCGATCGAATGCTCCTCAATCTCAGCCACCCATTAGAGCTAGGGTTTGATTATATGTTGATCCACTAAAATCCAACGGCGAGATCTGGATCAACGACTCTGATTCCTCCAATTAGGCTCTCTTTTCATGTTTCCTACAAAATCACATTCAATTCGTGAAAAATACTAAAATTATTTGAATTAACATGATTAATCACAAATAGATTCAATATGTAAAAAACATATCGAATAACAGTAATTACCCCGTCAAAGGGCCTAAAATGTCTAATCCCTAAATCAAAACAGTGCAAATAAAAATGAAGCTAACAAATTCCCCCACACTTATTCTTTCGCATCCTAAGCAAGTAAAGAAAATTAAAAGTAAACTGAAAAAAATATTTTCCTAGAAATTCTCTACATAGAACATCGTGAAAGAATGTTACCTATGATTGTCAAATCTTACACAGGTTAACAAATATGGTGACTTCAATCCATCCTGAATAGACTAAAAATGATTGAGCCTCACAAGGTAAGTGGTGGTTTCTCTCGCTCTCATAAGCATGTAATAGTGGATTTCACTCAAGTTCTCATGGTTCATGCACTACTATATACTTGCTTTTCTTCTACCTTCACTCAAGCATGTCTATCACAAAAATACTTCAGATACATAAAAAATTGCACAACATGTCAAATATTTTTTTTTGCCTTTATTGTTTTGAACAAATGTTTTTTTTCTTTTTTTTTTCAACTTTTTTTTCCAATATTTTTTTCTTGACATGCAGTGCACTTCCCTATTCTCTAAAAAAACATCAAGCTCAGCTATAAAAATAAAAACACGGCTTGTCCATGGTGATCAAGCACGACGTGCCAATGCTTACATTGAATTCTCCTGAGCTACTCCCTCCCCCACACTTAAACTTTTGTCCATCCTAGGAAAAAACACATTATGGAACATCCAATATTCCACATCCAAAAATAGAAATAAAGAAGAAATTATATTATGTAGGAATAGAAAGGCAATAGAATGAATAAAGAAAATGGCATGGTGTATGATAAGAAAATTATTTGAGTAGCATGTGACAACAAAAGTAGTAAAGGGAAACCAGTGAGGTTGCCTTCATAGTAATCATGCAAACCTATGGTTGTGTGGTCTCAAAAGAATCAAAGCAAGTTCGAGAGTTACAATAACCAAAAGTTCACCACACACAAGCAATAAAAACAGACACACTCCTCACTAGGAATGAAACAAAACCATCTCAATCTATCAACACAGAATCCATCACCAAGATAGCAACCATATGCAATTAATTGATCCATTAATGACAATAAATCCCAAAATTTGACAATCAAATTTAACTAGCTCTCACGATTTCTAAGATGATATAAAAGAATGCATAGGAAATTTATTTGAAAACCCGACTAAACAAAAACTCAACAAACAAAAACAAATAAAGTAAAAGAAATGTATATACAATGAAAAGAAAAGAAGATGAGATGGAGCAAACTCCCTGAGGTCCTAACGGTTGAAGAAGATTCAGTAGAATAAGCCACGCAGGCCGTGGAGTGCTCCGAAAGAAATCCTTTCTCGGTGGTTGAAAAAGATTCAGCATTAACATCCACGCTGAGAGTGGGATGGACTGAATGGAGGTGAGTGCTTTCTTGATATGATCAGGGTAGTTCCATGCTGCTCCCTCTGAAATGATCGCCTCATCATATGTAATCTCTGGTGGTCGGAGGCGATTCATCAGAAGTTTCCAGCCTGGAGGCTGGACTATTGCATGATATATCAGGGCCTTCATCAATAAAATTTTTGGGGATTCGATCTCAGGTGGGAGTGTCCAGTCTGGGGGTGTCCAGCTATCCACCACTCCTGTGAGAATTGACTTCTGATCATGCATAACAGGTGGTTGCATAGCTAAATATGATAATTCTATAGGCACTATCTCCTCTGCAACTAGAATATGAATAGGATGAGATAGCAACACACCCATGTCATCATTCTCAATATCTGACATAGCAACAACTTCATCCATAATTACACATGCAACATTATCAACAATAAGATCTGCAATAATAATACTCTCATCTAGTGTTCTGCATGCATCAACATTATCTTCAAAGTTGCCAACGTCAGCATCCACATCAATATCTGGAGCATTAGAAATTACATCATCACCATGTAAAGCAGAAGAGAAAACCTGTAGAGCTGTAGAAGTATATCATATCCCCAACCTTGCAATCAATCTCCTCAAGCACATTAGTCTGGCTTGGCATAAAGCAACGAGGAATACCCTCTAACGAAGGCTGAATGACTTCTTGTGCCTGCATCTGCAGGATGGATGATCTATACTGATCTAATTGACTTTCCATTTCATGCTTTGATGCTTCGATTTCTTGTTGGGAATAGAGACCACTGGCTATTTCCATTCGCTTTGTAGCTAGCTACTGGATAAACTTTCTCAAATCTTGTATTGAATTTTCTCGTTGGCTAGGGCTAGAAGTTTGTTCATTGTAGTTCTGAAATCCCAATGGACTTTGATATGTAGAAGAGTTATTAGCATCTGGATGTTGAGATATCCCATACATGTAACGTGATTGATCTCCCCAACTAGGCATGTAAGAACTGGTAGATGAGGGAGGTGGATAGCACTAAGGTTGCTCAGTAACATACTACTGCGTGTGCCCATATTTGAAATTTGAATTGAAATTATATGTACTAGAAAATGAAGTATACCCATCCTGCTAATACGGCTGATGATACTGAGAATACTGAGGATCAGGTTCATGATATTGAGGTTGGTACCGACACTGCTGATGTTCATGTTGGTGCAATAGGTACCAGATAATCGAACTTAAGTTTTGATTATGGCAAAGACTCAAAGATAAGGTCATATTGTTGTCTAACAAGTTGAACCAAGTGTGCAGGAATGGTTAAGCTAAGCTGAAGGTCGGCGACACCCGGAGAATCTCGAATGGAGAAATTGCGGCGGTCGGGTGACACCGGGAGTACTTCGGAGGGAGCCGAAGAACTCAGGTGGAGACCTGAAGCAAAACTTCAAGTCATAAGGACCTAAGGTAAGCTCGTGTTTGTGAGTGAATGCAAGGTCGGGTCCTCCATACGGGGACATCCTTAGGCGATGATCCGACCAAGACTTCCCATGGAAGGTCTAGGTCGAGATCAGATGACAAGTGGTCGTCAAATTCACTTATATTGCTTTCATTTTCGAGCTAACTTGTTGTTGCAGCTAGAAACCCTAGCAACAGTCGACTGTTGTCTATTGGCAGTCGACTGCTAGTGGCATCAGTCGACTGATAGGGTTGATCAGTCGACTGCCATTCAAATTTCAGCTTCGATAAGAGTCAAACTTCATCCCCTCATCTTAGGGTGAGGTGGCATTTTTGGATAGAACTTGATCTCAACATCTAGGGGGTTGGAAGGCTATAAAAGAAGGGGGTTTCACTCCTTTAGGTCATTATCTAAGCTCTCCAAATGCCTCCATAACACCGCTACTCTACGACAACGAAGCACTATCGAAACGCCGACGATACAAGCTCAACCTTCATCTTCTTAGTCGTCGGTATCAATACTTATAATTATCACTTTAATACTTGTACTTCATTTCTTTCATCGTTGTATTTTACTTTAAGAGGAGAGGGGGTTTGTCTCTCTACCTCGAGATTTCTCGAAGTTTTGTAATCGCCGTCTCCTACCTCTAACGAGGAGGAGAAGTTTTAGTGAGTTGCTCTCCGTACACAGTCTCGGACCGTTTGGGCATTGGATTAGTAGTCAGTAGACTGTGAACCAAGTAAAACCAAGCTTTGTCATTTACATTTCTGCCGTGTATTTACTCTTACTATTGTTTTAATCGAATCGAACAAAAAAGAAACGAGAGATTTACGTGCGCTATTCACCCTCCTCTAGCACTCTTTTTACGATCCAACAATTGGTATCAGAGCGGGGGTGCTACGATTCGTTGTAACCACCAATCTAGCTTCGTGTTAAGTTTTTTTTCTTATTAATTTTTTTGATTCGTAGCATTTTTCATTTCATTTATATTCTTATCTCCCACACTACTAATCCAAGACGAGAGTCTTGGTACCTTGTGTAGTTTTTGTTTTTTTTCATCAAGGTTCCCTTTTCTTTCTAAATGGCCCATCTCGAAGGGTTTAGCACTGCCAAATTTTACAATAAAGATGACTTCAGTTACTGGAAGGGTCAGATGGAGTGCTATTTAAAAACCCAAGTAGATATGTGGATCGTGATTCCAACCGGGTTCACACTTCCGACTAATGAAGATGGTGAATCATTGGATTGCAATCAATGGATAAATGCCATGAGATGCCAAGTGGAAGCCGATGCCAAGGCTACGCAAATCCTACAGTGCGGCTTGTCCAAAGAAGAGCACAACTGCATTGGCCCCTTCATTAGTGCGAAGGACTTGTGGAACAAGCTCGTCGAGCTACACGAAGGAACCGACGATGCTAAGGTATGTAAAAGGATCTATTGTTTAATAAATTATACAATCTTAAGATGCAGGAATACGATACCGCCACCCAATTACATGCACAGATCCAAGATATTGTCAATAGTCTACATTCGATCGGACAGAAGGTCGAAAACCGGGACTTAATAAGGTACGCACTTAACGCTTTCCCTAGGACTACCTTGTGGGCATCCATGGTTGATGCCTACAAGGTCTCTAAGGACCTTTCTAAGATTAGACTTGATGAAATGTTTTCTGAATTTGAACTTCATGTGCAGTCTAATTCGGCCCCCGCCGAGAAAAGTATTGCCTTGTTTGCAAGTTTGAAGAAGAACCCCAAAAGCTAACCACCTCCGGAGGGAGAAGACGAGGATGAGCTGGAGATAGACGATGAGATGGAGACCGAACTAGTAAATCTAGTTCGAAAGATGATCAAAAGCCGAAAATGACACATCAATCAATCCAAGGAAGGTAAGTCGAAATCAAATTCCAACTATAGATGCTATGAGTGTAACAGGTTGGGACACATCAAGTCGGAGTGTCCAAAACTCAAGAACAAGGCATCAAAGTTCAAGAAGGCGCTCAACGCTACATGGGAAGAATCGTTGGAGGATGAAGACGAGCTCAACAACCCCATCTTCATGGCCAAGCTGACCGAACCTGAGGAAGAGTCTGAACTCGAGGAAGAGTCCGACTCCGGATCCGACGACAAGTTTCTATTCAAGACAAGCCATAGATCCGTATCCGGTTCAAAAGGTTCACTCAAGGTAAGTCGGTGCAATTATATTTTTAACTAGAAAGTTAGCTAAGTCTGAGTCCAAGGTCGAGACCTTAGTTGAGGAGGTTAAACTCCTTAAACATGAGGTCTCCCTAACCTCTTCGACTAGTCAAGTTCAAGAGGAGGACAAACTCGAAGTTGAGAACTCACTCTTGAAAGGACAAGTCGAAGACCTTAGGCAAACGTTGGAAATGTTTACTTTGGGATCCAAGGGACTTGGCCTACTACTTAGATCGCAAAGGGTCGTGTACAACAAGGCCGGACTAGGGTTTAGATAAAATACGACTAACAAGTCGTATATATCAATTATAAATCGTAATAGAAAACAAGTCCAAGCATGGGTCCCTAAGACCGCTTTAATTTCACAATTAGGATCTAATAAGTACTGGGCTCCCAAGGACCAAATCCACTACGTGGATAGACCGAATCGATTCAATGGTCCAATGAGCTAGTACTAAATTTGTTTGTTCAATTACTTGAAATTAGACCTTGCATGCTTAGGTATTTTTTTTTAATCTTTAGAACGGCTAGATAGGGTCAATAACTCGTCAATCTTGACAACATAGTACTAGGATACGGCGAGATGATAGTACGTTAGGGAAACGAAGTCTTGTGCGTCTGAACTAGATAAGGCGTATCTAGCTTGGTGCACTCGACTAAGTTGAACAAGCTGAAGCTACCTCGCCGTATCCTTAACTAGTTAGACCAGAAAGTAATCTTAAGTGACTCGAGTAATCAATTTCTTGAATTTGGCTTTTTCTAAGGAAGTGGTCATTGTTCTGATCAAAGAAGGCCTCTATGCCTCGCCATGACCTGGAAGCCAATTTCTCGAAAAAGTTACTTGACGAGCTAAGGGTTAAATCCGAATCTAACCCAAGGTTGATTAGTTTCAATTCACTAAATCTATACAAGTAAAATTGAAGTCATCTCAAAAATATTTAAGGTTAACATGTTTGATCATGTAAAAAAGGTGAGATGACTATTAGGCTAAAATATTCAACCAACTTAAAATTCCAATATCCGATCTAACTACTATATGTGTAGGATCAATGGATGTTGGACAGTGGGTGCTCCTGACACATGACCGGAGATCGAATGAAATTTTCGAAGCTTAGATTCAAAAGACAAGGATTGGTAGCTTTCGGAAACAACGACAAGCTCAAAATCATCGGATCAGGTGATATTGAGCTAAACTCCAACATTACAATTCGAAATGTTTTATTAGTCCAAAATTTTGAGTATAATTTACTTAGTGTAAGCTAATTGTGTGACAATAACTATAAGGTTATATTCTTAGAAAATAAATTCTTAATTACAACTAATGAAACCTCTAAAACAATACTTAAAGGAACTAGGAATAGCAATATCTAGACAATTAATTTACCCAAATTCTCAACCAAGTGTCTTATGACACAACAAGAGGAATCTTGGTTGTGGCATCGATGACTCGGCCACTCGCACCCAAGACTCATTCACAAGGTGAGTCAGAGTGGTTTAGTCAGAGGCTTGGCCAACCTTAACAACTTGGATAATAAAATCTATAATGCTTGTCAACAAAGTAAAGAAACTAGGGCACTGTTGGCAATGTGCTATTCCTCGGAGGCTCATTGGCTCCCATGTCCCCGGATTAAAATTTTCACTAATGAAAAACTAATCCGGATGGGATGAGTTTCCTAAGCACAACCAATTCGTCGACACGTAAGTTTGTTGCATCACACGTCAAATTAAGGTAGCAACCATTCAAATTAAGGTTACAACCCATCCGCAGGGAGGAAGGCACTCAGAGCCGACACATAAGTTTGTTGCATCACACGTCAAATTGTAATGGAGGCCGCGGGAATTAATTAAAATATCCCTCTCCCACTTAGTAAATTGAAAATGAGGAATTTTCAAGCACACACAACATGCATATAAAACAAATCAGCAATAAATATGAAAAAATCAGAATTTTTCCAACTATTATGGCATTGTTCTCCAATATGCGTCCCGTCGTGTCGCCACCTCGTCCGCTCCTCCTACGCCATGTACGAGCCAACCGGAGATCCGAGCCGAGAATAAAACCTATTTTATTTTACATCCATCGATCCTATACTCCACGAGGGAGTGTACATGAAATCTAGATCGAAAGTAAAATAAAATAAAGAGTGGCTAAACAATGCCGCATTCAATTACAAAAATTAAATACTAATTTAGCCTCGTCAACCCCGAGGATTCAAATAATATACAATCACACACACATGCAATCACATACACACATATATATCCATAATAGTTGGTTCTTATGCCTGCAACCAAAAAGTTATCCTACGGACATCCTACTATTATCCGACATACATAATATATGATAAGTGCGTGAAAGTAACCGAATCCAAAACACACAAAACCGGAAACCGTGGCTCTGTTACCAAATGTTGTCAATGTGCTATTCCTCGGAGGCTCATTGGCTTCCATGTCCCCGGATTAAAATTTTCACTAATGAAAAACTAATCCGGATGGGATGAGTTTCCTCAGCACAACCAATTCGTCATCGTGCTAACAACATGAGCGATCGCTTGAACAAACTAGTTGTTCAAGCAACACAACTCTTCTAGTTGGTTAACCGCGGAAGAGACGACGAACGGATCGCCGATTTTTGTGTTTATCTTCGGGGTCCATGATTATACAAATACATACAAATGTAAACTAGTATAATCAACATATACTAACATAAAGAACATAAGCTAGCATATCAATAAGAACATGCAAAGAACAAAAATAAAAGTTATAAAACTTTTATACCTCTTGATTTTCTATCGTATGTCCTAACCTCCTTGTAGACTTCGTGTGGGCGAAGATCCTCAGCAAGTTGAAGCTTCCTAGATCTTCGTCAATCCAAAGAATGAAGAACTCTCTTTCCCTTCTTGCTTGAGCCAACCACCAATCCACAAAGGATTGATGCCGCCGGCCCCAAGAATAGAGAGAACAAAATGGAAACAAAACTCATCTCTTATCTAGGACCAACCATCAAGCTCCAAGCATGATGTTTGCCGCCGGTCCAAAGAGAACAAGAAGAGGATGAGAGGAATAGGTTGAGCGCCGACCAAGGTAGAGGGAAAAGATCTAGGAGCCGGCAACACCCTAGGAAGAAGAAGAAGATATCCTCTCCTATAGTTGCCGCCCACTTTCCCCTCCATAACCTAGCCGCCCAACCAAGGAAAGGAAAACTCTAGGGTTTCTTACCGCCCACTAATGGAAGGGCAATCCCTAATTTCCCAAACCAACCTAATCCATAAAAAGAAGGGTGAAGCTTGGGCGCCGGCCAAACCAAGGAGGAAGGAGGAAGAAGGGTTGCCGCCCACCATCATGGACTAAACCCTAACCCTAGCCTCTTCCTATTTCTTGCCATCCAACGATGGTGGAAGGGGGAGATCTAGAACCGGCCACCTTCTCTAGGAAGAAGAAGAACTCTTCCACAAGTTGCCGCCCACTCTGCTTTCCTCACCATGGCCGCCCAACCCAAGGAGCCAAACCCTAATTAGGGTTTCCTCCTTAGGGTTTCTTCTGCCAAAAGAGAGGCTAAACCCTAATTTCCATCATCCAAAAAAAAAACTTTTTTTGCCGCCCAACCCATGCTCCCTTATATATAGAGTTAGGTTTAGGCCTTGGTTTAATCTCCACTGTCGATTCTAGGGTTTTAATCTCAACCGTCGGATCTAGAGATTTAATCTCAACCGTCGGTTCTAGGGTTTTAATCCCAACCGTCGGATCTAGAGATTTAATCTCAACCGTCGGATCTAAGGATTTAATCCCAACCGTCGGATTTAGAGATTTGTTTTCCATCATTTGATCTAAACTTCATGAGGTTTATATTAGGCTACGATAGGGACCATGAGGAGGAGTTGGATCTTGGCCACCCGATGGATCGGAACCACACAAACTTGATCCATCAATGATGTTCCATTCCACTAGAGGATCATCATCGAACTACCTCACCAACCCCCATAAATTAATATGGGCTCCATATATTATTTGTACATCCATCTCCCCGTGTTTAAGATATCGAATGTCCGTCAATTAATTGATTTACTAACCATCAATTAATTAACATCTAATTCCTCGAGTAGTACCACTCAACCTTATCATCATGTTGACTAAGTCAACCTGCAGGGTTTACATGATGAACCTTATGAGCTCCTCAAGGGGATATCATCAACCTAATACATAGGACACGGATTCCTCCTATAATCAACGGCACACCATGTAAATAATATCATTTCCCAACTTACCAGGCATATTGATTTAATCCATAGAAATCTCACCCTCTGGTAAATCAAAGAAATAAATACTAAGTACATGTGTCCGTTATTATATCAGGATTAAGAGCATGTACAACATAATATCCGAGGTCCGATTCAATTATGTAGTTAGCAACAAATTGAATCACCTCTATGTTGGTCCTGCTCAATACACCTAAGTGTACTAGTGTAACTTTATGTTCAAGACAAAACAATACCAAGCTACACTATAACCATGCCAATGGTTTGTCCAAAACCATCTTGGTTGTGAGCCTCTACTTATACTCTACAAGGGACTGATAACATGATCTTCTGTGCCACACCCAAGCACCATGTTATCTACAATGTAAAGTATTAGACAATATGCACATATATAAATATAAAGTGCAAAAAATGATCATGTGATTCTTATTTCAAAATAAAATGTTCATACCAAAGAGCTAGGCTTTCAGTATACATCCCAACAATCTCCCACTTATACTAAAAGACTATGTTGTCATCATACTGCCATACATCTGATTCCCCTTCCCTCCACATGCCTATCAAAGCTCTCGCTAGAAGGGCCTTAGTGAAAGGGTCTACCAGGTCATCCTCTGATGCATGCTAGGCGACAGCAACTTCTACCTCCTTTACGATTTCTCGTATCAGGTGGTACTTGCACTCTATGTGTTTACTAGCCTTATGGGCTCGTGGTTCCTTCGAGTTTGCAACTGCACCATTATTATCACAATTAATTGTGATAGTTCTGGGCAAACCAGGAATCACATCCAAGTCCATCAGAAAGTTCCTGAGCCACACAACTTCCATGGTGGAGTCCGCCACGTATTTCTGCTAGGCACTCCTCCATACAATGGCTCCACCTTCTAAAGTAAACACAAAACCTGAGGTAGACTTACTGTTATCCCTATCTGATTGAAAATTGCAATCCATGCAACCCACAGGGAGTAATTGGTCTGCCCAATAAATTAGCATATAATCCCTAGTCTTTCTCAGGCACTACAATATATGCTTTTACCGCAGTCCAATGTCCCTGTCCTGGATTACTCTGATATCTGCTAACCATGCCCACAGCAAAGCAGATATCTTGTCTCGTACATAGCAAACATGAGGCTTCCTACTGCCGAAGCATAAGGAACCTCCTTCAGCTCCTTTATCACCTCAGATGATCTAGGACACATCTCCTTAGATAAAGGAACTCCATACCTGAAAGGTAGAAAACCCTTCTTGGAGTTCTGCATGCTAAAACGATCCAAAATCATGTCTTTGTATGAAGCTTGGGATAAGCACAACAACCTTGATCCCAAGGTTGTGACCCACTTCTCCCAAGTCCTTCAAAACTGTTTGGAAAACCATACCCTTACGTCTGATAACACTCTGATATTGTTGCCAACTACCAAAATATTATCTACGTATAGTACAAGAAATACCACTACATTTCCGTCACATCTCTTGTATACACAAGACTCATCCAGACTTTGAATAAATCCATAAGACTGATTTACCTCCTCAAAGCGGATGTTCCAAGACCTCGAAGCTTGCTTCAATCCATAAATGGACCGATTAAGCTTACATACAAGATGCTCTTTGCCCTTAGCAATGAATCCCTCTGGTCGCTTTATTTGGATGTTTTCCTCAAGACTTCCATTAAGGAAAGCTGTCTTGACATCCATGTGCCACACCTCATAATCCATATGAGCTGCTATGCATAAGAGCTCAGACGGCTTGAGAATCCATGGATTCAATCTCAGTATTCATTGCACCTTGCCAAGATGCTGTATCTATATCTTGGATTGTCTCGTCGTATGTCTAGGGATCAGGTTCATGTTTGCTAGGGACCAAATCAGAAGATTCACCCAAAAACATGAATCTAAGATGCTGTCTAACAACCCTCCCACTACGATGAGGTATCATCTGTGTATCCTTTTGTGACATGCGGTGCAGTGACATGTGGTATATCCTCTTGTACCGGTGGTACTAAAGAAGTGACTTCCCTTTTAACTCCTCCAGAACAATTTTACTCATGGGCTTGTGGCTTATCACATAGTCTTCCTCTAGAAATTTGGCGTTCGTGTTAACGATCACTCTATGATCTCTAGGACTATAAAACAAGTCAGAATAACTCATCATCAATCTAATCATCTCCATAAGAGTCCTATTCCTTCGCTCTGCTACACCGTTCTGCTGGGGCGTGCCAGGTGCAGTCAATTGGGATTGAATCCCAACCTCTGATAAGTAGTTCCTAAACTCTCCCAAGAGGTTGTCACCACCACGATCAGATCGTAGTGTCATCCACATCTTGAATAATCATCTACAAAAGAGACGAAATATTCAAGATTACCTCTTGCCTAGATAGCCATAGGACCACACAAATCAGAATGAACCAATTCCAACATATCTTTGGATCTATACCCCTTGGCCTTGAAAGGCCTCTTGGTCATCTTACCCTCCAAGCAAGATTCACAGGTTGGGAGATCCTCCACCACTAATGAACCCAAAGGTCCATCAACTATCAACCTTTGAATTCTGCTTTGGTTAATATGACCAAGCCTAAGATCACAAAGATATGTTTGGTTCATCTTCGAAGGTTTTTTTTTCTCTTATCGGAATTAGAAGATGAGTTATTAACTTCTATTTGCATCGTGGGAGCTTGTGGTTCAAGTTATAAATTTCCTATCTATGTACCTGAAAAGATAATGTCCCTATTCCTTTTATAACAAATCTGTCATAAAAAGAAATAGATTATCCATCCATAAAAATTTAGAAACTGAAAATAAATTCTTTCTAAATATAGGTACAAAAAGGGAATTTTCCAGAACCAAAGTTTTATTATTTTCAAGAGATAAATAAAACTTCTCTCACTGCAATAGCCGCCACCATCATGGCATTGTAGGGGAATCTCGTATGCCAAATGGCATATGCGCAACGGAAAATAGGATCCCTTCCAAGTGATCCATGCGAAAGCAAACTCGTATAAAATAAATTTCTCTAAACCAAACCTATCTTATAGGAGAGGATTACCTTTGTTGCGTGCCCTTGTTAATCCCGCTTTTCCTTTCGGTTTGTTGGATCTTTAGCACGTTCAAGTGTCCGTGCCTCTATACGTATCCACACGAGCACGCTCTTGTCTCACAAAAGGAAAACTAGAAGAGCTCTCCTTTACTTCTTGCTAGAGAAGTCCCTAAAGGAGAGGAAGAGAGGGAAAAGGAGAAAGGAAGAAGAAGACTCCTCTTCTTGCTAGCCTACACTCACAAACCCACACAACTAAAGCTTCCACCAAGCTCTCTCACAACCACAACACCAAAAACCCTCTATGGCCGGCCACTCCATGGAGCCTTTTATAGGGTTGGAAAAACCCTTCCACCTCCTTCACATTCAATGCAATCCATTGCATTGAGACACACTCAAAAAGGATTTGGCTTCCTTGTTTGGCCGGCCACTTAAGGAGACAAAACCATTTTGTTTCCTTCCACCTTAACTAGCTTAGGTGGATGCTTAGGTGGCATGCTTATGTGGCATGCTTATGTGGCATTCTTATGTGGCATTCATGCATGTTGAATTAATCTTTATTAATTCAATTAAGCTTATGTTATCATATTGAATTAATCTTATTAATTTAATTAAGCTTATGTTATCATATTGAATTAATCTTATTAAATCAATAAGGTAACATATTGAATTAATCTCATTAAATCAATTAGCTAAAATTCTCATTAAGCTTAAAGTCCAAAAACCATTTTGTACTTAAGCTTATTCCCATATTATTCTAGTCAAACTAGAATACTCTAATTCCTCTAATTATCATGCTCTTTGTGTGTGACCCTATAGGCTCTCATAACGTTGGCAGTGGATCTAACCTCTTTTAGATACACAAGCAATGAGCGGCATCTAGCAATACATCATTGCTACCCAAGTTACGAGATAAGTCAAGATCCGACTAACCTTTTCGTGACTACTATAATATATGACCGTGTCCTTCTATCCTTGATATCAGATTGATCAATGAGGCATAGACCGTGTCATCCTCGATCAATCTATGTGTTTCTTGATCCCTGAGTAAACTAACTCAAACAAATGAGCTCAATATCTCATATTGACTCATTCGAGCATGGCCATGCGTTTTAGTAGTTCTACTCAATCAAGGGGCCCACCGATATCACTCCCGTCATATGGAAGGGATAGATCCCATCTACATCACTCACATCCCTCCGCATAATTTGTTACATACCCAGTAATAGCCTTTATGGTCCACCCTGTTACGGGTGACGTTTGACGATACCAAAGTACATAACTCCTTATGTAGGGAACCGTAGTGACTTCATGTCTAAGGACTATTCATACCAATAGTCACATGAGAAAGTTTATGACACTCATATAACGATCCATGAAACTTTCTCATGGCGGGTCAGTTCAGTATATATTCTCCAATATATACCCATGTGTCAACTTGATATCATATATCCATGACTTGTGAGATCAAGTCATCAATTGACCTACATGCTAGTCTTTATGTATTAATATTGCCCTTGCATATTAATACTCGACTAGGAACATTTAGGAAAGTGTTCTCTACAGCCTCTCATAATCAATTCTGCCAATTGATGTGCTGTAGATAAGAACCTACTTTTCTAGGGCATTATTATATTTAAATTAGCTGGCACAAGCAAGATGTAAATATAATAACCAATCCTTTGCCTTTATAGAATATGATACAAAATGTTCCCTATTCAACCATCACATGATTGGTTCTAGGGCTTTAACTAACAATCTCCCACTAGCACTAGTACCAATCACTATGATATCTAATACCTAGTGACCTAGTGTGACCATCATGCTTCCTCGTACAAAGCCTTGGTCAATGGATCTGCGATGTTAGCTTACCGTACTCTGCATATCCTCACATCTCCTCTCTCGATGATCTCTCGAATGAGATGGAAGCGCCGTAGTATGTGTTTGGTCTGCTGATGTGATCGAGGTTCCTTAGCCTGTGCAATAGCCCCATTGTTGTCACAATAGAGGTCTATTGGATCTGCAATGCTAGGAACTACTCCAAGTTCATCGATGAACTTGCGGAGCCAACAGCCTCCTTTCTTTGCATCGGATCGAATATACTCTGTTTGTAGAATCAATCGTGTCCTTGAACTCTTCCGGCTACGGCTCCACCATTCAGCAAAACACGCACCGATTGCGCTCTATAGTCATCCTTGTCTGTTTGGAAGCTTGCATCACTGTAACCCTTTACTGATTAGCTCTCATTGCCTCCAAATATCGGAAATATTCTTTCGTTCTTCGTAAGTACTTAAGAATATTTTTTGCTATCCATGACTTTCACCGATCCGATCGTATCTACTCGTCATGCTCAAAGCATACGAGACGTCAGGACGAGTACAAAGCATGGCGTACATGATAGACCCTATAGCTGGTGCATAAGGGATCTTATCCATGCGATCTCTATCCTCCTTAGAAGAGGGACATTGAGTCTTCGAAAGACTCACACCATGTGATAAAGGCAGAAACCCTTTCTTAGAATTTTGCATAGCAAAATGATCTAGCACTTTATCAATGTATGTACTCTGACTTAGGCCAAGTAATCTTCTAGATCTATCTCTATAGATCTTGATGTCTAGAATATAGGCAGCTTCACCTAAGTCCTTCATCGAGAAACAATTCTCTAACCACATCTTCACAGGTGAGGGAATATCATTTCGATGAGAAGTATGTCATCTACATACAAGACAAGAAATACAACTGTGTTCTACTATTTCTCTTGTAGACACAAGGCTCATCTTCATTCTTGATGAAACCAAACTCTTTGATTGCATCATCGAATCGAAGATTCCAAATTCGAGAGGCTTGCTTTAGTCCATAAATGGACCTTGCGGTTTGCATACCTTTCCAGATGCTTTGGATCTTCAAAACCCTCGAGGTTGTGTCATGTACACATCCTCGAGTAGCTTTCCATCTTAAAAGCGGTTTTGTCATCCATCCGCCAGATCTCATAATCATGGTAGGTCATGATAGCAAGTATGATCTGAATGGATTTAAGCATCGCAATCGGTGAAAAGGTTTCTTCATAGTCAATACCATGAATTTGTTTGAATCCTTTAGCCACCAATCTACCTTTATAGGTATGCTTATTACCATCCATGGTCTTT
This sequence comes from Wurfbainia villosa, assembly GCA_025175895.1. Lineage (NCBI taxonomy): Eukaryota > Viridiplantae > Streptophyta > Magnoliopsida > Zingiberales > Zingiberaceae > Wurfbainia > Wurfbainia villosa. The sequence continues at coordinate 115,297,281 of CM045990.1, read as the reverse complement.
ACTTTAAAGACCCACTTACACCCAATGGGTTTTACCTTGTGGATCAACCAAAGTCCATACTTGGTTAGTGTACATGGATTCCATTTCGGATCTCATGGCCTCTAGCCATTTCTCGAATCTGGGCTCATCATAGCTTCTTGATAGGATGTAGGCTCGTCCAAGATCGATAAGCAATACTTCACGTTCTGTCACCAAGAGAAAAGAATATCTCTCGGGTTGACGACGGATCCTATTAGATCTACGAAGAGGTTGGTCTACTTGAACAGGTGTTTGCTCCACAACTCTTTTGGCAACAAATTCCTCATCCACAACACTTTGTGGTGCCTGTTCATTTTCCATCGAAGCCTTAGTGTTATCATCATCTTGAACTTCTTCAAGATGAATTTTACTCCCACTAGTATTTCTAGAAATAAATTCTCTTTCTAGAAAGAGATTTCGCAACAAACACCTTGCCAAGTGTGGGATTGTAAAAGTAATATCCCTTAGTTTCCTTGGGATATCCTACAAAATAACACTTATCTGATTTGGGTCCTAGTTTATCTGAGACTTGACGTCTAACGTAAGCTTCACAACCCCAAATCTTTATAAAAGACATTTTGGGACTCTTCCCGGTCCATATCGTATATGGTGTCTTTTCTACGGCTTTTGATGGAACGCGATTAAGTGTGAAAGCGGCTGTCTCTAGAGCTAAACCCCAAAAGGAAGTAGGTAGATCAGTCTGGCTCATCATTGATCGTACCATATCTAATAGAGTACGATTTCTCCTCTCAGATACACCATTCCATTGTGGTGTTCCAGGGGGAGTGAGTTGGGATATTATCCCACACTCAGCCAGGTGATCACGAAACTCTTGACTAAGGTATTCACCACCTCGATCTGATCGAAGTAGCTTAATACGCTTACCAAGTTGGTTTTGTACTTCATTCTTGAATTCTTTGAACTTTTCAAAGGATTCTGACTTATGTCTCATCAAATATAAGTAGCCAAATCTACTCACATCATCAGTGAAAGTAATAAAGTACTTATAGCCTCCTCTGGCTTCGACATTGAAAGGGCCACATACATCAGTATGTATGAGTCCTAACAAGTCCGTCGCTCTCTCGCCATGTCCACTAAATGGAGTTTTAGTCATCTTTCCTAAAAGACAAGACTCGCATACCTCATATGATTCAAAATCAAATGAGTCCAATAATCCATCTGTATGGAGTTGGGAGCTGCGTTTTCATTTGATGCTTGAGAGATATGTCAGTTCAAATCATTCGATTTGAACCGTTTGGTATTTACGTTATAAATTGGGTTATCTAAATCTAGAACATAGAGACCATTCATAAGTGGTGCATTACAATAGAACATTTCATTTAAATAAATGGAACAACATTTGTCCTTTATTATAAAAGAAAAGTTTTTCTTGTCTAAACAAGATACAGAAATTATGTTCTTTGTTAATGCGGGTTCATAGAAGCACTCCTCTAGTTCTAAGATAAGCCCAGTGGGCAAAGACAAAGAATATGTTCCTACAGCTACAGCAGCAACTTTTGCGCCATTGCCTACTCGTAGGTCCACTTCGCCCTTTGCCATTATTCTACTATTTCTCGACCCCGCACATTAGTACAAATGTGAGATGCACATCCGTATCTAATACCCATGTAGAAGAAATAGATAGATTAACTTCTATAACGTGTATACCGAGTGCAAGTCCCACTTCTCTTGTTCTTTACTTCCTCAAGGTAGACTTTGATTCCGCTTCCGGTGTCGATCTCACCGCAATGGAAGCGGTCCCTTCCTTAGGTACTTTACCTTTACCCTTTGAAGTGGATGAATTGGCCTTGCCTTTGGCTTGGTCTTACCCTTGCCTTTGCGCTACCTTTGTCCTTCTTGACCATTAGTACATTACTAACTTTCTTCTTGAGATTTGGTTGTGAGTTCTCAACATGCCGAGAATCTCAGCAAAGGTTTATCAATTTCATTCATGTTATAATTCATGACGAATTGATTGTATGCTTAAGAACGCGATTGCAGATAACATCGATTGCCAATTCTTGGCTCGATGGAAAACCTAGTCTTTCAAGGTTCTCAACGCGTACCCAATCATTTTGAGTCGTGAGTTCCTACAGGTGTTCCTTCTTGCATCTTGCATGCAAAAAGAGCCTTAGACACTTCAAAACGCTCGTGCCTAGCTTGTCCTTGATATAGTTGTTTCAAGTGCTCAACCATATCATAGGCATCCATGTTCTCATGTTGCTTCTGAAGCTCAGAGTTCATGGTGGCAAGCATAAGACATGACACATCTAATCGTCATCTTGATGCTTCTTATAAGCATCCTTTTCAGACGAGTGGCAGGGGCGGTATTTCGGGTAGCCTGCTCTAGGATATATAGTTTGCGTTCTTGCTTGAGGATAATCCTCAAGTTCCTATACCAGTCAAGATAGTTTGCTCCATTGAGCTTGTCCTTCTCAAGGACAGATCGCAAGTTGAGGGGGTGTGTCGTGTTAGATGACATGGTGATCTACAACATTAAAATGCAAAGTTAAGTATCATACCTAAATCATTTAATTAGGCCTTTAATTAAATGAGGCTCCCACTAAATTCTCATAGCTACTATTTAGCTATAAATTTATATGGGATAAAGATCCACATCATAATTCGTCTTGAGTTAGCTTTGGCTAATCGCCCAAGAGCGTAGTATAATTAGGTAGGCAATCTTTTGCCAATTACATCTGATGTAACTCTTTAATAGCTTTGGTTAAGTTTTAGATTAGTTTAGTGTTTATTCCTAAACGACTTCCAGGTGTGGCGAGGCACGAGGGCCTTCTTGGATATCGGAGCAACGACCACTTCTAAGACAAAGCTGATGTTCGGAAATCACACAAAACTAATGTTAACACTTATGTTCAAAGCTAATATATGCCTCTACTTTCTTAACCAATTAAGAAAACACTTAATTAAGTCTTAACCAAGACTGATAGCGGGACATCACGATTGTCCACTCGCACCACTCCAAGATAAAATGCATTGCTTTGCTTTGGCAAACCCAATAACAAATGATCGAGGAAGTAGTGAGTACCAACTTTGGTAGGCATATCGTTTAGACTTATTAAGAAATAAACATGTATCATATACATATTAGCATACATCACATATAAGCTAAACTAATCATGCATCACATACAAGCTAAACTAACATGCATCACATACATATTAAACTAACGTGTCATGGTTATGGCCCTTATTCTACAATCTTCTCAAGCCAATGAAAAGAATGATTGGTCAACCTAGGGATAGCATCTTCTCCTAAGTGCTTCCTTTTGGTTGTCTTGTGTGTTGACTTCCTCCTTGTAACCTCATCTTCCAATGGACCCTCCATCCTTGTTTTGTACATTACAAAAGGAGAAATACTCGAGTTACATTCGAGTCTAAAACTAATTTTACAACAAGAATATTAGGAGAAAGGCACGACACGCAGGCCGTATTAAGAATTACAACACACAATCACAAACTTTTTGGGACTAGGCCATAACCATGCACCATGTCATTTTAACTTTTAAAAGACATTGGATATTTTATTATGTTTGAAAATTTGCTAATGCAATTATCAACTCATAATAAAATTTATCCTACTTCTATATCACATATAAAATAGAGAAAACCTATTTTTATACGATCTTTCGCAAGTGGCTCTGATACCACTGTAGGGGAATCTCGTATGCCAAATGGCATATGCGCAACGGAAAATAGGATCCCTTCCAAGTGATCCATGCGAAAGCAAACTCGTATAAAATAAATTTCTCTAAACCAAACCTATCTTATAGGAGAGGATTACCTTTGTTGCATGCCCTTGTTAATCCCGCTTTTCCTTTCGGTTTGTTGGATCTTTAGCACGTTCAAGTGTCCGTGCCTCTATACGTATCCACACGAGCACGCTCTTGTCTCACAAAAGGAAAACTAGAAGAGCTCTCCTTTACTTCTTGCTAGAGAAGTCCCTAAAGGAGAGGAAGAGAGGGAAAAGGAGAAAGGAAGAAGAAGACTCCTCTTCTTGCTAGCCTACACTCACAAACCCACACAACTAAAGCTTCCAACAAGCTCTCTCACAACCACAACACCAAAAACCCTCTATGGCCGGCCACTCCATGGAGCCTTTTATAGGGTTGGAAAAACCCTTCCACCTCCTTCACATTCAATGCAATCCATTGCATTGAGACACACTCAAAAAGGATTTGGCTTCCTTGTTTGGCCGGCCACTTAAGGAGACAAAACCATTTTGTTTCCTTCCACCTTAACTAGCTTAGGTGGATGCTTAGGTGGCATGCTTATGTGGCATTCTTATGTGGCATTCATGCATGTTGAATTAATCTTTATTAATTCAATTAAGCTTATGTTATCATATTGAATTAATCTTATTAATTCAATTAAGCTTATGTTATCATATTGAATTAATCTTATTAAATTAATAAGGTAACATATTGAATTAATCTCATTAAATCAATTAGCTAAAATTCTCATTAAGCTTAAAGTCCAAAAATCATTTTGTACTTAAGCTTATTCCCATATTATTCTAGTCAAACTAGAATACTCTAATTCCTCTAATTATCATGCTCTTTGTGTGTGACCCTATAGGCTCTCATAACGTTGGCAGTGGATCTAAACTCTTTTAGATACAGATAAAGCAATGCATCATCATTGCTACCCAAGTTATGAGATAAGTCAAGATCCGACTAACCTTTCCGTGACTACTATAATATATGACCGTGTCCTTCTATCCTTGATATCAGATTGATCAATGAGGCATAGACCGTGTCATCCTCGATCAATCTATGTGTTTCTTGATCCCTGAGTAAACTAACTCAAACAAATGAGCTCAATATCTCATATTGACTCATTCGAGCATGGCCATGCGTTTTAGTAGTTCTACTCAATCAAGGGGCCCACCGATATCACTCCCGTCATATGGAAGGGATAGATCCCATCTACATCACTCACATCCCTCCGCATAATTTGTTACATACCCAGTAATCGCCTTTATGGTCCACCCTGTTACGGGTGACGTTTGACGATACCAAAGTACATAACTCCTTATGTAGGGAACCGTAGTGACTTCAGTTCTAAGGACTATTCATACCAATAGTCACATGAGAAAGTTTATGACACTCATATAACGATCCATGAAACTTTCTCATGGCGGGTCAGTTCAGTATATATTCTCCAATATATACCCATGTGTCAAATTGATATCATATATCCATGACTTGTGAGATCAAGTCATCAATTGACCTACATGCTAGTCTTTATGTATTAATATTGCCCTTGCATATTAATACTCGACTAGGAACATTTAGGAAAGTGTTCTCTACAGCCTCTCATAATCAATTCTGCCAATTGATGTGCTGTAGATAAGAACCTACTTTTCTAGGGCATTATTATATTTAAATTAGCTGGCACAAGCAAGATGTAAATATAATAACCAATCCTTTGCCTTTATAGAATATGATACAAAATGTTCCCTATTCAACCATCACATGATTGGTTCTAGGGCTTTAACTAACAGGCATTGCCCAAGTAAATGGTAATCTCCCCTTTAGCTAGTCATCGGGTTTCCTGGAACCCCTGCAAATTGTTGCAGACATGATTAGTGGCTCCCGTATCAACTCACCAGGTACCGGTAGATATCACCGCTAATCATGTTTCAATGACTAGTCCAAAAGATATACCTTTGTTCTGTTTTGAATTGGGACAATCCTTCTTCCAATGTCCATCATGCTTGCAAGTGAAGTACTTGCCTTTCGGCTTTTTCACTCTTCCCTGAGATCCTCCCACCATCTTTTCTTCACCTTGTTTCTTCTTCTTCTTGCCTTTCAGCTTAGAAGTAGAAACCCTTTTGAGCAATGATGGCTTGAGGACACTCTTTGAAGAGTGCATACTTGTACTCCTTAGCAGATAAGACAATATCTTGAATCTTTTCCAATCAACATTATTTAGGTACAGTAAGTTTATTTCCTTTAGTATCACAGTAAGTGGACTGAAAGTCAATTTTGAAAATCCTAAGAATCACATAGATCATTACTTTAGATTTCAAAAAATTATTGATTCCTCAAACAATAAAATTTCGAAATCAACCAACACCTCAAAACACCGAGAATATCGCATGCCACGATAGTGTGGACGTATACGAATTCTACATTTGTAAGAGGAGGTTTTACCCATTAATTTTATTATCTTGTCAACCTTTCTTTTTAACAAATAAAATTAATAGTTGGTTCCTCTTTGGCCCTACAAATAAAAGCAGTGACTCCGATGGGGAGGATACTTTATATTTGCATCTAAGTGTGCACCATTACACTATACTAAGGGAATTATTTCGGATTATGTGCCTTACCGCTGTGGAAGTACACACGCTCCTAGATAATTTCCTATAATCATTATTTGACCTAGTGATCCGCAAACAAACTCATCCGCATGGAGGAAGGCACTCAGAGCCGACACGCAAGTTTGTTGCATCACACGTCAAATTGTAATGGAGGCCGCGGGAATTAATTAAAATATCCCTCTCCCACTTAGTAAATTGAAAATGAGGAATTTTCAAGCACACACAACATGCTTATTATTACTATAGATTTCAATAAAAATTATTGATTCCTCAAACAATAAAATTTCGAAATCAACCAACACCTCAAACACCGAGAATATCGCATGCCACGCTGTGTGGACGTATACGAATTCTACATTTGTAAGAGGAGGTTTTACCCATTAATTTTATTATCTTGTCAACCTTACTTTTTGACAAATAAAATTAATAGTTGGTTTCTTTTGGCCCTACAAATAAAACTACTTTTTATTTGCATCTAAGTGTGCACCATTACACGGTACTAAAGAAATTATTTCGGATTATGTGCCTTACCGCTGTGGAAGTACACACGCTCCTAGATAATTTCCTATAACCATTATTTGACCTAGTGATCCGCAAACAAACCCATCCGCAGGGAGGAAGGCACTCAGAGCCGACACGTAAGTTTGTTGCATCACACGTCAAATTGTAATGGAGGCCGCGGGAATTAATTAAAATATCCCTCTCCCACTTAGTAAATTGAAAATGAGGAATTTTCAAGCACACACAACATGCATATAAAACAAATCAAATATGGAAAAATCAGAATTTTTCCAACTATTATGGCATTGTTCTTCAATATGCGTCCCGTCGTGTCGCCACCTCGTCCGCTCCTCCTACGCCATGTACGAGCCAACCGGAGATCCGAGCCGAGAATAAAACCTATTTTATTTTACATCCATCGATACTATACTCCACGAGGGAGTGTACATGAAATCTAGATCGAAAGTAAAATAAAATAAAGAGTGGCTAAACAATGCCGTATTCAATTACAAAAATTAAATACTAATTTAGCCTCGTCAACCCCGAGGATTCAAATAATATACAATCACATACACATGCAATCACATACACATATATATAGCCATAATAGTTGGATCTTATGCCTGCAACCAAAAAGTTAGCCTACGCACATCCTACTATTATCCGGCATACACAATATATGATAAGTGCGTGAAAGTAACCGAATCCAAAACACACAAAACCGGAAACCGTGGCTCTGATACCAAATGTTGGCAATGTGCTATTCCTCGGAGGCTCATTGGCTCACATGTCCCCGGATTAAAATTTTCACTAATGAAAAACTAATCCGGATGGGATGAGTTTCCTAAGCACAACAAATTCGTCGTCGTGCTAACAACATGAGCGATCGCTTGAATAAACTAGTTGTTCAAGCAACACAACTCTTCTAGTCGGTTAGCCGCGGAAGAGACGACGAACGGATCGCCGGTTTTTGTGTTTATCTTCGGGGTCCATGATTATACAAATACATACAAATGTAAACTAGTATAATCAACATATACTAACATAAAGAACATAAGCTAGCATATCAATAAGAACATGCAAAGAACAATAATAAAAGTTATAAAACTTTTATACCTCTTGATCTTCTATCGTATGTCCTAACCTCCTTGTAGACTTCGTGTGGGCGAAGATCCTCCACAAGTTGAAGCTTCCTAGATCTTCTTCAATCCAAAGAATGAAGAACTCTCTTTCCCTTCTTGCTTGAGCCAACCACCAATCCACAAAGGATTGATGCCGCCGGCCCCAAGAATAGAGAGAACAAAATGGAAACAAAACTCATCTCTTATCTAGGACCAACCATCAAGCTCCAAGCATGATGTTTGCCGCCGGTCCAAAGAGAACAAGAAGAGGATGAGAGGAATAGGTTGAGCGCCGACCAAGGTAGAGGGAAAAGATCTAGGAGCCGGCAACACCCTAGGAAGAAGAAGAAGATATCCTCTCCTATAGTTGCCGCCCACTTTCCCCTCCATAACCTAGCCGCCCAACCAAGGAAAGGAAAACTCTAGGGTTTCTTGCCGCCCACTAATGGAAGGGAAAACCCTAATTTCCCAAACCAACCTAATCCATAGAAAGAAGGGTGAAGCTTGGGCGCCGGCCAAACCAAGGAGGAAGGAGGAAGAAGGGTTGCCGCCCACCATCATGGACTAAACCCTAACCCTAGCCTCTTCCTATTTCTTGCCGTCCAACAATGGTGGAAGGGGGAGATCTAGAACCGGCCACCTTCTCTAGGAAGAAGAAGAACTCTTCCACAAGTTGCCGCCCACTCTCCTTTCCTCACCATGGCAGCCCAACCCAAGGAGCCAAACCCTAATTAGGGTTTCCTCCTTAGGGTTTCTTGCCGCCCAAGCAAAGAGAGGCTAAACCCTAATTTCCATCATCCAAAAAAAAAACTTTTTTTGCCGCCCAACCCATGCTCCCTTATATATAGAGTTAGGTTTAGGCCTTGGTTTAATCTCCACCGTCGGTTCTAGGGTTTTAATCTCAACCGTCGGATCTAGAGATTTAATCTCAACCGTTGGTTCTAGGGTTTTAATCCCAACCGTCGGATCTAGAGATTTAATCTCAATCGTCGGATCTAGGGATTTAATCCCAACCGTCGGATTTAGAGATTTGTTTTCCATCATTTGATCTAGACTTCATGAGGTTTATATTAGGCTACGATAGGGACCATGAGGAGGAGTTGGATCTTGGCCACCCGATGGATCGGAACCACACAAACTTGATCCATCAATGATGTTCCATTCCACTAGAGGATCATCATCGAACTACCTCACCAACCCCCATAAATTAATATGGGCTCCATATATTATTTGTACATCCATCTCCCTGTGTTTAAGATATCGAATGTCCGTCAATTAATTGATTTACTAACCATCAATTAATTAACATCTAATTCCTTGAGTAGTACCACTCAACCTTATCATCATGTTGACTAAGTCAACCTGCAGGGTTTACATGATGAACCTTATGAGCTCCTCAAGGGGACATCATCAACCTAATACATAGGACACGGATTCCTCCTATAATAAACGGTACACCATGTCAATAATATCATTTCCCAACTTACCGGGCATATTGATTTAATCCATAGAAATCTCACCCTCTTGTAAATCAAAGAAATAAATACTAAGTACATGTGTCCATTATTATATCGGGATTAAGAGCATGTACAACATAATATCCGAGGTCCGATTCAATTATGTAGTCAGCAACAAATTGAATCACCTCTATGTCGGTCCTGCTCAATACACCTAAGTGTACTAGTGTAACTTTATGTTCAAGACAAAACAATACCAAGCTACACTACAACCATGCCAATGGTTTGTCCAAAACCATCTTGGTTGTGAGCCTCTACTTATACTCTACAAGGGACTGATAACATGATCTTCTGTGCCACACCCAAGCACCATGTTATCTACAATGTAAAGTATTAGACAATATGCACATATATAAATATAAAGTGCAAACAATGATCATGTGATTCTTATTTCAAAATAAAATGTTCATACCAAAGAGCTAGGCTTTCAGTATACATCCCAACAGGCACAACATCAACTAACTAACCAAGAACGAACCAAAAGTGTGCTTGAGCTCCTACACTTGGATCTATTCGATTCTCATGGAGCCAAGTCACTAAACGGAAGTCAATTTTGCTTAGTCATAATTGACGACTACTCTAGGTTTACCTGGGTTAGGTTCCTTAAACACAAAAGTGATACCTTAGACCAACTTACCAACTTATGTAAATTAATAGAAAATGAAAAGAACCTTAAGATTAAAAGACTTAGAAGCGATCATGGTGGTGAATTCGAAAATCATAGGTTCACCGACTTCTATAACCTAAACGGATACCACCATGAGTTCTCCTATCCTAGAACCCTACAACAAAATAGTCTAGTCAAGCAAAAGAATAGAACCTTACAAAAAGCCGCTAGAACCATGGTAAACCAGTACAGTCTACTCGATAGGTTTTGGGCAGAAGCCGTTAGTATGACTTGTTATGTCCAAAATAGAATCCTACTAGTCAAGAGGCACCTTAAGACCTCATATGAAATCTACCATGATAAAGTACATAACATTAAATACTTTAGGGTATTTGGATATAGGGTACATATTCTAAATACTAAAGACTACCTAGGCAAATTCACTTCTAAAACAAATACCGGAATATTCCTAGGATACTCAACCACAAGTAAAGCCTATAGAGTCTACAATAATGAATCCCTGAAAATCGAAGAAACCATTAATGTTGTATTCGATGAAGGAGATAAAATCACAAAACTCGTAGTAGAAACAATTGATGAACCGATTAATACTAGACCCGATTCTGACCATGAAAATGAGTCTAGTATAAATCCTAACCCGAGTCAGCATAGGTTACAATCAAATCATCCTATTGAGTGATAAGTGATCCCAACCTAGGGGTTTGAACTAGAGCATCATACAGAAACCTTAGTCAAATCTCTTTAATCTTGAAAATTGAACCCAAATCAATTAAACAAGCTCTTCTTGATCCCAGTTGGATTATTGCTATGCAAGAAGAGATAGCTCAATTCACTAGGAACGAAGTTTGGGAATTAGTACAACCACCTAAAGATAAATTGATTATTGGAACAAGGTGGGTATTCCGGAACAAACTCGATGACAAAGGTGAAGTAGTTAGAAATAAAGCGAGATTGGTCGCAAAAGGATTTAGTCAAGTAGAGGAGTTAGATTATGACGAAACCTACACCCCCGTAGCTAGACTAGAATCAATCAGAATGTTATTAGCCTACGCTACACATCGAGGATTTAAACTATTTCAAATGGATGTGAAATCAGTGTTCTTAAATGGAATTATCAAGGAAGAAGTCTATGTTAGCCAACCCCTAGGGTTTGAAAGCTTAGACAAACCTGACCATGTTATTAATGTTGGGTTTTTGGCACCGCGGCGAGTGTGTGTTCGAACATGTTTCGTAAACATGTGCACAACGGAAGAAATAAAAATAATAAATCTACATTTATTACAACACACACATCACACGTATGCATAGTACAACATGTGTAGACATAACTGTAAAATTAAATTTCCAATAAAAGGAAATTTAACTATGTTATACCTTTTGTATCACGTGTAGCGGGAACGGCATCAACCGGAATGATCCTCGCTAGAATCGTCTCTATCCGTATCCACGCCGAGTATCTTCGGGATGACTTCGCTAAGTCACGAGCCTTATCTTCGTACAGGTTACTAGCCTTGTGTTGAAGACGACGTGATCGAGAGAGGATCACGATCCGAATCCAAATTCGGATCCAAAGACGAGTCCTCAAAACTTGCTTCTCCGGAGAGGTATTCGTCAACCGTTTGACGAATCCTTCGTCCTCCACCTCAGAGGATTACCGGAGATCAAATCCCCGACAAGGCTACCGCTGTCGGAGCACTAAACGTCGTCCAAACGACGCTCCGACGAGAGGGAAACAAGCTGTCCAGAAAACTGGACAGCTTTGGTGGAGACCTTGCGCCGGCCAAATAAGGAAAGCGACTTGGTCACCTTGTTGTTGGGAAATTGACGCCGGCTAGAGGGGGGGGTGAATAGCGTGTGACCCGTACGTAGATGGAAATCGTTCGCGTGCTTGTCTATAATTCGTGTTAGCGCAGCGGAATAATAATAATAAAAGCAATACACGAAATACAATCACACACGAACACGATGATATAACGTGGTTCGGAACCGTAACGGTTCCTACTCCACGGATCGGGCTCAAACGAGCCCTAGCGATGCCAAACACACACCACTATCAAATAACTCCTTCTCGACACAAGTCGGAGGTGGAGAAACCTCGTACAACAGTTTACAACAATAAACTAAGTACAACAAGCAATTACAATGAAATACAATGCAATACAAGTAAAGAGATCACTTTACAAATGCCTTTAGATCGCTTGCTTTTGGTTGCCTTGGACTAGCCTTGAAGGACTGGAAGAGCACCAACTATTCCCCTTCAAATCGGCCAAGGGAACACTTTTTTCAATCCTCCCACGAACAGCTCCTTTTAACCTGCGTCGGGCTGGATTTCCGCCTATCGGATCGCCATAAGTCCCAATGATCGATGCCACGTTGTCGTGAGACAACGGATCGATCCATGGAAAAACTCCAACGGATCTCTTGGCGCGATCGCCAACATTGCGATCGGCGCCGATCGCTAACGCGTAGTCGATCGCCCACGGCGAGCGCTTCTTTCGACATCGATCGGCTCATTGCCATCCTTGCGCGATCGCCATAGCTATCACCGATCGCTTCCCATGAGCAATGATCGCGAGTAATCCCATTCTAACTCGCAAATCGAACTCAAGTCGACTCACGGCAGTCGAACTCAAGTCGACTCACGGCAGTCGAACCGGCCATAATGCTAGTCGACTGCCAACCTCAAGAATGAAGTTTTAACCCAAATATGGTGCCCCCATACTTGCTAGACCACCCTTAGCCTAGACCTAAGCCTTCTAGCCACCTCCATCAGCCTCACGCCTCTCGGATCCCTCCAAGTCATCCATGACTTATTCATCCATCGCGCTAGCTTCCAGGTGCTTCCATCGGCTATGTCATGCTAACGGTGTCTACACCGCCAAGGCACATTGGACTTACGCCGCCAAGACTCCGCTTGGACTTTACGCCGCCAACCATTGGACTTATGCTGCCAAGACTCCCGCTTGGACTTTACGCTGCCAATATCAAACCCTTGGACTTCTCAAATGCCAAGACTCAAGCTTGGACTTTCCCTTGCCAACCTATGTTGGACTTTTCATGCCAAGACCATGCTTGGACTTTCCTTGCCAACCCATGTTGGACTTTTCATGCCAAGACCATGCTTGGACTTTCCTTGCCAACCCATGTTGGACTTTTCATGCCAAGACCATGCTTGGACTTTCCTTGCCAACCCATGTTGGACTTTACATTGACAAGACCCATGCTTGGACTTTTACATTGCCAAGACCCATGCTTGGACTTTTCCTTGCCAACCCATGTTGGACTTTTCCTTTGCCAACCCATGTTGGACTTTCCATTTGCCAAGACCCATGCCTGGACTTTCCCATAATCACATGGTCAACCCTAGTCAACCATCAAAGTCAATTATAACCTGGGTCGATTGTATAAACAATCTCCCCAACATATTAACCGACATCAATGTACAACATCAATGTCAATCCATTTTGTCAAATCCCTTTGTCAAACATCAAAACATCACTCGAGTCAAACTTGAGTCTGGTCAATCATGACCTGGGCCGATTGCACCAACAATCTCCCCCTTTTTGATGTTTGACAAAAACCAAATCAAATCATGAGTTAGAACACTAACTCAAATCCCTTACCAATTATCCCAAATTGGTAAATACTCACCAAATGTTCTCCCCCAAACATTCAAGTGAAAATGTAAACCAAATGTTCTCCCAAACATTCTCCCCCTTTTTGACTAACATCAAAAAGGTTATCTCTCCAAGGAGGTCAATGTCTCATGTCCCAATGAGATCTTACAATCTCCCCCTTGATTTAAAAATATCTAGGATGTCTACCATCTTCCTAGTGATAAGTCCCATATCACTCAAGAGAGGCAATCCTATTCACTCTCCCAATTTCCAAATTGGGTATCAAAAATCATCAATTTTCCCAATTGATGATACTTTCCCAATAACTTCTCCTTTTCAAAGAGAAAAACACATCCATCATCCCAAGATGGATACCTCCCCCTAGAGGCTTGCTCCCCCTTGACCATTGCACCAACAATGTCCTTGGGGAGTCCCTAAGCCAATAGGAACTCTAAACCATCAAAATTAAGGTTGGAAATTCAACATTGAACTTTCCACCACCTCAAATTGATACTTTGACCTAACACCTCTCCAAATCCATATCCAATGAATTTTCACCCTTTATAATGCTTCCCAAAGCATATCCTAGGGTTAGGAGTGGTTAGGGACCTTTACCATGGCTGAAAATGGGCTAAACAACCTTGTTAACCCGAAATCAGACCTGACAATGACTCGATGAATCGAATCGATTGCATCCATCGATCGCCACCAAGTGGCGCCGATCGTATAAATTCAATTTCAAATTTATCAGATTGAATTTCAGAAATTCATAAATAATTATACGTATATCGAAAAATCACTACATTTGATACGTATAATACTTATGACTAAAAAATGGGTGAAAAATGTTTGAAAAATATTTTACCCATAAAAATAGTGAAATTGATACAAAATCCAAAAGTGACTAAAAACTTTAAAGTTTAAGCTCACTTTGTATCAATCTCATCAATGGTGATTGCTATCAAAAGATAGACTTCACCAAAGTTTTTCAAAATGATTTTAAAATGTTTTCAAAACCTTATTTTGGATCATATTCCTTGGGCTCTATGTACATGACTTGTACACAAGCTTTCCTAATGATCCACAAATAGAATTAGATGAGTTTTAGTTCATCTAGATGCAAAAACTATGCACCTTGAACTTAACTCATATCCTAGCATCTCACATGTATCTATGGTGTATAAATACACATACATGTCAATTTGATATGAGATTTGGGTTTTGTTCTTCCTAATACTAGGGTTTCATGCATTTTTCTAAGGCAACTCTACTTGATTCCCTTATAAATGGGACTCCAAGTCATGCCATTGTCCTTAAATCAATTTCAATCAAATTATCTTAAATGCATGAGTGATTATGGCATTTGAGATGATATAGATAAACATATGCTCATAATCATGATGTCATGGCATAAGATGAAATCTAAAAACACATGACATTAACCTAAACCCTAAACATGATCATGACATTTTCTATGATTAAAACTAAGCATGATGTCATGGCATGTTATATGGCAAACAAAGCATGACATATAAAATATATTTTAATATTAATTGCCATTTCATATAATTAATTGCATTTTGCCACATTTTTATTTTTCTCCCAAGTGTGCCAAAAACCCAAAATGGCACACTAATCTCTAAACCTAAATAGTGCCAATTTTGATCATTTTATCAAACTTCATAATTAATATTGGCACATCCTAAAATCTTTTAGGATATTAATTCAAATCTATTTCCAAGGTAACCATAACCTTGAAAATATCCTAAAGTGCCACCTTTACCATGGTTGAGTTAACTACCCATCCAATCAAGGTTGACACACCCTAAACCCATCTAGCGTGAATCAATCACGCTCTTAGGAACCCAAAACCTATTTGAGCTCCTAGGGTTAATTAGATATTCCTTAGGGATATCCTCCCTAGATACCTTTCTAATGACCTTCCTAGGCTTGTTAGCCTTGGTCATTTGGGTCTTACCTAAGTTGACCCTAGGGGTAACTCCCCTTGCAACCTTCTTAGTGGCCACCCTAGGTTTCCTAGAAACCCTAGCCACTAGGCACACCCTTTGGTCAACTCTAGGGATGACTTCCCTATTGACCTTGGTCTTCCTAGACCTAATTTGGGTTCCATAATCAAATGGAATACTATGATAAGCCACCTTAGGCTTAGGTTTGTGACCCAAACCTTGCTTGCCCTTGGTTGACTTTTGACTCTTAGGTCCTTGGTGTTTACTTTGAGATTTGGACCTAGACTTTTGATCATTTGACCCTTTAAATTGATTTTGCATAATTTTAAGGGTCTTCTCAAGTTTTTCAAGCCTTGACCTCAAGACTTGATTCTCTAATTCCAATTGCCCAATTGATTTTTGATTAAATTCTTGAGCATGGGACTTTCTAGGCATATGCCTAGTCCATTTAGGATTAACACCTAGGTGCTCTTGCACCTTTCTAATGGTCTCCCTAGGTAAAATTTTCTTAGAGTTATTTGACCTAGGTTTGTCCTTAGATAAATTGTTTTTAGGGACATTAGTCCCAAATTTCTCCTTACTTTTGAAGCTAACGCTTTTAGCTCCTAAACAAATATATTTATCTCTAGCATGCTTTTCATGGTGAATTGCAAGAGAATTAAAATCCCTAGCATGCTTTTGCTTATAAATTGAAGAAAAAGCAAAATTTGAAGTTACCCTAGGGTTTGCCTTAGCTCCCCCTACATATGATGCTCCATTTTGAGTCTTCTTGCTCCCCCTAGGACATTGATTCCTATAATGTCCTTTTGAATTGCACTTGAAGCATATGATGTGCTCCTTCCCTTTAGGTGTTGGGGAACCGGCATCCTTGACCTTTGGAACCGGTTGAGCCTTCTTGACCCTTTTTGGACACTTACTCTTGTAGTGTCCGGATTCCCTACACTCAAAACAAATGATATGAATTTTATTTGAACCTTGAGTGTTTGAGTTACCTAGGGTAATGGAGACCGGAATTGGACTTTGGGCTTCTTCATCTTGACCGGATGTCGAAGCTTCTTCTTGATGTTCCGATGTGAAAGTTATCTCCTCCCCCTCAATCCTTGAGGTGGATGCTTCTTCCACTTCCTCCACCAACCCGGAAATTGACTCCCTATCAACTTCCGATTCTACTTCCTCTTCCTCTTTGGATGTTGATGATCTCTCAACCTCCAAGTCCTCACTTCCTTGTGAGGATGATGCATTAGCCTCTTCGGTCTCTTCCTCTTGGACCATTGATGGGCTTTCATGGAGCTTTGCCAAATCGCTCCATAGCTCCTTAGCATCCATGCATTCACCTAGGCTACACAAGAATTCATTTGGAATTAAATCAAAAATGAATTTGATTACCTTCTTGTTTTTCTCGAATTGCCGGAGTTGCTCCTCACTCCATTTCTTCTTCTTGAGAAACCCTCCCTTTGGTCCCTTAGGATATTCAAATCCTTCCATCAAGGCGGACCATTCCTCAAGGTCTCTCATCATCAAAAAATCTTCAATTCTCGCCTTCCAAGAATTGAAACCTTCTCGTCCATAGAATGAATAAGGGACCGGTGTGTTGATGTCCCATCCTAATTGATCTTGGACTTCCATCTTTTACCCTCTAGCGTCTTGCTCCCGGTTGTTAATCCGTTGAAGAGCCACCAGGCTCTGATACCACTTGTTGGGAAATTGACGCCGGCTAGAGGGGGGGGGTGAATAGCGTGTGACCCGTACGTAGATGGAAATCGTTCGCGTGCTTGTCTACAATTCGTGTTAGCGCAGCGGAATAATAATAATAAAAGCAATACACGAAATACAATCACACACGAACACGATGATATAACGTGGTTCGGAACCGTAACGGTTCCTACTCCACGGATCGGGCTCAAACGAGCCCTAGCGATGCCAAACACACACCACTATCAAATAACTCCTTCTCGACACAAGTCGGAGGTGGAGAAACCTCGTACAACAGTTTACAACAATAAACTAAGTACAACAAGCAATTACAATGAAATACAATGCAATACAAGTAAAGAGATCACTTTACAAATGCCTTTAGATCGCTTGCTTTTGGTTGCCTTGGACTAGCCTTGAAGGACTGGAAGAGCACCAACTATTCCCCTTCAAATCGCCCAAGAGAACACTTTTTTCAATCCTCCCACGAACAGCTCCTTTTAACCTGCGTCGGGCTGGATTTCCGCCTATCAGTCGACTGCCATAAGTCCCCAGTCGACTGATGCCACTGTTGTCGTGAGACAACGGATCGATCCATGCTGGAAAAACTCCAACGGATCTCTTGGCAGTCGACTGCCAACATTGGCCGATCGCTAACGCCGTAGTCGATCGCCTACGGCTACTACGGAGCGCTCGCTCGACACTGACCGCCGATCGCCATCCTGGCGATCGCTATAGCCATCGATCGCTCCCATGAGCGAATGATCACAGAGCAATCCAGCTCTAACTCCGGCAAATAACTCGTCGACTCACGGAATGAACCGCCATAATGCTAGTCGACTGCCAACCTCAAGAATGAGGTTTTAACCCAAATATGGTGCCCCCATACTTGCTAGACCACCCTTAGCCTAGACCTAAGCCTTCTAGCCACCTCCATCAGCCTCACGCCTCTCGGATCCCTCCAAGTCATCCATGACTTATTCATCCATCGCGCTAGCTTCCAGGTGCTTCCATCGGCTATGTCATGCTAACGGTGTCTACACCGCCAAGGCACATTGGACTTACGCCGCCAAGACTCCGCTTGGACTTTACACCGCCAACCATTGGACTTATGCTGCCAAGACTCCCGCTTGGACTTTACGCTGCCAATATCAAACCATTGGACTTCTCAAATGCCAAGACTCAAGCTTGAACTTTCCCTTGCCAACCTATGTTGGACTTTTCATGCCAAGACCATGCTTGGACTTTCCTTGCCAACCCATGTTGGACTTTTCATGCCAAGACCATGCTTGGACTTTCCTTGCCAACCCATGTTGGACTTTACATTGACAAGACCCATGCTTGGACTTTTACATTGCCAAGACCCATGCTTGGACTTTTCCTTGCCAACCCATGTTGGACTTTTCCTTTGCCAACCCATGTTGGACTTTCCATTTGCCAAGACCCATGCCTGGACTTTCCCATAATCACATGGTCAACCCTAGTCAACCATCAAAGTCAATTATAACCTGGGTCGATTGTATAAACAATCTCCCAAACATATTAACCGACATCAATGTACAACATCAATGTCAATCCATTTTGTCAAATCCCTTTGTCAAACATCAAAACATCACTCGAGTCAAACTTGAGTCTGGTCAATCATGACCTGGGCCGATTGCACCAACACTTGTTGTCGGAGCCAAGGAAGATCACCGGAGCTCCTCCGACAGCAGCTCGACGCCGACAATGGGAGAAGACGGCGGCAGCTGGTCGCCGGTTGGAGCTTCAAGGTGGGCGGCGGCAAGAGGAGATGTTGGCGCCGAAATCACCAAGGAGAGGAGGTGGGCGGCAACTAGGTTAGGGTTTTGGATTAGGGTTTAAGCCCTCTTTTATAGAGAACTAATTCTCTTAATGATTATTGGATCATAACCATAAGGCCCTTTAACCCGCTCCATTAATATAAGTTAAAATAAACCAAACCATGATGGTTTATTTTAAGTTAAAACGAACCGAACCAACTTTTGGTTCATTCGTTTAAAATAAACCAAACCCTTTGGTTTATTTTCGTCCATTGGATTAGAACCAAACCATTTCGGTTCATCCATTATGTCTTCATAAGACACGGCCCATCCACGCTTCCATTGCGACTGAAATGATTTCATGCTCGCTTCTTGTTTGGTCCAACCAAACCTAGTTTCTCTCGGTCGGAGAATCCCATTCTCAAGCTCGTTTTAAATCCTTCGGATTACACTCGTTGTGCGTGTGACCAAATAGGTTGTCGGTTTATGTTGGCTGTCTATAATTAACCATTAATTATAGAACAATCATGAGTGGCACCTAGTAGTACATCATGATCCCCAATTAACCGAAAAGATCAACGGTTGATCCAGAACTATTTCTGAAACCCTTCAGCAGCTCGAATGATTCGTGCCCCATTCCCTTCACTCATCTTATACCCACTTGGTTTAGGACATGGTCTATAGTGTCAGTCTCCACTAGGCTGACTACGTCACACCTAGCCCAAGTATCATTTCCTCGTCCTACGGATTCTAGTTACTCCACATGTATCGAAGAGTACCTTACTCTAAACATGTAATGCTTTGGCCAAAGACTTTAGTAACAATCTGACGAGAGGCCATGGGTATACATCTCCTCGCAAGGAGTGGTGAATCCTTTATAGGCTATTCAAACACCTTCGATCACTTCGACTTATACCCAATCATCCCGGGTCCACATCTCCACAGAGATGCTTGCTTAAGATGTCAAAGCATAAGTCTTTATGATCAAGATAACTTGAATACCGCAAGTCAAAGGAACATCGCACTTAAGCTACAGTAAGAACTTCATTGACATATCTATATATGCAGAGAACCATATGAAGTCTTACGGCTGGTCACTCCAATGAACTAGTTACCATAACTAGCATCCACGATCAACTCCGGACATCACAATGTCTCCAGCCAGTGAGAATCAGTTGCTTGGATACACCAAGGAGTATACCTCGTGCTAGTCTCGACAGAATTGATGGTGTCCAAATCCATCAATTCATCAACTAGGGATAATTCTGATACATCACAATTACACATGTAGAGATACTCACTAGTTGTGATCCAATCACAAATTCTCTCATGCTGTGAATCCTATCGTGGACATTCAGTAAATGAGTTTAAGATCCAATCAAATACATGAAAACATGTATACTCAAATAGTGAATATTCATTTATCATATAAATGGTTCATACATAAGGCGATTGCCTTAGGACATCTCTCATATATTACTAACAATTAAACTAAGAAAGCCTTATATGGACTAAAACAAGCTCCTAGAGCTTGGTATGAAAGACTTTCTATTTATCTCAAGTCAAAAGGGTTTAGCCAAGGCCTCATCGACGCAACGCTCTTCGTAAAATCCGTAGGCAAAGAAATCTTTATTGCCCAAATTTACATAGATGATATAATTTTTGGAACAACCAACTCAATCATTCTAAACGATTTCATTTCACTAATGGAAAGTGAGTTTGAAATGAACTTAGTAGGAGAATTAACTTTTTTCCTAGGATTACAAATTAAACAAACTAAAGAGGGAATTTACTTACACCAACATAAATACGCTAAGGAATTAATTAATTGATTCGGTGTCACGCCCCGAAGGAGACCTCGCCAGACGAAAATCCGGCAGCATCTCCCCTGTACGGGTGACAATCCCAAATTTACATACAAGGCCTACACGGCCACATAAATCGGTCAACACGATCGAAATCCAAACAACACACGCAGAGTATAATCAGGCCTCAGGCCTTCAATCCAAGTAAATTTTAAATAATCTATCACATCTAAACCTACCCCTTCTGCCATCTGGGCAGGAATACTCAACCAAAATCCAATCCAGAACAAACTCCGAATAGAGGTCCATAAGGACACCAAAAATCCACGAATACATAAATCCAATTCCAGTCCTAAATATATCTTCTAAACAAGATATCCAAAACCAAAAACAAATAACCAAATACACTTCCACGACGAGGGGGTTTGACAGCTGGACTCTCCTAACAGCTTCATCCTGAAATAGATATAAATCAACGGGGTGAGTTCAAAGAACTCTGCGGGTATAGTAGATATGCAAAGTAAGGTATAGCTAACAATAAAAATATCATGCCAGTACAGTCTCACATAAATAGGGTATGCAAGCAAGAAATACAAAATGACTGTACTTACCTGAATCTCCTACCCTGATATAGGAGCATGTGCCTGACTAGAAGTAATAAAGTTCTAACCATATATAAACATGTATCCTGTATGCATGACAATCATATGCACATCCAAGGCATCAATAAAAATGCAGCAAACACAATACAAATGCAATCCGTGCAAAGTGCATGTCGTGCCAATGACATGGTCACCCCTGACGCCAGTCAGCCGCCTCACACGCAATGGTGAAGCCGAGTGGGTAGGGCTATGACAACTGTGCACTCTGCCATCACTGCTCCTGAGTGACCGAGTGGACAGGATGCTGTCGGAGTACACCTATCCTCCTGCTCCAAACATAGTGGGGGAGCTAAGCTCTCATCTCCTGGTGTCATAGACCAGAGGAGGGATCCTTGCCCGCTACCACGCTGCCTCATCGCTACCCATGAGCGGACCAATGAGCTCGACAGAGCAATCAGACATACCTCCTCGATGTACCACTAACCCATGAGTGGCGTGTGTGCGAGCCATGTAATCGTCGCGGGCTCAACAATAATGGAACCCCGTCCAGCCAGCATGCAATCATGCAAAAATGGTGCATGATACTAAAGCATGTAAATCCTACTCAAAATACCTATCCGAATAATATGTACAATCAATATGTACATATCCATAATCCAAATAACTATGATCCAAGTCAAACAGGGAAATATAATCATATCCTATCACATGCATGTATCTAGTAGGCACCAAAATCATACCAGGCATATAAACATGAAAAAGTTATTGTAAGCTATCCTAACTAGCATATCAACTTGACTTAATCTAATAGTTAAGTCAAAATACCCGCCTGAATATATATCCGCAAGAATGCAAACGTCACGACCGGGGACCTGCCTCGTGACCGAAACCTGCATAACGCATAACTATTATTAAGCACAAAATATCATTCACCGACAAATCGAATACATAATCGATTTCTTCCATAACCAATTAATCCAAAATAAATCCATCAAATCCAAGCACACGACAACGTGCTAAATACTACTATGTATCTCCAAGTAGACCCTCAACCCGTAGGTCATAAATTGTGATTAACTCTTCAATCCAAAAACATATCCTTGCAATTTATCTCACCATGATCAATACTCATCATATGAAAATATTATCCATCTCACAACAAATGATCGAATCGAATCCTACATCGACCTCACATCCGATCCACCAGATTGATTTAATTATCTTATTCAACCTAATTAATCCTCCATACTGAATTACAGAACCGATCATATTTATGAATCCAACCTAACCCTAGGTGACATACACACGATTCAAGCAATCCTTACCTCAAACCCGATCCAACACTTGGATCCCACAACTTGTCACCCACAATCCATTTACAACCATTAACAGCCCATAATTACACCGATTTAGGGCTCTAACCAACCCTAAATGAAACACTCACTCCATTAGTCCTTCCTCACTCACACACAGTCGAGCAAAATACACCTGACCCCCAAACACCAATCTCATCACAAATATCCACACACAACAGCAATTAAATTCAACAGTACTCAAAATAAAGCTGTAAATACCTCTTACCTTCCTTAGAAGTTCCTCGGCAGCCCCTTCTCCTCCTATCCTCCTCTGTTCACCGGAACAACTCCCCTTTTTGCCGCTGCTAGCCAACCAAAACCCCAACTCACAGTGTTAGGGTTTGCAATGAACATGAATCCTGCCCAAAATCAAGGTAAAGGATAGACAACTCACCTACTCCAAACGGAAATCTCAACCCTAGATCCAAATTGCGTGCAACCGCTGCCGACTAAACCTCCCAGATGCTCGAGTCACCGGAGTTCCTGCTGCTGCCCTAGCACCCCACATGAAGCCATCGTGATCCCCCCTTCAATCCGGCGGTGGAAGCGCTCTGGCGCCGGCGATGGCGGAGGCCGGCGGAGGATGGTCGCGGATGGGGGCGGCGTGTGCATCTCGGCGAGCAGCGGTGGCCTAGTCGTCGACAATTGCTAAGGCGTCGACAGCGAACGTCGGCCGGTAT
The DNA here is from genome assembly GCA_025175895.1 of Wurfbainia villosa. Taxonomy (NCBI): domain Eukaryota; kingdom Viridiplantae; phylum Streptophyta; class Magnoliopsida; order Zingiberales; family Zingiberaceae; genus Wurfbainia; species Wurfbainia villosa. The sequence goes on along the minus strand of CM045990.1, from coordinate 115,273,655 downwards.
GTGGCCTTACGCCGGCGAAGGCGGTTGGTGCGGCCAGCGATCCGGAGTGAAGAGTCGCCGTATGACAGCGGCGCGGCCCGTGGCCGAGGGTAAGCGACGGTGGAAGGAGCCGCTGCGGCGCCGTCGCTTCGTGCTTCGCGAGGCGCTCTGGCGGACACTCATTGCCGCCAGCGCGACGATGGCCTGGTCGTCGGCAGCGCTTGCGGCTCGGGCGCGGGAGGAAGAGGCGGTAGTTGCGGTGGTTTGGTATGCGGAAGAAGGAAATCGGCTGAGCGTTTCGCGAAGAGGGAACCGTCGAGCATGGCGTGGAAAAGGTCGCGGCGGGAAAAAAAAATAGAAAATAGAAAAATAGAAAATTATAATTTATCCTATTTACTTATCTAAATAGGCCCCTTTAATAGCCTATTTTCCCTATCCCCGTGATTATCTCGTACGACCTCCATTTAAATCCAGAAAAATTCCTAAAAATTCCTAAAAATTCCAAAAAAATTCCAGGATTATTTTCCTTATCTCTTTGGCCATTTAATTTAATATTTTAAATTTTTCAGTATTTAACATTCTCCCCCACTAATAAAAATTTTGTCCCCAAATTTCCTACTCGTATATTTCTCAAGCATCTGGAGACAAGTCGCACCTCAAGTGACTAAGTGGGGTTACTGATATCCCTTAACATCAAATCACACTTGCTTCTAGCAGCCCTTCCAAAGTATGAATAGTACCTTCATTTCGACCACCTATAATAAGTACCTAACTGTACAAGAGTGGAGCCCGATATCCGTGACATGTTAAAGACTTTACCATAATCCTAAGGTAAATCCTGAATCGATATCTCATACGATACTCACAGATCCTCCATGAACTGGAAAATCGCCACAGTATAACCTATCCAGCAATCCAACAAACTCACCGTATGGATCGGACGAAAATGAGCGGACTTAGCTAATCATACTAAGTCCTTTCCATATGCTAAATAATCTCCCAACACCGTTCATCATACTATGCTTTCACGTCCATCTCGGTACAGAACCTTGCTGATTATTTATATACCACCTTTACCAGTTGACACACTGAACACCAGACTTCCAAATCAACTATATTCCGCATGTCGTTCCTCCACGGAGAACGTTTCAATACTTACTATTCTTCGGATACAATCTTAAACATCTGCAACATATAAAACCTATTGCAATCTTCAGCAATACCTATCAAAATATCATGATAAAGCCTCGTGGCTCTCGAGGTAATACAAAAGACACTAACTGCAGGCAACGACATGCTACCACGACCGAGACTCGTAGCCAGTCAAGATGTCAGGTAGCTAACTAGCCACAGACGACATACGAATTCAATTATCACTTACTCCGAACCGGTAGAGCAAGAGTACAACTCTATGGTAAATGCTCTCTATCATCACAACAGGAATCTATCTGTTGTTCCCGAATCAATAGTAACTCTTCCTAAATTCAAATGCAACTACACAGTAGCTAGCTAAAACCTCATAAGCATATCTGCTCCTCACCTCTACAAAACAACATAACAACTCCTACTAGGTCCACGTCATATATATATATGACAACCCATCTCGTAGTTCCTCATTTGACGTAACCATGGGATATGTCTCAATTAACTAAATCAGAAATGCTCCATTCTCTGAAACATCGCTTCCGCATATAAATTAACTTTCCTTTCACCCGAGAATGATCACACAACACTGGTGTAAAAGTCAACCATCGTCTGAGTCTTGAAACTAGGTTCACAAGCTTCAGACTAAATAAATTCCATCACCCGTCAGCGGTGTAGTACCACTAGAGCATCCTATCCATATCTATGGTAATAATCAAATTAAATACCAAAAAAAAAAATCACCATCTACAGTGGCGAAAGTGCTCAACTCCAACCGCCACCCTCATTAAATGATCCAATCGTGTCTAGAATACACGATTTCCCAAATCCACGACGACAAAGTCGCCAATAAGTCAAATAAGATAATCCAAAAGCTCATACAATTCATACCAAGTATGAAATTGTCATCGCTACACACCGCATCCTCTTTACTCTAGTGATATATCAATCATCCCTCGACTTTGATAATTGTATGACTCCTGTCACTACAATATCAACACATCAATCATAAATCAATCCTAGAGTATACAGTGTGTCCTATAGTTGATCTAAATAGATCCTCGATCCACCATGAAGGATATTCTTTTCCTTCTACCACTACCGCATTCCATCATCAATAATTGATGTATAACCTCAAAGGTTCATATCTCTTTGAACAACAAGTTCTAGAGCTTCTCAAGAAATAAAATACTGGGACAACAAATATCTCATCCAATACCTCCTTTAATTGGAACTTAGATTCTTCCAATTCCCATAGTGTTAAGCAACACTGATACCAACTAAATTATCCCCTGAAAAATCGTCATTCTAACAAATACCTCTTGGCATCATCAACCTTGCCAATTACGAAAGGCCGATCGATGGCGATGTATCTAAGCAACTCGATTGGCTTACAGCCAATTGAATGACATTGCCTTGAGTACATCACGAGCTTTAACAACCTTGTGCGCTTTACACTAGCCCTCAGCCAACGCACCATAAGTAAAAATATTAGCTCGTAAAAATAACATTACCTCAGTACCAAATAAATTATCTCACAGTAGGGGATCTTCGATATCGAAACTATTTTCGAAATCCCTCCGATCGCCTACTCTACTTGCCTATACAGCGGCAAGCCTAGAAGTTCCTCCAACACTACATCTGATTACTCTCGAATTATACAGGCATCCGAGAGACCTTCTTATACCATCATGTCACAAGCATAACCTCCAAGTTAATATCCAGATATCCACATCATATCAACCAAGTCAACTATAAAACAACTAAGTCAACTCTCTCACCATAATATAACATTTCCATTAATCAACCTCTAAACATCCAAAATCATTTTCATACCCCTGTGATAATCATCACAGTAATCATCTCAACATCTCACCTATCAGTGGAAACACTATTAATCCACATGATCCAAATATAAAAATCCTTTTAATCCTATCAGTGCATGTTTTAACCACAGATATCTATAAACACATGTATCTCTCAATATATCTTCAAGTAAGGTAAACTATAGTAATACCTCAATGATCAATCCTTCAATCATCTGATACCAACCTCAATGATCAATCCTTCAACCATCTTTCATTCCCAAGACAGAGCCTTGATCACCACCAAAACAACCCAAAATTCCAACTAAATCCTCAATCACTCAAGAGGTTGTAAACCCCCATCATCAACATCAAGTTACCATCTCTAGCAATAGACCTGATTAATATCACGCATCAACATGGGAATGAAATAATGTCACGTGAATCCCACTAGAAGAGCACGTTCACGACTTCTATGGTTGTCTTATCAGAAGTGTAGGTTATTATCACTAGATTGACTACACTATTCTCTTGAGACACTTGTTGCAGTCATTTTTATAAATATGACTCACCCTAAGGCCTCCCGATAGGAACTGATGGAAGATCCAACTATCTTAATCCAAATGGAAACCAATAAATCGTGGGTGATTGAAAACAACTCAATCACTATCTTGAGCCCTTAAGTGGGGGTAAACTCTGTAATTCTAGTAAACTCTATAGTGAAATCCATTAACAATTTATCACTCAACTAAAGGCTCAAGAATTCCTCAACAATGAGTCATACAAAAATAGCATAAGGAAATATTGTCTTCCGAAAACATCCTGAACCCATGATCCTGTAATGGGTTATTTTCCCAAAATTCTCTTACATATTCCACCAAGTAACAACTTGATCATTGCAATAGTAAGAAACTATCTCCACTCCTATATAAATACCAGTTAGGTACTTAACAGTACCTTCAATGTTAACAATCTAAGGCTCAAGCCGCTCAAGGATCAAAATCCCTATGGAACTTCGTAACTTAAACCTCCAAGGACTGTATCAACAATAGTATACAGTCCTTGTCCAATACCCCACAGGGTAATTATCTGCCTAGTATAATCAGTGAAAATCCCTAACACTGTAGTCCTTGATTTCCACAACCAATATGACGACACCCTAGATACATGTGAGATGTTAGGAAAATGAATTAAGTTCAAGGTGCATAGATGTTGCATCTAGATGAACTCAAACTCATCTCAATTATAGGTATAAATCATGAGAAAAACTAATATACAAATCATTTTTACTTAGCCCATAGTGAAGGGTTTTTGGTTATCGAGTCCGTGAGGGGAAACTTCGCTTCCCACTTCACCTCGGTAGCTTATCCATGGCGATCCCTTCGATGTCCCCGGATTAAAAAAATTTAATCCTAGACAAAAGGGATTGCCCAAACCACCAAGTCATCGTCGTGTTATTCGTTTAGAGAGGTCACTTGAACAAAATAGTTGTTCAAGCGACCATCCTCTATTCTACGAGTAGCCGTGGAATAGACGATGTCCGGATCACTGATTTTCGTATTTATGCTCAGGATCCAAGTATTATTTAGCCATTTACAGATTTATAACATGCTTATAATTGAAAACCAAAAACAAGCAAGAAACAAAAGAGAAAAGAGAATAGATATACCTCTTGATCTTCTAATGTATGACCTTCCTCTTTTTGGACGTCGTGTGGGCGACGATCTTCCAAAAGTCGAAGCTAGATCGCAAATCTTCCTTCCTTTCTCTTCCAAAGCAAGAGGAAGAATAGAAATAAGGTTTTTCTCCTCCCTAAAACCAACCAACAAGGAGCACACAAACTCCTTGCCACCGGCCAACTAGAAGGAGGAGAAGATGATGGAAAACAACCAAGACACTAAGGGAAGCCCTATATCTTGTTTCCACCACCTAAGAAGAAGAGGAAGAGAGGCTTGGCCGCTGGCCAAAAGCTGGAAGAGGGTTGGAAAACCTGCTGGATGCCGGCCAATGAAGGAAGAAGAAGAAAAGAGAACCTTCCTTATTTGGTGCCGCCCTAGCTTCCAAACCCTAACCCTAATCCTATCTCAACTAGGATTCCTTCTCTTGCCACCCAAAACCCTAGCTCTCTTGGATGATCTCTTCCACGCCAACCCCATGCTCTCCTTTTATAGAGTTAGGGATAAGTCATGAATTAATCTCCTCCATTGGTTCTAGGGATTTAATCTCAACCGTCGGATCTAGAGATTTAATCTCAACCGTCGGATCTTAGAGATTTAATCTCTACCTATGGATCTTAGAGTTTTGTTTCTATCCATTGGATCTAATCTTCATGAGGTGTTAATAGGCTACATTAGAGACCATGAGGAGGAGTTGGATCTTGGCCACCCATGGATCAAGCCCACATAAAGTCCGATCCACTAATGATAATCCAATCCACTAAAGGATTATCATTGATCTACCTCACCAACCCCCATATGATAATATGGGCTCCATATATTATTTGTACATTTTCTCCCCGTGTTTAAGATCTCGAATGTCCATCGATTAATTAATTTACTGACCATTAATTAATCAACATCTAACTCCATGAGTAGTACCACTCAACCTTTTCATCATGCCGGACCAAGTCCACCTGTAGGGTTTACATGATGAACCTTATGAGCTCCTCAAGGGGACATCATCATCCTGATATATAGGACACGATTTCCTCCTATAATCAATGACACACCATATAAATGATATATCATCTCCCAACTTACCGAGCCTATCGATTTAATCTATAAATCTCATCCATTGGTAAATCAAAGAGATGAGTACTAAGTATATGTGCCCGTTATTATATCGGGATTAAGAGTATGTACAATATAATATCTGAGGTCCGATTCGATTATATAGTCAGCAATAAATTGAATTACCTCTAAGTCGGTCCTGCTCAATACACACAAAGTGCACTGGTGTGATTCTATGGTCAAGACAAACCAATACCAAATCACACTATAACCATTCCGATGGTTTGTCCAAAGTCATCTCGGTTGTGAGCCTTTACTTATACTTTTCAAGGAGCCGATAACATGATCTCCCGTGTGACACCACACACCATGTTATCTACAATGTAAAGTATTAGACAATATTGCATAACCATAAAAATATACAAACAATGATTATGTGATTCTTATTTCAAAATAAAGATGTTGATATAAAAGATAGACTTTTCAGTATACATCCCTACAATCTTTCACTTATACTAAAAGACTATGCTGTCCTTAAAATGCCATACATCTGATCCCCATTCCCTCCACATGCCTATCAAAAGCTCTCGCCGAAAGGGCCTTAGTGAAAGGATCTGCCAGGTTATCCTCCGATGCAATCTTGGCCACAACAACTTCTCCTCTCTTTACGATCTCTCGTATCAGGTGGTACTTGCGCTCTATGTGTTTACTAGCCTTATGGGCTCGTGGTTCCTTCAAGTTTGCAACTGCACCACTATTATCACAATAAATTGTGATATTTCTGGGCAAACTAGGAATCACATCCAAGTCCATCAGGAAGTTCCTGAGCCATACAACTTCTTTGGCTGCCTCAGAGGCTGCCACATACTCAGTTTCCATGGTGGAGTCCGCCACGCACTTCTGCTTGACGCTCCTCCAGACAATGGCTCCACCTCCCAAAGTAAACACAAAACCTGAGGTAGACTTACTATTATCCCTATAAGATTAGAAGTCGAAATCCGTGTAACCCACAGGGAGTAATTGGTCTACCCGGTAAACCAGCATATAATCCCTAGTCCTTCTCAGGTACTTCAATATATGCTTTACCGCCGTCTAATGTCCCTGTCCTGGATTACTCTGATATCTGCTGACCATGCCCACAGCAAAGCAGATATTTGGTCTCGTACAGAGCATCACATACATGAGGCTTCCTACTGCCGAAGCATAAGGAACTGCCTTCATCTCCTCTATCTCCTCAGATGATGTAGGATACATCTCCTTAGATAAAGGAACTCCATGGCTGAAAGGTAGAAAACCCTTCTTGGAGTTCTGCATGCTAAAATGCTCCATAATCGTGTCTATGTATGAAGCTTGAGATAAGCACAACATCCTTTTCCTACGATCCCTTATAACCTTGATCCCAAGGATGTGTCCCACCTCCCCTAAGTCCTTCATATCAAACTGTTTGGACAACCATACCCTTACGTTCGATAACACCTTAATATTGTTGTCAATCAACAAAATATCATCTACGTATAGTACAAGAAATACCACTACGTTTCTGTCACATCTCTTGTATACACAAGACTCATCCGGACTTTGAATAAATCCATAAAATTGGATTACCTCATCAAAGCGGATGTTACAAGACCTCGAAGCTTGCTTCAATCCATAAATGGACCGATTAAGTTTACACACAAAATGCTCTTTGCCTTTAGCAATGAATCCCTCTGGTTGCTTCATGTAGATGTTTTCCTCAAGACTTCCATTAAGGAAAGCTGTCTTGACATCCATCTGTCACACCTCATAATCCATATGAGCTCGTATGCATAAGAGAATCCGAATAGACTTAAGCATGGCTACTGACGAAAAGGTCTCCTCATAATCGATACCCTCTTTCTGAGTATACCCCTTCGCAACAAGCCTCGCTTTGAAGGTCTCAACCTTCCTATCTATTCGTCTCTTTCTCTTGTAGATCCACTTGCATCCAATGGTTTTTACACCATCGGGTGGTTCTACTAGCTCCCAGACCTAATTTGAATCCATAGATTCAACCTCAGCATTCATTGCACTTTGCCAAGATACTGCTGTTGGTAATTGCTTCGGAGGCTCATTGGTTCCCATGTCCCCGGATTAAAATTTTCGCTAATGAAAAAACTAATCCAGATGGGATGAGTTTCCTTAGCACAACCATTTCGTCATCGTGCTAACATCTTGAGCGATCGCTTGAACAAACTTTTTGTTCAAGCAACACAACTCTTCTAGTTGGTTAGCCACGGAAGAGACGACGGACGGATTGCCGATTTTTGTGTTTGTCTTCGGGGTCCATGATTAAACAAAATACATACAAATGCAAACTAGTATAATCAACACATAAAGAACATGTTAAGATCAGAAAAATAAAGTTGTAAAACTTTTATACCTCTTGATCTTCTACCGTATGTCCTATCCTCCTCGTGGACGTCATGGGGCGAAGATCCTCCACGAGTAGAAGCCTTCTAGGTCACGTTCTTCCCTTCCTTGCTCGCTCCGAACAAAGAGAAGAACCAAACAAAACTCCTTCTCCTTTCCAGAACCGGCTACCAAGCCAAGGAGCTTGATATAACCGCCGGCCAAGGAGTAGATGGTTGAACGCCGGCAAACCTTTGTAACAATGTTGCCGCCGGCCACCAAGGAATGGGAGAAGCGCCGACCACCAATGGATTGGAGAACCGCCGGCCACCAAGGAGAAAAAGAGGAGGAAGAGGGCCGCCCAAAGCAAGGAGGAAGATGGAGTGAGCGCCGGCCACCAAGGAGAAAAGGAGGAAACCCTAATCACCTTCCTTGTTGCCTCCCAAACCACAAACCAAACCCTAGCCGCCTAAACTCTTAAGAGGCAAAACCCTAATCCAAAAACCATTCTTGCCGCCCAAGCCTTAGCCCTCTATTTATAGAATTTGGATTAAGCCTCCTTAATCTCCACCGTCGGATCTAGGGATTTAATCTCCACCGTCGGATCTAGGGTTTTATCCCAACCGTTGGATCTAGGGTTTCATCCCAACCGTCGGATCTAGGGTTTCATCCCAACCGTTGGATATAGGGTTTCATCCCAACCGTCGGATCTAGGGTTTCATCCCAACCGCCGGATCTAGGGTTTCATCCCAACCGTCAGATCTAGGGTTTTGTTTTACATTCTTGGATCTAGACTTCTTGAGGATTATATTAGGCTACGATAGGGACCATGAGGAGGAGTTGGATCTTGGCCACCCGATGGATCGGAACCACACAAACTTGATCCATCAATGATGTTCCATTCCACTAGAGGATCATCATTGAACTACCTCACCAACCCCCATAAATTAATATGGGCTCCATGTATTATTTGTACATCCATATACCCGTGTTTAAGATATCGAATGTCCGTTAATTAATTGATTTACTGACCATCAATCAATTAGCATCTAACTCCTTGAGTAGTACCACTCAACCTTATCATCATGTTGACTAAGTCAACTAGCTGGGTTTACATGATGAACCTTATGAGCTCCTCAAGGGGACATCATCAACCTAATATATAGGACACGGTTTCTTTCTATAATCAACGTCACACCATGTAAATAATATTATTTCCCAACTTACCGGGCATATTGATTTAATCCATCTAAATCTCACCCTATGGTAAATCAAAGAAATAAATACTAAGTACATGTGCCCATTATTATATCGGGATTAAAAGCATGTACAACATAATATCCGAGGTCTGATTCAATTATGTAGTCAGCAATTAATTGAATCACCTCCATGTCGGTCCTGCTCAATACACCTAAGTGTACTAGTGTAACTATATGTTCAAGACAAAACAATACCAAGCTACACTACAACCATGCCAATGGTTTGTCCAAAACCATCTTGGTTGTGAGCCTCTACTTATATTCTACAAGGGACTAATAACATGATCTTCTGTGCCACACCAAGCATCATGTTATCTACAATGTAAAATATTAGACAATATGCACACATATAATAAATATAAAGTGCAAACAATGATCATGTGATTCTTATTTCAAAATAGAAATGTTCATACAAAAAGAGCTAGGCTTTCAGTATACATTCCAACAATCTCCCACTTATACTAAAAGACTATGCTGTCATCACACTGCCATGCATCTGATCCCCATGTCCTCCACATGCCTATTAAACGCTTTCGCTGGAAGGGCCTTAGTGAATGGATCCGCCAGGTTATCCTCTGATGCAATCTTGGTGACAGCTACTTCTCCTCGCTTTACGATCTCTCATATCAGGTGGTACTTGCGCTCTATATGTTTACTTGCCTTATGGGCTCGTGGTTTCTTCGAGTTTGCAACTGCACCACTGTTATCACAATAAATTATGATAGATCTGGGCAAACCAGGAATCACATCCAAGTCCATCAAGAAGTTCCTGAGCCATACAGCTTCCTTGGCTGCCTCAGAGGCTGCCACATACTCAGCTTCCATGGTAGAGTCCGCCACGCATTTCTGCTTAACACTCCTCCATACTATAGTTGCACCTTCAAAAGTAAACACAAACCCCGAGGTAGACTTACTGTTATCCCTATCTGATTGGAAATCAGAATTCGTGTAACCCACAGGGACTAATTGATCTGCCCGGTAAACCAACATATAATCCCTAGTCCTTCTCAGGTACTTCAATATATGCTTTACCTCAGTCCAATGTCCCTGTCTAGGATTACTCTGATATCTGCTAACCATGCCCACGGCAAAGCAGATATCTGGTCTCGTACATAGCATAGCATACATGAGGCTTCTACTGCCGAAGCATAAGGAACCGCCTTCATCTCCTCTATCTCCTTTGATGTTTTGGGACACATCTCTTTAGATAAAGGAACTCCATGCCTAAAAGGTAGAAAACCTTTCTTGGAGTTCTACATGCTAAAACGAGCAAGGATAGTGTCAATGTATGAAGCTTGAGATAAGCACAACATCCTTTTCTTGCGATCCCTTATTACTTTGATCTCAAGGATGTGTCCCACTTCTCCCAAGTCCTTCATGTCAAACTGTTTGGATAACCATACCCTTACGTCTGATAACACTCTGATATTGTTGCCAACTAACAAAATTTCATCTATGTATAGTACAAGAAATACCACTACGTTTCCATCACATCTCTTGTATACACAAGGCTCATCTGGACTTTGAATAAATCCATATGACTGGATTACCTCATCAAAATGAATGTTCCAAGATCTGGAAGCTTGTTTCAATCCATAAATGGACCGATTAAACTTACATACAAGATGCTCTTTGCCATTAGCAATGAATCCCTCTGGTTGCTGCATATAGATGTTCTTTTCAAGACTTCCGTTAAGGAAAGCTGTCTTGACATCCATCTGCCAAATCTCATAATCCATATTAGAAGCTATAGATAAGAGAATCCGGATAGACTTAAGCATAGCTACTGGTGAAAAGGTCTCCTCATAATCGATACCCTCTTTCTGAGTATACCCTTTCGCAACAAGCCTAGCTTTGAAGGTCTCAACCTTCCCGTCTACTCCTCTCTTTCTCTTGTAGATCCACTTGCATCCAATGGATTTTATACCATCGGGTGGCTCTACTAGCTCCCAGACCTGATTAGAATCCATTGATTCTATCTATGAATTCATCACTCTTTGCCAAGATACCGCATCTCTATCTTGGAGTGCCTCGTCATATGTCCAGGGATCAGGTTCATGTTCACTAGGGACTAAGTCCGAAGACTCTCCCAAAAACATGAATCTCTCGGGTTGTCTAACAACCCTCCCACTACGACGAGGTACCTCCTGTGTATGCTCTGTGACACGCGGTGCAGTGACTTGTGGTATGTCCTCTTGTACCGGTGGTACTGAAGTCGGGACTTCCCCTGTTAACTCCTCAAGAACAATCCTACTCGTGGGCTTGTGGTTCATCACATAGTCCTCCTCTAGAAATCTGGCATTCGTACTCACGATCACATTCTGATCTCTAGGACTATAGAACAAACCACCCTTCGTTCCCTTAGGGTAGCCAACAAACAAGCGTACTTCTGTACGAGATTCCAACTTACTAGCATCTCCCTTCAGCACATGTGCTGGACTACCCCAAATCCGAATATGTCTTAGACTAGGCTTTCGCCCAGTCCACAACTTTGTGGTAGTAGAGGGTACTGATTTAGATGGAACCAAGTTCAGAATGTGTGCTGCTGTTTCCAGAGCAAACCCCCAGAACGAATCAGGTAACTCAAAATAACTCATCATCGATCTGACCATCTCCATAAGAGTCCTATTCCTTCGCTCCGCCACACCATTCTGCTGGGGTGTGGCAGGTGCGGACAATTGGGATTGAATCCCAGCCTCTGATAAGTAACTCCTAAACTCTCCCAAGAGGTACTCGCCACCACGATCAGATCGTAGTGTCTTGATACTTTTACCTTGACGATTCTCTACATCAGCCTTGAATTCTTTGAACCTGTCAAAGCATTCAGACTTGCGGCGCATCAAGTAAATGTATCCATATCTTGAATAATCGTCTATAAAAGAGACGAAATATTCAAAATCACCTCTTGCCTGGACAGACATAGGACCACACAAATCAGAATGAACCAATTCTAACACATCTTTGGCTCTATACCCCTTGGCCTTGAAAGGCCTCTTGGTCATTTTACCTTCCAAGCAAGATTCGCAGGTTGGGTGATCCTCCACTACTAATGAACCCAAAGGTCCATCAGCTATCAACCTTTGAATTCTACTCAGATTAATATGACCAAGCCTTAGGTGCCAAAGATATGTCTGGTTTCATTTTCGAAGGTTCTTTTCTCTTATTAGACTTAGAAGATGAGTTATTTACTTCTATATGCATCGTGGGAGCTTTTGGTTCAAGAGTGTACAAATTGCCAACCAATGTACCAGAACAGATAATCTCCCTATTCCTTTTATAACCACTTTGTCATTAAAAGAAACAGAATATCCATCCAAAAACAATTTAGAAACTGAAATTAGATTTTTCTAAAAGTAGGTACATAAAGACAATTTCTCAAAACCAAAACTTTATTCCTATCAAAAGATAAATAAACGTCTCCCACTGCAATAGCCGCCACCTTTGAAGAATTGCCCATGAAGACGGTAATCTCTCCCTCAGCTAGTCGTCGGGTTTCCTGGAATTCCTGCAAAGTATTGCAGACATGATTAGTGGCTCCTGTATCTACACACCAGGCACTGGTAGATAACACCGCTAAACATGTTTCAACAACTAAACAAGAAGATATACCTTTGTTCTTTCGGCGAGGATAGTCCGCCTTCCAATGTCCAGTCTGCTTGAAAGTGAAGCACTTGCCTTTCGGCTTCTTCACTCATGCCTGAGGTCCCACTGCCACTTTCTTTGCTCCACCTTGCTTCTTCTTCTTCTTACCTTTCGATTTAGAAGAAGAAACCTTCTGAGCAACCATGGCTTGAGCGCTTTGACGAAAAAGCCCCTCTGCCGCCTGGAGTTCTGTCAGAAGCTCCGCCAACGAATACAACCTTTTGTTCATGTTGTAGTTGAGGCGGAACTGCTCAAAACTCCTAGGCAGAGACTGGAGAATGATATCGACCTGGGTTTCCCCATCGATCTCAGCTTCGAGGACTTCCATCTCATTAAGATCAGCCATCATCTTGAGAACATGATCCCTAACGGGTGTTCCCTCGACCATGGTGGTCGTCATCAAGTTTCTCATAGCCTCCTGTCTAGCCGCCCTACTCTGATGTCCGAAAAGTTCCTTGAGATTGAACATCATGTCATAAGCTGTGGACATGGCCTGATGCTGATGTTGTAGCACATTTGACTTAGATGCCAAAATGTAACACAGCGCCATCTCATCTGCCTTGATCCATTTCTTATAACTTTCTTTCTCCTTTTCATCAGAGTCATCGGTGGGCTTAGGAGGACAGACCTCGAAGAGTACAAATTTGTACTCCTCTGCAATTAAGACAATATCCAAGTTTCTTTTCCAATCAATATAGTTTGTTCCAGTAAGTTTATTTTCTTTTAATATCACAGCAAGTGGGTTGAAAGCCATTTGAAAAATCTAAGAATCACTGTAAAATACCGGAGGAAAAAAAAAATATTCCTCGGTAATTGATAAAACATCTTGTGGAATTTTTCAGAAATTTTTCTGGATTTAAATGGAGGTCTTATGGATATTTCATGGGGATAAAATGGATAGGCTTTTATAAAGCCTGTTTAGACGGGAATTAAATGGGTTAATTAACCCGATGTTTTCCATTTTCCCGTCGATTCTTTTCCCCCGACTCTCTTCTTTTCCCTGACTTTTCTTCTTCTTTTCCTCCACGCGCAGCCGCTGCATCGCCGCCGCCTAATCCGCCGATCCTCCGCCGATCTTCACCGGATTTGGCCTCTTCCCACGCGCCGCCGCGATCGCCTTCTCCTCGCGCTCACCATCGCTTCTCCTCGCGCCACGCCATTGCCGCGAGCGATCCTCTTCACTGTCGTCGGCACCGATCCAGTCGATCTCCGCCGATCTCCTTCCCGTGCACGCCGCCGTCGCCTAGGGTCACCTCCTCGCGTCGCTTGCTGTGCACACCACCCAACTGTGGCTCCTGTCGCCCGCCGTCACGTGGTCGGACATTACCGTCGCATCTACCTTCCGCCGCCTCCCCTCGGCTCGATCTCGGTTGCACACCACCGAGCCGAAGCCACGCCGCGCCGTCACACCGCCGGACTCCGCCGCTCTCGCCTTAGTCGCCGATCGCCGTGATCATCGCGGAACAATTGACGATCGACGCTGAAATTAGGTAAGCGAAGCGATCTCTCTCGATCTTGAACAAGATCTGAGTTCGAGTTGTGGTTGATCCTCGCCGAGCACGATCCATTGTTTTGGGCGAGGGTGTCAAGAATAGGGGAAGAAGAAGGTCATCACGGCTCGTGGACTTCGCTACCAATGGTCACCGGAGATAGGTGAGCACTTCTCTTTCTCTTGAACTTGACGAGATTTTAGGTTTTGCTTTGGATTTCGATTTGGGCGTAAAACCTTGGTGATTATGATCCGAGGCTTGGATCGGATCGGTGGCGCTTCACCGTGTCTTGATCGAGTTGCTCTTCTCGATCTCTCGCCAGAGCAAGGTGAGGTGTCGTTACGCTCTCAATTTTGGATGAGAATCCATTTCTCACCCATTTCGCCTCCTTGGGCGATCTAACTCGAGTGCTAGGGCAAAGAACAAATTCACGAACGAGGCAATTTGGGGGAAAATTTCCGTGGATCCCAAGTCTTTGGTATAGTTGATTATTCATTCCTTCAATGGTTGTCGTTCGATTTTGTTGTCTGCCAAGGGTCTTGGCTGTGCATGTTCTGTAATTAGGATGTTCTGTTTTGGCAGCAGGTTATCGTTGATTCTTGAAGCTATGGATCAACCAATCTGCCGTGAGGATTCCATTTAGTCTTCACCTTCGATTTATAGTAAAAGGCCTCTCTACTTCTTTAGATTAAGAAATCTGAGAATTTACAGGTTGGATGTAAACTTGTATATTGTGATTTCAGATGTTTGAGTTATGGAATTGGATATATCTTGTTGATAAGTTGTGGTCGATTGAAGGGGGAGAGGTAAGCATTGATCTAGTAATGATATAGTTGAAGAACAATCATATTTGTTTGTGATCATTAATATAGTGGTGTTAATTGTAGAATTTCATATCGTATTTTTGGGCAGTTGAGTAGATCTGATGAGGATCCAGAAGTGGTGGTTGATTGCAACGATTGTAAGGTAAGTTTTGATTTGATATTGTTATGAAGTAGGATATGCTACCTTTATAGTTGATCGAGATACAAGGTTGAGGTAAGATTTTATTCGATCATTGGATATGTGATGGTACTTAACTGTATCCTATTGTCACAGGACTTTGATTGCGATAGATACATGGACGTGAAGATGGATAGCACGGATTACATATCAGGTAGGTAATTTCCTACTGGTCGGGTAGATGAAATGATTTTCAGATTTAGGCATAGATATGAACCTTAGGTGTTCATATTACCTTGATCATGCTCGCTTATCGTTTGCTTGAACTTACCGTTGATATATATGTGTGCTCGATTATTGATAACGCATATTCCCTAGCATGATCTAGAACTTACTGATGTGATGTAAGTAGGTCGAACGGTTTAGGAGGGTGTAGATGTTCGAGTACGGAGGATGACATAAATTGTAAATTTGGCAAAAAGATCCTCTGTGGATAATTATGACCCTAGATGTAGGACTTATTCCATACTTGTATGTTGCACATTTATTCACCAACCACAAGTTGTGTGAATGGTCATGTGAGTCGTGGGATATCGCTACTTTAACCGATGGTCCTATCTTGTCATAATCGATGAGTGACTCTCTGCAGGTAGAGAGTGTATCGATCAATGGGTGTGACTCTTTGTTGAACAGAGAGTCTAGGTAGATGTTCCAGATGTGAGACAAGACTTCATATCATTGCATGCATACCGACGACATCGCCTCCCTTGGGGTTGAGAGAGAGTCGTCAGTCATCCTGCCTCCCAGATTACTTTCAGAGGAGTAACTGGTGTGAGGGCATAGCATTTGTTGTGCCGCACTCTACCATTATTGACGATGGTTGTTGGAGTTGCGTGCAGTTGTCCTGGGTGCGTGGTACTCGACCACTCATTAGTAGTGTTAGTCGGAGTGACCAAAGAATAGGACTCGCTACGTAGCGAGCTACTTACGCCATATGCTACTTGATCATACTACCCAACCTCGGGCCACCGAGAGTGGTGGCGGCCGAGTCGGATAGTTGTCATGTTGTGCCACCTAGGCCACACCGGGTCGTGGTAGCGAGTAGGGGTGAGCAGCATGACCATGCATGTTGCACCGCCAGATCATACGGTGTTTTGCATATGATTATATATATATATACCTACTGGTATATACATATATACATGGATGATAGTGATTAGTATACATACGGATACAGTCTATATGTATGCTCACTTTGATGATGCATTTGTATGTACTATGCCTGTTGCATTTGTTTGTACATATTCATACATGCTATTACATATTCCTGTATGATAGTAGGTTGATATTGGTATACCTATCGGATATTTACGTGATACCCTTGACTCAGGTTAGGATATTGTATTAGTACTATACGTTTATACCCTATGATGTGATGATATGTCCAGGTGCCATCAGGATAGGGTAGCTGACTGCCAGGTATGTCAGCATCGTGGTTGTTCAGTTTATTTAGTGTATGCATGCATATATACCTTTTATGCTGATGTATACCCGTTGTTCGAGTAGATTTAGATCGAATGACATGTAATATTGATGTATATATATTTACATGTTATCTCCGACACTCGAGTTTTACTCACCACCTCCGACGGTTTTTCTCGTCGCCTGTGTAATGTAGAAGTCTTCGTGATTTACTTGGAGTCATACGCGATCCATCCCATCTCCACATTTTGAGTCTCCCGAGGATTTATGATTGGTGTCCGTGTTATGGATTTTGTTCTATGTATGGACTTTGTCATTATATTGTGGACTTTATTCGGTGTCGATGTTTTATGTACGTTTTAGTACTGTGGTCTTGTCAGGGGGGTGTACACCCGTATGTTTTGGTATATTTTGTTGTGGGTATGTGTTTATGTTTCCGCTGTGTGTTTGATATACTTATATCTGTTTATTATGTTTTTGTTGTGGGCCTACGGGCCTTGTATTAACCCGAAATGTTGCCACGTACAGGGGAGATGCCGTCCGTTTGATTTTCGGCTCGGCATGCTCCCGGGGGCGTGACAACTTTATTGGTATCGAGCCTGGTTCTGCGATGCCGTACTATGTTATTTTTGAGTCGAGTCTTGGATTCTCGGGAGTCGATGTATTCGGTTTTGGTTTTGAGATGAGATGGACAGCGGCCTGAGCTCCAAGCAGCACGAGGTAAGAATTTCTGAAAACTTGTGGTTTAGTAGATATTTATCTAAACTTGATCAGTAGTTGTATACAGTATAGATATGATAATGCATCTTGTAGTAGGGTCGCCCAGAGGCGACCAACCGGAGTGACCTTTAGGGTTTATACTCCCGGTTAAGTTGACTATGCATTTAGATGCTTGTACCAGGGAATAACCTGTAATGTGTTGGTTATTATTCGTAACCGTGGTATGAGTTGACGACGGAAACGACCTGTTGAGTCTGTGAGTCTTGAACCTGTGTCGAGAAGGTAATTTACCTTTGAGAGTCGACTGATACCGAAGCCTGACAAGCCTAAGTCGCCACATTTATTATGGAAATCGATACTACAGCCTTAGAGATTTCCACTAATCAGCTAGTCGGATCATTACCAGGGTAATGAACAGATGTGATAGACTATTGTTGATGCAGATAGCTTATGGAGTTTCATAGGGATTTTATCCCCGAAGTTGTTCAGTGATAAAGTGGTATAACTTTGAGAGTACTTTTAAGTACTTAACTCATGTTATACCGAGAAAGAAGAGTGGGTTGCATACCATTATCAGGATCAAGCCGGTATTTGGTGATAAATGCAGAAAATAATCTTCGGGGAATAATATATAACTTGATTATGGTTTAGTGATGTTGAAAGAGAATATTTCCCTGTGTCACTTTTAGTGACGATTAAGGGAATTCTTGAGCTTCAAGAAAGTGTGATCGGTCAGTAATATTGTACTGTGCAGAGTCGTGAGACTTGCAGAGGTTACGACCACCTAATAGCTCAAGAAGATGAATGGATATTTTAAGCCACCTACGATTGTTGGCTTACTGTTGGATTAGGATGCCGGGATCGTCTACCAGATCCTACCGGAAGGCGTTGGATTGAGGCATGAGTTAGAAATGATTCCGTACAAGGGTTAAGAGTTGGAGACCGATAAGCAAATATTGCAGGTCAACTTAATAGAGCCAGAAGTTTCCGACTGTTGGACAAAGGGAGCAAGATCGGAGTCAGAGGCCTTGGGGCTACTTTCCGATTATAGAAGACCAATCGCAGATCATCAGAAGGTTCTTGTGGATATAAGCAAAATCAGAACAAAGACTCCGAAGGAATTGTGTGCGTGCAGTGCAGATCATGAAGACGCGTGAAGTCAGATTATCCGTTGGAGCAGTTCAGCTGTTGCTATTGTGAGCGACCAGTACCGTGGAGGAGGTGTACTTTGAAGATTCAGTTGAAGATTATCGATGATGGAATGCGATAGTTGTTGAAAATAAGTATCCTTCGTTGAGGATGAATGATCTACTTAGATCAGCTAAAGACACCTGTGTATACTCTAGGGTTGGTTTACGACTGGAGTGTTGATATTGTATTGACATGGCGTCATACAATTATCATTGTCGTTGTGATGATTAATATATATCATCAGCGTAGAGTAAAGGAGATGCAGGTGTGTGGAGATGACGATTTCATACTTAGTATGAAGTTTATGAGTTGTTAGACTAAACAATGATTTAGTCGTCACGGAATTTGAGAATCGTGTATCCTGAACACGATTGGATCCTTTTGTAGTTGTTGGAGTTGCGTAATTTGGCCACTGTTGATTGTGGTAGTTGGAGTTGCGCACTCGACCACCGTAGATGGTGGTTTGCCTTGTATGTTTTGGTTAATTCCGTTGATGTGGATAGAATGCTTGCCATTACTATACCACGGACTTGTTTGATAAAGGTGATGATGGAAATCATTTAGTCGAAAGCTGGTGAAACCAGTTATAAGACCTAGGACGGATTAACTTTTACACGAGTATTAGTTAATCCTTCCGAGTGGATAAAGGATGATGTACGCAGATGCGCCGTTCGTGGATCGGAATGATTACGATGCGGATGAATGAGGCATATCTTATGCCTCTGAAAGTTAAGAACTACGAGATAGTCCCATATACATGACGTGACTTTAGTAGTTATTTTCTGGATGTGTAGTTGTATGGAGCAGAAGTGCTCACTGAATTTGACTAGCTACTGGGTAGCTACTATAGAGTTCTGGAACGCGAATGGTTGCAACAAGTGAGATTAGTTGCTTTAGTCTTTCATGCACTTAGAGAGTGTGTGGTAGAGTGAATTTTGAATAGTTGATGGATTTCTTTTGAGAAAATAATTCCCCGTATCTGATAAGGATAGTGGGTTCCGGAGTTGCTACAGGAAGCGCATCATCCGAGATGGGCTATGTACCTTGGTGGTACTTGGAGGTACTGAGATTGGAAACGTTTATATTTGTGAAATGGTATAAAGAGAGTTATAGCAATTTTGTCACGGATATATACTATACCAATGTGAAGGTTGAACATTAGAAACCCACTAGAATGCTCCAGAAATTCCAATTTGTAATGGAAGTGGGAGCATATCACTATTGATTGCGCACGGATTGCCTAGAACCCGTAAAGGACGTGATGCGATTTGGGTGATTGTGGATCGACTAACCAAATCAGCTCACTCTCTGCCTATGAGTGGAATGGACTTGTTGGATCGTCCGACAAAGTTGTATTGCGGAAAGATTATCAGATTGCGTAGGCTACTTTTAAGTACCATATCGGATAGAGATTCGTGATTTACCTCGCGATTTGGCAGTCTACACGGACTATGGGCACGAGCTTCGACTTAGTGTAATGTTTCATCGCGAGTGATGAACACCGAGTGTATCATTTAGGCGCTGGAGGATCTATTCGATCTTGTGTTGTGGATTATGGAGGTGTAGCTTATCGGTTGGCTTAACCTCCGGACACTTTTGAGTGTTCACAACGTATTTTCTGTTTCTATACCAAGGAAATACGTGTCGCTTGTTGATCATTGTTCTGAAGGAGGTAGCAATTCCACTTCAGCCTGATGTGACTTACGAGGAGACCCTAGGGTGGAGCCTGGGTCGCAAGGAGGGACAATAGTGGGACGAAAACCATCCCACTCGTAAAGGTTGGATGACAAAGATCATACCGATAAGGAGGCTACTTGGGAGTCGGAAGATACTATCCGAGCTCAATAGTCTCATCTGCTCACTTAAGGAAGGTATATGGTCCTTCTAAACTTGCTTGAAGTAATTTTGCATGTTAGTACGAAATTTGGGGACCAAATTTTTATAAGTGGGGAGAATGTAAAATACCGAGGAAAAAAAATATTCCTCAGAATTGATAAAACATCTTGTGGAATTTTTCGAAATTTTTCTCGATTTAAACGGAGGTCTTATGGATATTTCATGGGGATAAAATGGATAGGCTTTATAAAGCCTGTTTATACGTGAATTAAATGGGTTAATTAACCCGATGTTTTCCATTTTCCCGACTCTCTTCTTTTCCCCCGACTCTCTTCTTTTCCCCGACTTTTCTTCTTCTTTTCCTCCACGCGCGCCGCCGTCGCCGCCCAATCCGGCCGATCCTCCGCTCGATCTTCACCGGATTTGCCCTTCCCACGCTACGCCGCGATCACGCTTCTCCTCGCTCACCATCGCTTTCTCTCTCGCTACGACACGCCATTGTCAGCGAGCGATCCTCTTCATCGCTGCCGGCACCGATCCACCGATCTCCGCGATCTCCTTCCTGCACGCCGCGCCGCTTAGGGTTGCCTCCTCGCGCTTGGCTGCGGCACACCACCCAACAGGCCCTATCGTCCCCGCCACGCGGCCGACATCGCCCAGATCTACTCCTTCACGCCGCTTTCCCGCTGTCCGATCTCCGGCTGCACACCACCGAGCCGGCGCCGCCGCCGCCACACACGCCGGACTACCGCCTGCCTCTCGCTTTAGTCGCCGATCGCCGTGATCGTCGGAATAATTGGACGATCGACGCTGAAATTAGGTAAAGCGAGCGATTCTCTTCTGATCTTGAACAAGATCTGAGTTTGAGTTGTGGTTGATCCCTCGCTGAGCACGATCCATTGTTTTGGGCAGTAGTGGTGTCGAAGAATAGGGGAAGAAGAAGGTCATCACGGCTGTGGACTTCGCTACCAATGGTCACCGGAGATAGGTGAGCACTTCTCTTTTCTTGAACTTGGACGAGATTTTAGGTTTTGCTTTGGATTTCGATTTGGGCAGAAAACCTTGCTGTTGGATTATGATCCGAGGCTTGGATCAGGGATCGGTGGCAGCTTCACCGTGTCTTGATCGAGAGTTGCTCTTCTCGATCTCTGCCAGAGCAAGGTGAGGTGTCGTTACGCTCTCAATTTTGGATGAGAATCCATTTCTCACCCATTTCGTCTCCTTGGGCAAGACTCAACTCGAGTGCTAGGGCAAAGAACAAATTCAATGAACAGGCAATTTGGGGGAAAATTTCCTGGATCCCAAGTCGTATAGTTGATTATTCATTCCCTTCAATGGTTGTCGTTCGATTTTGTTGTCTGCCAAGGGTCTTGGCTGTGCATGTTCTGTAATTAGGATGTTCTGTTTTGGCAGCAGGTTATCGTTGATTCTTGAAGCTATGGATCAACCAATCTACCGTGAGGATTCCATTTAGTCTTCACCTTCGATTTATAGTAAAAGGCCTCTCTACTTCTTTAGATTAAGAAATCTGAGAATTTACAGGTTGGATGTAAACTTGTATATTGTGATTTCAGATGTTTGAGTTATGGAATTGGATATATCTTGTTGATAAGTTGTGGTCGATTGAAGGGGGAGAGGTAAGCATTGATCTAGTAATGATATAGTTGAAGAACAATCATATTTGTTTGTGATCATTAATATAGTGGTGTTAATTGTAGAATTTCATATCGTATTTTTGGGCTTGAGTAGATCCATGAGGATCCGTATGGTGGTTTATTGCAACGATTGTAAGGTAAGTTTTGATTTGATATTGTTATGAAGTAGGATATGCTACCTTTATAGTTGATCGAGATTCAAGTTTGAGTTAAGATTTTATTCGATCATTGGATTTGTGTTGGTACTTAACTGTATCCTATTGTCACAGTGACTTTGATTGCGATAGATACATGGACGTGAAGATGGATAGCACATTACATATCGTAGGTAATTTCAAGATGAAATGATTTTCGATTTAGGCATAGATATGAACCTTAGGTGTTCATATTACCTTGATCATGCTCGCTTATCGCTTACTTGAACTTACCGCTGATATATATGTGTGTTCGATTATTGATAACGATATTCCCTAGCATGATCTAGAACTTACATGTGATGTAAGTAGGACGAACGGTGTAGTATGGTGTAGATGTTCGAGTACGGAGGATGACATAAATTGTAAATTTGGCAAAAAGTTCCTCTGTGGATAAATATGACCCTAGATGTAGGACTTATTCCATCCATGTATGTTGCACATTTATTCACCAACCACAGGTTGTGTGAATGGTCATGTGAGTCATGGATGTTATCGCTACGGACCGATGGTCCTATCTTGTCATAATCGGATGAGTGACTCTCTCACAGGTAGAGAGTGTATGATCAATTGGGTGTGACTCTTTGTTGAGAGTCTAGGTAGATGTTCTATGTGAGACAAGACTTCATATCATTGCATGCATCGACGACATCGTCTCCCCTTGGGGTTGAGAGAGAGTCGTCAACATCCCGCCTCCCGACTTTCAGAGGAGTAATCGTGTGAGGGCATAGCATTTGTTGTGCCGCACTCTACCATTATTGATGATGGTTGTTGGAGTTGCGTGCAGTTGTCCTGGGTGCGTGGTACTCGACCACTCATTAGTAGTGTTAGTCGGAGTGACCAGCAGCAGGGACCCCCGTTGCGTAGCGAGCTACTTACGCTCATATGCTACTTGATCATACTACCCAACTCGGTCACTCGAGAGTGGTGGCGGCTGGAGTCGGGATAGTTGTCATGTCGTGCCACCTAGGCCACACTGGGGTCGTGGTAGCGAGTAGGGGTGAGCAGGCATGACCATGCATGTTGCACTGCCGTATCATACGGTGTTTTGCATATGATTATATATATATATACCTACTGGTATATACATATATACATGGATGATAGTGATTAGTATACATACGGATACAGTCTATATGTATGCTCACTTTGATGATGCATTTGTATGTACTATGCCTGTTGCATTTGTTTGTACATATTCATACATGCTATTACATATTCCTGTATGATAGTAGGTTGATATTGGTATACCTATCGGATATTTACAGTGATACCCTTGACTCAGGTTAGGATATTGTATTAGTACTATACGTTTATACCCTATGATGTGATGATATGTCCAGGTGCCATCAGGATAGGGTAGCTGACTGCCAGGTATGTCAGCATCGTGGTTGTTCAGTTTATTTAGTGTATGCATGCATATATACCTTTTATGCTGATGTATACCCGTTGTTCGAGTAGATTTAGACTGTTGAATGACATGTAATATTGATGTATATATATTTACATGTTATCTCTGATTACCTGCTGAGTTTTACTCACCACCTCCGACTCGGTTTTCTACGCCTGTAATGTAGAAGTCTTCGTGATTTACTTGAGTCACCGCGATCCATCCCATCTCCACATTTTGAGTCTCCCGAGGATTTATGATTGGTGTCCGTGTTATGGATTTTGTTCTATGTATGGACTTTGTCATTAT
The DNA here is from genome assembly GCA_025175895.1 of Wurfbainia villosa. Lineage (NCBI taxonomy): Eukaryota > Viridiplantae > Streptophyta > Magnoliopsida > Zingiberales > Zingiberaceae > Wurfbainia > Wurfbainia villosa. The sequence continues at coordinate 115,249,519 of CM045990.1, read as the reverse complement.
ATTGTGGACTTTATTCGGTGTCGATGTTTTATGTACGTTTTAGTACTGTGGTCTTGTCAGGGGGGTGTACACCCGTATGTTTTGGTATATTTTGTTGTGGGTATGTGTTTATGTTTCCGCTGTGTGTTTGATATACTTATATCTATTTATTATGTTTTTGTTGTGGGCCTACGGGCCTTGTATTAACCCGAAATGTTGCCACGTACAGGGGAGATGCCGTCCGTTTGATTTTCGGCTCGGCATGCTCCCGGGGGCGTGACAATCACAATGATCAAAATATTAGATTTCAAATATTATTGATTCCTTAAAACAATAAAATTCCGAAATCAACCAACACCTCAAAACACCGAGAATATCACATGCCATGATAGTGTGGACGTATACGAATTCTACATTTGTAAGAGGAGGTTTTACCCATTAATATTATTATCTTGTCAACCTTACTTTTTGACAAATAAAATTAATAGTTGGTTCCTCTTTGGCCCTACAAATAAAAGCAGTGACTCCGATGGGGAGGATACTTTTTATTTGCATCTAAGTGTGCACCATTACACGATACTAAGGGAATTATTTCGGATTATGTGCCTTACCGATGGGGAAGTACACACACTCCTAAATAATTTCCTATAACAATTATTTGACCTAGTGATCCGCAAACAAACCCATCCGATGGGGAGGAAGGCACTCAGAGCCAACGCGCAAGTTTGTTGCATCACACGTCAAATTGTAATGGAGGCCGTGGGAATTAATTAAAATGTCCCTCTCCCACTTAGTAAATTGACAATGAGGAATTTTCAAGCATACACAACATGAATATAAAACAAATCAGCAATAAATATGGAAAAAATAGAATTTTCCCAACTATTATGGCATTGTTCTCCAATACGCATCCCGTCGTCTCGCCACCTCGTCCGCTCCATCTTTTCCCGTGCACAAGTCACCAAAAAGATCGGAGTCGAGATAAACTATTTTAATTTACATCCATCGAAGGAGTGTACAAATAATCTAGATCGAAAGTAAACTAAAATGAGTGGCTAAACAATGCCGTATTTAATTACAAAAATTAAATACTAATCTAGCCTCGTCAACCCCGAGGATTCAAATAATATACATAAAATCACACACAAAATAATCACATATACACAAATAGCCATAATAGTCGGATCTTATGCCTGCAACCAAAAAGTTAGCCTACGCACATCCTACTATTATCCGGCATACTCAATATATGATATGTGCATGAAAGTAACCGAATCCAAAACACACAAAACCGGAAACCGTGGCTCTGATACCACTTGTTGGTAATTGCTTCGGAGGCTCATTGGTTCCCATGTCCCCGGATTAAAATTTTCGCTAATGAAAAAACTAATCCGGATGGGATGAGTTTCCTTAGCACAACCATTTCGTCGTCGTGCTAACAACTTGAGCGATCGCTTGAACAAACTAGTTGTTCAAGCAACACAACTCTTCTAGTTGGTTAGCCGCGGAAGAGACGACGGACGGATCGCTGGTTTTTGTGTTTGTCTTTGGGGTCGATGATTATACAAAATACATACAAATGCAAACTAGTATAATCAACACATAAAGAACATGTTAAGATCAGAAAAATAAAGTTGTAAAACTTTTATACCTCTTGATCTTCTACCGTATGTCCTATCCTCCTCGTGGACGTTGTGTGGGCGAAGATACTCCACGAGTAGAAGCCTTCTAGGTCACGTTCTTCCCTTCCTTGCTCGCTTCGAACAAAGAGAAGAACCAAACAAAACTCCTTCTCCTTTCTAGAACCGGCTACCAAGCTAAGGAGCTTTATATAACCGTCGGCCAAGGAGTAGATGGTTGAACGCCAGCCAACCTTTGTAACAATGTTGCCGTCGGCCACCAAGGAATGGGAGAAGCGCCGGCCACCAATGGATTGGAGAACCACCGGCCACCAAAGAGAAAAGGAGGAGGAAGATGGAGTGAGCGCCGACCACCAAGGAGAAAAGGAGGAAACCCTAATCTCCTTCCTTGTTGCCGCCTAAACTCTTGAGAGGCAAAACCCTAATCCAAAAACCATTCTTGCCGCCCAAGACTTAGCCCTCTATTTATAGAATTGGGCTTAAGCCTCCTTTAATCTCCACCGTCGGATCTAGGGATTTAATCTCCACCGTCGGATCTAGGGTTTTATCCCAACCGTCGGATCTAGGGTTTCATCCCAACCGTTGGATCTAGGGTTTCATCCCAACTGTCGAATCTAGGGTTTCATCCCAACCGTCGGATCTAGGGTTTCATCCCAACCGTCGAATCTAGGGTTTCATCCCAACCGTCGGATCTAGGGTTTTGTTTTACATTCTTGGATCTAGACTTCTTGAGGATTATATTAGGCTACAATAGGGACCATGAGAAGGAGTTGGATCTTGGCCACCCGATGGATCGGAACCACACAAACTTGATCCATCAATGATGTTCCATTCCACTAGAGGATCATCATTGAACTACCTCACCAACCCCCATAAATTAATATGGGCTCCATATATTATTTGTACATACATCTCCCCGTGTTTAAGATATCGAATGTCTGTTAATTAATTGATTTACTGACCATCAATCAATTAACATCTAACTCCTCGAGTAGTACCACTCAACCTTATCATCATGTTGACTAAGTCAACCAGCTGGGTTTACATGATGAACCTTATGATCTCCTCAAGGGGACATCATCAACCTAAAATATAGGACACGGTTTCCTCCTATAATCAACGGCACACCATGTAAATAATATTATTTCCCAACTTACCGGACATATTGATTTAATCCATCTAAATCTCACCCTATGGTAAATCAAAGAAATAAATACTAAGTACATGTGCCCGTTATTATATCGGGATTAAGAGCATGTACAACATAATATCCGAGGTCCGATTCAATTATGTAGTTAGCAATTAATTGAATCACCTCTATGTCGGTCCTGCTCAATACACCTAAGTGTACTAGTGTAACTCTATGTTCAAGACAAAACAATACCAAGCTACACTACAACCATGCCAATGGTTTGTCCAAAACCATCTTGGTTGTGAGCCTCTACTTATATTCTACAAGGGACTAATAACATGATCTTCTGTGCCACACCAAGCACCATGTTATCTACAATGTAAAGTATTAGACAATATGCACACATATAATAAATATAAAGTGCAAACAATGATCATGTGATTCTTATTTCAAAATAAAAATGTTCATACAAAAAGAGCTAGGCTTTCAGTATACATTCCAACAACTGCATCTTTATCTTGGATTGCCTCGTCATATGTCCAGGGATTAGGTTCATGTTCGCCAGGGACTAAATCAGAAGATTCTCCCAAGAACAAGAATCTATCAGGTTGTCTCACAACCGTCCCACTACGATGAGGTATCACCTGTGTATCCTCTGTGACACGTGGTGCAGTGACGTGTGGTATATCCTCTTGTACCGGCGGTACTAAAGAAGTGACTTCCGCTTTTAACTCCTCCAGAATAATTTTACTCTTGGGCTTGTGGCTCATCACATAGTCTTCCTCTAGAAATCTGACGTTCGTGCTAACGATCACCCTCTGATCTCTAGGACTATAAAACAAACCACCCTTCGTTCCTCTAGGATAGCCAACGAACAAGCATACTTCTGTACGAGATTCCAACTTACCAGCATCTGCCTTCAACACATGTGTTGGACTCCCCCATATCCGAATATGTCTTAGACTAGGCTTTCGCCCAGTCCACAATTCTGTGGGAGTAGAAGGCACTGATTTAGATGGAACCAAGTTCAGAATGTACACCGCCGTATCTAGAGCATATCCCCAGAACGAATCTGGCAACTCAGAATAACTCATCATCGATCTAACCATCTCGATAAGAGTCCTATTCCTTCGCTCTGCTACACCATTCTGTTGGGGTGTGCTAGGTGCAGTCAATTGGGATTGAATCCCAGCCTCTAATAAGTAGTTCCTAAACTCTCCTAAGAGGTACTCACCACCACGATTAGATCGTAGTTACCTTAACGTTTCTCCACATCAGCCTTGAATTCTTTGAACTTGTCAAAGCATTCAGACTTGCGACGCATCAGGTAAATGTATCCATATCTCGAGTAATCATCTATAAAAGAGACGAAATACTCGAAACCACCTCTAGCTTGGATAGACATAGGACCACACAAATCAGAATGAACCAATTCTAACACATCTTTGGCTCTATACCCCTTGGCCTTAAAAGGCCTCTTGGTCATCTTACCCTCCTAGCAAGATTCACAGGTTGGGAGATCCTCCACCACTAATGAGCCCAAAGGTCCATCAGCTATCAACCTTTGAATTCTGCTTAGGTTAATGTGACCAAGCCTAAGATGCCAAAGATATGTTTGGTTCATCTTCGAAGGTTCTTTTCTCTTATTGGAATTAGAAGATGAGTTATTGTAAAATACTATAGAAAAAAAAAATATAAAATAAAATAAATATTGGGTAATTGGGAGAATACCCTATGGAATTTTCCAGGAATTTTTAGAAATTTTTCTGGACTTAAATGGAGATTTTCAAGACCCTCTTTGTTTATGAGGAGTTAAAGGATTTAACGGGTCTGAAATTCGACCCGTTATCTGCCAAATCCGACCCGTTCTCTTTTATCAATGTTGGGCATTAATTTCTTTCGGTTTTCTTCTCCCGAGCGTTCCTCCACCGTGACTCCTCGCGATCTCTCTGCCGCTCAGGATCTCTTAGCCACCGCGACCTTCTCTGCCGCGCTTAGAGATCTTCTTCCCTCTTCTCGTTGTTTCTTTCTCGTAACCTGCCCTCGTGCACGACCGGCGACCTCCGCACCTTTTCCTCATCGAACGACCGCTGCCGACGACTCTTTCCTGTGGGAGAGCAAGCGGGAGGGGAGGATCGACACTTGGGCTCCGGCGGGCGTCCTCGATCACGAGAGCTAGGGAGCGACAGGGGTTCACGCTGCCGGATTTGGGAGTCACCTCTTCCGATTTCTCCTCGCCGTCGCCCGCTCGATCGGTGCCACCCTCCCGTCTTCTTCTTCTCTTCCGATCCGAAAGCAACAAGGGTCGTCGGCCATTGCAGTTGCATCTCCACCGCATTTCAGCCGCTGCAGACGCGTTCGAGTGGGAGATTCGGCTATAAGAGAAGAGGCGACCGACGTCGGTAATTGTGTGACCGAGAATTCGGGGTGGCAGCAGGTCAATCAAGAACTGAACTTCTCAAGCGCCGTCGGAGCAAGCCACCTTCGGGTCTTTCTATCGCGAGTTGTAAAGCTTCTCTGCTGATCAGTGCCGAGGATAGATGAGCGTTTATCCCCTCCCTACCGTGGATGAAATTGACTCCAATATGTGTTATTGTTTCCTTGCAATGAGCTCGATCTGTGTTGGGCAGGTGTTGGTGTCGGCAAACAGGGGATAGGTAAAGGTGTGGCTGTTGGTTCTGTGGAGTTGATGCCGATGAGGATTAACTGTTGGTGAAGCTTCAAAGTGTTGGTAAGCAAGGTCAGTTCTCCCTTTTATGCTGTAAATTCAAGTTTGATTCGTTGGATGGACAGTGAGTTGAGAGCTTGGTGAATTCCAGTCGGTTGAAGTGGCTGTGGATGGAATTTGCAGTAGGAATTCTGGTGATTGTAGGTGTCGGATCTTAGGTTGAATGGGTCAGTGGCAGTGTCTAATAGAGGAGCTGATCGAATTGAAGGAGTTGGTTGTATGTGATTAAACTAATCTTGTGATGGATTTGTTGGTAATAGAAGATTTCTTATATGGATGTATACTACGTTATAGTTGAGCTAGTATTGACACGATGATTAATAGTTATGGATGGGTTGTTCATGTTTATAGTGTTGATTTGGATCATTGTGAATTGTTAATTGTATCTAGTGGGTATACTTACGGTGATATAGCCGAAGTGATGTTGGAGGTGTGATCGAGACTTTAATTACTATCGAGACAATTGATTTGTATATAATGATCAAGATTTTATTTCGTATTCGGTAGATTGAGTGAATACGAAAGGATGTAGGGTTTGATTTAAATTGTTGTCATGTGTTGGGATTTAATGATGGTTTATGTTGTGTGCAGGACTTGGTTACGAGGCAGGTCCACGGGGGAAGATTTTTATCACGAGCTTCTTATCAGGTGGGTAATTTCCTACCTGGTCCGAGTAGATGTATTGCATTCAGATTTAGTCATAGATACAACATGTTAGGTGTTCATATTACCTTGACCTTGCTCTTATTATCGTATGCTTGATCTTATCGTTGGATTTGTTTATGCTCAATTATTGATATCACATATACCCTATCATGATTTAGGAGTTATAGATGTGATGTAAATTGACCTAGATATTTAGTAGGGTGTAAATGTTAGTATGGGGGATGACCCAATTTATAAATTGGAAAAAGGTCATATATGGGTAGGTAATGCCCTAAATATAGGATTTACTTTCAATACCCGTATGTTGCATTTTGTTACCAACCATGAGTTGTGTAATGGTTACGTGAAGGGTGATTAGAGTATCACTGCGGACCGGTGGTCCCAGCTTGATATGATTAGTTGAGTATGACTCTCTATCAGATAGAGAGTGCGTCGATCAGTCGAATATGACTCTCTATTGGAGAGAGAGTTATGATCAGTCGAGTACGACTCTCTACAAGATAGAGAGTGCGTTGATCAGTTGAGTACGACTCTCTAAGGGATAGAGAGTCCGTCGATCTGTTGAGTACAACTCTCTACAGGATAGAGAGTATTGATTAGATGGTTATGACTCTTTGCTGAACAGAGAGTCTATGGTAGATGGTTGTACGTGTGACAACATACTCATGTCATTTGCATGCATTCTGACGACATAGTCTCCCTTGGGGGTTGAGAGAGTCGTCAGTCATCTTGCCTCCCAGAGCACTCCCCGAGGAGTAACTGGTGTGAGGGCAGAGCATTTGTTGTGTCGCACTCTACCACTATAGACGGTGGTAGTTAGAGTTGTGTGCAGTTGTCCTGGGTGCGTGGTACTCGACCACTCATTGGTAGTGTTAGTCGGAGTGGCCAGCAGCAGGGACCCCCATTGTGTAGTGAGCTCTTTACGCTCATATGCTACTTGATCATACTGCCCACTCGGCCACTCTATAGCAGTGGTTGGTGTGAGTTGGGATAGTTGTCATGTCGTGCCACCTAGCCCACACTGGGGTCGTGGTAGCGAGTAGGGGAGAGCAGGCATGACCATGCATGCTGCATTGCCGTATCTGATGGTACTTTGCACATTACCATATATATATATACATATATGCATGTATATATATATATATGGATGGTTGAGATTAATATATAGTCTATATATATATGATTATTGTAATGTTGCATTTGATTGTACTATGCTTGCTGCATTTGGGTATACATCATATTCATGCATGTCTCTTGCATTTGTTATACGATTGTGTCGGATATTGGTATGTGTTGGACAGACCATTAGATACCTTGACCTGTAGCTAAAGTATATTTTGAGTTGATCTACTCTTCCTGTTATATATATATGTATGTTGGATATATGTTCAGGTTGGATCAGAGTAGTGTAGCAGACTTTAGGTATGTCTGTGTTTTTATGTTGTTTATTTTGTTAGTCGGTATATGCTTGTATTTATATACTATGCTGATATACCTGTTGTACCTCTAGCGTATGTTGTTGAAAATACATGTGATATGACATATATACATGTTTTTCTATTACCTGCTGAGTTTTACTCACCACCCCCCACGAACCCTGGGTTTTCTGTCGCCGAGGTAACAGGTAGAAGACTCCGTGACGGCTTGGAGCACCGCCGGCTGACATCGTCTCATCTCACCTCCGAGGTTCCCGTGTGTATTTGGGCTTTCCGTCCATTGTGTATTGTATTTTGGAGTTTTCGTGATGTACATGTTGTATATTCGGATTTTTTGTCGAAGTTTTGTATTGTTGTGATGTGTTTGTCATACCGGTATGCATGTGTAGGATGTGTATTATTGTGGTATCGTTTCCGCTATGTGTAGTTGTTGTGTTGATATATATATATATATCGTGGTGGTTTGGTATATTTTTATACGTGTTGTTATTGTGGGCCTACGGGCCTTGTATTAACCCGAAATGTTGCCACGTACAGGGGAGGTGTCGTCCATTTGATTTTCGGCTTGGTATGCTCTCGGGGCGTGATAACTTTAGTGGTATCAGAGCCCAAGGTTCTGCGATGCCATACAATGTTGTTTTTGTGTTGAGTCTTGGATTCTCGGGAGTCGATGTATTCGGTTTTGGTTTTTGAGATGAGATGGACAGCGGCCTGAGCTCCAAGCAGCACCAGGTAAGAATTCCTGAAAAACTTGTGGTTTAGTAGATATTTATCTAAACTTGATCAGTAGGTGTATACAATAGAGTTATGACACTTGTGCAGACTTGTAGTAGGGGTCGTCCACCGAGGCGACCAACCGGAGTGACCTTTAGGGTTTATACTCCGGTTATGTTGGCTATGCATTTAGATCCTTATACCAGGGAATAACCTATAGTATGTTGGTTATTATTCGTAACCGTGGTATGAGTTGACCACGGGAACGACCTGTTGAGTCTGTGAGTCTTGAACCTGTGTCGAGAAGGTGATTTACCTCTGAGAGCCGACTGATACCGAGTCAGAAAACAGGGGCAAGTCATCACATTTATTATGAAAATCAGAGACTACAGTCTTAGAGATTTCCACTAACTGTGCTAGTCAGATCATTACCTGTGGGTAATGAACAGACTTGTAGACTATTGTTGATGCAGATAGCGGAAGGCAAGGTTATGGAGTTTCATAGGGATTTTATCCCTGAGTTGTTCGTACTGAGTTGTATAACTTTGAGAGTACTTTTTAAGTACATAACTCATGTTATACCGAGAAAGTAGAGTTATTTGCATACCATTATCGAGGTCAAGCCGGTATTTGGTGATAAATGCAGAAAATAATCTTCGGGAAATAATATATTACTTGATCATGGTTTAGTGATGTTGAAAGAGAGTATTTCCCCGTGTCACTTTTAGTGACGCATTGTAAGGAATTCTTGAGCTTCAAGAAAGGGTGATCGCTCAGTAATAGTGTACTGTACAGAGTCGTGAGACTTGTAGAGGTTACGACCACCTAATAGCTCAAGGAGATGAATGGATGATTTAAGCCGCCCAAAGTTATTGGCTTATAGTTGGATTAGCATGCCGGGATCTTCTACCAGATCGTGTCGGAAGACGTTGGATTGAGACAGGAGTTTAGAAATGACTCCGTAAGAGGGTTTAAGAGTTGGAAACCGATAAGCAAAAAAAACAAATGCAGGTCAACTTAATAGAGTGAGAAGTCTCCAACTGTTGGATAAAAAGGAGTAAGATCTGTTGGGTTTCCGGCACCGCGGCGAGTGTGTGTTCGAACATGTTTTGCAAACATGTGCACAGCGGAAGAAATAAAAATAATAAATCTACATTTATTACATCACACGCATGCATAGTACAACATGTGTAGACATAACCGTAAATTTAAATTTTGCAATAAAAGGAAATTTAACTACATATACCTTTCGTATCACGTGTAGCGGGAACGACATCAATCGGAATGATCCTCGCTAGAATCGTCTCTATCCGTATCCACGCCGAGTATCTTCGAGATGACTTCACCAAGTCACAAGCTTCGTCTTCGTACGGGTTACTAGCCTCATGTTGAAGACGACGTGATCGAGAGAGGATCATGATCCGAATCCAAATTCGGATCTAAAGATGAGTCCTCAAAACTCGCTTCTCCGGAGAGGTATTCGTCAACCGTTTGACGAATCCTTCTTCCTCCACCTATGAGGATTACCGGAGATCGAATCCCCGGTAATTTAGGCGCTGTCGGAGCTCCAACCGTCGTCCAAATGATGCTCCGACGAGAGGGAAATAAGCTGTCCAGAAAACTGGACAGCTTTGGTGGAGGATTAGAGGCCGGCCAAAAAGAAAAGATGAAGCTCACCTTGATGCCGAACCCAAAAGAGATTACCGGAGAGTTGCCGGAGGATCACCGGCCGAAGCTTGGACGCCGGGAACAATTTTGACGGCGTCACAAGGGGTTGGGCGGCAGCACAATGGTGTTGGCGCCGAATCACCAAGGAGAGGAGGGAGAGGTGGGCGGCCAAAACTAGGTTAGGGTTTTGGATTAGGGCTTAACAACACCTTAAGCCCTCTTTTATAGAGAACTAATTCTCTTAATGGTTATTGGATCATAACCATAAGACCCGTTAACCCGCTCCATTAATATAAGTTAAAATAAACCAAACCATGATGGTTTATTTTAAGTTAAAATGAACCGAACCAACTTTTGGTTTATTCGTTTAAAATAAACCAAACCCTTTGGCTTATTCTCCTCCATTGGATTAGAACCAAACCATTTTGGTTCATCCATTATGTCTTCATAAGACACAGCCCATCTACGCTTCCATTGCGACTAAAACAATTTCATGCTCGCTCCATGTTTGGTCCAACCAAACCTAGTTTCTCTCGGTCTGAGAATCCCATTCTAAAGTTCGTTTTAAATCCTTTGGATTACGCTCATTGTGCGTGTGACCAAATACGTTCTCGGTTTATGTTGGCCATCTATAATTAACTATTAATTATAGAACGATCATGAGTGGCACCTAGTAGTACATCATGATCCCCAATTAACCGAAAAGATCAACGGTTGATCCAGAACTATTTCTGAAACCCTTCAGAAGCTCGAATGAATCGTGCCCCATTCCCTTCACTCATCTTATACCCACTTGGTTCAGGACATGGTCTATAGTGTCAGTCCCCACTAGGCTGACTACGTCGCACCTAGCCCAAGTATCATTTCCTCGTCCTACGGATTCTAGTTACTTCCCATGTATCGAAGAGTACCATACTCTAAACATGTAATGCTTTAGCCAAAGACTTTAGTAACAATCTGACGGGAGGCCATGGGTATACATCTCCTCGCAAGGAGTGGTGAATCCTTTATAGGCTATTCAAACACCTTCGATCACTTCGACTTATACCCAATCATCCCGGGTCCACATCTCCTTAGAGATGCTTTCTTAAGATGTCAAAGGATAAGTCTCCATGATCAAGATGACTTGAATACCGCAAGTCAAAGGAACATCGCACTTAAGCTACAGTAAGAACTTCATTGACATATCTATATATGCAGAGAACCATATGAAGTCTTACGGCTGGTCACTCCAATGAACTAGTTACCATAACTAGCATCCACGATCAACTCCGGACATCACAATGTCTGCAGCCAGTGAGAATCAGTTGCTTGGATACACCAAGGAGTATACCTCATGCTAGTCTCAATAGAATTGATGGTGTCCAAATCCATCAATTCATCGACTAGGGATAATTCCGATACATCACAATTACACATGTAGAGATACTCACTAGTTGTGATCCAATCACAAATTCTCTCATGCTGTGAATCGTATCGTGGACATTCAGTAAATGAGTTTAAGATCCAATCAAATACATGAAAACATGTATACTCAAATAGTGAATCTTCATTTATCATATAAATGGTTCATACATAAGGCGATTGCCTTAGGACATCTCTCATATATTACTAACAGACTCCCACTTGGCCTAATTCCAATCACTATGGTATCCAATACCATAAGCTCTAACATGACCCTCAAACTTACTTTGAGGTAATGCTTTTAGTCAAAGGATCCGCTAAGTTCCTTTCAGTGGGAATTTTCTCGATTTGTATTTCATTCCTACTGATGATCTCTCTGATAAGATGATAGCGGCGAAGCACATGTTTGGATCGTTGATGAGACCTTGGCTCTTTCGCCTGTGCAATTGCTCCATTGTTGTCGCAGTAGACCGGTATTGCTTCAACAATGGCTGGAATCACACCAAGTTCATAAATGAACTTCATGATCCAAACCGCTTCCTTTGCTGCTTCCGAAGCTGCAATGTATTCTGCCTCAGTGGTTGAATCCGCTACAGTGTCTTGTTTGGAACTTTTCCAACTCACTGCGCCCCCATTCAAGGTGAACACGTATCCAGACTGAGACCTGGAATCATCCTTGTCTGTCTGGAAGCTGGCATCCGTATACCCGCGTATCACCATGTCTCCTTCTCCATATATTAGGAACACATCCTTAGTTCTTCTTAAGTACTTAAGGATTGTCTTAACAGCCACCCAATGATCCATTCCTGGATCAGACTGGTATCTGCTCATGACACTCAGAGCATACGATACATCGAGCCTCGTACATAACATAGCATACATGATAGATCCTATTGCGGATGCATAGGGAATCTTACTCATGCAAATCCTCTCGTCTTCTGTGCACGGACACATAGACTTCGAAAGGTGTACCCTATGCCTGATGGGTAGGAAACCTTTCTTGGATTCCGACATGCTAAATCTCTTTAGCACTCGGTCTATATATGTGACTGCGAAAGACCAAGCAACCGTTTCGATCTATCTCTATAGATCTTAATCCCGAGGATATAGGTTGCTTCTCCCAGGTCTTTCATGGAGAATGTCTTGGATAACCAAACCTTAACTGACTGTAAGATTGAAACATCATTTTCCATAAGTAATATGTCATCGACATACAATACTAGGAACACGACTGCACTCCCACTAACCTTCTTGTACACACAAGGTTCGTCTGAATTTTGTGAGAAATCAAACTTTTTGATTGTCTCATCAAAATGGATATTCCAACTCCTGGATGCTTGCTTCAATCCATATATGGACCGTCGCAATTTGCATACCTTGGTTTTATCAACCGATGTGAAACCCTCAGGCTGTATCATATACACGTCCTCGAGCAGGTTTCTATTAAGGAAAGCTATTTTCACATCCATCTGCCATATCTCATAATCATAATGAGCCGCATGGCCAGGAGCATCCAAATGGATTTAAACATAGCTACAGGTGAATAGGTTTCGTCATAATCAACACCTTGTTTTTGATGATATCCTTTCGCCACTAATCTAGCTTTATAGGTAATCACATTACCATCCATGTCGGTTTTCTTCTTGAAAACCCACTTGCACCCTATAGGCTTGATGCCTTCAGGTGGGTCAACCAAGTTCCAAACTTGGTTTTCATACATGGAATCTATTTCTGACTTCATGGCATCAAGCCACTTATCCCTTTCTGAACTTGTTAGCACTTCTCCATAACTGGTAGGCTCCTCATCATCAATGAGTAACACATCGTTCGATTCACTTACGAGAAACCCATATCTCTCAGGAATGTTGCGTGTTCTACCAGATCTACGAAGATGCGGTGTTACAATAGGTCCAGCCGATTGCTCATCACTATGAGTTATCGGCTGTTGTGCTTCACCAGGTATCTCATCAATGTCTATTTGAGTCTCTCGAGCCTCCTCAAGCTCGACGACACTCCCACTATTTTCTTGCAAGAGAAACTCTTTCTCTAGAAACACAGTATGCCTTGAAACAAACACCTTTTGTTCCACAGGATGATAGAATTGGTAACCCCTTGTTTCCTTAGGGTATCCAATAAATAGACATTTATCAGACTTAGCATCCAATTTATCTGATACAGTCCGCTTCACATAAGCAGGACAACCCCATATCTTCAAGTAAGATACATGAGGTTTCTTACTATTCCATATCTCATATGGAGTAGTAGAGACTACCTTGGTTGGCATTCTGTTTAACAAGTAAACATCTGTCTGAAGTGCATAGCCCCAAAAGGACTTGGGAAGATTCGCATGATTCATCATTGACCTGACCATATCCAACAAGGTCCGGTTATGCCTCTCAGATACACCATTATGCTGTGGTGTATATGGCGGAGTCCATTGAGACAAAATTTCATTGTCTCTTTGATAATCAAAAAACTCTTGACTTAAGTATTCACCACCTCGATCCGATCGAAGTATTTTAATACTCTTGTCATGTTGTTTCTCTACTTCATTTCTGAATTCTTTGAACCTTTCAAAGGCTTCAGACTTGTGTTTCATCAAGAACACATACCCAAACCGTGAGTGATCATTGGTGAAGGTAATGAAGTAGCTATAGCCTCCTAAAGCTTGAGTTGACATAGGTCCACATACATCAGTATGTATTAGACCTAGTAACTCTCCCACTCGTTCACCTTTTCCAGTAAAAGGTAATTTAGTCATCTTGCCTTTTAAGCATGATTCGCATGTATCGTATGAATCCAATTCAAATGATTCCAGAATTCCACATCTGTGTAATTCGGACATGCGTTTCTTGCTTACATGGCCAAGACGACAATGCCACATGTAGGAGTCTAATTGATTATCTTTTCGAGCACGCTTGTTGCTCGCTTCGATATTGAAAATGTCACTGGATACGTCCAATGTATAAATGCCATTGCTCAAAGTTCCAGTTCCATAAAGTACGCCATTCAAAGTTATATAACAACAATTGTTACTAAATGTCAAATGGAAACCATTTCTTTTTAAGCAGGAAATAGAAACAATGTTTTTTATTAGAGAAGGAACACAATAACAATTATCCAGTTCCAAGACTAGTCCACTAGGGAGCTTCAGCAAATAAGTTCCGATGGCGACCGCAGCAACCTTTGCTCCATTGCCAACTCGCAAATTTGACTCCCCTCTGACGAGTCTTCTTCTATTCCTTAGCCCCTGTATATCATTACATATATGTGAGCCACACCCAGTATCAAATACCCAAGTGTCTAAGGAAATAGAATGACAATCAATAACGAAGATACCTGAAGAGGATGGGGCATCGGATGCCTTCTTCTTCTTCATGGACTCAAGATAAATCTTGCAGTTTCTTCGCCAGTGGCCTTGTTTGCCACAATGATGGCAAATGCCCTTTTGTGTTGGTTCTGCCTTCTTTGCCTTTTTGTTCTTCCCTTTCTTCTGTTCTTTTGCCTTCCTCTTAGAACCTTTCTTTGAGGAATCAACTAACAGAACCGCCTTCTCCTCATGCTTCACAGAAGGCTCCACAGTCTTCAGCATATTGAGGAGCTCAGGAATAGTGGATTCTAATTTGTTCATCCGATAGTTCATCACAAATTGTGAGAAACTCTTGGGCAAACAATGCAGAATTAAGTCAATACTTAATTCGTGATCCATCACAAACTCGAGGGTAGCTAGCCGCTCGATGTACCCGTTCATCTTTAGCACAAACTGTACTACAGACGAACCTTCTTGCATCTTCGTGGTGAAGAGGAGCCTAGAGACCTCGAACCTTTTGGATCTCTCTTGCTCATCGAACAACTCATGAAGATGGAAGACCATAGTATTAGCATCCATATGCTCATGCTGCTTTTTCAGCTTAGGTACCATCGCCGCTAGCATGATGCAACTCGCCAGCTCAGAATCTGCCACATGCTTCTGATAGACCAACATTTGGTCTGGAGTTGCATCATCCTTAGGACGGTTGGGAAGAGGCTCTTCAAGGACATATGCAAGCTTTTCTACCTTGAGAACAATTCTCAGGTTTCTAAGCCAGTCCAGGAAGTTAGGCCCAGTAAGTTTGTTTGAATCCAAAATAGTGCGCAAATTCAAAGACGTCATGATCAATCGATTGACCTAGAAATACAAAATGAGCATATATGAGAAAATGATTTAAAATGCATCAATATACATTTATAAATCCCATTCATTTTTCGAATTTCAAAAACCCCAAAATCACTTCGGGAGATCGTAGGTCCATCTCCGAATGGGCTGATATCCATTATAGTTATGAACAACCTTGGAGAGAGTCCAACAAGTCATTCATAACTACGACGGTAGGTATCAACTATACCGATTACATATCACGTATATGCAACTATCACAATGTGCTATCAACTTATTGAATGTTCACACATACATCGGGTTGTTAACACATTAACAAGTATGCATCATATGCATAGCACCCAACTTCACCTCCCTTAACATCGACCTTGGAGAGAGTCCAACAAGTCGATGCTCCAGGTTAAAGCCAACCCATTAATCGAGAAATAGTTTTAATATGGTTAGAGTGCATTCAACCAATTAGCCCAGCTTGGAGAGAGTCCAACAACCAAAGCTAATGATTGACCTCTGACTCTTACCATATTAGTATTAAACTATTCCATGGTTTGAACATGTTCGGGTTCGAGCCGGGCTTGGAGAGAGTCCAGCAACCCGAAAAAGAAACGGAACTCTGGTTCTAACCATATTAATGGAAGGTGTAGGCTTTAATATTGAGTTAGGGTTTTTATGTCTCATCCTCTTTTCATGCAAATAACTATTATCTATATGGCATGACATACATGGCATACATCTACATGTCATGACACGCATGACATTATGATATGCAACTAATGCAATTACATGGCATACAATTATGTCATGTACATAATTTTCTTATATGTCATAACTATTTATGGAAATAAAATATGTTTAAGATTTGATTCTCCAAATCAAATCATGATTAAATTAGGAAACAAATTTCCAAATCCAATCACATATTTTATTTTTGGAAATAGTTGATTAAGGAAAGTCAATTTAGGAAACCAATTTCTTAAATCATCAAAGCTACTTATGGAAATAAAATATTTTAAGATTTGATTTCCCAAATCAAATCAAGATTAAATTAGGAAACAAATTTCCAAATATAATCAAATATTTTATTTATGGAAAATATCAATTTCCATAAATACTTCCAGCTTTCCAAAAGTGGAAGATTTCCATAAATACTTCTAGACTTTCCAAAATTAAAAAATTTCCATGAATACTTCTAACTTTCCAAAAGTAGAAAATTTCTAGAAATATCATTATGACTATCACAAAACCATTTTACGATTATGTCGAAACACAACCTGGGCTCTGATACCACTGTTGGGTTTCCGGCACCGCGGCGAGTGTGTGTTCGAACATGATTCGCAAACATGTGCACAGCGGAAGAAATAAAAATAATAAATCTATATTTATTACAACACACACATCACACGCATGCATAGTACCACATGTGTAGACATAACCGTAAATTTAAATTTTGTAATAAAAGGAAATTTAACTACGTATACCTTTCGTATCACGTGTAGCGGGAACGACATCAACCGGAACGATCCTCGCTAGAATCGTCTCTATCCGTATCCACACTGAGTATCTTCGGGATGACTTCACAAAGTCACAAGCTTCGTCTTCGTACGGGTTACTAGCCTCGTGTTGAAGATGACGTGATCGAGAGAGGATCACGATCCGAATCCAAATTCGGATCTAAAGATGAGTCCTCAAAACTCGCTTCTCCGGAGAGGTATTCGTCAACCGTTTGACGAATCCTTCGTCCTCCACCTATGAGGGTTACCGGAGATCGAATGTCCGGTAATTTAAGCGCTGTCGGAGCTCCAACCGTCATCCAAACGACGCTCCGACGAGAGGGAATTAAGCTATCCAGAAAACTGGACAGCTTTGGTGGAGGATTAGAGGCCGGCCAAAAAGGAAAGATGAAGCTCACCTTGATGCCGAACCCAAAAGAGATTACTGGAGAGTTGCCGGAGGATCACCGGCCGAAGCTTGGACGCCGACAACAATTTCGACGGCGGCACAAGGGGTTGGGCGGCGGCACAATGGTGTTGGCGCCGAATCACCAAGAAGAGGAGGGAGAGGTGGGCGGCCAAAACTAGGTTAGGGTTTTGGATTAGGGCTTAACAACATCTTAAGCCCTCTTTTATAGAGAACTAATTCTCTTAATGGTTATTGGATCATAACCATAAGGACCATTAACCCGCTCCATTAATATAAGTTAAAATAAACCAAACCATGATGGTTTATTTTAAGTTAAAACGAACCGAACCAACTTTTGGTTCATTCGTTTAAAATAAACCAAACCCTTTGGTTTATTCTCCTCCATTTGATTAGAACCAAACCATTTTGGTTCATCCATTATGTCATCATAAGACACGACCCATCCACGCTTCATCCATGTTTAGTCCAACCAAACCTAGTTTCTCTCGGTCTGAGAATCCCATTCTCAAGCTCGTTTTAAATCCTTCGGATTACGCTCGTTGTGCGTGTGACCAAATAGGTTCTCGGTTTATGTTGGCCATCTATAATTAACCATTAATTATAGAACGATCATGAGTGGCACCTAGTAGTACATCATGATCCCCAATTAATCGAAAAGATCAACGGTTGATCCAGAACTATTTCTGAAACCCTTCAGCAGCTCGAATGATTCGTGCCCCATTCCCTTCACTCATCTTATACCCACTTGGTTCAGGACATGGTCTATAGTGTCAGTCCCCACTAGGCTGACTACGTCACACCTAGCCCAAGTATCATTTCCTCGTCCTATGGATTCTAGTTACTTCACATGTATCGAAGAGTACCTTACTCTAAACATGTAATGCTTTGGCCAAAGACTTTAGTAACAATCCGACGAGAGGCCATGGGTATACATCTCCTCGCAAGGAGTGGTGAATCATTTATAGGCTATTCAAACACCTTCGATCACTTCGACTTATACCCAATCATCCCGGGTCCACATCTCCTTAGAGATGCTTGCTTATGATGCAAAGCATAAGTCTCCATGATCAAGATGACTTGAATACCGCAAGTCAAAGGAACATCGCACTTAAGCTACAGTAAGAACTTCATTAACATATCTATATATGCAGAGAACCATATGAAGTCTTACGGCTGGTCACTCCAATGAACTAGTTACCATAACTAGCATCCACGATCAACTCCGGACATCACAATATCTCCAGCCAGTGAGAATCAGCTGCTTGGATACACCAAGGAGTATACCTCGTGCTAGTCTCGACAGAATTGATGGTGTCCAAATCCATCAATTCATCGACTAGGGATAATTCCGATACATCACAATTACACATGTAGAGATACTCACTAATTGTGATCCAATCACAAATTCTCTCATGCTATGAATCGTATCGTGGACATTCAGTAAATGAGTTTAAGATCCAATCAAATACATGAAAACATGTATACTCAAATAGTGAATCTTCATTTATCATATATATGGTTCATACATAAGGCGATTGCCTTAGGACATCTCTCATATATTACTAACAAGATCAGGGTCACATGCCTTGAGCTACTTTTCGATTATAGAAGACCAGCCGTGGATCATCAGGATGTTCTCGTGGATATCAGCACAATCAGAACAAAGACTTCGAAGGGATTGTGTGCATGCAAAGATGCTGAGTCGATTATCCGTTGGATCGCTCACCATTATTGTGAGCAACCAAGATGCGGAGGAAGTATACTTTGAAGACACAGTTGTAGACTATCGATGGTGTTCCAGGAGGAAGATGCATTGTCTCGACAGCAGAGATCAACACCGAAGATTGGATTATTTCATCAGCAACAACCTACTACCTCAGGCGTGGTTGGAGTTCCTTGATACTCCCCTTCAGCAGAGACCAGCATAGGAGCAGCATCAGCAGAAGACATCTTAGAAGATTCAGCAGTTATCCCCAGATGTGTTTTGCTTAGTGCAGAAGAGAGAGTATACGACGAAGGGTGTATCTAGTCGGTATTCTACAGTTGTAGCTCATAGATTTAAGTGATAGGATCAGATGATCTAGGAAAAATCCTTGGATCATTCATCGCAGAAATGCGACCGTTTTATCGCGGACAGTTGGATATGATCTTATTCTCTTCGGAGAAAGGCCGAGACCTGCGTGGAGCCTTTGGGATCGGATCGACAAATATTTGATCGTTCAGGGTATTACTCTAGGTTACCCTCTGAGTTAATATATGAGAGATACTTGTAGTTTATAGGTATCTTTGTCTAGAACATTTTTAGTTCGGATTAGAAGGGTCCTTTACATCGACTTGTAGGTCGGTGGTATCTCTACCGTATGGTGAGATATGGATCAACAATTAAGAAGTCAAGGGAGGCCCTTAGACTTGGATAGACATATCTTTACTGTAGACATATCTTTATTGTAGACATATCCTTACGGATGGTCAAATTAGTGAAAGTATGGTATGATATGTTTCTCGGATTTGTGTATAATCCGAGATCCTTCGGATGTAGTTTCTGATGAATTCCAAGGTTTGTCGTTGCATAGGCAAGTGGAGTAGGCGATCGAAATGATTGCGGAAATAGTTCCTATATCGAAGATCCTATACCAGGTGATAATTTAACTGGTATAAGTGTTACTAAACACTATAGAAATTGGAAGAATGTGAGTTGCGATTATAGGAGATGTTGGAGGGGATATTTATCTATCCCAGTATTCCTCCTTGAGAAGGATCCATAACTCTTTGATAAAAGAGGGATGAACCTTTGAAATTATGCATCGATTATCGATGACGGAATGCGATAATTACTGAAAGTGAATATCCTCCGTTGGGGATAGATGATCTGTTTATATCAGTAAAGGACACCTGTGTATACTCTAAGGTTGATTTGTGACTGGAGTGTTGATATTGTAGTGACATGGTGTCATACAATTATCATTGTCGTTGTGATGATTAAGATATATCATCAGCATAGAGTAAAGGGGATGCAGGTGTGTGGAGTGTTGGGTTTCCGGCACCGCGGCGTGTGTGTGTTCGATCATGTTTCGTAAACATGAGCACAGCGGAAGCAATAAAAATAATAAATACTCCTATTTATTACAACACACACAACACACGCATGCTATTACAACAAGTGTAGACATAACCGTAAATTAAAATTGCAATAAAAGAAATTTAAACTACGTCATACCTTCCGTATGACGTGTAGCGGGAACGGCATCAACCGGAACGATTCTCGTAAGAATCGTCTCTATCCGTATCCACGCCGAGCTCCTCGGGATGACTTCGCCAAGCCACGAGCTTCGTCTTCGTACGGGTTACTAGCCTCGTGTTGAAGACGACGTGATCGAGAGATGATCACGGTCCGAATCCAAATTCGGACCTAAAACAAGTCCTCAAGACTTGTTTCTCCGGAGAGGTATTCGTCAACCGATTGACGAATCCTTCGTCCTCCACCTCAGAGGATTACCGGAGATCAAATCCCCGGTATGTTAGCCGCTGTCGGAGCACTAACCGTCGTCCAAACGACGCTCCGACGAGAGGAGAAGAAGCTGTCCAGAAAACTGGACAGCTTGGTGGAGGAGATAGGCGCCGGCCAAAGCAAGGAGACAAAAGCTCACCTTGATGCCGAACCTTTTAGGGGATCACCGGAGGGTCGCCGGAGGTTCACCGGCTGGAGCTTGGACGCCGGCAATGGTCTTGACGGCAGCACAAAGCTGGGCGGTGGCTGCTCTTTGGGTTGGCGCCGATTGCTCCTCCAAGGAGTGGGCGGCAACAATGTGATTGGGCGGCCACTTTGTGATTAGGGTTTGGGATTAGGGTTTAAGCCCTATTTTATAGAGAACTAATTCTCTTAATGGTTAATGGATCATATCCATAAAGCCCGTTAACCCGCTCCATTAAGATAAGTTAAAATAAACCAAACCATGATGGTTTATTTTAAGTTAAAACGAACCGAACCAACCTTTGGTTCATTCGTTTAATATAAACCAAACCCTTTGGTTTATTCTCATCCATTGGATTAGGACCAAACCATTTTGGTCCATCCATTATGTCTTCATAAGACACTGCCCATCCACGCTTCCATTGCGACTAAAACAATTTCATGCTCGCTTTATGTTTGGTCCAACCAAACATAGTTTCTCTCGGTCTGAGAATCCCATTCTCAAGCTCGTTTTAAATCCTTTGGATTACACTCGTTGGGCGTGTGACCAAATAGGTTCTCGGTTTATGTTGGCCGTCTATAATTAACCATTAATTATAGAACGATCATGAGTGGCACCTAGTAGTACATCATGATCCCCAATTAACCGAAAAGATCAACGGTTGATCCAGAACTATTTCTGAAACCCTTCAGTAGCTTGAATGAATCGTGCCCCATTCCCTTCACTCATCTTATACCCACTTGGTTCAGGACATGGTCTATTGTGTCAGTCCCCACTAGGCTGACTACGTCACACCTAGCCCAAGTATCATTTCCTCGTCCTACCGATTCTAGTTACTCCACATGTATCGAAGAGTACCTTACTCTAAACATGTAATGCTTTGGCCAAAGACTTTAGTAACAATCCGACGAGAGGCCATAGGTATACATCTCCTCGCAAGGAGTGGTGAATCTTTTATAGGCTATTCAAACACCTTCGATCACTTCGACTTATACCCAATCATCCCGGGTCCACATCTCCTTAGAGATGTTTGCTTAAGATGTCAAAGCATAAGTCTCTATGATCAAGATGACTTGAATACCGCAAGTCAAAGGAACATCGCACTTAAGCCACAGTAAGAACTTCATTGACATATCTATATATGCAGAGAACCATATGAAGTCTTACGGTTGGTCACTCCAATGAACTAGTTACCATAACTAGCATCCACGATTAACTCCGGACATCACTATGTCTCCAGCCAGTGAGAATCAGCTGCTTGGATACACCAAGGAGTATACCTCGTGCTAGTCTCGACAGAATTGATGGTGTCCAAATCCATCAATTCATTGACTAGGGATAATTCCGATACATCACAATTACACATGTAGAGATACTCACTAGTTGTGATCCAATCACAAATTCTCTCATGCTGTGAATCGTATCATGGACATTCAGTAAATGAGTTTAAGATCCAATCAAATACATAAAATATGTATACTCAAATAGTGAATCTTCATTTATCATATAAATGGTTCATACATAAGGCGATTGCCTTAGGACATCTCTCATATATTACTAACATGGAGATGATAATTTCATACTTGGTATGAATTGTATGAATTTTGATTAAGTTGCTAGACTAATTAACAATTTAGTCGTCACTGGATTTGAGAATCGTGTATCTTGAACACGATTGGATCAGTTTGTGGTTGTTGGAGTTACGTAACCTGACCACTATTGATTGTGGTAGTTGGAGTTGCGCACTCGACCACCATAGATGGTGGTTTTCCTTGTATGTTTTGGTTAGTACTGTAGATGTGGATAGAATGTCTTAGCATTACTATACCACAGACTTGTTTGACAAAGATGATGTTGGAAATCATTTAGTCGGAAGATGGTGAAACCAATTTACATGACCTAGATGGAGGTTAACTTTTTACACGAGTATTAGTTAATCCTTTTGGTGTGGATAAAAGGATGATGTACGCAGATGCGTCGTTTCAAGGATCGGAACGATTCCGATGCAGTTGAATGGGGCATATCTTATGCCTACGTCAGTTAAGAAATTTGGAGATAGTCTATCATATGCATGATGTGACGTTAGTAGTTATTATTGGGATTTGTAGTGATATGAAACAGAAGTGCTCATGGAGTTTTGACTAGCTACTGGGTAGCTACTATAGAGTTGCTGGTACGCAAACAGTTGTAACCAGTGAGATTGATCGCTATAATCTTCCATGCACTTACAGAGTGTGTGGTAGAGTGGATTTTGGACGGTAGATGGACTTCTCTTGTGAGAAGATAATTTTCCGTCTCTGATAAAGATAGTGTGTTCCGAACACGCGTCCAGTCAAGAAAGAGTTGCTACAAAAAGCACATCATTTGAGATGGGCTATATACCTTGGTGGTACTTGGAGGTACTGAGATTGGAAACGTTTATACTGGTGGAATGGTATAAAGAGAGTTATAGCAGATTTTGCTGCTCAATGTTTAGTATGCCAGTAGGTGAAGGCTGAACATCAGAAACTCGCTGGATTGCTCTAGGAAATTCCGATTCCGGAATGGAAGTGGGAGCATATCACTATTGATTACATTACGGGATTGCCTAGAACCCGTAAAGGACGTGATGCGATTTGAGTGATTATGGATCGACTAATCAAATCAGGTCATTTCCTTCCTATTCGTGGGTCGTACTCATTGGACCATCCGACAGCATTGTATTGCCGGAAGATTATCGGATTGCGTGAGGTACTTTTAAGTACCATATCAAAAAGAGATTCGTGATTTACCTGGCGTAGTCCGCACTGCACTATGGGCACAGAGTTTCGCTTAGCAACGTTTTCATCCGCAAAATGTATGAACCGAGTGTATCATTTAGATGTTGGAGGATCTATTCAGATCTTGTATCGTGGATTATGGAGGTGCAGCTTATCGGTTGGCTTTACCTCCGACACATGCGGGTGCTCATAACATATTTCATGTTGATATGCTAAGGAAATACGTTCCACATTCAGAGAATGTTTGAAGGAGATAGCAATTCCACCTCAGTCTAATGTGACTTATGAGGAGATCCCAGGATGGAGCCTGGGTCACGAGAAGCGACAGTAGTGAGACGAAAACCATCCGACTCGTAAAGGTTGGATGACAGCATCATACCGATGAGGAGGCTATGTGGGAGCTAGAAGATACTATCCGGGCTCGATAGTCTCATTGGTTCACTTGAGGAATGTATGTGGTTCTTTCGGAAACTTGCTTAAAGTAATTTTTTGCATGTTAGTACGGAATTTGGGGACCAAATTTTTATAAGTGGGGGAGAATGTAAAATACTATAGAAAAAAATATAAAATAAAATAAATATTGGGTAATTGGGAGAATACCCTATGGAATTTTTCAGGAATTTTTAGAAATTTTTCTGGACTTAAATGGAGATTTTCAAGACCCTCTTTGTTTATGAGGAGTTAAAGGACTTAACGGGTCTGAAATTCGACCAATTATCTTCCAAATCTGACCCGTTCTCTTTTATTAATGTTGGGCGTTAATTTCTTTCGGTTTTCTTCTCCCGAGCGTTCATCCACCGCGACTCCTCGCGATCTCTCTGCCGCTCAGGATCTCTCAGCCACCGCGACCTTCTCTGTCGTGCTTAGAGATCTTCTTCCCTCTTCTCGTTGTTTCTTTCTCGCAACCCCTGCCCTCGCACATGACCGGCGACCTACACACCTTTTCCTCGTCGAACGACCGTTGCCGACGACTCTTTCCTATGGGAGAGCAAGCGGGAGGGGAGGATCGACGCTTGGGCTCCGGCGGGCGTCCTCGATCACGAGAGCTAGGGAGCGGCAGGGGTTCACGCTATCGGATTTAGGAGTCGCCTCTTCCGATTTCTCCTCGCCGTCGGCCGCTCGATCGGTGCCACCCTCCCGTATTCTTCTTCTCTTCCGATCCGAAAGCAACAAGGGTCACCGGCCATTGCAGTTGCATCTCCACCGCATTTTAGGCGGTGCAGACGCGTTCGGGTGGGAGATTCGGCTATAAGAGAAGAGGCCGACCGACGTCGGCAAGTGTGTGGCCGAGAATTCGGGGCGGCAGCAGGTCAATCAAGAATCGAACTTCTCAAGCGCCGTCGGAGCAAGCCACCTTCGGGTCTTTCTGTCGTGAGTTGCTGAGCTTCTCTGCCGATCAGTGCCGAGGATAGGTGAGCGTTTATCCCCTCCCTACCGTGGATGAAATTCACTCCAATATGTGTTATTGTTTCCTTGCGATGAGCTCGATCTGTGTTGGGCAGGTGTTGGTGTCCGCAAACAGGGGATAGATAAAGGTGTGGCTGTTGGTTCTGTGGAGTTGGTGCCGATGAGGATTAACTGTCGGTGAAACTTCAAAGTGTTGGTAAGCAAGGTCAGTTCTCCCTTTTATGCTGTAAATTCAAGTTTGATTCGTTGGATGGACAGTGAGTTGAGAGCTTGGTGAATTCCAGTCGGTTGAAGTGGCTGTGGATGGAATTTGCAGTAGGAATTCTGGTGATTGTAGGTGTCGGATCTTAGGTTGAATGGGTCGGTGGCAGTGTGTAATAGAGGAGCTGATCGAATTGAAGGAGTTGGTTGTATGTGATTAAACTAATCTTGTGATGGATTTGTTGGTAATAGAAGATTTCTTATATGGATGTATACTACGTTATAGTTGAGCTAGTATTGACACTATGATTATTAGTTATGGATGGGTTGTTAATGTTTACAGTGTTGATTTGGATCATTGTGAATTGTTAATTGGATCTAGTGGGTATACTTACGGTGATATAGCCGAAGTGATGTTGGAGGTTGTTGGGTTTCCGGCACCGTGGCGAGTGTGTGTTCGAACATGTTTCGTAAACATGTGCACAGCGGAAGAAATAAAATAATAAATCTACATTTATTACAACACACACATCACACGCATGCATAGTACAACATATGTAGACATAACCATAAATTTAAATTTGCAATAAAAGGAAATTTAACTACGTATACCTTTCGTATCACGTGTAGCGGGAACGGCATCAACCGGAACGATCCTCGCTAGAATCGTCTCTATCCATATCCACGCCGAGTATATTCGGGATGACTTCACTAAGTCACGAGCCTCGTCTTCATACGGGTTACTAGCCTCGTGTTGAAGACGACGTGATCGAGAGAGGATCACGATCCGAATCCAAATTCGGATCCAAAAATGAGTCCTCAAAACTCGCTTCTCCGGAGAGGTATTCGTCAACCGTTTGACGAATCCTTCGTCCTCCACCTCAGAGGATTACCGGAGATCGAATCCCCGATAAGTAAGGCACTGTCGGAGCTCCAAATGTCGTCCAAACGATGCTCCGACGAGAAGAAAACAAGCTGTCCAAAAAATTGGACAGCTTTGGTGGAGGAGTAAGGGCCGGCCAAAAGAAAGGTGGAAGCTCACCTTCTTACTGAACCCAAGGAAGATCACCGGAGCACCAACCGGCAGCAGCTCGACACCGGCGAGGGGGAAGGAAGGCTCCTTCTGGACGCCGGTTGGAAGAGGTGGGCGGCGGCAATGGAGTTGGCGCCGATTAGATAGTGAGGGTGGGCGGCCAAAACTAGGTTAGGGTTTTTGATTAGGGCTTAACAATCCCTTAAGCCCTCTTTTATAGAGAACTAATTCTCTTAATGGTTATTGGATTATAACCATGAGGCCCATTAACCCGCTCCATTAATATAAGTTAAAATAAACCAAACCAAGATGGTTTATTTTAAGTTAAAACGAACCGAACCAACTTTTGGTTCATTCGTTTAAAATAAACCAAACCCTTTGGTTTATTCTCCTCCATTGGATTAGAACCAAACCATTTTGGTTCATCCATTATGTCCTCATAAGACACGACCCATCCACGCTTCCATTGCGACTGAAATGATTTCATGCTCGCTTCTTGTTTGGTCCAACCAAACCTAGTTTCTCTCGGTATGAGAATCCCATTCTCAAACTCGTTTTAAATCCTTCGGATTACGCTCATTGTGCGTATGACCAAATAGGTTCTCGATTTATGTTGGCCGTCTATAATTAACCATTAATTATAGAATGATCATGAGTGACACCTAGTAGTACATCATGATCACCAATTAACCGAAAAGATCAACGGTTGATCCAGAACTATTTCTGAAACCCTTCAGCAGCTCGAATGATTCGTGCCCCATTCCCTTCGCTCATCTTATACCCACTTGGTTCAGGACATGGTCTATAGTGTCAGTCCCCACTAGGCTGACTACGTCACACCTAGCCCAAATATCATTTCCTCGTCCTACGGATTCTAGTTACTCCACATGTATCGAAGAGTACCTTACTCTAAACATTTAATGCTTTGGCCAAAGACTTTAGTAACAATTTGACGAGAGGCCATGGGTATACATCTCCTCGCAAGGAGTGGTCAATCCTTTATTGGCTATTCAAACACCTTCGATCTCTTCGACTTATACCCAATCATTCCGGGTCCACATCTCCTTAGAGACGCTTTCTTAAGATGTCAAAGCATAAGTCTCTATGATCAAGATGACTTGAATACCGCAAGTCAAAGGAACATCGCACTTAAGCTACAGTAAGAACTTCATTGACATATCTATATATGCAGAGAACCATATGAAGTCTTACGGCTGGTCACTCCAATGAACTAGTTACCATAACTAGCATCCACGATTAACTCCGGACATCACAATGTCTCCAGCCAGTGAGAATCAGCTGCTTGGATACACCAAGGAGTATACCTCGTGCTAGTCTCGACAGAATTGATGGTGTCCAAATCCATCAATTCATCGACTAGGGATAATTCCGATACATCACAATTACACATGTAGAGATACTCATAGTTATGATCCAATCACAAATTCTCTACCATCTTGAAGTCCTTGATTTGATCTTTGGTCCATCTTGACTTCTTTATCAGCTTATTTTCTTTATCCCTAGGCATTTTGAAACCGTTTTCTAGGATTAACATAATATCAAAATCGGTTTCAAGATATACCTCAATCTTTTTTCTCTACCATTGAAAATCCCCTTCGAATTTTGGTGGTTGGAGGTTGAAGTCGGCCATCTTGTCGTGCTTGTGTTGGCGGTTAGTCCTCGACAAGCTCCTCGCTCTGATACCACTTGTTGGAACGTTGGTGGCCGGCTAGAGGGGGGTGAATAGCCCTCTTTCGTGTATGCCATGGAATTCGATCGCTCTTTGCATGCTCATCTACAATTCTTGTTAATACATAGCGGAATTATAATAAAACAAATACACAACAAGAACACACGATATACATGGTTCGGAACCTTTGGGTTCCTACTCTACAAGTGAGCTCAACGAGCTCATGTTATGCGCATGACACTAACAACACTCCTTCTCGATAACACGTCGGAGGTGGAGAAACCTTGTACCAGTAATTACAATGGTAATATAAAAATATAAGCAAAATACAAAGAAAATACAAAAGATAACTTTTACACAATTGCTTTGATCACTTGCTTGTTGCTTGCTTTGGTTTGCTCTTGAAGGACTGGAATGCAGCAACAATTCCCCTCCAAAATCTCCCTAAAAGTCTTGGCAAAATCCTCCATCTCGAGCTCCATTTATAACCTACATCGAGTTGATTCCGCGCCCATCAGTCGACTGATCGTGTAGCCGTTGTCTCACAATGACTCGATCCACATTAGCCAAGTTCCAACGGATCCATCATCAGTCGACTGATCACCCCATCAGTCGACTGATGATCCCATCAATCGAGTGGTAGCCGTGATCACTTGACTGGAAACCATTCTGTTCCTGAATTCACCCCGATCAATCAACTGATCCCATCATTAGTCGACTGATGGCATCGGCAGTCGACTGCCCTCCCTCGATAGTCGACTGTTCGGCTAGAACTTGGTTAGTCGAACACCAGTCGAGTCCAATCAACCTAGAGTAGTCGACTGGCACCTATGCCAGTCGACTGATGTGGAGTAAAACCTCAAACACCAATTGTTTGAGCATCCGACCATCGGGTAAACCCTCAAACATCATGTTTGATCCTCCGACACTCAGTCTTAGCCACTTGGCCAAGTCCACCTCATCCTCTCATGGAATTCCCCACCAAAGCTATCTTGCCTCGGCCTACGCCCCTCGGATGCATCAAGTGCATGGCTTCGCAATTCCATCCTTCGCGTCTCTTTCCCTCGAAGTATGCTTCCCTTGAGCCTCACTCCATTCACTCCCTGTCCGACGGTCCCTCGGATGCACCAAGCGCACTACTTCCCACACCAAGCCTCATGCTTGGATTTTCCATGTCAAGCCACTGTTGGTGCAATCAACCCAGGTTGACTCGAGTTTGACTCGAGCAGTATTTTGATGGTAGACAAAACTTATGACATGGGATTGTCATAGGAAAGTCCAACATGGAGTTGGCATGGAAAATCCAAGCTTGGGGCTTGGTGTCGGAAAGTCCAAAGCATTGCGAAGTCGTGCACTTGGTGCTTGGTGAGAAATGCATTGCAAAGCCGTGCGCTTAGTGCATTTGGGAAGTCTTGAGGACTTGGCAAGTTCACTAGGCTCGGGGTCCTTGAGTCGGTGAAGGATGGCATTGCGAATCCATGAGCTTGGTGCATCCAAAGGACCATCGGACGGGAAGCGAATGGAGTGAGGCCCAAGGGAAGCATACTTCGAGGGCAAGAGATGCGAAGGATGGTATTACGAAGTCGTGTGGTTGGTGCATCCGAGGGACGTAGGCCAAGGGAAGAGAGATTCGGTGGGGGAACTCTATGAGGGATGAGGTGGACTTGGCCAAGTGGCTAAGACTAAGTGTCAGATGCTCAAACAACTTGATGTTTGAGGTTTGCATAGGTGCATCGACTAGGGTTTGATCGAACAAGGTCCGGGCCGATCGATCGACTCATGAGGGATGACAAATAATCGATAAAACCATCGATCCGATGAGGGATATCAGTCGACTGATCATGGTGTTTTCAGCCACAGAAGGGTTTCTAGTTGAGTGCTCGCGCCAGCACTCGACTAATGGGAGCATCAGTCGACTAATGGGTATCATCAGTCGACTGATGATGGATCTGTTGGGGTTTTGCCAACGTGGATCAAATCGTTGTGAGACAACGACTACAGGACTAGTCGACTGATGGTCACGATCAGTCGACTGATGGGCACGAAATCAGCTTGATGTACGTTATAAATGGAGCTCAAGATGAGTGGTCGAGTGGGCAGTATGGTCTAGTAGCATATAAGCATAAAGAGCTAGCTACACGACGGGGGTCCATGCTGTTGGTCACTCCGACAGTCACTACCCATGAGTGGTTGAGTGCCACACACGTAGGATAACTGCACGCAACTTCAACTACCACCGTCTATAGTGGTAGAGTGTGGCACAACAATGCTCTGCCCTCCCACCACTTACTGTTAGTATGAGCCCTTAGTGCCAATTATGAGATGATTGGTGAGGGAGACTTTTGTATTATATTCTTGCATTAATAAAGGCAAAGATTGATTATTATATTTCTTTATGCGAGTGCCAGCTAAATAAATATAATAATGCCCATGAATAGTAGGTTGTTATCTACAGTATATTAATTGGTAGAATTGATTATGAGAAGCTGTAGAGAACACTATTCTTAAATATTCCTAGTCGAGTATTGTATTAATAGACAAGGGTTATATTGATACATTGAGACTAACATGTAGGTCAATGGATGACTTGATCTCACAAGTCATGGATATGTGATATCACATTGATACATGGGTATATATATTGGAGACTATATATACTGAATTGACCCACCATGAGAAAGTATCATGGATCGTTATATGAGTGTCATATACTTTCTCATGTGACTATTGGTATGAATAGTCCTTAGACCTGAAGTCACTACGGTTCCCTACATAAGGAGTTATGTACTTTGGTATCGTCTAACGTCACAACGTAATTGGGTGACTATAACGGTGATCACTGAGTATGTAACGAATTATGCGGAGGGATGTGAGTGATGTAGATGGGATCTATCCCTCCCATATGACAGGAGTGATATCTTTGGCCTCTTGATAGAGTAGGACCACGAAATGCATGGCCATGCTCAAATGAGTTAATATGAGATATTGAGCTCATTTGTTTGAGTGAGTCTACTTGGGGATCAATAAACATAAAGATTGATAAGAGGGTGACACGGTCTATGCCTCATTGATCGATCTGAGATATCAAGGATAGAAGGACACTGTCATATGATAATAGTCACGAAAGAGGTTGTCGGATCTCGACATTCTCATCACTTGGGTAGCAATGATGTATTGCTAGATGTCACTCATTGCTTATGTATCTAAAATGGTTTTGAATACATTACCAACGTTATGAGAGCCTATAGGGTCACACACAAAGATCATATTATTTTGGAGAGGAAATCATTTTGGTTTGACTAAAATGAATTATTAGTTAATTGGATTAACTAGAATGAGTAAGACTCATTACTTGGCTAAATTTGAGTTGGACTCAAATTGGTTTATGTTGAGTTAGACTCAAGTCAAACTAAGAGAAGAAGGCTAAAATGAATAATACACGAATTAATAAATGGGGTTTTAAATGGGATTTAAAACTCATTAATGTGCATTTAATGAGCATTAATTAACTTCCTTTCTTTTACCATGAAGAATAAGGAAGTGCATTTAATGTTTCATTAAGGTGTATTATGGTTGCTTCTTCTTCTTCAACATGGACAATAAAAAAGAAAAATAGAATCTGATTTTATTTTTTTCGTTGACAACACAAAAGGGCCAAGTAAAGAGTGGAAAAGTGAGACCTTGGAGTGGTTGCTAGCACAACCGAAAGGGCTTATCTCTTCTCTCCAAGATCGTGTGTGTGTGCACCGTAGAGGCGTGGACATTCTGACCACGCTGAGATCCGTAAGTGTTGCTGACTGGAATTCGAATGACACGCTTCGAAGGTAATCTCGATTCCTATAGGATTGAATCGATAATTGAAACGAGTATATTTTTTTTGCTTGGATCTCTGGAGGGATCCTAAGTTTTCCGCTGCGAATTTTGTTTATCGCTTGGGATCCCTACACTTACTCCTCCATGAGTAACCTGGGAGGCAAGATGACTGACGACCCTCTCAACCACAGGGGAGACTAAGTCGCCAGCATGTATGTAAATGACATGAATGCACAGTCTCACAAACATATATCCACCACAGACTCTCTATCCTACACAGAGTCATACCAATCTAATCAATACACTCTCTATCCTATAGAAAATCGTACTGAACTGATCATAACACTCTCTATCCTGCAGAGAGTCATACTTGACTAATCAACACACCCTCTATCCTGCAGAGAGTAGTACACAACTGATCATAACACTCTCTATCCTGAATAGAGTGATTCTCGACTGATCAACATGTTGGATCGAAGTGAATTGCTAGAGGGGGGGTGAATATCGATAAACCTTTTTTTTTCTTTTCTTTCGGTAGACGATTCAAAAACACTTATACGCAGCGGAAATGTAAATGTAAAGTAAAAAGAGACAAGGGAATTTTACTTGGTTCGTAGCCTTCGGCTACTACACCAAGGCCCTAGCGGTCCTTGACCACGTACGGAGGGCAAAAACACTAAAGAACTCCTCCTCGTTAGAGGTAGGAGTTTAATCGATACAAGTGAAGCGCAAAGCTTGAGGTAGAGGGACACTCCCCCTCTCCTCGTTACGATAAAAGCTCCGAGAAATGAAAGTACTAAACTGAAATAAAAACTTTAACCGACATAATAAAATGAAAACAAATAAACCTAGACGTCGGAGAAGAAGCACTTCATTGTCGAAAGGTTGTAGCTTGGCGGAGGCTTTTGGAAGCTTAGAATTGATGATGAAACCCTAGGATTAGCCCTCCTTTTATAGCCTTTGAGCCCCTTTTCGAGAGGAACTTCACCCAATAGAGTTTTGGCACATGGCTCCTTGAAAAATGGTGATAAGGCTTGACTCCTCGAGGCTGATCCTTGACCATCAGTCGACTGATGGCCATCATCAGTCGACTGATGGTAGCATCAGTCGAATGCTGACCTCAGGCAGTCGACTGATGGATGGCAGTCGAGTCCTCCAAGCTGGCAGTCGACTGATGCTAGCTGCAAGGCAAAGTTAGCTTAACAAAAACATTATTTTGATGGCCTCCAACCGTCCGATCTCGACCTATACCACCTATAGGATGTCTTTGGTCGGATCTATGCTTAAGATCATCCCCGTAAAGAGAATACGACCTTACTTACACTCGCACACACGAGCTTACCTTGATACTTACTGTGTTGCTTTTGCTTCCGGCCTTCCACTCGATTCCTTTGGCTCCCTCCGAAGTCACTTGAGTGTCGCCCAACCACCACGGCTTCCTTCGGGTGTCGCTAGCCTTCAGCTCCAGCTATAGCAATTTTCTACACACTCGATTCAGCTCGTGAGTTAACGACATGAGCATAACTTTGTATCGTTTGATATAATCAAAACTCAGGTTCGACTTAGGTGCCTACTGCACAAACAATCTCCCCCTTTTTTATTTATGGCAAACCTACATCCAAAGTTAAGAACATAGCATGCATGAAGAATAAAAATAGCATGCATGAAGAATAATAATGTGCATGAAAAACAAAAATAAAGATTAAGTTGGAGTAGTAAGAATTTTCCTCAAGTACTCCCCCTTGAGGAAACCTTCCCCTTGACCGAGGGTGAGTCTTGAAAGAAGACCTTAGTCCTCCCCCTTGAGGATTGCTATTTAGGAAGAGTTTAAGTAATTAACATTACTTAAAGTTGGCCTTAGTAAAACATTTTAAGTTAAGAAGACTTCTTAACTTGGCCCTTTCTCCCCCTTTCTTAAGTAAAGCATTAGCACTTGGCCATAGTGTTTAAAAAATAATAAGTTTAAGTTAAGAATTCTCTTAACTTGGCCTTTACTTCCTTTTAAGTAAATTTTTAAAACTTAAAGTTAACTAAACATTTACTCCCCCTTTTGGCCATGAAAATTTTTGATCCCTTAACTTTGGCCTTTTTCTCCCCCTTTTGCCATATATCGAAAAGTGGAAGGGTGTGTGGAAAATAAATATTAAATTTAAAGTCCAAGCATGTTCCACATTATTTTGAAAATAATATACTGAAAATAAGCTCATCTATAAAATGTTTGACTCATATTTGGCTTGATTGATATGAAAGATCAACCAGTCCTTGTCAGAGTCGGTTAGTATGTATGATTATACTCTGTGTTCATGCCGATGCACTAGCTCTACATCTGGAACCAGGAGTAAGGTCCTAACATCTCACGCCCATCTACGTTGCTAAGTACACAAACACATTAGTCCTATGTGTTGTGAGATGTATTGGCTCCTTAAATCTATAGGTGCATGATATCTAAGGTATGTCCTATACTAGTTCCATGAAAAATGAAAAGTAAGAAATAGTAGTAATATAATTGGCAAAGTCCTATTCTACTATGCACATGCCCAATTTTCATCTTAATAGACTAAATTCGGCTTCGGGTAGGGGTTTAGTAAATATGTCTGTCAAGTTAGACTTCGATTCGATGTATTCGAGTTATATGGCTCCGTTGGCCACATGTTCTCGAATGAAATGGTGTTTGACCTCTATATGTTTGGTCCTAGAGTGACATATCGGATTCTTAGTAAGATTAATTGAACTAATGTTATCTACGTGAAGTTTAGTA
Organism: Wurfbainia villosa; assembly: GCA_025175895.1. Taxonomy (NCBI): domain Eukaryota; kingdom Viridiplantae; phylum Streptophyta; class Magnoliopsida; order Zingiberales; family Zingiberaceae; genus Wurfbainia; species Wurfbainia villosa. The sequence goes on along the minus strand of CM045990.1, from coordinate 115,214,726 downwards.
TTTGTAAAGTCTAACTTAAAGTCGCGGAGAGTGTGCTTCATCCAAAGAAGCTGAGTGACACACTCACCCATCGCGATGTATTCAGCTTCGGTGGTAGATAAGGCAACACAGTGTTGCTTCCGACTGCACCAACTTACTAGACTCGAGCCGAGAAGTTGACAACAACCACTCGTACTCTTTCTATCGAGCTTACTACCTGCATAGTCCGAATCAGAGTAGCCGGTTAGTTCGAACTCGGTAGATCTAGGATATCAAATACCGACATTAAGTGTACCCTTTAGATATCTAAGGATACGCTTGACTAGAGTTAGGTGAGACTCCTTGGCATAAGTTTGGAACCTTGCGCACATACTTACTGCAAATAGGATATCAGGTCGGCTCGCAGTTAAGTAAAGGAGACTTTCTATTATGCTCCTATAGTATTTTAAATCAATTGAGTTTCTGATTAAATCTTCTTCTATATTCACATTAGTTGCCATTGGGGTATTAATAATTTTAGCGTCTTGCATTCCAAGCGTTTGATTAATTCCCTAGTATATTTACGTTGATGTAGGTATATTCCATCTTTAGTTTGTTTAATTTGTAGACCTAAGAAGAAACTTAACTCGCCTACTAAATTCATTTCAAATTAACTTTCCATAAGTGACATGAACTCATTTAGTAGGATTGAGTTGGTGGTTCCAAAAATAATATCATCTACGAAGATTTGGGCTATGAATATGTCTTTACCTAAGGTTTTTACGAAAAGAGTTGGGTCAACTACACCTTGGTTAAAACCTTTGGACTTAAGATAAATCGAAAGTCTCTCGTACCAAGCTCGAGGAGCTTGTTTAAGTCCATAGAAAGCTTTCTTTAACCTAAGGACATGGTCGGGTTTGTCTAAACTTTCGAAACCGGGGGTTGACTAACATAAACTTCTTCTTTAATGTATCCATTTAAGAACGTAGATTTCACATCCATTTGAAACAACTTAAATCCTCGATGTGCTGCATACGCTAATAGAATTCGAATGGACTCTAATCTAGCTACTGGGGCATAGGTCTCATCGTAATCTAAACCTTCGACTGACTAAACCCTTTAGCGACTAGTCTAGCTTTATTTCTAACCACTTCACCTTTATCATCAAGTTTATTTCTAAACACCCACCTTGTTCCAATGATTGTTTTATCTTTAGGTGGTGGTACTAATTCCCATACTTCATTCCTAGTGAATTAAGCCATCTCTTCTTGCATTGCAATAATCCAATCGGGATCAAGAAGAGCTTGGTCAATAGTCTTGGGTTCAATTTTGGAAATTAAGGAAATTTGACTAAGGTTTCTGTATGAGGCTCTAGTTCGAACTCCTAGACTTGGATCACCTATCACTTGGTCGATAGGATGATTTGCTTGAGTCCTAGTTGGGTTTGTGTTTGAGTCTACAACTTGATCAATAGGATGACTCATCTGAGTTCTAGTTTGGTTAGAGTCATCTGTCACTTGGTCGATAGAGTGGCTTGGTTGACTTAGGTTAGGATTAATACTAGACATGATCTCCGGATCAGAGTTAGATCTAGTATGAATTGGCCAGCTAATTGGAGTTGTCGGGGGATTTGTAGGTTCGTGTCCTTCATCAAACACTACATTGATAGTTTCCTCGACTCTAAGGGTGTCATAGTTGTATACTCTATAAGCTCTACTTGTAGTCGAGTATCCTAGAAAGATTCCGGTCGTGGTTTTGGATGTAAACTTCCCTAGGTAATCCTTAGTGTTTAGAATATGTACCTTACACCCAAATACCCTAAAGTACTTGATGTCAGGTATTTTATCGTGATAAATCTCGTATGAGGTCTTAAGGTGCCTCTTTACCATAAGGATCCTATTTTGGACATAGCATGATGTATTCACGGCTTCCGCCCAAAACCTATCGGGTAGGTTATACTCGTTTAACATTGTCTTAGCGGCTTCTTGTAGGGTTCTATTTTTGCGTTCTACTAGGCCATTTTGTTGTGGAGTTCTAGGGCAAGAGAACTCATGGTGGTATCCATTTAGGTTACAAAATTCTATAAACCTATGGTTCTCAAATTCACCACCATGATCAGTCCTAAGTCTTTTGATTTTAATGCTTTGTTGATTTTCTATTAATTTAAATAGGTTGATTAATTAATCTAGGGTATCACTTTTGTGTTTGATGAACCTAACCCAAGTAAATCTAGAGTAGTCATCAATTATGACTAAACAGAATTTACTTCCATTAAGTGACTTAGCTCCATGTGAATCAAATAAATCCATGTGTAGAAGCTCAAGCACACTTTTGGTTCGTTCTTGATTAGTTAGTTGATGTTGTGTCCTAGATTGTTTACCTTGTTGACAAGCATTACATATTTTATTATCCAAGTTATTGAGGTTAGGCAAACCTCTGACTAAGTCACTCTGACTCATCTTATGGATGAGTCTTGGGTGTGAGTAACCGAGTCATCGGTGCCACAACCATGATTCCTCTTGCCGTGTCATAAGACACTTAGTTGAGGAGTAGTTAAGTTAATAGTGTAAATATTGTTATTTCTAGTTCCCTTAAGAATTGTTTTAGAAGTTTCATTTGTATTAATTACGCATTCATTTTCTAGAAATATGAACTTATAGTTATTATCACACAATTGGCTTACACTAAGTAAATTATATTAAAAATTTTCTACTAATAAAACATTTTGAATAACAAAATTTGAGTTAAGCTCAATATCACCTGATCCGATGATTTTGAGCTTGCCGTTATTTCCGAAGGCTACCGATCCTTGTCATTTGAATCGAAGCTTCGAAAACTTGAGTTGATCCCCGGTCATGCCGGGAGAAGCAACCTCAACATCCATTGATCCTACACGCAAGGTAGTTGGATCGGATATTGGATTTATTAAAGATTGGTTGAAAATTATTAACCTAAATCATCTCACCCATGTCTACATGATCAAACACGTTAACCCTATATGTTCTTGTGAGATGACTTCCAATTTTACTTGATTTAAATTTAATGACTTAAACACTTGTCAACCTTGCGTTAGATTCGGATTTGACCTTAGGCTCATCAAGTCACCTTTTCAAGATCATGGCTTCCAGGTCGTGGCGAGGCACAGAGGCCTTCTTTGATCGGAACAACGACCACTTCCTTAGACAAAGCCATTTTCAAGAAAATAGAGACTTGACTTACCTAAGACCACTTCCTGGTCTAACTAGTCTAGGATACGGCGAGGTAGCTTCAGCTAGTTCCGCTCGGTCAAGTGCACCGAACTAGATACGCCTTATCTAGTCCGAATACACAAGACTCCGCTTTCCTAGCGTACTATCATCTCGCCGCGTCCTGGTACTATGTTATCAAGTATTGACGAGTTATAGTCCTATCTAACCATTCTAAAAAGGAAAATCAAACTAAATAAAAACCTAAGCATGCAATTTCTAGGTTAAAACACAAACAAGTTTCGTACTAGCTCCCCCTGGACCGTTGAATCGATTCAGTCTCTCCACATAGTGGATTTGGTCCTTGGGAACCCAGTACTGGTTCGAACCTAAGTTTGAAATTAAGGTGGTCTTAGGGACCCATGCTTGGACACGTTTTTTATGTCGACTTACAATCGACATATATGACTTGTTGGTCGTATTTGAGCTAAACTCTAGCCCGACCTTGTTGTACATGGCCCTTTGCGATCCAAGTAGGAGGTCAAGTCCTTTGGATCCCAAAGTAAACATTTCCAACGTATTCCTAAGATTTTCGACTTGACTCTTCAAGAGTGAGTTCTCAACTTCGAGTTTTTCAACCCGAGTTGAGTCCTCCTCTTGAACTCGACTAGTCGAAGAGGTTAGGGAGACCTCGTGTTTGAGGAGTTTAACTTCCTCAACTAGGGTCTCGACCTTGGACTCGGACTTAGTTAACTTTCTAGTTAAAAACTTAATTGCACTATAAAGTGTACTAATGAGAGACCGACTTACCTTGAGTGTATCTTTTGAACTGGATGCGTATCCGTGGCTTGTCTTGAATAGTGCTTCGCAGTCCGACTCGTCTTTGATTTCCGATTCAGGTTCCGGTTCCGACTCCGTCTCCGATTCCACCTGTTTATCCATGAGAACACGATCATTATCTTCTTCCTCGGATGCTTCTTCCCAAGTAGCGTTGAGTGCCTTTTTGTGTTTTGGTGCTTTGCTCTTGAGTTTTGGGCATTCGAACTTGATATGTCCAAACCTGTTGCATTCATAACATCTAATATTTGAACTTTTAGGCTTACCTTCATTGGGTCGAGTGAGGGTTCGTTTTCGGCCCTTGACTATCCTCCGAACTAGGTTGACTAGTTCGGCCTCCATTTCCGAGTCGACCTCCGAATCGGACTCATCCTCTTCTTCCTTCGGGGGTGGCTTGCTTACGGTTTTCTTCCTTGAACCTGCAAAAAGTGCTATACCCTTCTCGGGTTCTGAGTTAGACTGCTCATGAAGTTTAAAATTAGAAAATAGTTCATCTAACCTAAGTTTCGAAAGATCCTTGGAGACCTTGTAGGCATCGACAATGTATGCCCACAAGGTAGTCCTCGGAAAGAAGTTTAGGACATACCTTATAAGGTCGCGGTTTTCGACCTTTTGCCTGATCGCGTATAGATTGTTGACTATGTCTTGGATGCGGGCGCGAAGTTGCATCGCGGACTCGTGTTCCTGTATTTTTAGATTATATAGTTTATTAAATAAAAGATCACGCTTACATACCTTGGCTTCATCGGTCCCTTCGTGTAGCTCCACTAGCTTTGTCCAATGGTCCTTTGCGCTTATGAAGGGGCCGACGTGATTTAATTCCTCCTTAGACAAGCCGCATTATAGGATTTTAGTTGCCTTGGCGTCGGCTTCGACTTGTCATTTTGTCGCAATGGTCCATTGGTCATAATCCAAGGATTCACCCACTTCGTTAGTCGAAAGTGTGAATCCCATTTGGATTATGATCCACATCTCGATTTGGGTTTTAAGAAAGCACTCCATCCGACTTTTCCAGTAATGGAAATCATCTCCGTTGTAAAACGGAGGTCGGACAGTGCTAAAACCCTCGAGATGGGCCATTTGGAAGGGAAACCTTGCACAAAAAAATACCAAAAAAACACGAAAAAGGTTCCAAGACTTCTCCTTGGATTAGTAATGTAGGAAATGAAAAGAAACAAAAGGAATAAACGAGAAATAACCAACTAAAATAAAAGATGAGCACTTACAATCTTTGATGTCCCAGAAATGGCACTAAACGATGGTGTTTGGGGATGAAGACAGCTTGTTATGAGGGTTTACCATCATAAGAAGTATAGATTTCTCCGAGAGCTTCGTTTTGGTAGGTAGACCGTTTTGTGGGTCAACTTGTATGAAAAGTTATGCCCGTTTTATCGTCGGCTACTCCAAAAGCGAATACTTGCAAAACAAAACCAAATGAAGAGTACCAAGACTTCGTCTAGGATTAGAGTAGTGCGGGAGAAAAATTTAAACTAACGAAAAACAAATCTGTAAAAAAATGCTAGATTGGTGGTTTCACCAAATCTAAGCACCCCCGGCTTGTTAGTGAAAGCCCTAGAGCCAATCATATGATGATTGTTGTATGGACTTTATTGTATCATATTCCTATTTATAAAGGCATGGTTATTATATTTACTTGTATTGGTGCCAAATAACTAAATATAATAATGTCCTTGAGTAGTAGGTTCTTATCTATATCAATCGATTGGTTGAATCGATAATGAGATGATATAGAGAACACTACTCTTAATCATTCCTAGTCGAGTATTAACATTCAGGGACAATGTTAATGCATAGAGACTAGCATGTAGGTCAACAAGATGACTTGATCTCACAAGTCATGGATATGAGATATCAAGTTGACACATGGGTATGCATTGGAGAATGTATACTGAATGACCCGCCATGAGAAAGTATCATGGATCGTTATATGAGTGTCATATACTTTCTCATGTGGCTATTAGTATGACTATTAGTCCTTAGACCTGAAGTCACCATGGTTCCCTACATAAGGAGTTGCATACTTTGGCTTCGTCAAACGTCACCCATAAATGGGTGGACTATAAAGGCGATTACTGGGTATGTAACGAATTATGCAGAGGGATGTGAGTGATGTAGATGGGATCTATCCCTCCTATATGACGGGGGTGACATCGATATTCTTGATAGAGTGAGACCACGAAGTGCATGGCCATGCCCAAATGAGTCAATATGAGATATTGAGCTCATTTGATTAGAGTGAGTCTACTTGGAGTTCAAGATTTAGATTGTATCGAGGATGACACGGTCTATGCCTCGATTGGTCAATCTAGATGTCAAGGATAGAGGGACATTGTCACATATTGTGAGAGTCACAATTAGTAGTCACAAAGGTGATGTTGCAGCTCAACATTCTTGTAACTTGGGTAGCAATGATGTGTTGCTAGATACCGCTCATTGCTTATGTTCCTAAATCGGTTTAGGGACATTGCCAACGTTACAAGAACCTATAGGGTCACACACATAAGAGCAATTAGATGGAGATTAGGTTCATATGATGAACCATGAGGATTAGGTTCATGGGATGAACCAAATTGGATTAAGAGTAATCCAAATTCGACTAATTGAGTTAGACTCAAGTTGATTCAAGTGTTGAATGAGTCTAATTGAGATTTGATTCATCAAATCAATTTAAATTAATGAATAGAGATTCATTATATTAAATTGACTTGAGTCAAGTGGTTAGATTTGATCAACCATGGGAGATTAGAGGTCAAGTTTGACTTGACTTGAGAGGGAAGATGAAAGGTCAAGTTTGACTTGACCAAATGCCATGTCATGATGATGACTAGGCGTGGCTGGCCAATGATGATGCTCCACATCATCATTGACTTTGTCAATTGGTGCCACCTCATGAGGGAGACCAAGGGACATGGGAGTTACATGCATGCATGTAACTCCCTCTCCTTGAAGTGGCCGGCCACTTTAGGGGTTTCATGAGGTGAATTCATTTGATGAGTTACTCTCATGACTTCATCTTCAACCTTGGAACTTTTCTTCTCAAGCTCTCCCCCTCTCCTTCCTCATCTTGCCGAGACACCCTAGGAGTGCTAGCACACTCAAGTGTGTTTTTCTTCCACCTATTGCTTGTGTGGATACCATAGAGGAGTGTGCACTTGACACTCTCGAGTTCCGGCGGACTTTTGGACGAGCGGGATTTGCGAAGGGCATCGCATCGAGGGTAATGATCTTATCTCTTAGATCTAAGGTAGATCTAGGGTTTTTATACAAGCACATACATGTTTTGTTTTAATATTTTTTCGCACGGATCCGTGGCCGGGGGCTTCCGAGGTTTCCGCAACGCAAAAAGCGGTTTTTGCGGCTCGGAAAAACCCAACAGTGGTATCAGAGCCACGTGCGAAGCATGTATGTGTTTCGTTTTTGTTGTTTTTATATTAGATATAAAAATTACAGATTTATATGTTTCTGTAAATTTTCTTATTTTATAGAATTTTTGGGTATTTTTCTCGTAGAGTCGAAGCAATGAGTGTTGGGACACTCGTAGGCTTCAACCGTCGAGAAAAACTCTCCGAATCGGTGAGTTCTCGCTTTAGGTTTTTGGGACAGCGACTTAAGTCGCTGTAAGATCATTGTAGGGACACTCGCGAAGTTTATTTTGCGAGTAGGGGCGCTGCCCCTATCCCCGAAAGGGGCCATGTCCCGCGATCGCGCCCGGAAACCGCTTAGCGGGACCGTTACGGAGAGTTGACTCATAAATTCGAAATAAATTAGGAAAAATTATAGAAATTTCTGTAAAAATACATAATTTAGAATTATGTATAATTATGTGATTGTCATGGCCCAATAACCCAATTGGATTGGATTAAGTGTGTTGTAATTCATAATATACGGCTGCGTCGTTTGTGGTTGTGCGTGTTGTAAAGTGTTTGCGACCTGCGCGTCGCACCTATTCTTTTAATATTCTAGTTATAAATAGTTTTAGACTCGAATGTAACTCGAGTTTCGTATTTGTAATGTACAAAAATGGAGCGGTGGAAAGTCCACTTGAAGACGAGCTTACGAGAAGGGTGACGACGACACATGGCGGTCAAAGGAAGCGCTTGGAGAAGCCGCTAGCCTTAGGTTGACCGTCCGATCTTCTCATTGGCTTGAGAAGATCGTAGTAGGGCCATGACTATATCACATTTAATGATATATATATATGTTGATATATATATATGTATATTTAATTGATTTTGCTTGTATGTATGTGATGCATGCTAGTAGAAACATGTTTGTATGTATATGATGCATGCTAGGTTAATTTTCTTGTATGTATATGATGAATGCTAGAATAATTAATGTATGTATATGATGCATGCTAATATAGGATAATAAAGGCCTAAATGCGTATAAGATACACATTACGATTAGATTAGATCATAATCGAATCAACTCGAAAATGCCTACCGAGCCTTGATACCCATCATTACCTCAATCATTTGTTGTTGTTGAATCTGCCAAAGCAGAGCAACGCATATTATCTTGGTAGGGTGCGGAGGGACAATCTTGGTCCCGCGTATCATGACTCGGGATAGAGTAAGCTCAATTAGATTGAGCAAAACTAGTTAACTCAATTGGATCGAGTAGAACTATAGGCATATTCCAATCGTTGGAAAGATAGGTTAAGATCGCATTTACACTAAATCTTGGGCGATTTAGCCAAAGCTAACTCAAGGTCTTTTGTAAATGTGGGTCTTAGTCCTATAAACAAGAGTTGCATAGAGATGTAATCGGTAATGTGTTACCCACCGATCGTACTAAGTCTTGGGCGATTTAGCCAAAGCTAACTCAAGGCTTAGTATGATGTGGATCTTGTCCCGCAAGAATTATAGCTAGTTTGTATGAATCTAGTAAAAGTGGTTTGACCACATCCATAACTCGATTCTACAAAATTCCTATAATTTAGTGGGAGCATCATTTTATTAAAGGCCTAATTAAATGATAAAAGGAATATGATATTAATCCTCTGCATTGTATGTTGTAGATTACTATGTCAACAAACACGAACACTCTCTCTCTGCGATCTGTCCTTGAGAAGGACAAGCTCAATGGAGCAAATTTCTGATCGCAGAACCCAGAATTGTTCTCACCCAAGAAAGGAAGTCAGACGTCTGGAGCGGCCCATTGGAGGCACCTCCTGCCAATGCCTCACGAGCTGACAAAGATGCTTACAAGAAGCATCAAGATGATGCATTAGATGTGTCATGTCTAATGCTCGCGACCATGAACTCTGAGCTTCAGAAGCAACACGAGTTCATGAATGCTTATGATATGGTTGGACATCTTCGTCAACTATATCAAGGAGAAGCTAGGCATGAGAGATATGAAGTCTCTAAGGCATTATTTGGGTCCAAAATGCAAGAAGGGACTCCCGTAGGTACATATGTACTCAAGATGATTGGGTACGTAGAAAACCTACAAAGGCTGGGATTCCCACTTGGCCAAGAGTCGCCACCGACCTAATCTTGCAATCTTTGCCAAGAGCCTTGATCAATTTGTCATGAATTATAACATGAATGAAATTGATAAGCCATTACTGAAATGCTCAAAGATGTTGAGAAGCTAGAGCTTAACCTTTAGAAGGGTAAATCTGACACCATTTTGATGGTGCAGAAAAAGAAAGGCAAGGGCAAGCCTAAAGGTAATGGAAAGTCCCAAGCCAAGGGCAAAGGCAAAGAACTTAAACCCAAAGGAGGGGTAGCCAAGGAAGGGGCTTGCTTCCACTGCAAGGAAGCAGGACATCGAAGCGTAATCGCAAGGCATACCGGAAGATCTTAAGAAGAAGAGAAGTGAGACTTCTACTTGTATAAATGTTATAGAAGTCAATCTATCTATTTCTTCATCATGGGTATTAGATCGGATGTGCATCTCACATTTGTACCAATGTGCGAGGCGAAATAGCAAGGCATTGACAAAGGGCGAGGTGGACCTACGAGTAGGCAATGGAGCAAGGGTTGTTGATGTCGCTGTAGGAACTTATGATCTATCTCTGCCCTCTTGGTTTGTACTAGAATTAGATGAATGTTGTTATGTGTCTGCCTTAACTAAGAACATCATTTCAGTTTCTTGTTTGGACAAGAAAGGTTTTTCATTTATAATAAAGAACAAATGTTGTTCTTTATTTAAATGATATGTTCTATTAGTAGTGCACCTCTAATGAACGGACTCTACTTTCTAGACTTAGAGAGCCCTATCTATAACATAAGTACCAAGAGGTTCAAGTCAAATGAGTTGAACCAAACCTATCTCTCGCATTGTCGCAGTTACGTATTATTGCTCTTTCTTATCTCAGCTCCAAAAGGATGGGCTGCTAGACTCATTTGATTTTGAATCATATGAGACATGCGAGTCTTGCCTTTTAGGCAAGATGACCAAGACTCCCTTTAGTGGACATAGCGAAAGAGCAACAGATTTGTTAGGACTTATACATAGTGATGTATGTGGTCCTTTCAATGTTGCTGCTAGAGGTGGTTATAGGTACTTCATTACATTTACTGATGACTTCAGTAGATATGGTTATGTGTATCTTATGACACATAAATCTGAATCCTTTGAAAAGTTCAAAGAATTCAAGAATGAAGTACAAAACCAGCTTGGCAAGAGTATTAAGATACTTCGATCAGATCGAGGTGGTGAATACCTTAGCCATGAGTTTCGTGACTATCTAGCTGAGTGTGGGATTCTATCCCAACTCACTCCTCCTGGAACACCACAGTGGAATGGTGTATCCGAAAGGAGGAATCGTACCCTATTGGATATGGTACGATCTATGATGAGTCACACAGATCTTCCTATATCCTTTTGGGGATATGCTCTGACATGAGCCTTTACCCTTAGCGTGTACCATCCAAGGTGTGGTAAAGACACCATATACGGACGGGGAAATCCCAAGATGTCTTTTATGAGGATTTGGGGTTGTGAGGCTTACGTTCGACGTCAAGTCTCGGACAAGCGGGACCCAAATCCGATAGGTGCTATTTTGTTGGATATCCCAAGGATACAAAGGGATATTACTTCTACATTCCCGAGTCGGCAAAGTGTTTGTGGCAAGATTGGGGTTTTTCTAGAAAGGGATTTTGTTTCTAGAAAAACTAGTGGGAATACCTTCGATCTTGAAGAAATTCAAGATAAGGACCATAGAGGCCTTGATGGAGGTTGAGCAGGAACCACAAAGTGTTGTGGGTGATGAGGTTGTTGCACAAGAGTTGTGGAACAACCACACATTCAAGTAGACCTACCTCTTCTTGCAGTGCGATAGGATGCGTCGTCGGCTGAGAGATACTCATTTCTCTTGTCTGACCATGATGACGTTATGCTCATTGAGAATGAGCCTACCTCCTATCAGGAAGCTGTGATGAGCCCAGATTCTGAGAAATGGCTAGACGCCATGAGATCAGAGATGGAATCCATGTACACTAACCAAGTATGGACTTTGGTTGATCCACCTGAAGGGGTCAAACCCATTGGGTGTAAGTGGGTCTTTAGGAGAAAGACTGACATGGATGGACTTACGCATACCTATAAGGGCCGATTGGTGGCTAAAGGTTTCAAGCAAATTCATGGTATTGACTATGATGAAACCTTTTCTCCAGTGGCGATGTTTAAGTCCATTCGGATCTTGCTTGCTATTGCAGCATACCACGATTATGAGATCTGGCAGATGGATGTCAAAACCGCGTTTCTGAATGGAAACTTACTCGAGGATGTGTACATGACACAACCTGAGGGTTTTGTAGATCCACAACATACTGGGAAGGTATGCAAGCTGCAAAGGTCCATTTATGGGCTAAAGCAAGCTTCTCGGAGCTGGAATCTTCGATTCGATGATGCGATCAAACAGTTTGGTTTCATCAAGAATGAAGATGAACCCTGTGTCTACAAGAGGGTTAATGGGAACACATTTGTGTTCCTTGTACTGTATGTGGATGACATACTACTCATTGGGAATGACATCCCTTCGCTACAGTCTGTGAAGACTTGGCTGGGGACGTGCTTCTCAATGAAGGACTTAGGTGAAGCAGCCTGTATTCTAGGCATCAAGATCTATAGAGATAGATCTAAGAGATTGCTTGGCCTAAGTCAGAGTACATACATTGACACGGTATTACTTCGGTTTGCCATGCAGAATTCCAAGAAAGGACTTCTGCCGATGTCACATGGTGTGAGTCTTTCGAAGACTCAAAGTCCCTCTTCTAGAGAGGAGAGAGACCGCATGGATAAGATTCCTTACGCATCTGCTATAGGATCTATCATGTACACCATGCTGTGTACTCGTCCTGATGTCTCGTATGCTTTGAGCATGACGAGTAGATACCAGTCAGATCTAGGTGAGCGTCACTGGATAGCAGTCAAGAATATTCTTAAGTACTTGAGAAGGACTAAAGAATATTTCTTGATATTTGGAGGCGATGAGGAGCTAGCTGTAAAGGGTTACAGCGATGCCAGCTTCCAAACTGACCAGGATGATTATAGATCGCAGTCAGGGTTCGTGTTTTGCTTGAATGGTGGCGCTGTGAGCTGGAATAGTTCCAAGCAGAACACAGTTGTTGATTCTACAACAGAGGCCGAATATATCGGTGCTTCCATCTTATTCGAGAGATTATCGATAGAGGAGATGTGAAGATTTGCAGAGTACCCACAGAGGCTAACATCGCAGATCCCTTGACCAAGGCTTTGGCACAGAAAAAGCATGATGGTCACACTAGGTCATTGGGTATTAGATACTACGGTGATTGGCACTAGTGCTAGTAGGAGATTGTTAGTGAAAGCCCTAGAGCCAATCATATGATGATTGTTGTATGGACTTTATTGTATCATATTCCTATTTATAAAGGCATGGTTATTATATTTACTTGTATTGGTGCCAAATAACTAAATATAATAATGTCCTTGAGTAGTAGGTTCTTATCTATATCAATCGATTGGTTGAATCGATAATGAGATGATATAGAGAACACTACTCTTAATCATTCCTAGTCAAGTATTAACATTCAAGGACAATGTTAATGCATAGAGACTAGCATGTAGGTCAACAAGATGACTTGATCTCACAAGTCATGGATATGAGATATCAAGTTGACACATGGGTATGCATTGGAGAATGTATACTGAATGACCCGCCATGAGAAAGTATCATGGATCGTTATATGAGTGTCATATACTTTCTCATGTGGCTATTAGTATGACTATTAGTCCTTAGACCTGAAGTCACCATGGTTCCCTACATAAGGAGTTGCATACTTTGGCTTCGTCAAACGTCACCCGTAAATGGGTGGACTATAAAGGCGATTACTGGGTATGTAACAAATTATGCGAGAGGATGTGAGTGATAGATGGGATCTATCCCTCCTATATGGAGGTGACATCGATATTCTTGATAGAGTGAGACCACGAAGTGCATGGCCATGCCCAAATGAGTCAATATGAGATATTGAGCTCATTTGATTAGAGTGAGTCTACTTGGAGTTCAAGATTTAGATTGTATCGAGGATGACACGGTCTATGCCTCGATTGGTCAATCTAGATGTCAAGGATAGAGGGATATTGTCACATATTGTGAGTCACAATTAGTAGTCACAAAGGTGATGTTGGAGCTCAACATTCTTGTAACTTGGGTAGCAATGATGTGTTGCTAGATACCGCTCATTGCTTATGTTCCTAAATCGGTTTAGGGACATTGCCAACGTTACAAGAACCTATAGGGTCACACACATAAGAGCAATTAGATGGAGATTAGGTTCATATGATGAACCATGAGGATTAGGTTCATGGGATGAACCAAATTGGATTAAGAGTAATCCAAATTAGACTAATTGAGTTAGACTCAAGTTGATTCAAGTGTTGAATGAGTCTAATTGAGATTTGATTCATCAAATCAATTTAAATTAATGAATAGAGATTCATTATATTAAATTGACTTGAGTCAAGTGGTTAGATTTGATCAACCATGGGAGATTAGAGGTCAAGTTTGACTTGACTTGAGAGGGAAGATGAAAGGTCAAGTTTGACTTGACCAAATGCCATGTCATGATGATGACTAGGCGTGGCCGGCCAATGATGATGCTCCACATCATCATTGACTTTGTCAATTGGTGCCACCTCATGAGGGAGACCAAGGGACATGGGAGTTACATGCATGCATGTAACTCCCTCTCCTTGAAGTGGCCGGCCACTTTAGGGGTTTCATGAGGTGAATTCATTTGATGAGTTACTCTCATGACTTCATCTTCAACCTTGGAACTTTTCTTCTCAAGCTCTCCCCCTCTCCTTCCTCATCTTGCCGAGACACCCTAGGAGTGCTAGCACACTCAAGTGTGTTTTTCTTCCACCTATTGCTTGTGTGGATACCATAGAGGAGTGTGCACTTGACACTCTCGAGTTCCGGCGGACTTTTGGACGAGCGGGATTTGCGAAGGGCATCGCATCGAGGGTAATGATCTTATCTCTTAGATCTAAGGTAGATCTAGGGTTTTTATACAAGCACATACATGTTTTGTTTTAATACTTCTTCGCACGGATCCGTGGCCAGGGGCTTCCGAGGTTTCCGGCTCGGAAAAACCCAACACGGCTCTGATACCAATTGTTGGATCGAAGCGAATCGCTAGAGGGGGGTGAATAGCGATAAACCTTTTTTTTTCTTTTCTTTCGGTAGACGATTCAAAACACTTATACGCAGCGGAAATGTAAATGTAAAGTAAAAAGAGACAAGGGAATTTTACTTGGTTCGTAGCCTTCGGCTACTACTCCAAGGCCCTAGCGGTCCTTGACCACGTACGGAGGGCAAAAACACTAAAGAACTCCTCCCCGTTAGAGGTAGGAGTTTAATCGATACAAGTGAAGCACAAAGCTTGAGGTAGAGGGACACTCCTCCTCTCCTCGTTACGATAAAATCTCCGAGAAATGAAAGTACTAAACTGAAATAAAAACTTTAACCGACGTAATAAAATGAAAATAAATAAACCTAGACGTCGGAGAAGAAGCACTTCGTTGTCGGAAGGTTGTAGTTTGGAGGAGGCTTTTAGAAGCTTAGAATTGATGATGAAACCCTAGGATTAGCCCTCCTTTTATAGCCTTTGAGCCCCTTTTCGAGAGGAACTTCACCCAATAGAGTTTTGGCACATGGCTCCTTGAAAAATGGTGATAAGGCTTGACTCCTCGAGGCTGATCCTTGACTATCAGTCGACTGATGGCCATCATCAGTCGACTGATGGCAGTATTAGTCGAATGCTAATCGCAGACAGTCGACTGATGCTAGCTGCAAGGCAAAGTTAGCTTAATAAAAATATTATTTTGACGGCCTCCGACCGTCCGATCTCGACCTAGACCACCTATAGGATGTCTTTGGTCGGATCTACGCTTAAGATCATCCCCGTAAAGAGGATACAACCTTACTTACGCTCGCAAACACGAGCTTACCTTGATACTTACTGTGTTGCTTTTGCTTCCGGCCTTCCACTCGATTCCTTTGGCTCCCTCCGAAGTCACTCGAGTATCATCCGACCACCGTGGCTTCCTTCGGGTGTCGCTAGCCTTCAGCTCCAGCTATAGCAATTTTCTGCACACTCGATTCAGCTCGTGAGATAACGACATGAGCTTAACTTTGTATTGTTTGCTATAATCAAAACTCAGGTTCGACTTAGGTGCCTACTGCACCAACACAACAGACTCTCTATCCTGCAGAGAGTCATACTCAATTGATCACAACCAGACCATCGGTCTGTAGCGATGTTGTATCGACAAACACACGTCCATACACAACTACCTGATCCATAGTGGTGGATATGTAGACCTCATTAGGATCTAACATGAAAACTCAACTTTGCTTCTAGAATCATCCACCCCCGGATGATTTATCTAAATTGCACAATTCAGTATTACAATCGAATTTAGCTACGTACACATAGGTAAACCACTACAGGTCCACTTACCACAATATCTATAATTCATAACAAAGATTAATGAATAGATAACAATAATAATAGAGTATTTAAGTGCAAAGGCAAGTATCAAGCATTAGAAAAACTAGAGTGAATTTAAGGTCAAAGTGACAATAATATGGAGTTATATACTCCAGGGTTTAGCTGCTATTTGACCAGGACAGGAAATTACCCATCTGATATGTAGACTCGTTGATGGTATTCATTTCTGTGAATCTATCTTGAATCAAGATCCTGTATATAACATAGAATATAACCAAACACGAATATAAACAAGCTGTAGAAATCTAACTCAATCCTAATCCTTGATTGATTCACTAAAATCAATAAGTGGAATTCACTTAATAATCCATCCACCCAAACACATGATACTTGTCTTTAACTAACAATTAATTCCAATATTAATAGTTAATCCAACCTACTAATTTGATATAAGCTGTAATTCACTACTACATCCATAAACACCTAGATTACATTTACCTCAAAGTCTTCCAATTTACTACGGTGGATCTGCACAGGAACCCGCTGTTGATCTTCCCCCAAGATCACCTGTAACCATAATCTATTGTACAACTATAACACAACCTGTAGGGAATTCTTTATGCCAAATGGCATATGCGCAACGGAAAAATTAGGATCCCTTCCAAGTGATCCATGCGAAAGCAAACTCGTATAAAATAAATTTCTCTAAACCAAACCTATCTTATAGGAGAGGATTACCTTTGTTGCGTGCCCTTGTTAATCCCGCTTCTTCCTTTTGTTTGTTGGATCTTTAGCACGTTCAAGTGTCCGTGCCTCTATATGTATCCACACGAGCAAGCTCTTGTCTCACAAAAGAAAAAACTAGAGGAGCTCTCCTTTACTTCTTGCTAGAGAAGTCCCTAAAGGAGAGGAAGAGAGGGAGAAGGAGAAAGGAAGAAGAAGACTCCTCTTCTTGCTAGCCTACACTCACAAACCCACACAACCAAAGCTTCCACCAAGCTCTCTCACAACCACAACAACACTTGCTTTGGCCGGCCACTTCATGGGGTCTTTTATAGGGTTGGAAAAACCCTTTCACCTCCACACATTCAATGCAATCCATTGCATTGGGACACAAGTTTGGCCGGCCACTTAAGGAGACAAAACCATTTTGTTTCCTTCCACCTTATCTAGCTTAGGTGGATGCTTAGGTGGCATGCTTATGTGGCATGCTTATGTGGCATTCTTATGTGGCATTCATGCATGTTGAATTAATCTTATTAATTCAATTAAGCTTATGTTATCATGTTGAATTAATCTTATTAATTCAATCATATTGAATTAATCTTATTAATTCAATTAAGCTTATGTTATCATGTTGAATTAATCTTATTAATTCAATCATATTGAATTAATCTTATTAATTCAATTAAGCTTATGTTATCATATTGAATTAATCTTATTAAATCAATAAGGTAACATATTGAATTAATCTCATTAAATCAATTAGCTAAAATTCTCATTAAGCTTAAAGTCCAAAAACCATTTTGTACTTAAGCTTATTCCCAAATTATTCTAGTCAAACTAGAATACTCTAATTCCTCTAATTATCATGCTCTTTGTGTGTGACCCTATAGGCTCTCATAACGTTGGCAGTGGACCTAAACTCTTTTAGATACACAAGCAATGAGCGGCATCTAGCAATACATCATTGCTACCCAAGTTACGAGATAAGTCAAGATCCGACTAACCTTTCCGTGACTACTATAATATATGACCGTGTCCTTCTATCCTTGATATCAGATTGATCAATGAGGCATAGACCGTGTCATCCTCGATCAATCTATGTGTTTCTTGATCCCTGAGTAAACTAACTCAACCAAATGAGCTCAATATCTCATATTGACTCATTCGAGCATGGCCATGCGTTTTAGTAGTTCTACTCAATCAAGGGGCCCACAGATATCACTCTCGTCATATGAGAGGATAGATCCCATCTACATCACTCACATCCCTCCGCATAATTTGTTATATACCCGATGTCGCCTTTATGGTCCACCCTGTTACGGGTGACGTTTGACGATACCAAAGTACATAACTCCTTATGTAGGGAACCGTAGTGACTTCAGGTCTGAGGACTATTCATACCAATAGTCACATGAGAAAGTTTATGACACTCATATAACGATCCATGAAACTTTCTCATGTCGAGATATATTCTCTAATATATACCCATGTGTCAACTTGATATCATATATCCATGACTTGTGAGATCAAGTCATCAATTGACCTACATGCTAGTCTTTATGTATTAATACTGCCCTTGCATATTAATATTTGACTAGGAACATTTAGAAAGTGTTCTCTACAGCCTCTCATAATCAATTCTGCCAATTGATGTGCTGTAGATAAGAACCTACTTTTCTAGGGCATTACTATATTTAATTTAGCTGGCACAAGCAAAACTTAAATATAATAACCATTCCTTTGCCTTTATAGAATATGATACAAAATGTTCCCTATTCAACCATCACATGATTGGTTCTTAGGGATATAACTAACAATCTCCCACTAGCACTAGTACCAATCACTATGATATCTAATACCTAGTGACCTAGTGTGACCATCATGCTTCCTCTGTGCCAAAGCCTTGGTCAATGGATCTGCGATGTTAGCTTCTGTCGGTACTCTGCATATCCTCACATCTCCTCTATCGATGATCTCTCGAATGAGATGGAAGCGCCGCGATATGTGTTTGGTCCGATGTGATCGAGGTTCCTTAGCTTTGTCGCAATAGCCCCATTGTTGTCACAATAGAGGTCTATTGGATCTGCAATGCTAGGAACTACCCCAAGTTCAGATGAACTTCCTTTGCTGCATCGGATGCAAGAATATACTCACATTGTAGAATCAACAATTGCATCCTGCTTTGAACTCTTCCAGCTCACAGCTCCACCATTCAGGCAAAACACGTACCCCGATTGCGATCTATAGTCATCCTTGTCTGTTTGGAAGCTTGCATCACTGTAACCCTTTACAGCTAGCTCCTCATTGCCTCCAAATATCAGGAAATATTCTTTCGTTCTTCGTAAGTATTTAAGAATATTTTTGCTATCGATGACTTTCACTGGATCCGTATCTACTCGTCATGCTCAAAGCATACGAGACGTCAGGACGAGTACAAAGCATGGCGTACATGATAGACCCTATGGCAGACGCATAAGGGATCTTATCCATGTGATCTCTCTCCTCCTTAGAAGAGGGACATTGAGTCTTCGAAAGACTCACACCATGTGATAAAGGCAGAAATCCTTTCTTGAAATTTTGCATAGCAAAACGATCTAGCACTTTATCAATGTATGTACTCTTACTTAGGCCAAGTAATCTTTTAGATCTATCTCTATAGATCTTGATGCCTAGAATATAGGAAGCTTCACCTAAGTCTTTCATCGAGAAACAATTCCCTAACCACATCTTCACAGACTGGAGTGAGGGAATATCATTTCCGATGAGAAGTATGTCATCTACATACAAGACAAGAAATACAACTGTGCTCCCACTATTTCTCTTGTAGACACAAGGTTCATCTTCATTCTTGATGAAACCAAACTCCTTGATTGCATCATCGAATTGAAGATTCCAGCTTCGAGAGGCTTGCTTTAGTCCATAAATGGACCTTTGCAGTTTGCATACCTTTCCAGGATGCTTTGGATCTTCAAAACCCTCAGGCTGTGTCATGTACACATCCTCGAGTAGCTTTCCATTCAGAAAAGCAGTTTTGACATCCATCTGCCAGATCTCATAATCGTGGTTGGCTGCAATAGCAAGTATGATCCGAATGGATTTAAGCATCGCAACTGGTGAAAAGGTTTCATCATAGTCAATACCATGAATTTGTTTGAATCCTTTAGCCACCAATCTACCTTTATAGGTATGCTTATTACCATCCATGTCACTTACTTTAAAGACCCACTTACACCCAATGGGTTTTACTCCTTCGTGGATCAACCAAGGTCCATACTTGGTTAGTGTACATGGATTCCATTTCGATCTCATGGCCTCTAGCCATTTCTAACTGGCTCATCATAGCTTCTTGATAGGATGTAGGCTCGCCAAGATCGATAAGCAATACATCACCGCTGTCACCAAGAGAAAAGAATATCTCTCGGGTTGACGACGGATCCTATCGAGATCTACGAAGAGGTTGGTCTACTTGAATGTGTTTGCTCCACAACTCTTTGGGCAACAATTTCTCATCCACAACACTTTGTGGTTCCTGCTCATTTTCCATCGGCCTTAGTGTTATCGCTATCTTGAACTTCTTCAAGATGAATTTTACTCCCACTAGTTTTTCTAGAAATAAATTCTCTTCTAGAAAGACAAAGATTTCGCAACAAACACCTTGCCAAGTGTGGGATTGTAAAAGTAATATCCCTTAGTTTCCTTGGGATATCCTACAAAATAACACTTATCCGATTTGGGTCCTAGTTTATCCGAGACTTGACGCCTTACATAAGCTTCACAACCCCAAATCTTTATAAAAGACATTTTGGGACTCTTCCCACCCATATCGTATATGGTGTCTTTTCTACGACTTTGATGGGACGCGATTAAGTGTGAAAGCGGCTGTCTCTAGAGCTAGTCCCCAAAAGGAAGTAGGTAGATCAGTCTGGCTCATCATTGATCGTACCATATCTAATAGAGTACGATTTCTCCTCTCAGATACACCATTCCATTGTGGTGTTCCAGGGAGAGTGAGTTGGGATATTATCCCACACTCAGCCAGGTGATCACGAAACTCTTGACTAAGGTATTCACCACCTCGATCTGATCAAGTAGCTTGATACGCTTACCAAGTTGGTTTTGTACTTCATTCTTGAATGCTTTGAACTTTTCAAAGGATTTTGACTTATGTCTCATCAAATATAAGTAGCCAAATCTACTCATATCATCAGTGAAAGTAATAAAGTACTTATAGCCTCCTCTGGCTTCGACATTGAAAGGCCCACATACATCAGTATGTATGAGTCCTAACAAGTCTGCCGCTTCTCCATGTCCACTAAATGGAGTTTTAGTCATCTTTCCTAAAAGGCAAGATTCGTGATACCTCATATGATTCAAAATCAAATGAGTCCAATAATCCATCTTTATGGAGTTGGGATATGCTTTTCATTTATGTGACCTAGGCGATAAAGTGCGAGATATGTTTGGTTCAAATCATTCGATTTGAACCGCTTGGTATTTACGTTATAAATTGGGTTTTCTAAATCTAGAACATAGAGACCATTCATAAGTGGTGCATTACAATAGAACATTTCATTCAAATAAATGGAACAACATTTGTCCTTTATTATAAAAGAAAAGTTTTTCTTGTCTAAACAAGATACATAAATTATGTTCTTTGTCAATGCAGTACATATAAGCACTCCTCTAGTTCTAAGATAAGCCCGGCAAAGACAAAGAATATGTTCCTACACACAAGAAGAACTTTCATGCCATTGCCTACTCAGAGGTCTACTTCGCTTTTGCCATTTGTCTACTATTTCTCACCTCACATTATTACAAATGTGAGATGCACATCCGTGATCTAATACCCATGTAGAAGAAATAGATAGATTAACTTCTATAACGTGTATACCGGCGTAAGTCCCACTTCTTTATTCTTTACTTCCTCAAGGTAGACTTTGCAGCTCGCTTCCGGTCGATCTCACCGAATGGAAGCATCCCTTCCTTAGGTACTTTACCTTTACCCTTTGAAGTGGATGAATTGGCCTTGCCTTTGGCTTGGTCTTACCTTGCCTTTGCGCTACCTTTGCCCTTCTTGACCATTAGTACGCTGATTAACTTTCTTTTGAGATTGGTTCGCTAGCTTCTAACATGCCGAGAATCTCAGCAAAGGTTTATCAATTTCATTCATGTTATAATTCATGACGAATTGATTATATGCTTCCAACGAACGATTGCAGGATAACATCGCTTGCCAATTCTTGGCCATGGAAAACCTAGTCTTTCAAGGTTCTCAATGTACCCAATCATTTTGAGTAACGTGAGTTCCTACAGTGTTCCTTCTGCATCTTGCATGCAAAAAGAGCCTTAGACACTTCAAAACGCTGTGTTTAGCTTGTCCTTGATATAGTTGTTTCAAATGCTCAACCATATCATAGGCATCCATGTTCTCATGTTGCTTCAAGCTCGAGTTCATGGTGGCAAGCATAAGACATGACACATCTAATGCGCCATCTTGATGCTTCTTATAAGCATCCTTTTCAAGACGACAGTGCGCATGGGCGGTGTTTTCAGGGGTAGACTCGCTTCTAGGACATACAGTTATGCGTTCTTGCTTGAGGATAATCCTCAAGTTCCTATACTACCAAGAAAGTTCGCTCCATTGCTTGTCCTTCTCAAGGACAGATCGCAAGTTGAGGGGGTGTGTCGTGTTAGATGTCATGGTGATCTACAACATTAAAATGCAAAGTTAAGTATCATACCTAAATCATTTAATTAGGCCTTTAATTAAATGAGGCTCTACTAAATTCTCATAGCTACTATTTAGCTATAAATTTATATGGGATAAAGATCCACATTATAATTGCCTTGAGTTAGCTTTGGCTAATCGCCCAAGACGTAGTATAATTAGGTAGGCAATCTTTTGCCAATTACATCTGATGTAACTCTTTAATAGCTTTGGTTAAGTTTTTAGATTAGTTTAGTGTTTATTCCTAAACCCTTCCAGTGGGCGAGGCACAGGGCCTTCTTGGATATCGAGCAACGACCACTTCTAAGACAAAGTTGATGTTCGGAAATCACATAAAACTAATTTTAAAACTTATGTTCAATGATAATATATTCCTCTACTTTCTTAAATAATTAAGAAATCTTAATTAATTCTTAACCAAGTTTGATAGCTGGACATCACGATTGTCCACTCGCACTCTTCAAAGATAAAATGCATTGCTTTGCAAACCCAATAACAAATGATCGAGGAAGTAGTGAGTACCAAGCTTTGTAGGCATATCGTTTTTTGACTTATTAAGAAATAAACATGTATCATATACATATTAGCATACATCACATATAAGCTAAACTAATCATGCATCACATACAAGCTAAACTAACATGCATCACATACATATTAAACTAAGCGTGTCATGGTTATGGCCCTTATTCTACAATCTTCTCAAGCCAATAAAAAGATTGATTGGTCAAACAAGGGACAGCATCTTCTCCTAAGTGATTACTTTTGGTTGTCTTGTGTGTTGACTTCCTCCTTGTAACCTCTTCTTCCAATGGACCCTCCATCTTTGTTTTGTACATTACAAAAGGAGAAATACTCGAGTTACATTCGAGTCTAAAACTAATTTTACAACAAGAATTTTAGGAGGAAGGCACGACACGCAGGCCGTATTTAAAAATTACAACACACACACATTCACAAATCTTTTGGGACTAGGCCATAACCATGCACCATGTCATTTTAACTTTTAAAAGACATTGGATATTTTATTATGTTTGACAATTGCTAATACAATTATCAACTCATAATAAAATTTATCCTACTTCTATATCACATATAAAATAGAGAAAACTTATTTTATACGATCTTTCGCAAGTGGCTCTGATACCACTGTAGGGAATTCTTTATGCCAAATGGCATATGCGCAACGGAAAAATTAGGATCCCTTCCAAGTGATCCATGCGAAAGCAAACTCGTATAAAATAAATTTCTCTAAACCAAACCTATCTTATAGGAGAGGATTACCTTTGTTGCGTGCCCTTGTTAATCCCGCTTCTTCCTTTTGTTTGTTGGATCTTTAGCACGTTCAAGTGTCCGTGCCTCTATATGTATCCACACGAGCAAGCTCTTGTCTCACAAAAGAAAAAACTAGAGGAGCTCTCCTTTACTTCTTGCTAGAGAAGTCCCTAAAGGAGAGGAAGAGAGGGAAATGGAGAAAGGAAGAAGAAGACTCCTCTTCTTGCTAGCCTACACTCACAAACCCACACAACCAAAGCTTCCACCAAGCTCTCTCACAACCACAACAACACTTGCTTTGGCCGGCCACTTCATGGGGTCTTTTATAGGGTTGGAAAAACCCTTTCACCTCCACACATTCAATGCAATCCATTGCATTGGGACACAAGTTTGGCCGGCCACTTAAGGAGACAAAACCATTTTGTTTCCTTCCACCTTATCTAGCTTAGGTGGATGCTTAGGTGGCATGCTTATGTGGCATGCTTATGTGGCATTCATGCATGTTGAATTAATCTTATTAATTCAATTAATCTTATGTTATCATGTTGAATTAATCTTATTAATTCAATCATATTAAATTAATCTTATTAATTCAATTAAGCTTATGTTATCATGTTGAATTAATCTTATTAATTCAATCATATTGAATTAATCTTATTAATTTAATTAAGCTTATGTTATCATATTGAATTAATCTTATTAAATCAATAAGGTAACATATTGAATTAATCTCATTAAATCAATTAGCTAAAATTCTCATTAAGCTTAAAGTCCAAAAACCATTTTGTACTTAAGCTTATTCCAAAATTATTCTAGTCAAACTAGAATACTCTAATTCCTCTAATTATCATGCTTTTTGTGTGTGACCCTATAGGCTCTCATAACGTTGGCAGTGGACCTAAACTCTTTTAGATACACAAGCAATGAGCGGCATCGGGCAATACATCATTGCTACCCAAGTTACGAGATAAGTCAAGATCCGACTAACCTTTCCGTGACTACTATAATATATGACCGTGTCCTTCTATCCTTGATATCAGATTGATCAATGAGGCATAGACCGTGTCATCCTCGATCAATCTATGTGTTTCTTGATCCCTGAGTAAACTAACTCAAACAAATGAGCTCAATATCTCATATTGACTCATTCGAGCATGGCCATGCGTTTTAGTAGTTCTACTCAATCAAGGGGCCCACCGATATCACTCTCGTCATATGAGAGGGATAGATCCCATCTACATCACTCACATCCCTCCGCATAATTTGTTATATACCCAGTAATCGCCTTTATGGTCCACCCTGTTACGGGTGACGTTTGACGATACCAAAGTACATAACTCCTTATGTAGGGAACCGTAGTGACTTCAGGTCTGAGGACTATTCATACCAATAGTCACATGAGAAAGTTTATGACACTCATATAACGATCCATGAAACTTTCTCATGGCGGGTCAGTTCAGTATATATTCTTTAATATATACCCATGTGTCAACTTGATATCATATATCCATGACTTGTGAGATCAAGTCATCAATTGACCTACATGCTAGTCTTTATGTATTAATACTGCCCTTGCATATTAATATTTGACTAGGAACATTTAGAAAGTGTTCTCTACAGCCTCACATAATCAATTCTTCCAATTGATGTGCTGTAGATAAGAACCTACTTTTCTAGGGCATTACTATATTTAATTTAGCTGGCACAAGCAAAACTTAAATATAATAACCATTCCTTTGTCTTTATAGAATATGATACAAAATGTTCCCTATTCAACCATCACATGATTGGTTCTTAGGGCTATAACTAACACAACCTACCTCACAATATACCAAATCAAAGCTTACCTTCCCTTATCCGATTCGTAGATCTGCCTTAGCTCGCCATAAGCTATGATGATACGAGAATCAACACACTTGTAGAATCTGCTCCCCTTGAACCCCATCTTGACTCATGAAACAACAAAGTTCTAGATCGGGCATAATCATCGTAGGTCAACAATGAAGATAAATAGAAACTGAAAGAACCGATCAATTACCATAGGCATTACCAGGAATTGAGTAAGAACAGAACCACCTAAACTTCGATCACCTAGCTCGAATCCCTCCACCCACAGTGAGCTCTAGAAACAACATTCCTCCTCCTTGCAACAACCCCACAACCAATGCCTCGGAAGAAGTCTAGCTTGATGCGGCTGGTGATTGGTAGAGCTGGGCATCGAGACGAGTGGCAGCTGAGGAAAAAAAGAAAAGGTGGTGAACGACACCGACAAAGAACAAGCAAGAGAAATAGGGATCGACCCTCCGATCCCTCGGTGGAATCACCGACAGAGCCATCTGCCAACACTGGCGCTGCTGTTTGCACACCACACCCGACAGATCACGAGGTCCATCTCCTCCCTGTCCTCGGCGCTGGACGCTTACATAAATGGTCGGCGAATGGTCATGATCGACCCCCGACAGGGTGAGGTCGTCGGAGCAAGCAGTCGACGTCGATCGCAGGGGTAGAGGCGGCAGCTAGGTAGGCACAGTGGCGTGCGCTCATGAGAAGAGGAAGTGCTGCGGCTGGAAGAGAAAGGAATCGGGCGAGAATGAGAAGTCGTGGAAGGAAGGAAGAAACTTCTTGGGATTAAAGAGCAACGACGAGAATGAAACTCTCGGCCAAACGGGTCAGGTTTGGGAAGCAATCGGGTTGGGTTTAAAGGAAAGAACCGGTCCACTTTAATTGGATTAAACCTAGGTTATCTTTATTTAACTCCATAAAATTTAACCTAGGTTAGACTTAAATAAATCACTAACCATCCAACATTAATTTAATTTACCCAATAATAAGATCTCTATCTAAAGAATAATGGAGATATTATTCTATAGGAAATTTATTTGAGGTATTTTACACTCTCCCCCTTTTTGATGTATGACAACACAAGAGTTAAAGATAGGAGAATAAAATACCAATATCCAAATATTGACATGTATAATAGATGCATAAAATAAACCATGTATGAGTTCATAAACCCTTATCAATTTTTTGCATCTTTCTTTCAATAAATATTTTTTTTCCTTTTTAATAATTCTCTAACTTTATATCTCTTTCTCCCCCTTTGGCAGACATCAAAATAATGATTAAATTTAAAAATGCAAAAATGATATAGTGGAGAGTTTAAATGAAAAATTTTCAAGCTCAATATTTCTCCCGTGAATTTGATTTCAAAAACTAAATTTAAGCTTTTCAACAATTTGTCTAACTCCCCCTTAATGTTTTAAAGTTTTCAAAATTTTCAAATATTTTTCTAACTTTTCAAAAAATTTCAACCTTTTCAAAACTTTTCAAACTCCCCCTGAATAAAAACTTATTTTCAAAATTTTTAAAAATTTTCAAACGTTTAACAATTTTTAAACGTTTCAAAACTCGCCTAAATAAAAACTTATTCTCAAAATTTTCAAAAATTTTCAAACGATTAACAATTTTTAAACTTTTCAAAACTCCACCTGAATAAAAACTTATTCTCAAAATTTTCAAACTTTTCAAAACTCCCCCTGAATAAAAACTTATTCTTAAAATTTTCAAAGATTTTCAAGTCGATGCAAGAATGATAGGGAATAAGTCCAAGCATGAATTCCTAAATATTATATTTATATTTTGAAAATACACATCTAAAAATCATCCTTAAAGCAAATGTCGAACTCTTTACTAGCTCAAATAATATAGAATTAATCATCAAGCTTTGAATTAGAGTTAGTCACCGAAGTCCTAACATCTGGAACTAGGGGTGTAGTCCTAACATCTCACGCCCATCTTCGTGGCTCAATACACAAACAGGTAATCCTAGGTGTTTGTGAGATGCGAAGGCTAACTTAAATCTATAGGATCATGAAATCTAGATTGACCTAATCTAGATTAATTTTATATTTCCTTTAAATAATATAATATAATATTACTTTTCAAAGATAAATTCTGAATAATAAGCATGAAAACTTCCTAATCTACCAAGCATAAAAATAATTGTCTTCTAAGCATACTAAATTCTGCTTCCGGAAGTGGTTTAGTGAAGATGTCGGCAAGGTTTGATTTCGACTCAACATAGTTGAGTTCAATACTACACATGATCCCTTACAAAATGATGTTTAACATCAATGTGTTTAGTGTGTGAGTGATGAATTTGATTTTTAGTTAAATTTATTGAACTTATGTTATCAACTAAAGTTTTTACCTTTTTGTAATCTAGTTCGAAGTCCTTAAGTGTGTGCATCATCCGTAAAAGTTGTGCTACACATTCACCTAATGCTATGTTTTCTGCTTCAGTTGTGGAAAGAGCAACACAATGTTTCTTCCTACTGAACTAGCTTACTAAGCATGATCCTAAGAGTTGACATTTTCCACTAGTACTTTTTCTATCTAGTTTACACCTTGCATAGTTTGAATCAGAGTATCCTATTAACTCAAAGTTACTAGATCTTGGGTACCACATACCTAGATTAATTTTTCCTTTAATGTATTTTAGTATCCTTTTGACATGTGTTAAATGTGACTCCTTAGCACAAGTTTGATATCTAGCACACATACTTATTGCAAATAGTATGTCGAGTCTACTTGCAGTTAAGTATAGTAAACTACCTATGACACTCCATGTTGGTGCAGGGGCACTAGATAATCGAACCTGTGTTTTGATTATGGCAAAGACACAAAGTTAAGTTTACATTGTTATCTCACGAGCTAAATCGAGTGTGCAGAAAAGTACTAAAGCTAGAGCTGAAGGCTAGCGACACCCGGAGGAAGCCGCGGTGGTCGGGCGACACTCGAGTGACGGAGGGAGAAGGAATCGAGTGGAAGGCCGCGCGATGGGAATCGAGGTAAGCTCATGTGAGTGAGAGATGGTAAGGTCGTGTCCTCTGTCGGGGATGAGTGGCGATCCGACTAAGACTTCTTGTGGAAGGTCTAGGTCGAGATCGGACGGTTAGAAACCTCTCACCTGCGAAGTGGCGGTGGCGGTGATCATTTGGACATGGGACGATCGTGATGCTCATCGATCTGATGGGGACATCGATCGTGATGGCGGCGAATCCCTTGCGCGTCAAGCAGATAAAGTTTGTGCGACCACTTCACGATAAAATTCATACAACCGTGATCTGTTCGAAATATGAGGAGACAAATTCAGAGGCCAAAATCTATAAAAGGAGGAGGATTTCAACTCCAAACATCATCAAGTTTATTCATCAAGTGCTCCTACGCCTAACGCTCCAACACTAGCCGAAGCGACAATAAGTTCAGATCTTCTTCGTTGGCGTAACATCTAGTAATATATTTTGATATTGTATTTGTTGTTTTTATTAAATGCAGTGAGGTAGGTTTGTTGCCTCATCCTCATACATTCGTTTTGTGATCGTTGTCTCCTACCTCAGCGAGGAGGAGATGTTTTAGTGCTTTGCCCTCCATACGCGATCTAGGACCGATAGGGCCTTGGAGTAGCAACTGGGTTGTGAACCAAGTAAAATAAACATGTCTCTTTATTTTCCTGTGTTTAATTGTCTACTCGAGCAGCGAAAAAGATTTACGCTATTCACCCCCTCTAGCGGCGCTTCTCGATCCAACAATTGGTATCGAGCGGCGCTAAGATTTGGTGAAACCACCAATCTAGCACATTTTGGTTTCATTTCGTATTTTTGATTCATATCTTTCTTAGGTTTTTTTCTCACTACTAATCCAAGACGAAGTCTTGGTACGCTTCTTTTGGTTGTGTGTTTGCAAGTATTCTATTTTGGAGTAGTTGACGGTAAAACGGCCATATCTTTTCACACAAGAGGACTCTCCAAACGATCTACCTACCAATTCGAAGCTCTCTGAAAGATCTACATTTCTTATGAGGGGTTACCCTCGTAACAAGCTGTTTCTAGCCCCAAAATCCAATGTTTAGTACCCTTTTAGAGACATTGAAGGTCGTAAGTTTCTCGTTTTTGTTAATTTCATATTCTTCTTATTTATTTCTATTTATTTATAATTATTTCCTGCACTACTAATCCAAGACCAAGTCTTGGAATTCTCTTTGGTTTTATTCGTGTTTTGTAAGATATTTAATGGCTCACATTGAGGGGTATAGCACCACTCGACCTCCGTTCTTTAACGAAGATGATTTTCGTTATTGGAAAGGTCGGATGGAGTGTTTCTTGAAAACACAAGTCGAGACTTGGATAATAATCCAAACCGGCTTTGCTCTACCCACCAATGATCAAGTCGAGACTTGGATAATAATCAACAAGTGGACAAAACGCAACCAAGAGGCAAATCGAAGCCAATGCAAGAGCAACCCAAATATTGCAATGTGGCTTGTCCAAGGAGGAACTCAACCGCATCGGACCATTCATTAGCGCCAAGGACCTATGGAACAAATTAATCGAGCTACATGAAGGAACGTTCGATGCTAAGGTATGTAAATGTGACATTCTTTTCAATAAGTTGTATAACCTTAAGATGCAGGAACACGAGACGGCGACACAACTACGCCACGTCAAGACATTGTCAGCGGCACGCACATCATCGGACACAAGGTCAAAACCGCGACCTACTAAAATGCGTTCTTAATTCATTTCCTAGGACTACCTTGTGGGCATCCATGGTCGATGCCTACAAGGTCTCTAAGGACATTTCGAAGCTTAGGTTAGGCAATTATTTTCGAGTTTGAACTTCACGACAAACTAACTCACGCCCGCCCTTTCCTAGGGTGCGGAGGCGCGTGTGACATACATACATAGAGTGTACTACTTACAGCAGAAGACTTTAGACACATTTTTTTTTCTTTCTTTTAAACATAAACATGCATCGTCATATATAGATACTTCTTCTTAACATAGAGCATGCATCATTATTTTATAAGTACTTAGTGCTTAGTTCAAGTCCATAAACATCATCATCATAAGGAAACATATATAAGGACATAACGGATCTCCTCCACCATGCCACTACTACACACACTTGGCCCCTCCTGCTGCTCCCTTTAGTTTATCCATCCCTTACCCTTATCTGCAGTACAAGGGAAAAATAAACTATAAGCACATAGGCTTAGTAAGATCCTGTCCTACTCACAAAAACCATACATCGACATTAAGCATGGCATGTAACATTCTTAACATATAAGCTACATAACATGTAACATATATGACGTAAGCAACATAACATGTAGCATAAGTAACATAAGCAAACATAACATGTAACATATATAACATAGCAACATATCATGAACATATATGACATAATCAAACATAACATACAATATATGTAACATAGCAATATATATATGACATATCAAACATAATATGCAACATATATAACATAGCAACATAGCATGTAAACATAACAATCATAACATGTGAACAAAACAATCATATCATGTAAACATATGCAGGATGCTCTTTGAAAACATATATTATAGGTACGTAAACATAAATCTCAACATATTTGGGCCCGACATTGTACCACATCATCATCATCATAGCGCGCATCCCTAAATAGACCTGAGGTAGCAAGTCTCGAACCTACTAGGTTACTAGGCCCGATCTTAGTCCGTCGACCTAGGGGCCATCGTCATAGCGTAGAAGCCCATCCTAGGCCCAATCTTAGTCCATCGACCTAGGGCATCTTGGAGCCCATCCCGTACTAGGCCCGTACTTAGTCCGTCGACCTAGGGGCAATCATACATAGAAGCCCATCCTAGGCCCGATCTTAGTCCGTCGGCCTAGGGCATCTTAGGCCCATCCCTTTGGACCTTGTTAGGGTCCTGGTACAAGCCATGCATAAGGTAAAATAATTATATGCCTTTTTTATCATAACATATCTTATTTCATTTCGCAAACATATCATACTTCATTTCATAACATATCATATTTCACTTCATGACATATCATATTTCATTTCATAAACACATCATACTTCATTTTTATAACATATCATAATTCACTTCATGACATATCATATTTCATTTCATAATCACATCATACTTCATTTCATAACATATCATGTTTCACTTCATGAACATATCATATTTCATTTCATAAACATTTCATTTTCATTTCATAATCATATCATATTCATTTCCTAACATATCTTAATATCACACACATTGTAAAATACCACAGAAAAATAAAATAAAATAAAATAAAATAAAATAAAATGTTGGATAATTGGGAGAATACCCTATGGAATTTTCCAGAATTTTTAGAAATTTTTAGATTTAAGCGGAAGTTTTTATATATATATATAATTCATGGGGATAAAAAAAAAAGGCTTTTGTAAAGCCTGTTTAGATGAATCCTGTTCGCGACTTTTCATTCGTCGGTTATTTATTTTACAGTTTCTTATTTCGATCCCGATCTCTTCTTTTCCCCTCCGCCTCATTTCTTCGCCGTCGTCGCCCTAGCGAGATTCGCTCGCCACGGCTAGGCGTCGTCTCCGACCACCACGG
Source organism: Wurfbainia villosa (assembly GCA_025175895.1). Taxonomy (NCBI): domain Eukaryota; kingdom Viridiplantae; phylum Streptophyta; class Magnoliopsida; order Zingiberales; family Zingiberaceae; genus Wurfbainia; species Wurfbainia villosa. The sequence continues at coordinate 115,182,587 of CM045990.1, read as the reverse complement.
ACAGCCTCGATGGCTTATCGTCGGAGGAAGGAGGTGCTTCTCTGATCCCGCGACCGGATGGCTCCTTCCGGTGAGAGGTTAATTTGGAGGCGAAACGTCGGCCGGTCGGGTGAGGTCTTCTTGAGCACGAGTGGGCTACCTAGTCGATCGTCGCCGGGTTGTGCATCTGTGAGGAGGCGGTTTTGAGGAGTTGTCTTGCGGATCATCGAATTAGGTAAGCGTTTCTCCTTGTCTAATCCCCTGCTATAATTTGCCTTTTGTTGAACGAGGATCAGTTTCGGCAGTGGTTCGATGGAGGCTTTCACGGTTGTTGTCGGAGCAAGCGTCACTGTGGTTGGGCGTTCCAGCGGAGGTGGAGATTGCGACGAACCAATTGGGGAGGAGAGGTGTCGATGGAGTTGAAATCGGCGATGTTTCTATTGGTTTTCGATTGTTGTGGAAATTTGGGGAAGGGTTGGTCATCAATGAGGTTCGATTTTGGTAAGCATGAGCCATTCCTTTTTGTTCTATAAATCTAGTTCAATTTGTTATTTTGCTGTGGATTAAATGTTGTTGTTCTTCCTATCGATGTGTGTTCTATGTTGTGCGGCCAGTGTAAGAGTTTTGGCCCAATGGGAGAATCGGTCTAGGATGGATGTAGATCGGGAGTATTGAGAGGTGAGTTTCTTTCATTTGTTCTTCTTCTTAATTGATGAGTAATTGATTCCAAGGAAAAGGTTGATGTATGGAAGGATTTATGATGCTCTGTTAAAGGGGCTGTAAACGAGCTGATGGAAGAGGAATGGATTAGGAGGTAAGGTTTTTATATGTTGATTAAGTTAACATATTTCTATAGGATGAACAAATTTAATTATGGAGTGATAATTAAATTTTTGGTGAATATATCAGAATATGAGGTTGCTTCCAATTGGGCTATTTGAATTTTAATTCGAAACCTTGAATCAAGAAGTTGAGCTAGGAGAGACTAACCTTGGATTTTGGTTCGAGATATTCGCGGACGTGAAAACTATTGGTGTCTACAAAGCAAGTGGGTAATTTCCTACCTGGTCCGGGTAGATGTATTGCATTCCGATTTAGTCATTGATATGAGCATGTTAGGTGTTCATATTACCTTGACCCTGCTATTTTTATCGTATGCTTGATCCATTACCGTTGGCTATTAACTCCATTGTTGATATCATGTTTATTTTATCATGATTAGGAGTTATACATTAGGTAATGCAAGTAACTTAGAATTTGTTTAAGTTAAGTGCAAATAGTAAAGTCCGGATGACAACCTGATCGTACATTGGGCAAAAAGGACATTCGTAGGTAGATAATGTCTTTACCCTTGGGTTAGTTCTAGTACCCTTAGGTTGTATGTTACCACCGAACATGTGTTGTGTAAATGGTCGGGAGGAATGATACTTAGGGTATATCGCTACGGACCGATGGTCCTAGCTTATTATAATCGGATGAGTCGACTCTACGGGATAGAGAGTGTGTCCATCGATTAGTCGACTCTTTACAAGATAGAGAGTGCGTTGAGTAGATTGGTATGACTCTCTACAGGATAGAGAGTATTATGATCAGTTAGTCGACTCTGTAGGATAGAGAGTCGTGATCTGGAGTATGATTCTCTGTAGAATAGAGAGTCTGTGGATGTCTGTATGTGAGACATTGCATTCATGCATTTACATGCGCGGCGAGGTCTCCCTTGTGGTTGAGAGGGTCACCAGTCATACTGCCTCCACGGTTACTCATAGGAGGAGTAACCGGTGTGAGGGCAGAGCATTGAGGTGCCGCACTCTACCACTATAGAAGGTGGTAGTTGGATTTACGTGCCGTAGTCCTTCGTGTGTGGTACTCGACCACTCAAGGGTAGTGACCGTCGGAGTGACCAACAGCAGGGACCCCCATCGTGTAGCTTACTCTTTACGCTTATATGCTACTCGATCATACTGCCCACTCGGCCACTCGAGAGTAGTGGTTGGTGTTGAGTTGGGACAGTTGTCATGCTCGAGCCACCGAGAGCCACTGCTGGTCGTGGTAGCTTTAGGGTGAGCCGACATGACCATGCATGCCGCATTGCCGTATCTGATGGCACTTTGCATATTACCATATATAGATACATATATGTATGTATATATATATATGGATGGTTGAGATTAATATATATATGGATACAGTCTATATATATATGATTATTGTGATGTTGCATTTGTTTGTACTATGCTTCTTTGCATTTGGGTGGACATCATATTCATGCATGTCTCTTACATTTGTTATCTGATTAGGATATTGGTATGTGTTGGATAGACCCTAGATACCTTGACTGTAGCTAGAGTATATTTTGAGTTGGTCTACTCTTCTGTTATATATATATATATATATATTGGATATATGTTGAGTTGGATCGAGTAGCGTGTACTTAGTATGCATTTTTATATTGTTCATTCAGTTAAGCGGTATATGCTTGTATTTATATACTATCTTTGATATACATTGTACATCTAGATTATGTTGAAATACATGTGATATTATATTTATATACATGTTTTCTATTACCTGTGAGTTTTACTCACCCGCGGACCACAGGTTTCTGCGCCCGAATGAGTAGAAGACTTGATGACATTGGAGCATCATGGTGACATCGTCTCATCTCACCTCAGAGGCTCCGTGTGTATTTGGGCTTTGCGTCCGTGTGTGTATTTGGAGTTTTCTTGATGTACATATTGTATATTCGGATTTTGTCGAGGTTCTGTTGTTGTGTTGTGTTAGTCATACGGTATGCATGTGTGGGATTGATATCCTATTGTTGTAGTATGTTTTTGTGTCTTGTGTAGTTTTGTTTTCATACATATATATTGTTGTCATTGTGGGCATACGGGCCTTGTATTAACCCGAAATGTTGCCACGCGTCTGAGGTGTTGTCCGTATGATTTTTGGTTCATGCTCTGGCGTGACAACTTTAGTGGTATCGAGCCCAAGGTTCTGCGATGCCATACAATGTTATTTTGTGTCGAGTCTTGGATTCTCGAGTAGATTTATTCGGTTTTGATTTTTGAGATGAGATGGGCGGCACGAGCTCCAAGCAACACGAAGAATTTACGAAAAAACTTATGGTTTAGTAGATATTTATCTAAACTTGATCAGTAGGTGTATCTGATATAGTTATGATACATGCGGACTTGTAGTAGAAGTCGTCATCGACCAACCGGAGTGACCTTTAAGGTTATACTCTCGGTTATATTGGCGATGCATTTAGATGCTTATACCGAGAATAACTGTATTGTGTTGGTTATTATTCGTAGCGTGGTATGAGTTGACCACGAGGAGCGACTGAGTCTGTGAGTCTTGAACCTGTGTCGAGGAGGTGATTTACCTCTGAGAGCCGACTGATACCGAGTCGGAAAATAGGGGCCAAGTCATCACATTTATTATGGAAATCAGAGACTACAGTCTTAGAGATTTCAACTAACTATGCTAGTCGGATCATTACCTGTGGGTAATGAACAGACTTGTAGACTATTGTTGATGCAGATAGCGGAAGGCTAGGTTATGGAGTTTCATAGGGATTTTATCCCTGAGTTATTCGTACTGAGTTGTATAACTTTGAGAGTACTTTTGAGTACTTAACTCATGTTATACCGAGAAAGAAGAGTTGTTTGCATACCATTATCGAGATCAAGCCGGTATTTGGTGATAAATCACGAAAATGACCTTGAAAATAAAACATCACTTGATCTTGGTTTAGTGATGTTGAAAGAATATTTCCTGTGTCACTTTTGTGACACATTGTAAGGAATTCTTGAGCTTCGGAAAGGCGCTCGGTTAAGTGATTATGCGGTCTGAGTCGTGAGACTTGCGGAGGTTACGACCACCTAATAGCTCGAGAAGATGAATGAATATTTTAAGTCACCTACGATTATTGGCTTATAGTTGGATTAAGATGCCAGGATCTTCTACCAGATCCTGCCGGAAGACATTGGATTGAGACAGGAGTTTAGAAATGACTCTGTACAAGAGTTTAAGAGTTGGAGACCGATAAACAAATATTACAGGTCAACTTAACAGAGTTAGAAGTCTCCGAATGTTGGACAAAAGGAGCAATATCAGGGTCACAGGCCTTGAGCTACTTTTCGATTATAGAAGATCAATCGCATATCATCAGAAGGTTCTTGAGGATATCAAAATCAGACAAAGACAGGATTATAAGGAAGACACGGTTGGGATCACTGATCATCATTGGATTTGCTATTCATCGATGGTACTCGATGGTGCAGGATATACTTTATCGGTTGAAGACTATCGATGGTAAAGAGATATCGTCGCTCGAGGATATGCCAAAGGTGAAGTTAAGATCAGAAGACATCTTGGAGATTCTGATACTTAGACGAGAATGGAAGTGAGCATATCTGAAGGTGTATTCGATTCAAAAAAAGACTATATTTGTGATCATGGAGGAACGAAGATTAATCTCGTTGAGGTCGGATTTGGATGAAATGATGATCTTGGAAATTATCATTCATGCCTTTAGATTTATGTGAGAAGAATGATTTACCTCTTGATTTTAGATTCAGAGAAAGGCGAGCTTGGTCGGTTTATCTCGGATGACGATCTGTATTATTGGAGGTATTCATATCTTTGTCGTTCTAAGGTTATTGTGAGGTTTACTTGAGTAGATCTCTACGTATCTTTGTCTAGAAATCTTTGCATTTGATTAGTTGAGGGTTCTCTATGGTCATCGACTTGAAGATTGGTGGTAGGGTATGGGGATAACAATTAGTGGATAAGAGATCCATGGAGACTATATGAAATTTGAAGTTACTATTGTGATAGTCATCTGTTTATGGAAGGTATATATGGTCCTTTGAATTGGAAGTATTTTGCATATTATAAGATTTGGGGAAGAAATTATGTGAGAGAGAATATAAAATCCACGATAAAATCGAAATCAAAATAAAATAAAATATTTGGATAATTGGGAGAATACCTATGGAATTTTCCAGGAATTTTTAGAAATTTTTCGGGATTTAAACGGAAGTTTTATATATATATATATATATATATTTCATGAGATAAGAAAATAGGCTGTAAAGTGTTTAGATGAATCTGTTGCGACTTTTCATTGATATTTATGATTCTTATTTAATGAGATCTCTTCTTTTGTCATTTCTTGTTGTAAATCTGTTGAGATTAAGTGATAGACGTGTTTCCATTGTATGGTTTCGATGTGGAGGAAGGATGTCTCCGTGATCATCGATGGCTCCTTAGGTGAGAGGTTAATTTGGAGAAAGCGACGTCGGCAAGCATGTGATCTTCTTACGAGTGGGCTACCCTAGTCGATCGTATGTTGTGCATCTGTGAGGAGGATGGCGGTTTTGATTGTCTTCTTGGGATCGTCGGATGGTAGGCGCCGTTCTCCTTGTCTAATTGTATAATTTGCCTTTGGTGAGCGAGGATCGATTTGGCTGGTTTGATGGAAATTTCACGGTTGTCGAGAAAGCGTCACGTAGTTAGGCGTTAAGGAGGTGGAATATTGCACAGAGCAATTAGGAGGAGAGGTGCATGGAGTTGAAATGTGGCGATGTTTCTATTGGTTTCGATTGGTGAAATTTGGGGAAGGGTTAATTTGTGGTGAGGTTGATTTACTTGAGCATGGCCATTCCTTTTGTTCTATAAATCTAGTTCAATTTGTTATGTTCTTTGTGGATTAAATGTTGTTGTTCTTCCTATCGATGTGTGTTCTATGTTGTCGGCTGTAGGAGTTTGAATGGGGAATCGGTAGATGGATGTAGATGGGAATATTAGGTGAGTTTCTTCATTTGTTCTTCTTCTTAATTGATGAGTAATTGATTCCAAGGAAAGGTTGATGTATGGAAGGATTTATGATGCTCTATTAAAGGAAGCATACTCAATGGATTAGGAGGTAAGGTTATATGTTGATTAAGTTAACGATTTCTATAGGATGAACAAATTTAATTATGGGTGATAATTAAATTTTTTGGTGATCTCGAGATTATGAGGTTGCTTCAATTGGGCTATTTGAATTTTAATTGAAACCTTGATCGAAAGTGAGCTATTCGGGCGTGAGCGATTGGTGTCTACAAGCGTGGGTAATTTCCTCGTGGGATGATGTATTGCATTAGGTTAGTCATTGATATAGAGCATGTTAGGTGTTCATATTACCATGATGCTCTTTTATCGTATGCTTGATCCTTTACCGTTGGCTAACTCATTGTTGATATCATGTTTTATTTTATCATGATTAGAGTTATACAAATAATCGTAACTTAGAATTTGTTTAAGTTAAGTGCAAATAGTAAAGTCCGGATGATTTGATCGTACATTGGGAAGGTCATCAGTAGGTAGATAATGTCTTTACCTAGGGTTAGTTCTAGTACCCTTAGGTTGTATGTTACAGAACATATTGTGTAAATGGTCGAGAATGATTAGGGTATTTTGGTTGATGGTCCTAGCTTATTATAATCGGATAAATACTCTCGATAGAGTGTGTCCATCTTAGTCTGATTTAGATGAGTCGGAGTAGATTGGTATGACTCTCTACGGGATAGAGTATGATAGTTGATATATATCGTGATCTTTAGTATGATTCTCTGGGAATAGAGAGTCTATGGTGGATATCTTGTGAGACATTGCATTCTTCATTTACATGCCTTGTTGTAGGTCTCCTTGTGGTTGAGAGGAGTCGATCATCGCCTCCGGTTACTCATAGGAGATGGGTTGCGAGCATTGAGTGCGACTCTACCACTATAGGCGGTGGTAGTTGGATTTCGTCTCCGTAGTCTGCGTGTGTAGTACTACACTCATAGGTAGTAATTCGGAGTGACCAGAGAATCGTGTGGCTTACTCTTTCGGCTTATATGCTACTCGGTCATCAACTCAACTCGAGGTAGTGGTTGGTGTTGAGTTGGGGCTTGTCATGCTCGAAGAGGCCACCAGAGTCGTGGTAGCTTTGGGAGTGAGGATGACCATGCATGCGATTAGTGCGATGGCACTTTGCATATTACATATATAGATACATATATGTATGTATATATATATATGGATAGTTGAGATTAATATATATGGATCTGATCTATATATATATGATTATTTGATGTTGCATTTGTTTGTACTATGCTTCTTTGCATTTGGGTGGACATCTATTCATGTGTCTCTTACATTTGTATAGATTAGTGGATATTGGTATGTGTTTGACAGACCTAGATACCTTGAGAGCTGAGTATATTTTGATTTGTTCTTCTTCTTATATATATATATATATGATTGGATATATGTTGATGTTGGATCGAGTAAGGCGAAGAGATATGCGCATTTTATGATTCATTGGTAAGGTATATGCTTGTATTTATATACTATCTTGATATATGTACATCTAGATTATGTTGTGAAATACATGTGATATTATATTTATATACATGTTTTCTATTACCTTGAGTTTACTCACCACCCCGGACCACAGGTTTTCGAGCGTGGTGAAGACGTGACATTGGAGCATCGGGTGACATTCTCATCTAACCTCGAGGCTCCGTGTAATATTTTGGGCTGCGTTGATTATATTGTATTTGGAGTTTTCTTGATATCATGTGTATATTGGATTTTGTCGAGGTTCGTGTTGTTGTGGTTGTGTTAGTCCATACTGCATGCATGTGTGGGATTGATATCCTATTGTTGTAGTATGTTTCCGCTGTGTCTTGTGTAGTTTTTGTTTTCATACATATATATTGTTGTCATTGTGGGCATACGGGCCTTGTATTAACCCGAAATGTTGCCACGTACAGGGGAGGTGTTGTCCGTATGATTTTCGGTTCGGTATGCTCTCGGGGCGTGACAACTTTAGTGGTATCAGAGCCCAAGGTTCTGCGATGCCATACAATGTTATTTTTGTGTCGAGTCTTGGATTCTCGGGAGTCGATTTATTCGGTTTTGATTTTTGAGATGAGATGGACAGCGGCCTGAGCTCCAAGCAGCACGAGGTAAGAATTTCTGAAAAAACTTATGGTTTAGTAGATATTTATCTAAACTTGTTCGAGGTGTATACAAAGATAGTTATGACACTGCATGCAGGACTTGTAGTAGGGTCGCCCGAGGCGACCAACCGGAGTGACCTTTAAGGTTATACTCTCGGTTATATTGGCGATGCATTTAGATGCTTATACCTGAGAATAACTTGTATTGTGTTGGTTATTATTCGTAACCGTGGTATGAGTTGACCACGAGAACGACCTATTGAGTCTGTGAGTCTTGAACCTGTGTCGAGGAGGTTATTTACCTCTGAGAGCCGACTGATACCGAGTCGGAAAACAGGGGCCAAGTCGTCACATTTATTATGGAAATCAGAGACTACAGTCTTAGAGATTTCCACTAACTGTGCTAGTCGGATCATTACCTGTGGGTAATGAACAGACTTGTAGACTATTGTTGATGCAGATAGCGGAAGGCTAGGTTATGGAGTTTCATAGGGATTTTATCCTCGAGTTGTTAAATCTTGAGTTGTATAACTTTGAGAGCACTTTTGAGTACTTAACTCATGTTATACCGAAAGAAGAGTTGTTTGCATACCATTATCGGGACTGCCGATATTTGGTGATAAATGCAGAAAATGACCTTCGGGAAATAAAACATCACATGATACTGGTTTAGTGATGTTGAAAGAGAATATTTCCCTGTGTCACTTTTGTGACACATTGTAAGGAATTCTTGAGCCAAGAAAGGTCGGTTAGTAAGTATATGTGCAGAGTCGTGAGACTTGCGGAGGTTACGACCACCTAATAGCTCGAGAAGATGAATGAATATTTTAAGTCACCTACGATTATTGGCTTATAGTTGGATTAAGATGCCAGGATCTTCTACCAGATCCTGCCGGAAGACATTGGGTTGAGACAGGGGTTTAGAAATGAATCTGTACAAGAGTTTAAGAGTTGGAGACCGATAAGCAAATATTGCAGGTCAACTTAACAGAGTTAGAAGTCTCCGAATGTTGGATAAAAGGAGCAATATCAGGGTCACAGGCCTTGAGCTACTTTTCGATTATAGAAGATCAATCGCATATCATCAGAAGGTTCTTGTGGATATCAGCAAAATCAGAACAAAGACTCCGAAGGGATTATGGGCGTGCAGTGCGGATCACGAAGACACGTGAAGTCAGATTATCCGTTGGATCATTTCATCTGTTGCTATTGTGAGCAACCAGTACAGTGGAGGAGATATACTTTGAAGACTCAGTTGAAGACTATCGATGGTATTCCTGGAGGATGATGCACCGTCTCGACAGCAGATATCAACACCGAAGATTGGGTTATCTCATCAGCAACAACCTACTACCTCAAGCATGGTCGGAGTTCCTTGATACTCCCCTTCTGCAGAGATCAGCACAGAAGCAACATCAGCAGAAGACATCTTAAAGACAATAAAAAAGTTACCTCGGATATGATTTGCTTAGTAGAGAGAGAGTATAATGAAGGTCGATCTATTCGATTCTACAATGACTCGTAGGATTTAGTGATGGAATGGAATGATCTAGGAAAAATCCTCATATCATTCATCGAGAAATGCAATCACTTGTCGCTGTTGGATCTGATCTTATTCTCTTCGGAGAAAGGCCGAGACCTACGGGGAGCCTTTGGATCGGATCGACAGATAATGTATTATTCAGGGTATTACTTTAGTTTACCCTCAAGGTTAATATGTTGAGAGATACTTGTAGTTTACAGGTATCTTTGTCTAGAATATTCTTTGTTTTGATTAGAGGGGTTCCTATACATCGACTTGGGGGTCGGTGGTATCTCTACCGTCAGGTGAGATGTGGACCAACAATTAAGAAGTTAAGAGATGCCCTTAGACTTGGGTAGACATACTTTTACTGTAGACATATCCTTATGGATGGTCAAATTATTGGAAGTACGACATGATTATGTCTCCCAGATGTGTGTATAATCCGAGAGCATTCGGATGTAATTTCAGATGAACCCCTAGGCTTGCCGCTACATAGGCAAGTGGAGTAGGCGATCGAAATGATTGCGGAAATAATCCGGTATCGAAGATCGCATATCGAGTGATAGTTTTGTTGGTTTCAGTGTTGTTAAACACTATAGAAATAGGAAGAACGTAAGTTGCGATTATAGGAGATGTTGGAAGGATATTTATATATCCCAGTATTCCTCCTTGAGAAGATTCGGAACTCTTTATTGAAAGAGAAATGAACCTTTGAAATTATGCATCGATTATCGATGATGGAATGCAATAGTTGTTGAAAGTAAATATCCTTGTTGTGGATATAGATGATCTATTTAGATCAGCCAAAGACACCTGTGTATACTCTAAGGTTGGTTTACGACTAGAGTACTGATATTGTAGTGACATGATGTCATACGATTATCATTGTCGATGTGATGATTAATATATATCATTAGCTTAGAGTAAAAGGGATGCAGGTGTGTAGATACGCCAATTTCATACTTGGTATGATTTGTTATGAGTTGTGATTAAGTTGTTAGACTAATTAACGATTTAGTCACCACTGGATTTGAGAATCGTGTATCTTGGACACGATTGGATCAGTTGGTAGTTGTTGGAGTTGCGTAACTTGGCCACTGTTGATTGTGGTAGTTGGAGTTGTGCACTCGACCACCGTAGGTGGTGGTTTTGTTAGTAATATATGAGAGATGTCCTAAGGCAATCGCCTTATGTATGAACCATTTATATGATAAATGAAGATTCACTATTTGAGTATACATGTTTTATGTATTTGATTGGATCTTAAACTCATTTACTGAATGTCCACGATACGATTCACAGCATGAGAGAATTTGTGATTGGATCACAACTAGTGAGTATCTCTACATGTGTAATTGTGATGTATCGGAATTATCCCTAGTCGATGAATTGATGGATCTGGACACCATCAATTCTGTTGAGACTAGCACGAGGTATACTCCTTGGTGTATCCAAGCAGCTGATTCTCACTGGCTGGAGACATAGTGATGTCCGGAGTTAATCGTGGATGCTAGTTATGGTAACTAGTTCATTGGAGTGACCAGCCGTAAGACTTCATATGGTTCTCTGCATATATAGATATGTCGATGAAGTTCTTACTGTGGCTTAAGTGCGATGTTCCTTTGACTTGCGGTATTCAAGTCATCTTGATCATAGAGACTTATGCTTTGACATCTTAAGCAAACATCTCTAAGGAGATGTGGACCCGGGATGATTGGGTATAAGTCGAAGTGATCGAAGGTGTTTGAATAGCCTATAAAGGATTCACCACTCCTTGCGAGGAGATGTATACCCATGGCCTCTCGTCGGATTGTTACTAAAGTCTTTGGCCAAAGCAATACATGTTTAGAGTAAGGTACTCTTCAATACATGTGGAGTAACTAGAATCCGTAGGACGAGGAAATGATACTTGGGCTAGGTGTGACGTAGTCAGCCTAGTGGGGACTGACACAATAGACCATGTCCTGAACCAAGTGGGTATAAGATGAGTGAAGGGAATGGGGCACGAATCATTCAAGCTACTGAAGGGTTTCAGAAATAGTTCGGGATCAACCGTTGATCTTTTCGGTTAATTGGGGATCATGATGTACTACTAGGTGCCACTCATGATCGTTCTATAATTAATGGTTAATTATAGACGGCCAACATAAACCGAGAACCTATTTGGTCACACGCACGAGTGTAATCCAAAGGATTTAAAACGAGCTTGAGAATGGGATTCTCAGACCGAGAGAAACTATGTTTGGTTGGACCAAACATAAAGCGAGCTTGAAATTGTTTCAGTCGCAATGGAAGCGTGGATGGGCAGTGTCTTATGAAGACATAATGGATGGACCAAAATGGTTTGGTTCTAATCCAATGGATGAGAATAAACCAAAGGGTTTGGTTTATTTTAAACGAATGAACCAAAAGTTGGTTCGGTTCGTTTTAACTTAAAATAAACCATCATGGTTTGGTTTATTTTAACTTATCTTAATGGAGCGGGTTAACGGGCTTTATGGATATGATCCATTAACCACTAAGAGAATTAGTTCTCTATAAAAGAGGGATTAAACCCTAATCCCAAACCCTAATTGGTTTTTGGCCGCCCAACCCTAGCTCCCTCTTGTTGTTGGCGTCAACAACAAGAGCAGCCGCCAACTTCATTGAGTGGCTGCCATCTCCTTGCGGCGCCCAAGCTTGGCGGTGGACCTCCGGCGACCCTCCGGTGATCTCCCTTGGGTTGGTGTAAAGGTGAGGCTCCATCTCTTCTTTGGCGCCTATTTCCTCCACCAAAGCTGTCCAGTTTTTCCGGACAGCTTCTCTCCTCGGAGCGCTCGCTTTGACGACGGTTAGTGCTCCGACAGCGGATAACATACCGGGATTTGATCACCGGTAATCCTCTGAGGTGGAGGACTAAGGATTCCTCAATCGGTTGACTAATACCTCTCCGGAGAAGCAAGTCTTGAGGACTTGTTTATAGGTCCGAATTTGGATTCGGACCGTGATAATCTCTCGATCACGTCGTCTTCAACACGAGGCTAGTAACCCGTACGAAGACGAAGCTCGTGGCTTGGCGAAGTCATCCCGAGGAGCTCGGCGTGGATACGGATAGAGACGATTCTTACGAGAATCGTTCCGGTTGATGCCGTTCCCGCTACACGTCATACGGAAGGTATAACGTAGTTTAATTTCCTTTTATTGCAATTTTAATTTACGGTTATGTCTACACTTGTTGTAATAGCATGCGTGTGTTGTGTGTGTTGTAATAAATAGGAGTATTTATTATTTTTATTGCTTCTGTTGCTGCGTTTTACGAAACATGATCGAACACACACACGCCGCGGTGCCGGAAACCCAACAGTGGTATCAGAGCCCAGGTTGTGTTTCGACATAATCGTAAAAATGGTTTTGCGATAGTCATAATGTATTTCTGGAAGTTTTCTAAATTTTGGAAATTTAGAAGTATTTATGGAAATTTTTCAATTTTGGAAAGTCTAGAAGTATTTATGGAAATCTTCCACTTTTGGAAAGTTGGAAGTATTTATAGAAATTTATATTTTCCATAAATAAAATATTTGATTAGATTCTGGAAATTTGTTTCCTAATTTAATCATGATTTGATTTGGGAAATCAAATCTTAAAATATTTAATTTCCATAAGTAGTTTTAAAGATTTAGGAAATTGGTTTCCTAAATAGATTTTCCTTAATCAAATAATTCCATGAATAAAATATGTGATTAGATTTGGAAATTTGTTTCCTAATTTAATTATGATTTGATTTGAAGAATCAAATCTTAAACATATTTTATTTCCATAAATAGTTATGACATATAAGGAAATATAAACATGACATAATTGTATGCCATGTAATTGCATTAGATGCATAACATAATGCCATGCGTGTCGTGACATGTAGATGTATGCCATGTATGCCATGCCATGTAGATAATAGTTATTTGCATGCAAAGAGGATGAGACATAAAAACCTTTAAACAATATTAAAGCCTACACCTTCCATTAATATGGTTTGAACCAGAGTTCCGTTTCTTGTTTGGGTTGTTGGACTCTCTCCAAGCCCGGCTCGAACCCGAACATGTTCAAACCATGGAATAGTTTAATACTAATATGGTAAGAGTCAGAGGTCAATCGTTAGCTTTGGTTGTTGGACTCTCTCCAAGCTGGGCTAATTGGTTGAATGCGCTCTAACCATATTAAAACTATGTCCCGATTAATGGGTTGGCTTTAACCTGGAGCATCGGCTTGTTGGACTCTCTCCAAGGTCGATGTAAAGGGAGGTGAAGTTGGGTGCTATGCATATGATGCATACTTGTTAATGTGTTAACAACCCGATGTATGTGTGAACATTCAATTAGTTGATAGCACATTGTGATAGTTGCATATACGGGATATGCAATCGGTATAGATGATACCTACCACCGAGTTATGAATGGCTTGTTGGACTCTCCAAGGTTGTTCATAACTATGATGGATATCAGCCCATTCGAGATGGACCTACAATCTCAAGTGATTTTGGGGTTTTGAAATTCAAAAATGAATGGGATTTATAAATGTATATTGATGCATTTTAAAATCATCTTTCTCATATATGCTCGTTTTGTATTTCTAAGTTAATATATTGATCATGATGTGTTTGAATTTATGCTTCCATTTTGGATTCAAATAAATTGGGGCGAACTTCTTGGATCGCTTAGAAACTTGAGAATTGTTCTCAAGGTGAAAAGCTTGTGTATGTCCTCAAGCGCCTCTTCCCGCCCATCCTAGTGACGATGCAACTTTGGACCAATTGTTGGCCTATCAGAAACATGTGAGTGATTCTGAACAAATGAGTTGCATCATGCTAGCCGCGATGGAACCCAAGCTACGAAAGCAGCATGAGCATATGGATGCTCATGTCGTAGTCCTTCATCTCTGTGAGTTGGTTGATGAGCAAGTGAGATTCGAAAGGTTCGAAGTCTCCAAGCTCCTCTTCACCTCCGAGATGCAAGGAGGTTCATCTGTATCGCTAAACATAAGACTGTGGAGCCTTCGAGAAGCATGAGTAGGGGGGTGTTGTTAGTTGATTCCTCGAAGAAAGGTTCTAAGAGGGAGTCAAAGGAACAACAGAAGGGAAAGAAGAGAAAGGCTAAGAAGGTAGAACTAGCACAAAAGGAAACTTGCCATCATTATGGCAAGGAGATCCATTGGCGAAGAAAGTGCAAGATTTATCTTGAGTCCATGAAGAAGGATAAGGCATGGATGCCCCATCTTCTTCGTAAAACTTCTTTATTGATTGTCATTCTATTTCTTGAGACACTTGGGTATTGATCGGGTGTGGCTCACATATATGTAATGACATACATGGGCTAAGGAATAGAAGAAGACTCGTCAAGGAGAGTCAAATTTACGTGTTGGGAATGGAGCAGCGGTTCTCTCGCCATCGAACGTATTTGTTGGAACTCCTGTAGGACTTGTCTTAATCGGACAATTGCTTTTGTATTCCTTCGCTGATAAAGAACATCATTTCTATTTCTTGTTTAAATAGAAATGGTTTCCATTTGACGTTTAGTAACAATTGTTGTTACATAACTTTGAATGGGGTTCTTTATGGGACAGGAACTTTAAGCAATGGTGTTTATACGTTGGACGTATCCAGTGACATTTGCAATATCGAAGCGAGCAACAAGCGTGCTCGAAAGGATAATCAAATAGACTCCTACATGTGGCATTGTCGTCTTGGCCATGTAAGCAAGAAACACATGTCCGAATTACACCGATGTGGAATTCTGGAATCGTTTGAATTGGATTCATACGATACATGCGAATCATGCTTAAAAGGCAAGATGACTAAGTTACCTTTTACTGGAAAAGGTGAACGAGTGGGAGAGTTACTAGGTTTAGTACATACTGATGTATGTGGACCTATGTCAACTCAAGCATTAGGAGGCTATAGCTACTTCATTACCTTCACCGATGATCACTCACGGTTTGGGTATGTGTTCTTGATGAAACACAAGTCCAAGCCTTTGAAAGGTTCAAAGAATTCAGAAATGAAGTAGAGAAACAACATGACAAGAGTATTAAAATACTTCGATCGGATCGAGGTGGTGAATACTTAAGTCAAGAGTTTCTTGATTATCTAAGAGACAATGGCATATTGTCTCAATGGACTCCGCCCTATACACCATAGCATAATGGTGTATCTGAGAGGCGTAACCGGACCTTGTTGGACACGGTCAGGTCAATGATGAATCATGCAACTCTTCCCAAGTCCTTTTGGGGTTATGCACTTCAGACAGCTGTTTAATTGTTAAACAGAATGCCTACCAAGGTAGTCTCAACTACTCCATATGAGATATGGAATGGTAAGAAACCTCATGTATCTTACTTGAAGATATGGGGTTGTCCTGCTTATGTGAAGCGGACTGTATCAGACAAACTGGATGCTAAGTCTGATAAATGTCTATTTATTGGATACCCTAAGGAAACAAGGGGTTACCAATTCTATCATCCTGTGGAACAAAAGGTGTTTGTTTCAAGGCATGCTGTGTTTCTAGAGAAAGAGTTTCTCTTGCAAGAAAACAGTGGGAGTATCGTCGAGCTTGAGGAGGCTCGAGAGACTCAAATAGACATTGATGAGATACCTGGTGAAGCACAACAGCCGACAACTCATAGTGATGAGCAATCGACTGGACCTATTGTAACACCACATCTTCGTAGATCTGGTAGAACACGCAATATTCCTGAGAGATATGGATTTCTCGTAAGGGAATCGAACGACGTGTTACTCATTGATGATGAGGAGCCTACCAGTTATGAAGAAGTGCTGACAAGTTCAGAAAGGGATAAGTGGCTTGGTACCATGAAGTCGGAAATGGATTCCATGTACGAAAACCAAGTTTGGAACTTGGTTGACCCACCTGAAGGCATAAAGCCTATAGGGTGCAAGTGGGTTTTCAAGAAGAAAACCGACATGGATGGTAATGTGATTACCTATAAGGCTAGATTGGTGGCGAAAGGATATCGCCAAAAGCAAGGTGTTGATTATGAAACCTATTCTCAGAGCTATGCTTAAATCCATTCGGATGCTCCGGCCATAGCGGCTCATTATGATTATGAGATATGGCGGATGGATGAAAAACGGCTTTTCCTTAATGGAAACCTGCTCGAGGACGTGTATATGATACAGCCTGAGGGTTTCACATCGGTTGATAAAACCAAGGTATGCAAATTGCGACGATCCATTTATGGATTGAAGCAAGCATCCAGGAGCTGGAATATCCGTTTTGATGAGACGATCAAAAGATTTGATTTCTCACAAAATCCAGACGAACCTTGTGTGTACAAGAAGGTTAGTGGGAGTGCAGTCGTGTTCCTAGTATTGTATGTCGATGACATATTACTTATAGGAAACGATGTGTCCATCTTACAGTCAGTTAAGGTTTGGTTATCCAAGACATTCTCCATGAAAGACCTGGGAGAAGCAACCTACATCCTTGGGATTAAGATCTATAGAGATAGATCGAAACGGTTGCTTGGTCTTTCGATCTACATATATAGGCCGAAAAGTGCTAAAGAGGTTTAGCATGTCGGAATCCAAGAAAGGTTATCGCCATCGTGCATGGGATGGGTACACCTTTTGAAGTCTATGTGTCCGCGCACAGAAGACGAGAGGATTTGCATGAGTAAGATTCCCTATGCATCCGCAATAGGATCTATCATGTATGCTATGTTATGTACGAGGCCCGATGTATCGTATGCTCTGAGTGTCACGGCAGATACGATCTACCGATCCGGAATGGATCATTGGCGTATTAAGATGATCCTTAAGTACTTGAGAAGAACTAAGGATGTGTTCCTAATATATGGAGAAGGGTACATGGTGATACGTGGGTATACGGATGCCAGCTCCAGACAGACAAGGATGATTCCATGTCTCAGTCTGAGTATGTATTCACCGGGAATGGAGGCGCAATAAGTTGGAAAGGTTCCAAGCTTGACACTATAGCGGATTCTGCCACTAAGGCAGAATACATTGCAGCTTTGGAAGCAGCAAAGGAAGCGGTTTGGATCAAGAAGTTCATCTTTGAACTTGATGTGGTCTCATCAATGATCCAAACATGTGCTTCGCCGCTATCATCTTATCAGAGAGATCATCAGTAGGAACGAAATACAAATCGAGAAAATTCCCACTGAAAGGAACTTAGCGGATCCTTTGACTAAAGCATTACCTCAAAGTAAGTTTGAGGGTCATGTTGGTGCTTATGGTATTGGATACCGTAGCGATTGGCATTAGGCCAAGTGGGAGTCTGTTAGTAATATATGAGAGATGTCCTAAGGCAATCGCCTTATGTATGAACCATTTATATGATAAATGAAGATTCACTATTTGAGTATACATGTTTTATGTATTTGATTGGATCTTAAACTCATTTACTGAATGTCCTCGATACGATTCACAGCATGAGAGAATTTGTGATTGGATCACAACTAGTGAGTATCTCTACATGTGTAATTGTGATGTATCGGAATTATCCCTAGTCGATGAATTGATGGTTTTGGACACCATCATTACGTTGAGACTAGCACGAGGTATACTCCTTGGTGTATCCAAGCGATTCTCACTGGCTGGAGACATAGTGATGTCCGGAGTTAATCGTGGATGCTAGTTATGGTAACTAGTTCATTGGAGTGACCAGCCGTAAGACTTCATATGGTTCTCTGCATATATAGATATGTCGATGAAGTTCTTACTGTGGCTTAAGTGCGATGTTCCTTTGACTTGCGGTATTCAAGTCATCTTGATCATAGAGACTTATGCTTTGACATCTTAAGCAAACATCTCTAAGGAGATGTGGACCCGGGATGATTGGGTATAAGTCGAAGTGATCGAAGGTGTTTGAATAGCCTATAAAGGATTCACCACTCCTTGCGAGGAGATGTATACCCATGGCCTCTCGTCGGATTGTTACTAAAGTCTTTGGCCAAAGCAATACATGTTTAGAGTAAGGTACTCTTCAATACATGTGGAGTAACTAGAATCCGTAGGACGAGGAAATGATACTTGGGCTAGGTGTGACGTAGTCAGCCTAGTGGGGACTGACACAATAGACCATGTCCTGAACCAAGTGGGTATAAGATGAGTGAAGGGAATGGGGCACGATTCATTCGAGCTGCTGAAGGGTTTCAGAAATAGTTCTGGATCAACCGTTGATCTTTTCGGCTAATTGGGGATCATGATGTACTACTAGGTGCCACTCATGATCGTTCTATAATTAATGGTTAATTATAGACGGCCAACATAAACCGAGAACCTATTTGGTCACACGCACAACGAGTGTAATCCAAAGGATTTAAAAACGAGCTTGAGAATGGGATTCTCAGACCGAGAGAAACTATGTTTGGTTGGACCAAACATAAAGCGAGCATGAAATTGTTTCAGTCGCAATGGAAGCGAGGATGGGCAGTGTCTTATGAAGAGATAATGGATGGACCAAAATGGTTTGGTTCTAATCCAATGGATGAGAATAAACCAAAGGGTTTGGTTTATATTAAACGAATGAACCAAAAGTTGGTTCGGTTCGTTTTAACTTAAAATAAACCATCATGGTTTGGTTTATTTTAACTTATCTTAATGGAGCGGGTTAACGGGCTTTATGGATATGATCCATTAACCACTAAGAGAATTAGTTCTCTATAAAATAGGGATTAAACCCTAACCCTAAACCTAATCCAAATTGTGGTTAACCCATCCTCCTTGTTGTTGGCGTCCAACAACAAGGGCTGCCGCCCAACTTCATTGAGTGGCTGCCATCTCTCTTGCCGGCGCCCAAGCTGGTGGACTCTCGACCCTCCGGTGATCTCCTTGGGTTCGGTGTAAAGGTGAGGCTCCATCTCTTCTTTAGCGGCGCCTATTTCCTCCACCAAAGCTGTCCAGTTTTTCTGGACAGCTTCTTCTCTCCTTCGCCGGAGCGTCGTTTGACGACGGTTAGTGCTCCGGCAGCGGATAACATACCGGGATTTGATCTCCGGTAATCCTCTGAGGTGGAGGACGAAGGATTCGTCAATCGGTTGACGAATACCTCTCCGGAGAAGCAAGTCTTGAGGACTTGTCTTTAGGTCCGAATTTGGATTCGGACCGTGATCATCTCTCGATCACGTCGTCTTCAACACGAGGCTAGTAACCCGTACGAAGACGAAGCTCGTGGCTTGGCGAAGTCATCCCGAGGAGCTCGGCGTGGATACGGATAGAGACGATTCTTACGAGAATCGTTCCGGTTGATGCCGTTCCCGCTACACGTCATACGGAAGGTATAACGTAGTTTAATTTCCTTTTATTGCAATTTTAATTTACGGTTATGTCTACACTTGTTGTAATAGCATGCGTGTGTTGTGTGTGTTGTAATAAATAGAAGTATTTATTATTTTTATTGCTTCCGCTGTGCTCATGTTTACGAAACATGATCGAACACACACACGCCGCGGTGCCGGAAACCCAACAGGTTTGCCTTGTATGGGTTGGTTAATTCCGTAAATGTGGATAGAATGCTTGACATTAATATACCACATACTTGTTTGACAATGGTGATGTTGGAAAACGTTTAGTCGTAAGCTGGTGAAACCAGTTACAAGACCTAGACGACGGTTAAATTTTACGCGAGTATTAGTTAATCCTTCCGGAGTGGATAAAAAGGAGGTTGTACGCAAATGCATCATTTCAGGGATCGGAACGATTCCGATGCAGTGAATGAGGCATATCGTATGCCTACGTCAATTAAGAAATTACGAGATAGTCTGTCATATACATGACATGACTTTAGTAGTTATTATCTGGATTTGTAATTGTATGGAGCAGAAGTGCTCATTGAATTTAACAAGCTACTGGGTAGCTACAATGGAGTTGTTGGAGCGCGAACAGTTGCACCAAGTGCAACAAGGGAGATTGATCGCTATAGTCTCCCATGCACTTACCGGGTGCGTGGTGGAGTGGAATTTTTGGACGACAGATGAACTTCTCTTTTGAGAAGACAATTCCCCATCTCTGGTAGGGATAGCGTGTTCCGGACACGCATCCAGTTAAGGAAGAGTTACTACTGGAAGCACATCATTAGGGATTTGCTATTCATCCTGATGGTACTCGGATGTATCGAGAGTTGAAACGTTTATACTGGTTAGAACGGTATAAAGAGAGATATAGCAGATTTTGCTGCTCGATGTTTAGTATGCCAATAGGTGAAAGTTGAAGATCAGAAACTCGCTGGATTGTTCTAGGAAATTCCGATTCCGGAATGGAAGTGGGAGCATATCACGATTGGTGTCATTACGGGATTGCCTAAAACCCGTAAAAAGACATGATCGACGATTTGTGTGATCATGGATCGACTAACCGAATCAGTTAATTTTCTGCCTATTTGTGGGTCAGATCCGTTGGATCGTCTGGCAGAGTTGTACTGTCGAGGGATTATCAGATTGCATGGAGTGCCTTTAGGTATTATATTTGATAGAGATTCGCGATTTACCTCGCGATTTGGCAAAGTCTGCACCAGACTAAGGGCACAGAGCTTCGGCTTAGTGCAACGTTTCATCCGTAGGCAGATGAACAATCTGAGTGTATTATTTAGACGTTGGAGGATCTATTCATATCTTGTGTCGTGGATTACAGAGGTGTAGCTTGTCGATTGGCTTTACCTTCGACACTTGCGGATGATCACAACGTATTTCCTGTTGTTATACTGAGGAAATACGTGTTGCATGTTGATTATGTTCTGAAAGAGGTTCCGAATTCTACCTCAGTCTAATGCGACTTACGAGAAGATTCGGGGTGGATCTGGGTCGAAGGAGCGACAATAAGCGGAACAAGAACATCCGACTCATAAAGGTTGGATGCGATGATCCGATGATGAGGAGACTATATGGGAGCTGAAAGATACTATTCAAGCTCGATAGTCTCATCTGTTTACTTGAGGAAGGTATGTGGTCCTTTCGGAAACTTGCTTGAAGTAAATTTTTGCATGTTAGTACGAAATTTGGGGACCAAATTTTTATAAGTGGGGGAGAATATAAAATACCACAGAAAAAAAAAATAAAATAAAACAAAATAAAACAAAATAAAATAAAATGTTGGATAATTGGGAGAATACCCTATGGAATTTTCCAGGAATTTTTAGAAATTTTTCTGGATTTAAACGGAAGTTTATATATATATATATATATATATTTCATGGGGATAAAGAAAATAGGCTTTTGTAAAGCCTGTTTAGATGAATCCTGTTCGCGACTTTTCATTACCGTCGGTTATTTATTTACGGCTTCTTATTTCCCAATGCCGATCTCTTCTTTTCCCCTCCGCCTCATTTCTTCGCCGCCGTCGCCCGAGCGAGATTCGCTCGCCATTACCAGGCGTCGTTTCCGACCACCACGGATAGCCTCGACGGTTTCTCGGGGGGAAAATCGATCGGAGGGGGAAGGAGGTGCTTCTCCGTGATCCCGCGACCGCCGATGGCTCCTTCCGGTGAGAGGTTCGGCTGGAGGGCAGAACGTCGACCGAGCAGTCGGGTGAGGTCTTCTTCGAGCACGAGTGGGCTACCCTAGTCGATCGTCGCCGGGGTTGTGCATCTGTGAGGAGGGGGGGATGACGGTTTTGAGGAGTTGTCTTGCCGGAGATCGTCGGAATTAGGTAAGGGCGCCGATTTCTCCTTGTCTAATCCCCTGCTATAATTTGCCTTTGGCTGAACGAGGATCAGTTTCGGCAGTGGTTCGATGGAGGCTTTCACGGTTGTTGTCGGAGAAAGCGTCACTGTGGTTGGGCGTTCCAACCAGAGGTGGAGCTATTCCGGCAGACCGAGCAATTGGGGGAGGAGAGGTGCCGATGGAGTTGAAATCGCGGCGATGTTTCTATTGGTTTTCGATTGACTGTGGAAATTTGGGGAAGGGTTGGCTGTCAATGAGGTTCCGATTTGCCGGTAAGCATGAGCCATTCCTTTTTGTTCTATAAATCTAGTTCAATTTGTTATGTTGCTGTGGATTAAATGTTGTTGTTCTTCCTATCGATGTGTGTTCTATGTTGTGCGGCCAGTGTAGGAGTTTGGGCCGAATGGGAGAATCGGTCCAGGATGGATGTAGATCGGGAGTATTGAGAGGTGAGTTTCTTTCATTTGTTCTTCTTCTTAATTGATGAGTAATTGATTCCAAGGAAAAGGTTGATGTATGGAAGGATTTATGATGCTCTGTTAAAGGGGCTGTAAACGAGCTGGTGGAAGCGGAATGGATTAGGAGGTAAGGTTTTTATATGTTGATTAAGTTAACATATTTCTATAGGATGAACAAATTTAATTATGGAGTGATAATTAAATTTTTGGTGAATATATCAGATTATGAGGTTGCTTTCAATTGGGCTATTTGAATTTTAATTCGAAACCTTGGATCAAGAAGTCGAGCTATTCGCGGACGTGAAGACGATTGGTGTCTACAAAGCAGGTGTGTAATTTCACCGAGTCCGTAGATGTATTGCATTCGATTTAGTCATTGATATGAGCATGTTAGGTGTTCATATTACCATGACCTGCTCTTTTTATCGTATGCTTGATCCTTTACCGTTGGCTATTAACTCCATTGTTGATATCATGTTTATTTTATCATGATTAGGAGTTATACATTAGGTAATGCAAGTAACTTAGAATTTGTTTAAGTTAAGTGCAAATAGTAAAGTCCGGATGACAACCTGATCGTACATTGGGCAAAAAGGTCATCCGTAGGTAGATAATGTCTTTAACCTAGGGTTAGTTCTAGTACCCTTAGGTTGTATGTTACCACCGAACATCTGTTGTGTAAATGGTCAGAGGAATGATACTTAGGGTATCGCTACGGACCGATGGTCCTAGCTTATTATAATCAGATGAGTACGACTCTCTGGGATGATAGAGTGTGTCCATCGATTGAGTCACGACTCTTTCTGAGGATAGAGAGTGCGTCGAGTAGATTGGTATGACTCTCTATAGGATAGAGAGTATTATGATCAGTTGAGTATGACACAGAGTGCGTGATCTGGTTAGTATGATTCTCTGTAGAATAGAGAGTCTATGGTGGATGTCTGTATGTGAGACATTGCATTCATGCATTTACATGCACGCTGGCGACGAGGTCTCCCTTGTGGTTGAGAGGGTCGCCAGTCATCCTGCCTCCACGGTTACTCATAGGAGGAGTAACCGGTGTGAGGGCAGAGCATTGAGGTGCCGCACTCTACCACTATAGACGGTGGTAGTTGGATTTGCGTGTCGTAGTCCTGCGTGTGTGGTACTCGACCACTCATGGGTAGTGACTGTCGGAGTGACCAACAGCAGGGACCCCCATCGTGTAGCTTGCTCTTTACGCTTATATGCTACTCGATCATACTGCCCACTCGGCCACTCGAGAGTAGTGGTTGGTGTTGAGTTGGGACAGTTGTCATGCTCGAGCCACCGAGGCCACACTGGGGTCGTGGTAGCTTTAGGGTGAGCCGACATGACCATGCATGCCGCATTGCCGTATCTGATGGCACTTTGCATATTACCATATATAGATACATATATGTATGTATATATATATATGGATGGTTGAGATTAATATATATATGGATACAGTCTATATATATATGATTATTGTGATGTTGCATTTGTTTGTACTATGCTTGCTGCATTTGGGTGGACATCATATTCATGCATGTCTCTTACATTTGTTATCTGATTGAGTCGGATATTGGTATGTGTTAGACGAGACCTAGATACCTTGACCGTAGCTAGAGTATATTTTGAGTTGGTCTACTCTTCTGTATATATATATATATATGTTGGATATATGTTCAGTTGGATCGAGTAGCGTGGACTTGGTATATCGCATTTTTATGTTGTTCATTGATTAAGCGGTATATGCTTGTATTTATATACTATCCGATATACATTGTACATCTAGATTATGTTGTCGAAATACATGTGATATTATATTTATATACATGTTTTCTATTACTCGAGTTTTACTCACCACCCCCGCGGACCACAGGTTTCATCGCCTGCAATGTAGAAGACGTCGTGATGACATTGGAGCATCGCCGGCTGACCTCGTCTCATCTCACCTCCGAGGCTCCCGTGTGTAGTTGGGCTTTGCGTCCGCCATGTACTGGAGTTGGAGTTTTCTTGATGTACATATTGGATATTCGGATTTTGTCGAGGTTCTGTGTTGTTGTGTTGTGTTAGTCATACCGGTATGCATGTGTGGGATTGATATCCTATTGTTGTAGTATGTTTCCGCTGTGTCTTGTGTAGTTTTTGTTTTCATACATATATATTGTTGTCATTGTGGGCATACGGGCCTTGTATTAACCCGAAATGTTGCCACGTACAGGGGAGGTGTTGTCCGTATGATTTTCGGTTCGGTATGCTCTCGGGGCGTGACAACTTTAGTGGTATCAGAGCCCAAGGTTCTGCGATGCCATACAATGTTATTTTTGTGTCGAGTCTTGGATTCTCGGGAGTCGATTTATTCGGTTTTGATTTTTGAGATGAGATGGACAGCGGCCTGAGCTCCAAGCAGCACGAGGTAAGAATTTCTGAAAAAACTTATGGTTTAGTAGATATTTATCTAAACTTGATCAGTAGGTGTATACAGTATAGTTATGATACCTGTGCAGACTTGTAGTAGGGGTCGTCCGCCGAGGCGACCAACCGGAGTGACCTTTAAGGTTATACTCTCGGTTATATTGGCGATGCATTTAGATGCTTATACCAGAGAATAACCTGTATTGTGTTGGTTATTATTCGTAACCGTGGTATGAGTTGACCACGGGAACGACCTGTTGAGTCTGTGAGTCTTGAACCTGTGTCGAGGAGGTGATTTACCTCTGAGAGCCGACTGATACCGAGTCGGAAAACAGGGGCCAAGTCGTCACATTTATTATGGAAATCAGAGACTACAGTCTTAGAGATTTCCACTAACTGTGCTAGTCGGATCATTACCTGTGGGTAATGAACAGACTTGTAGACTATTGTTGATGCAGATAGCGGAAGGCTAGGTTATGGAGTTTCATAGGGATTTTATCCCTGAGTTGTTCGTACTGAGTTGTATAACTTTGAGAGTACTTTTGAGTACTTAACTCATGTTATACCGAGAAAGAAGAGTTGTTTGCATACCATTATCGGATCTGCCGGTATTTGGTGATAAATGCAGAAAATGACCTTCGGGAAATAAAACATCACTTGATACTGGTTTAGTGATGTTGAAAGAGAATATTTCCCTGTGTCACTTTTGTGACACATTGTAAGGAATTCTTGAGCTTCCAGAAAGGGCGCTCGGTTAGTAACAGTGTACGGTGCAGAGTCGTGAGACTTGCGGAGGTTACGACCACCTAATAGCTCGAGAAGATGAATGAATATTTTAAGTCACCTACGATTATTGGCTTATAGTTGGATTAAGATGCGGGATCTTCTACAGATCTGGGAAGACATTGAGTTGAGACAGGAGTTTAGAAATGACTCTGTAAAAGAGTTTAAGAGTTGGAGACCGATAAGCAAATATTGCAGGTCAACTTAACAGAGTTAGAAGTCTCCGAATGTTGGATAAAAGGAGCAATATCAGGGTCACAGGCCTTGAGCTACTTTTCGATTATAGAAGATCAATCGCATATCATCAGAAGGTTCTTGTGGATATCAGCAAAATCAGAACAAAGACTCCGAAGGGATTATGGGTGTGCAGTGCGGATCACGAAGACACGTGAAGTCATATTATCCGTTGGATCATTTCATCTGTTGCTATTGTGAGCAACCAGTACAGTGGAGGAGATATACTTTGAAGACTCAGTTGAAGACTATCGATGGTATTCCTGGAGGATGATGCACCGTCTCGACAGCAGATATCAACACCGAAGATTGGGTTATCTCATCAGCAACAACCTACTACCTCAAGCGTGGTCGGAGTTCCTTGATACTCCCCTTCTACAGGAATCAGCACAGAAGCAACATCAGCAGAAGACATCTTAGGAGATTCAGCAGACAACAAAAAGTTACCTCCAGATATGATTTGCTTAGTACAGAGGAGAGAGTATACGATGAAGGTCGTATCTATTCAGTATTCTACAGTTGCAGCTCGTAGGATTTAGTGATGGAATGGAATGATCTAGGAAAAATCATCATATCATTCATCGTAGAAATGCAATCACTTGGTCGCGGACTGTTGGATCTGATCTTATTCTCTTCGGAGAAAGGCCGAGACCTGCGGGGAGCCTTTGGATCGGATCGACAGATAATGTATTATTCAGGGTATTACTTTAGTTTACCCTCAAGGTTAATATGTTGAGAGATACTTGTAGTTTACAGGTATCTTTGTCTAGAATATTCTTTGTTTTGATTAGAGGGGTTCCTATACATCGACTTGGGGGTCGGTGGTATCTCTACCGTCAGGTGAGATGTGGACCAACAATTAAGAAGTTAAGAGATGCCCTTAGACTTGGGTAGACATACTTTTACTGTAGACATATCCTTATGGATGGTCAAATTATTGGAAGTACGACATGATTATGTCTCCCAGATGTGTGTATAATCCGAGAGCATTCGGATGTAATTTCAGATGAACCCCTAGGCTTGCCGCTACATAGGCAAGTGGAGTAGGCGATCGAAATGATTGCGGAAATAATCCGGTATCGAAGATCGCATATCGAGTGATAGTTTTGTTGGTTTCAGTGTTGTTAAACACTATAGAAATAGGAAGAACGTAAGTTGCGATTATAGGAGATGTTGGAAGGGATATTTATATATCCCAGTATTCCTCCTTGAGAAGATTCGGAACTCTTTATTGAAAGAGAAATGAACCTTTGAAATTATGCATCGATTATCGATGATGGAATGCAATAGTTGTTGAAAGTAAATATCCTTGTTGTGGATATAGATGATCTATTTAGATCAGCCAAAGACACCTGTGTATACTCTAAGGTTGGTTTACGACTAGAGTACTGATATTGTAGTGACATGATGTCATACGATTATCATTGTCGATGTGATGATTAATATATATCATTAGCTTAGAGTAAAAGGGATGCAGGTGTGTAGATACGCCAATTTCATACTTGGTATGATTTGTTATGAGTTGTGATTAAGTTGTTAGACTAATTAACGATTTAGTCACCACTGGATTTGAGAATCGTGTATCTTGGACACGATTGGATCAGTTGGTAGTTGTTGGAGTTGCGTAACTTGGCCACTGTTGATTGTGGTAGTTGGAGTTGCGACCACCGTAGGTGGTGGTTTGCCTTGTATGGGTTGGTTAATTCCGTAAATGTGGATAGAATGCTTGACATTAATATACCACATACTTGTTTGACAATGGTGATGTTGGAAATCGTTTAGTCGTAAGCTGGTGAAACCAGTTACAAGACCTAGACGACGGTTAAATTTTACGCGAGTATTAGTTAATCCTTCCGGAGTGGATAAAAAGGAGGTTGTACGCAAATGCATCATTTCAGGGATCGGAACGATTCCGATCACGATGAATGAGGCATATCGTATGCCTACGTCAATTAAGAAATTACGAGATAGTCTGTCATATACATGACATGACTTTAGTAGTTATTATCTGGATTTGTAATTGTATGGAGCAGAAGAGCTCATTGAATTTAACAAGCTACTGGGTAGCTACAATGGAGTTGTTGGAGCGCGAACAGTTGCACCAAGTGCAACAAGGGAGATTGATCGCTATAGTCTCCCATGCACTTACCGAGTGCGTGGTGGAGTGGAATTTTTGGATGACAGATGAACTTCTCTTTTGAGAAGACAATTCCCCATCTCTGGTAGGGATAGCGTGTTCCGGACACGCATCCAGTTAAGGAAGAGTTACTACTGGAAGCACATCATTAGGGATTTGCTATTCATCCTGATGGTACTCGGATGTATCGAGAGTTGAAACGTTTATACTGGTTAGAACGGTATAAAGAGAGATATAGCAGATTTTGCTGCTCGATGTTTAGTATGCCAATAGGTGAAAGTTGAAGATCAGAAACTCGCTGGATTGTTCTAGGAAATTCCGATTCCAGAATGGAAGTGGGAGCATATCACGATTGGTGTCGTTACGGGATTGCCTAAAACCCGTAAAAGACATGATGCGATTTGTGTGATCATGGATCGACTAACCGAATCAGTTAATTTTCTGCCTATTTGTGGGTCAGATCCGTTGGATCGTCTGGCAGAGTTGTACTGTCGAGGGATTATCAGATTGCATGGAGTGCCTTTAGGTATTATATGTGATAGAGATTCGCGATTTACCTCGCGATTTTGGCAAAGTCTGCACCAGACTAAGGGCACAGAGCTTCGGCTTAGTGCAACGTTTCATCCGTAGGCAGATGAACAGTCTGAGTGTATTATTTAGACGTTGGAGGATCTATTCATATCTTGTGTCGTGGATTACAGAGGTGTAGCTTGTCGATTGGCTTTACCTTCGACACTTGCGGATGCTCACAACGTATTTCCTGTTGTTATACTGAGGAAATACGTGTTGCATGTTGATTATGTTCTGAAAGAGGTTCCGAATTCTACCTCAGTCTAATGCGACTTACGAGAAGATTCCAGGGTGGATCCTGGGTCGCAAGGAGCGACAATAGCGGAACAAGAACATCCAACTCATAAAGGTTGGATGACAGTATCCGACTGATGAGGAGACTATATGGGAGCTGAAAGATACTATTCAAGCTCGATAGTCTCATCTGTTTACTTGAGGAAGGTATGTGGTCCTTTCGGAAACTTGCTTGAAGTAAATTTTTGCATGTTAGTACGAAATTTGGGGACCAAATTTTTATAAGTGGGGGAGAATATAAAATACCACAGAAAAAAAAAATAAAATAAAACAAAATAAAACAAAATAAAATAAAATGATGGATAATTGGGAGAATACCCTATGGAATTTTCCAGGAATTTTTAGAAATTTTTCTGGATTTAAACGGAAGTTTATATATATATATATATATTTCATGGGGATAAAGAAAATAGGCTTTTGTAAAGCCTGTTTAGATGAATCTTGTTCGCGACTTTTCATTACCGTCGGTTATTTATTTACGGCTTCTTATTTCCCAATGCTGATCTCTTCTTTTCCCCTCCGCCTCATTTCTTCGCCGTCGTCGCCCGAGCGAGATTCGCTCGCCATTACCAGGCGTCGTTTCCGACCACCACGGATAGCCTCGACGGTTTCTCGGGGGGAAAATCGATCGGAGGGGGAAGGAGGTGCTTCTCCGTGATCCCGCGACCGCCGATGGCTCCTTCCGGTGAGAGGTTCGGCTGGAGGGCAGAACGTCGACCGAGCAGTCGGGTGAGGTCTTCTTCGAGCACGAGTGGGCTACCCTAGTCGATCGTCGCCGGGGTTGTGCATCTGTGAGGAGGGGGGGATGACGGTTTTGAGGAGTTGTCTTGAGATCGCCGGAATTAGGTAAGTGCCGATTTCTCCTTGTCTAATCCCCTGCGATAATTTGCCTTTGGCTGAACGAGGATCAGTTTCGGCAGTGGTTCGATGGAGGCTTTCACGGTTGTTGTCGGAGAAAGCGTCACTGTGGTTGGACGTTCAAACCAGAGGTGGAGCTGTTGCGGCAGACCGAGCAATTGGGGGAGGAGAGGTGCCGATGGAGTTGAAATCGCGGCGATGTTTCTATTGGTTTTCGATTGACTGTGGAAATTTGGGGAAGGGTTGGCTGTCAATGAGGTTCCGATTTGCCGGTAAGCATGAGCCATTCCTTTTTGTTCTATAAATCTAGTTCAATTTGTTATGTTGCTGTGGATTAAATGTTGTTGTTCTTCCTATCGATGTGTGTTCTATGTTGTGCGGCCAGTGTAGGAGTTTGGGCCGAATGGGAGAATCGGTCCAGGATGGATGTAGATCGGGAGTATTGAGAGGTGAGTTTCTTTCATTTGTTCTTCTTCTTAATTGATGAGTAATTGATTCCAAGGAAAAGGTTGATGTATGGAAGGATTTATGATGCTCTGTTAAAGGGGCTGTAAACGAGCTGGTGGAAGCGGAATGGATTAGGAGGTAAGGTTTTTATATGTTGATTAAGTTAACATATTTCTATAGGATGAACAAATTTAATTATGGAGTGATAATTAAATTTTTGGTGAATATATCAGATTATGAGGTTGCTTTCAATTGGGCTATTTGAATTTTAATTCGAAACCTTGGATCAAGAAGTTGAGCTATTCGCGGACGTGAAGACGATTGGTGTCTACAAAGCTGGTGGGTAATTTCCTACCTGGTCCGGGTAGATGTATTGCATTCCGATTTAGTCATTGATATGAGCATGTTAGGTGTTCATATTACCATGACCCTGCTCTTTTTATCGTATGCTTGATCCTTTACCGTTGGCTATTAACTCCATTGTTGATATCATGTTTATTTTATCATGATTAGGAGTTATACATTAGGTAATGCAAGTAACTTAGAATTTGTTTAAGTTAAGTGCAAATAGTAAAGTCCGGATGACAACCTGATCGTACATTGGGCAAAAAGGTCATCCGTAGGTAGATAATGTCTTTAACCTAGGGTTAGTTCTAGTACCCTTAGGTTGTATGTTACCACCGAACATCTGTTGTGTAAATGGTCAGAGGAATGATACTTAGGGTATCGCTACGGACCGATGGTCCTAGCTTATTATAATCAGATGAGTACGACTCTCTACAGGATAGAGAGTGTGTCCATCAGTTGAGTACGACTCTTTACAGGATAGAGAGTGCGTCGAGTAGATTGGTATGACTCTCTACAGGATAGAGAGTATTATGATCAGTTGAGTATGACACAGAGTGCGTGATCTGGTTAGTATGATTCTCTGTAGAATAGAGAGTCTATGGTGGATGTCTGTATGTGAGACATTGCATTCTTGCATTTACATGCAGGGCGGCAGGTCTCCCTTGTGGTTGAGAGGGTCGCTGTCATCCTGCACCTCCACGGTTACTCATGGGAGGAGTAACCGGTGTGAGGGCGAGCATTGAGTGCCGCTCTACCACTATAGGCGGTGGTAGTTGGATTTGCGTGCGTAGTCCTGCGTGTGTGGTACTCGACCACTCATGGGTAGTGACCGTCGGAGTGACCAAAGAGGACCCCATCGTGTAGCTTGCTCTTTCGCTTATATGCTACTCGATCATCACGCCCACTCGGCCACTCGAGAGTAGTGGTTGATGTTGAGTTGGGACAGTTGTCATGCTCGAGCCACCGAGGCCACACTAGGGTCGTGGTAGCTTTAGGGTGAGCCGACATGACCATGCATGCTGCATTGCCGTATCTTATGGCACTTTGCATATTACCATATATAGATACATATATGTATGTATATATATATATGAATGGTTGAGATTAATATATATATGGATCTGTCTATATATATATGATTATTGTGATGTTGCATTTGTTTGTACTATGCTTCTTTGCATTTGGGTGGACATCATATTCATGCATGTCTCTTACATTTGTTATCTGATTGAGTCGGATATTGGTATGTGTTAGACGGACCCTAGATACCTTGACTGTAGCTAGAGTATATTTTGCGTTGTCTACTCTTCTGTTATATATATATATATATGTTGGATATATGTTCGAGTTGGATCGGAGTAGCGTGCGGACTTGGTATATGTCGCATTTTTATGTTGTTCATTCAATTAAAGCGGTATATGCTTGTATTTATATACTATGATGATATACATGTACATCTAGATTATGTTGTCGAAATACATGTGATATTATATATATATATAAGTTTTCTATTACTGTGAGTTTTACTCACCACCCCGTGGACCACAGGTTTTACATTTGCCCAGTAGCAGTAGAAGACCGTGATGACATTGGAGCATCGCCGGTGACATCGTCTCATCTCACCTCAGGCTCCGTGTGTATTTGGGCTTTGCGTCCGTAGTGTATTGTATTTGGAGTTTTCTTGATGTACATATTGTATATTCGGATTTTGTCGAGGTTCTGTAGTGTTGTTGTGTTGTGTTAGTCATACGGTATGCATGTGTGGGATTGATATCCTATTGTTGTAGTATGTTTCATTTGTGTCTTGTGTAGTTTTGTTTTCATACATATATATTGTTGTCATTGTGGGCATCACGGGCCTTGTATTAACCGAAATGTTGCCACATCTGAGAGTCTTTGTCCGTTATGATTTTCGCTCGGTATGCTCTCGGCGTGACAACTAGTGGTATCGAGCCCAGGTTACTGCGATGCCATACAATGTTATTTTGTGTCGAGTCTTGGATTCTCGAGTCGATTTATTCGGTTTGATTTTTGAGATGAGATGGACGGCTTTGAGCTCCAAGCGACCGCGAGGTTAGAATTCGAAAAAACTTATGGTTTAGTAGATATTTATCTAAACTTGATCGAGGTGTATACAATAGTTATGATACAAGTGCGGACTTGTAGTAGGTGTCGTCCATGAGGCGACCAAGGAGTGACCTTTAAGGTTATACTCTCGGTTATATTGGCTATGCATTTAGATGCTTATACAGAGAATAACTGTATTGTGTTGGTTATTATTCATAACCGTGGTATGAGTTGACCAGGAGCGACTGTTGAGTCTGTGAGTCTTGAACCTGTGTCGAGGAGGTGATTTACCTCTGAGAGCCGACTGATACCGAGTCGGAAAACAGGGGCCAAGTCGTCACATTTATTATGGAAATCAGAGACTACAGTCTTACAGATTTCCACTAAGCGTATGCTAGTCGGATCATTACACATGGGTAATGAGCAGACTTGTAGACTATTGTTGATGCAGATAGCGGAAGGCTAGGTTATGGAGTTTCATAGGGATTTTATCCCTGAGTTCTTCGTACTGAGTTGTATAACTTTGAGAGCACTTTTGAGTACTTAACTCATGTTATACCGAGAAAGAAGAGTTGTTTGCATACCATTATCGGGATCAAGCCGGTATTTGGTGATAAATGCAGAAAATGACCTTCGGAAAATAAAACATCACTTGATACTGGTTTAGTGATGTTGAAAGAGAATATTTCCCTGTGTCACTTTTGTGACACATTGTAAAAATTCTTGAGCTTCGAAAGGGCGCTTGGTTAGTAATAGTGTACGATGCAGAGTCGTGAGACTTGCGGAGGTTACGACCACCTAATAGCTCGAGAAGATGAATGAATATTTTAAGTCACCTATGATTATTGGCTTATAGTTGGATTAAGATGCCAGGATCTTCTACCAGATCCTGCCGGAAGACATTGGATTGAGACAGGAGTTTAGTAATGACTCTGTACAAGAGTTTAAGAGTTGGAGACCGATAAGCAAATATTGCAGGTCAACTTAACAGAGTTAGAAGTCTCCGAATGTTGGATAAAAGGAGCAATATCAGGGTCACAGGCCTTGAGCTACTTTTCGATTATAGAACATCAATCGCATATCATCAGAAGGTTCTTGTGGATATCAGCAAAATCAGAACAAAGACTCCGAAGGGATTATGGGCGTACAGTGCGGATCACGAAGACATGTGAAGTCAGATTATCCGTTGGATCATTTCATCTGTTGCTATTGAGCAATGCAGTGGAGGAGATATACTTTGAAGACTCAGTTGAAGACTATCGATGGTATTCCTGGAGGATGATGCACCGTCTCGACAGTAGAGATCAACACCGAAGATTGGGTTATCTCATCAGCAACAACCTACTACCTCAAGCGTGGTTGGAGTTCCTTGATACTCCCCTTCTGCAGAGATCAGCACAGAAGCAACATCAGCAGAAGTCATCTTAGGAGATTCAGCAGACAACAAGCGATTACCTCGGATATGATTTGCTTAGTGCGGAGAGAGTATACGATGAAGGTCGTATCTATTCGGTATTCTCTGATTCGGCTCGTAGGATTTAGTGATGGAATGGAATGATATAGGAAAAATCCTCATATCATTCATCGTAGAAATGCAATCACTTGTCATGGATTGGATCTGATCTTATTCTCTTGGAGAAAGGCCAGACTGCGGGAGCCTTTTGATCTGATCAGTAGATAATTGATTATTCAGGGTATTACTTTAGTTTACCCTCAAGGTTAATATGTTGAGAGATACTTGTAGTTTACAGGTATCTTTGTCTAGAATATTCTTTGTTTTGATTAGAGGGGTTCCTATACATCGACTTGGGGGTCGGTGGTATCTCTACCGTCAGGTGAGATGTGGACCAACAATTAAGAAGTTAAGAGATGCCCTTAGACTTGGGTAGACATACTTTTACTGTAGACATATCCTTATGGATGGTCAAATTATTGGAAGTATGCGACATGATTATGTCTCGGATGTGTGTACAATCCGAGCATTTGGATGTAATTTCGGATGAACTCCTAGGCTTGTAGCTACATAGGCAAGTGGAGTAGGAGATCGAAATGATTGCGGAAATAATCCGTGTCGAAGATCGCATATCGAGTGATAGTTTTGTTGGTTTCGGTGTTGTTAAACACTATAGAAATAGGAAGAAGCGTAAGTTGCGATTATAAGAAATGTTGGAAGGGATATTTATATATCCCAGTATTCCTCCTTGAGAAGATTCGGAACTCTTTATTGAAAGAGAAATGAACCTTTGAAATTATGCATCGATTATTGATGATGGAATGCGATAGTTGTTGAAAGTAAATATCCTTGTTGTGGATATAGATGATCTATTTAGATCGACCAAAGACACTGTGTATACTCTAAGGTTGGTTTCAGTAGTATGCGATATTGTAGTGACATGATGTCATACGATTATCATTGTCGATGTGATGATTAATATATATCATTAGCTTAGAGTAAAGGGATGCGGTGTGTAGATACGCCAATTTCATACTTGGTATGAATTGTTATGAGTTGTGATTAAGTTGTTAGACTAATTAACGATTTAGTCACCACTGGATTTGAGAATCGTGTATCTTGGACACGATTGGATCAGTTGATAGTTGTTGGAGTTGCGTAACCTGGCCACTGTTGATTGTGGTAGTTGGAGTTGCGCACTCGACCACCGTAGGTGGTGGTTTGCCTTGTATGGGTTGGTTAATTCTGTAAATGTGGATAGAATGCTTGACATTACTATACCACATACTTGTTTGACAATGGTGATGTTGGAAATCGTTTAGTCGTAAGCTGGTGAAACCAGTTACAAGACCTAGACGACGGTTAACTTTTACGCGAGTATTAGTTAATCCTTAGGAGTGGATAAAAGGAGGTTATGCGCAAATGCATCGTTTGAGGATCGGAGCGATTCCGATGCGATGAATGAGGCATATCGTATGCCTCGTCAATTAAGAAAAAGATAGTACATCATATACATGACATGACTTTAGTAGTTATTATCTGGATTTGTAATTGTATGGAGCAGAAGTGCTCATTGAATTTAACAAGCTACTGGGTAGTTACAATGGAGTTGTTGGAGCGCGAACAGTTGCACCAAGTGCAACAAGGGAGATTGATCGCTATAGTCTCCCATGCACTTATCGGGTGCGTGGTGGAGTGGAATTTTTGGGACGACAGATGAACTTCTCTTTTGAGAAGACAATTCCCCATCTCTGGTAGGGATAGCGTGTTCCGGACACGCATCCAGTTAAGGAAGAGTTACTACTGGAAGCACATCATTAGGGATTTGCTATTCATCCTGATGGTACTCGGATGTATCGAGAGTTGAAACGTTTATACTGGTTAGAATGGTATAAAGAGAGATATAGCAGATTTTGCTGCTCGATGTTTAGTATGCCAATAGGTGAAAGTTGAAGATCAGAAACTCGCTGGATTGTTCTAGGAAATTCCGATTCCGGAATGGAAGTGGGAGCATATCACGATTGGTGTCGTTACGGGATTGCCTAAAACCCGTAAAAGACATGATGCGATTTGTGTGATCATGGATCGACTAACCGAATCAGTTAATTTTCTGCCTATTTGTGGGTCGGATCCGTTGGATCGTCTGGCAGAGTTGTACTGTCGAGGGATTATCAGATTGCATGGAGTGCCTTTAGGTATTATATCTGATAGAGATTCGTGATTTACCTCGCGATTTTGGCAAAGTCTGCACGGACTAAGGGCCGCGAGCCGGCTTAGTGCAACGTTTCATCCTTAAGCGGATGAGCGATGCAGTGTATTATTTAGATGTTGGAGGATCTATTGGATCTTGTGTCGTGGATTACGGAGGTGTAGCTTGTCGGTTGGCTTTACTTTCGACACTTGCGGATGCTCACAAGCGTATTTCTGTTGTTATACGAGGAAAATCGTGTTGCATGTTGATTATGTTCTGAAAGAGGTTCGAATTCTACCTCGGTCTAATGCGACTTACGAGAAGATTCGGTGGATCCTTGGTCGCGAGGAAGCGACGATGGCGGAACAAGAACATCCGACTCATAAAGGTTGGATGACAGTATCCGACTGATGAGGAGACTATATGGGAGCTGAAAGATACTATTCAAGCTCGATAGTCTCATCTGTTTACTTGAGGAAGGTATGTGGTCCTTTCCGAAACTTGCTTGAAGTAAATTTTTGCATGTTAGTACGAAATTTGGAGACCAAATTTTTATAAGTGGGGGAGAATGTAAAATACCACAGAAAATAAAATAAAATAAAACAAAATAAAACAAAATAAAATAAAATGTTGGATAATTGGGAGAATACCCTATGGAATTTTCTAGGAATTTTTAGAAATTTTTCTAGATTTAAACGGAAGTTTATATATATATATA
The DNA here is from genome assembly GCA_025175895.1 of Wurfbainia villosa. NCBI lineage: Eukaryota > Viridiplantae > Streptophyta > Magnoliopsida > Zingiberales > Zingiberaceae > Wurfbainia > Wurfbainia villosa. The sequence goes on along the minus strand of CM045990.1, from coordinate 115,145,438 downwards.
TATATTTCATTGCGATAAAGAAAACAGGCCTTTGTAAAGCCTGTTTGGATGAATCCTGTTCGCGTCTTTTCATTCCCGTCGGTTATTTATTTACGGCTTCTTATTTTCCGATCCCGATCTCTTCTTTTCCCCTCCGCCTCATTTCTTCGCCGCCGCGTCGCCGGCGAGATTCGCGCCACATCGCCTTGCGGCGTCGTCTCTGACCACCACGGACAGCCTCGACGACTTCTCGGGGGGCAACTCGATCGGAGGGGGAAGGAGGTGCGTCTCCGTGATCTGCGCGACACGATGGCTCCTTCCGGTGAGAGGTTAATTTGGAGGCGAGCGTCGACCGAGCAGTCGGGTGAGGTCTTCTTCGAGTACGAGTGGGCTACCCTAGTCGATCATCGCCGGGGTTGTGCATCTGTGAGGAGGGGGGGCTGACAGTTTTGAGGAGTTGTCTTGCCGGAGAACGTCGGAATTAGGTAAGGGCGCCGATTTCTCCTTGTCTAATCCCCTCCTATAATTTGCCTTTGGTTGAATGAGGATCAGTTTCGGCAGTGGTTCGATGGAGGCTTTCACGGTTGTTGTCGGAGCAAGCATCACTGCGGTTGGGCGTTCCATCTGGAGGTGGAGCTGTTGCGGCAGACTGAGCAATAGGGGGAGGAGAGGTGCCGATGGAATTGAAATCGCGGCGATGTTTCTATTGGTTTTCGATTGACTGTGGAAATTTGGGGAAGGGTTGGCTGTCAATGAGGTTCCGATTTGCCGGTAAGCATGAGCCATTCCTTTTTGTTCTATAAATCTAGTTCAATTTGTTATGTTGCTGTGGATTAAATGTTGTTGTTCTTCCTATCGATGTGTGTTCTATGTTATGCGGCCAGTGTAGGAGTTTTGGCCGAATGGGAGAATCGGTCCAGGATGGATGTAGATCGGGAGTATTGAGAGGTGAGTTTCTTTCATTTGTTCTTCTTCTTAATTGATGAGTAATTGATTCCAAGGAAAAGGTTGATGTATGGAAGGATTTATGATGCTCTAAAGGGTCAAAGAAATAAGCCGGTGAGTGGAAGCGGAATGGATTAGGAGGTAAGGTTTTTATATGTTGATTAAGTTAACATATTTCTATAGGATGAACAAATTTAATTATGGAGTGATAATTAAATTTTTGGTGAATATATCAGATTATGAGGTTCCTTCCAATTGGGCTATTTGAATTTTAATTCGAAACCTTGGATCAAGAAGTCGAGCTAGGAGAGACTAACCTTGGATTTTGGTTGAGATATTCACGCGGACGTGAAGGCGATTGGTGTCTACAAAGCGGTGGGTAATTTCCTGCAGTCAGAAGATGTATTGCATTCAGATTTAGTCATTGATATGAGCATGTTAGGTGTTCATATTACCTTGACTCTGCTCTTTTTATCGTATGCTTGATCTTTTACCGTTGGCTATTAACTCCATTGTTGATATCATGTTTATTTTATCATGATTAGGAGTTATACATTAGGTAATGCAAGTAACTTAGAATTTGTTTAAGTTAAGTGCAAATAGTAAAGTCCGGATGACAACCTGATCGTACATTGGGCAAAAAGGTCATCCGTAGGTAGATAATGTCTTTAACCTAGGGTTAGTTCTAGTACCCTTAGGTTGTATGTTACCACCGAACATGTGTTGTGTAAATGGTCAGAGGAATGATACTTAGGGTATCGCTACGGACCGATGGTCCTAGCTTATTATAATCAGATGAGTATGACTCTCTACAGGATAGAGAGTGTGTCCATCAGTTGAGTACGACTCTTTACAGGATAGAGAGTGCGTCGAGTAGATTGGTATGACTCTCTACAGGATAGAGACTATTATGATCAGTTGAGTACGACTCTCTGCAGGATAGAGAATGCATGATCTGTTTAGTATGATTCTCTGTAGAATAGAGAGTCTATGGTGGATGTCTGTATGTGAGACATTGCATTCATTCATTTACATGCACGCTGGCAACGAGGTCTCTCTTGTGGTGGAGAGGGTCGCTATCTCGCTCCACGCATTACTCATGGAGGAGTAACCTGCAGGGCAGAGCATTGAGGTGCCGCACTCTACCACTATAGGCGGTGGTAGTTGGATTTGCGTGTCATAGTCCTGCGTGTGTGGTACTCGACCACTCATGGGTAGTAGTGTCCGGGAGTGACCAGCGAGGACCCCATCATGTAGCTTGCTCTTTACGCTTATATGCTACTCGATCATCGCCCACTCGGCCACTCGAGAGTAGTGGTTGGTGTTGAGTTGGGGCGATTGTCATGCTCGAGCCAGAGGCCCTGCGGGTCGTGGTAGCTTTAGGGTGAGCAGACATGACCATGCATGCTGCATTGCCGTATCTGATGGCACTTTGTATATTACCATATATAGATACATATATGTATGTATATATATATGGATGGTTGAGATTAATATATATATGGATACAATTTATATATATATGATTATTGTGATGTTGCATTTGATTGTACTATGCTTGTTGCATTTGGGTGTACATCATATTCATGCATGTCTCTTACATTTGTTATACGATTGAGTCGGATATTGGTATGTGTTGGACAGACCCTAGATACCTTGACCTGTAGCTAGAGTATATTTTGAGTTGGTCTACTCTTCCTGTTATATATATATATATATGTTGGATATATGTTCAGGTTGGATCAGAGTAGCGTGGCAGACTTAGTATATACGCATTTTTATGTTGTTCATTGATTAAGCGGTATATGCTTGTATTTATATATTATCTTGATATACATTGTACATCTAGATTATGTTGTCGAAATACATGTGATATTATATATATATACATGTTTTCTATTACCTGCTGAGTTTTACTCACCACCCCCCGCGGACCCTGGGTTTTCTGTCGCCCAGGTAACAGGTAGAAGACTTCGTGATGACATTGGAGCATCGCCGGCTAACATATTCTCATCTCACCTCCGAGGCTCCCGTGTGTATTTGGGCTTTGCGTCCGCCCTGTATTGTATTTGGAGTTTTCTTGATGTACATATTGTATATTCGGATTTTGTCGAGGTTCTGTGTTGTTGTGTTGTGTTAGTCATACCGGTATGCATGTGTGGGATTGATATCCTATTGTTGTAGTATGTTTCCGCTATGTCTTGTGTAGTTTTTGTTTTCATACATATATATTGTTGTCATTGTGGGCCTACGGGCCTTGTATTAACCCGAAATGTTGCCACGTACAGGGGAGGTGCCGTCCGTATGATTTTCGGCTCGGTATGCTCTCGGGGCGTGACACACATATAGGGCATGGAATAAGGTATAAACATCAAGAGGAAGTAAACACAAACCTAGGGCATGTTATCTTCATCTAGCATCATTTAATATTACAAGTTATCATGAATTCATCTAAGCATAAAACACATGTTAACCTAACCTAGAGCATGTTATCTTCATCTAGCATCATTTAATATCACAAGTCAACATGAATTCACCTAAACATAAAACACATGTTAACCTAACCTAGAGCATGTTATCTTCATCTAGCATCTTAACATCATCATATACATACAAAATATGGTATAGAATTTCATTGAAACCTCAAAAACAATGTTTGGCCGAATGGTTCATGGGGGCCTTTAGGGTTAACCTTTTAACCTAATCCATTTAACATCCTAACATTATCATATGCATATAAAATAGGGTATAGAACTTCATTGAAACATCAAAATCAAAGGTTGGCCGAATAGTTCATGGAGGCTTTTGGGGTTGAACTTTTAACCAAATCCATTTAACATCCTAACGTCATCATATGCATATAAAATAGGGTATAGAACTTCATTGAAACATCAAAATCAAAGGTTGGCCGAATGGTTCATGGAGGCTTTTGGGGTTGAACTTTTAACCTAATCCATTTAATATTCTAACATCATCATATGCATACAAAATAGGGTATAGAACTTCATTGAAATATCAAAATCAAAGGTTGGCCGAATGGTTCATGGAGGCTTTTGGGGTTGAACTTTTAACCTAATCCACTTAACATCCTAACATCATCATATGCATATAAAATAGGGTATAGAACTTCATTGAAACATCAAAAGCAATGGTTGGCCGAATGGTTCATGGGGGGTTTGATACAAAACTTCAATCGGAAAGCTACTTGTATGCAGGTGAGGGGATACTTACATCCTTCGCTTTGCTTTTTGGTTGGAAGATGACCTAAGGGAAGCAACCTAGCCTTTCTTCTTGCTTGGATGGATTTTGGACAAGGGATGAGAAGGGGGAGGAGAAGTGGATCTCGGTGAGGAAGAGGATGAGAGGAGAGAAAATCAACTTGATAACTCATGTCTCTTCATTCCCCCCTATTTATTCATTTGAAGAGTCCCTTAGTCTCCCTTACCCCTAACTATAATTTCCCATATTCCTCTATTAATACAATCTTGTTGGGCTTCTGGTTAGTGGATGCATCTATAGGGCTTGGCTATCTAGAGGTTTGGGGTTCAATTCCTAGGCCTTGCATCCTTTTTGGCTTATTTTCTTTTATTTTTGAAAGAGATCCCATTATCATCAAGCCAAAAATTCTTGTAAAATTGCTAGAAATTTTACGGGCATTACAATCCTTCATACCTTTTAAAAGTTTCATCCTCGAAACTTAGAACAATTATGGGTACTTCTGCTTAATGTCCTCCTCGCGTTCCCAGGTAGCTTTTTTTGATGAAACTTGGCTTCTGTATTAACTTCAAAGCTTGTTGTAAGAAGTAGGAGAATGGTGAAACTTAGCTTTGGTATGAACTTCAAAGCTTGTTAAGAGGGAAGGAGGAGAATACATGAATGTTTTTCCTTAAGAATGAAAGCAAGCATACAAAGGGGGTTTTTAGGGTTACATGCTCTTAATGAGCTTTGCATGAAAAAAACCACCGTTGGAAGAATAAGACCGTTGCCTACTTTTGAGCATCAAAACCTTTTTGCATGTTGCATTTAATGAGCCTCCTTGCATTGATTTGTTTTGTCTTCTTGCATGATGGCTTGTCTTGATTATTGATTAACTTTCAACACTCCCCCTCAAGTTAGGTGCGTACATGTCAATGGCACCTAACTTGTGAAGGATGTTCTTCATATGTTGAGTAGTGGTAACCTTAGTAAAGATATCTGCTGGTTGATCTTGTTCGTTGATATGATGAGCGGTGATGATCTTTTCATCAATCTTCTCCCTAATGAAGTGGCAATCCACTTCAATGTGCTTGGTTCTTTCATGAAATACTGGATTTGTTGCAATGTGAATGGATTGATTGTCCTGATAATCTGATTGGGGGACTGACGGGGAACCCCAACTCTTCAACTAAGGCTTTTAGCCATATGAGTTCACTTGTGGCTGTCGCCATTGCTCTGTATTCTGCTTCAGCACTGGATCTTGACATGACAGATTGTTTCTTACTTTTCCAAGACACCAAATTTCCTCCAACAAACATACAATATCCTGTTGTTGATCTTCTATCTTTGTGATCTCACCTAACTGCATCACAATATCCCACGATTTACGTATTATGGTTATTCCTCATCGATTCCTTTTCCTGGTGTCCCTTTCAAATAGTGAAGGATTCTCTCTGCTGCCTTCCAATGACTCTCCTTTGGTGCATGCATGTTTTGGCTAATTTGATTTACTGCATATGAAATATCCGGACGAGTAATGGTTAGGTAAATCAATTTACCTACTAACCTTTGGTATTGTTGAATGTCCTCCATGGATTTCCATCATCATTTCCTTTCTTAGATGTGAAGTAGGGGCTACTAGTTTGGTTTTGCTCCAAGTTTTCCAGTTTCCTGTAAGAGATCAAGTGTATACTTCCGTTGGGATAGAACTAGTCCATTAGGAGAGTAGTCTATTTCTATACCTAGAAAGTACTTTAGTTTTCCTAAATCCTTTATTTCGAATTTAGAATTGAGAAAGCACTTAACTTGTTGTATTAGATTTATATCATTTCCTGTAATAATGAGATCATCTACGTATAAGAATGATGATAGTTTTATCATTTTCTACTTTAACAAATAATGAGGAATCACTGCATTTTTTGAATTTATAACTTAAGAGATGGTGAGTTTGGCATACCATGCCCTTGAGATTGAGACCATATATGGCCTTGTTTAGTTTGCATACCTTCCCCTCATATCTATTTTGAATTCCTTCTGGAATATCCATATAGACCTCTTCTTCAAGCTCTCCCTGTAGAAAAGCATTGGCAACATCCATTTGATAAAGTGGCCAATCCATATTTATTGCGAGGGCAAGTAAGACTCGGATGGTGTTCATCTTGGCCACGGGTGCAAATGTCTCCTTATAATCAATTCCATAGGTTTGAGTGTATCCTTTGGCGACTAGTCTGGCTTTGTGTCGTTCAATGGTACCATCACTTCTATGCTTGATCTTGTATACCCATTTACACCCGACAGGTTTCTTTCCTTTAGGCAAATTTGTGATCTCCCAAGTGCCATTTTTGTCCAAGGCATTGATTTCTTCTTCCATTGCCTTTTGCCAAGATTGTTGTCCTTTTGCTTCCTCATATGTTCTAGGTTCCTGTGCTTTAGCTATGCCACTCAAGAATGCTTGGTGACTTGGTGAGATATTATTAGTGGTATAATAATCAGAGATAGGATGATATAACATGCTAGAATGAAAGTATGTTCTACGATTAATCCTATTCTTGTCGACCTTCTTAGTGGTGGAGGAGAGGAGGGTAGATGTGCAGTTTCTATTGTCCCTCTATTGTTGCTTAATTGAGACGAAATTTCAGTCTCTCCCCCTTGGTCTAGGCTTTCCTCAGTTTCTTCAGTATCTAGATTAGTTCCTTCTTGCGAGCTGAAACCTCTAAGTTGTTATTTTGAGGTGGATCTTGCCTTTCTTCAGGAAATAGAGGATAACTACTAATTGAGTTTCTTTCCTTTGTTATCTCTTCCTCCTTTGTTTGAATAAAAACTCATTTTCAAATATCACATCCTTTGATGTGTACATCTTGTTAGTAGCGATCAAAGCATTTATATCCTTTTTCTGAGGTGGCATATCCAAGGAAAACACATTTCCTTCCTTTATCATCTAATTTAGTTCTAAGTTGTAATGGAATGAAAACATAGCATATACACCCAAAAAATTTTAAATGAGAGATGTTAGGCCTTCTATCATATAGGAGTTCTATTGGAGATTTCCCTCCTAAGTTTTCTCATTGGCATTAGATTTATTAGATGAGTTCTTTGTGCTAATGGCTTCACACGAATATTTTGGGAATATTAGCATGATTTAGGAGAGTTCTTCTTTCTAATAGATGTCTATTTTTCCTTTCGGCTACCCCATTTTGTTGAGGCGTATAAGGACAAGAGGTTTGATGAATAATTCCCCTTTCTTTTAAGTAGTCTCTCATTTTATTGCTTGTGTTATTCTCCACCATTATCGGATCTAAGGATCTTAATATTGCCATTGTATTTTTTTTTTTTTTGATTTACAAGTGGTATCCAAGCTTCGCCCGACTAGTCCACTTGGCGAACCGGCCCTGCCCCACGGCCTCCGAAGAGTCTCCACCGGCCCACAAGGGTAAATCAGGAAGACGCGCCACCAAGTCGCCGTGAGGGGTTTAACGCCAATCAGGGTCCGCACCCCACACCAACCCGCTGGTAAACGGGAACCCGCCTCCGCAACCCACAAGCGAGTGGAAAGCAGTGGCGAATTCCCTCCATAAGCTGCGGCGGCGGGGATCGAACCATGGCTTGCTCCGAGGACCCCCAAGCTCTTCTGCAAGCCGCCATTGCCACAGCAATATTGCCATTGTATTGCCTTGAGATATAATTGTTATAGGTTTTAAAAGCCTCAAACACTTGAGATTTGTTAGTGATCATGTAAACCCAAGTGTATCTAGTTTTATGATCAATGAATGTAACAAAGTATTTATAACCTTGTTTAGACAAAATTGGAGAGGTCCATACATCAGAGTGAACTAGATCAAAGGATTTTTCATATATAGTGATAGAACAAAGATAGTTTGCTTTTGTCTCCTTCCCGAGAATACATGATGGTTCACAAATACTATTATCTAAACTAATTGTAGGGAAGAAATATTTTAGGACATGATTGCTAGGGTGACCTAGTCGGGCATGCCAAAGTTGGGAGTCCTCCTGGCTTGCTTTAAAGACTTGATAGTCATGATCCAAGACATAAAGGTTATTCCTTTTATATCCCTTGCCAATCAAAAGATTTTTCTTGATGTCCTGAAATGACACATTGTTAGAATAAAAAATAACCTTGCAACCATGTTCCTTAGTTACTTTACTAATAGACATTAGATTGGAAGTAAAATTTGGAACATATAGGGCATCACTTGGCTTTCCTAGTAGTTCTATTTCTCCTATTTGATTTACTGTTATGTTTTGACCATTAGCCACCTTAAGCTGTCTTACATTTTCTAAGGTTCTAAACTTTAGGACTTTATTTTTATCTTTTACCATATGATAATCATATCCAGAATCAATAATCCAATGTTTAGTATCTAGAGTGGAGTTTAAGCATATACCTGTTGTAGAGTTTTCTTGATGTTCTTCCACAGAAGTTTGTACTTTTAATGTTTGCACGGGTTCCTTCTTTCGAAATGACTTTGGTCTTAAATGAGGATGAAGAAACCAACATTTGTCCTTTGTATGCCCTTTCTTCTTGCAATTACTCTTCTTTTGGATGAACTTCGTTAATCTTGAACCCATGAACTTCCATTTTTTTGTTTGAAGTTTCTTCAATATTAAAGCTTGACTCAGTTCTTTGGATGATTTGCAAAACTTCATGATACGCAGGGAGATTTTGCATTCGTAGAATTTCCTGTCTCATAGTTGAGAATGAGTCACCGAGAGTCATAAGAAGACTAAATACCTTGTCTTCATTTTGTCACTTTATTATTATTGTTGGATCAGTGGTTGATGGTCGGAGAACCTCAAGCTCACTCCATAAGGCACCAAATTCTCCAAAGAGTTGTGGGAGAGTCTTTTTCTCTTTCCTCATATCCACTATCTGTCTTCTTATTTCAAAGATCCTTCCAATGTTGTTGGTCTGCCCGTATATCGCCGAGAGATGATCCCATAAGGCTTTAGCACTAGGAGAGCAAGCAACCATACTTTTGTGAGCTTCATCTAAGGAAAGAAGGAGATGAACAAAGACTTGATTATCCGTCTTTTTCCATTCTTTGAAGATGGGATCAACCTCGTTAGGAGGATGCTGAAGAATTTGATCTTCAAGGTTATATGTACTTAGGATCCTCTTAATAAATCCGGACCATTGAATATAGTTGGAGGAATTAAGAAGAAGAGAGGAAAAGAGTTATGGGGGAAGTGAGCTTAGTTGCGGAAAGGCTAGACTTTGCTGCTCTGATACCATGATGAAACAACTTCAAAGCTTGTTGTAAGAAGTAGGAGAATGGTGAAACTTAGCTTTGGTATGAACTTCAAAGCTTGTTAAGAGGGAAGGAGGAGAATACATGAATGTTTTTCCTTAAGAATGAAAGCAAGCATACAAAGGGGGTTATAGGGTTACATGCTCTTAATGAGCTTTGCATGAAAAAAACCACTGTTGGAAGAATAAGACCGTTGCCTACTTTTGAGCATCAAAATCTTTTTGCATGTAGCATTTAATAAGCCTCCTTGCATTGATTAGTTTTGTCTTCTTGCATGGTGACTTGCATGTTGCATTTAATGAGCCTCCTTTCATTGATTTGTTTTGTCTTCTTGCATTATGGCTTGTCTTGATTATTGATTAACTTTCAACATTTTCGTACCGTTGATTCTGCCACAGGACCTTTACTAAGGGCACCTCTTTGTTCCTTAGTCTCTTGACTTCTCGGTCGAGTATCTGGATAGGCCGGCTCTCATAACTCAGGTCCTCTTGAACTTGTATTGTTTGTGGCTCGATCACTTGGTCCACACTGGAAATGCATTTCTTGAGCACAGAAACATGGAACACGTTGTGAATAGCCGACATCTCTTGAGGCAGCTCCAACTTGTAAGCTACTTTGCCAACCCTCCGCAATATCGGATACGGTCCCACATAGTGCGGACTCAGCTTACCCTTCCTTCCGAATCTCATCACTCCCTTCATAGGGGCCACTCTGAGGAATACCAGGTCCCTGACTTCGAATTCTAACGGTCTACGCTGCATATCTGCATAGCTCTTTTATCGGCTCCGAGCAGTTTCAATTCTCTGATGAATGTTCTATATGTTGGGAGTATGGGGAATACAATCAAAGTCCCACATTGGTAAGACATGGAAAAGATCATGTGCTTATAAGAAAAAAGATATCTCCATTGGTATGAGGCCTTTTGGGTAAAGCCCAAAAATAAAACCATGAGGGCTTAGACCCAAAGTGGACAATATCATGCCATTGTGGAGATATATGAATCTTATAGGCACTAACAATTGGTATCAGAGCCATGGTCCATGTCAAGCCATGAATCTCGAACGAAGGAAGTTGAGCTCCCACGTCCGGATCAAGAGAACCAGACATCAGGAAGGAAGTCTAGTTGGGTCGGGGGGACCGAACAACTGACAGGAAGTCCTGGTGGGTTGAAGATCGGACATCAAGCAGAGAAAATCCTTCGAGGAGGGATAGGCTTGAGGGGGGGCCCAATGTGGTCCTTCGTTTGAGGGGGGGATTGTTGGGAGTATGGGGAATACAATCAAAGTCCCACATTGGTAAGACATGGAAAAGATCATGTGCTTATAAGAAAAAAGATATCTCCATTGGTATGAGGCCTTTTGGGTAAAGCCCAAAAATAAAACCATGAGGGCTTAGAACCAAAGTGGACAATATCATGCCATTGTGGAGATATATGAATCTTATAGGCACTAACACTATATAGCTCGGGTGGTGTCGTCGATGAAGTCCGTCTGGAGTCCCATCCCCTTCTTTTCACCACCCTCGTACCAGCATATGGGAGATCTACATTTCCTCCCGTATAGAGCCTCGTAGGGTGCCATTCCAATAGTAGCTTGGTAGCTATTGTTGTAGGCGAATTTTGCCAAACATAAGTATCGGCACCAGCTACCTTTGAAATCCAGGGCGCAAGCTCGTAACATATCCTCCAGTACTTGATTTACTCTTTGCATGCATGTCTAGGGATGGAAGGCGATCTTGAACAATAACCGTGCCTAGGGCTTTCTGAACACATTCCCAGAAATGGGAAATAAAGCAACCATCTCTGTCAGAAATGATGGTCTTAGGAATTCCATGTAGTCTGATAATTTCCCTAGCATATAACTGAGCTAGTTGCTCCGTCGAATAGGTCATCTTGATTGCTAAGAAGTGGGCGGACTTCGTCAATCTGTCCACAATTACCCATATAGCATCATAATCGTTTGTCATCTTGGGCAATCCTGAGATGAAATCCATACAAATGTCTTTCCATTTCCATTCTGGAATCTGGATCGGCTGCAGTGTTCCTCCAGATCTCTGGTGTTCTGCTTTAACCCTCTGGCAGGTCAGGCAGGAACTGACATACTAAGCCACATCTCTTTTCATTCCGAACCACCAGAATTTTCTTTTCAGGTCTTGGTACATCTGGGTGGTTCCAGGATGCATTGCATAAGGAGTTCCGTGAGCTTCCTCAAATATCTTCTTCTGTAATTCTGGATCGTCGGGAATACATAAGCGATCCCTGAGGTAGAGTACTCCACTATCAGAGATATGAACCCCGTCGTCCTTTCCTTCTAGGACCTCTTGCTTGATCCTCTGAATGCTTGGGTCACGGGCTTTCTTTTCCAGTGTATCATCGAACAGCGTCGGTGCTATCGTCATGGTCGAGAGCTGTCCGGAAATGATTTCAACCCCGTAACGCATAATCTCCTTTTCTAAGGGCCGAGATAACTCTGATAGAGACATCAAGGTAGCGCATGACTTCCTGCTGAGTGCATCAGCCACCTTGTTTGCTTTCCCCGGATGGTAGAAGATTTCGCAGTCATAATCCTTGATGAGCTTGAGCCATCTGCGTTGTCTCATGTTCAAATCCTTCCGTGTGAAGAAATATTTCAGACTCTAGTGGTCTGTATAAATCCTATACTGAGCTCCATATAGATAATGCCTCCATGTTTTGAGAGAAAAGACCACGGCCGCGAGCTCTAAATCGTGGGTGGGATAATTCCTTTCATGTTCTTTGAGTTGCCTAGAGGCGTAGGCAATGACCTTGCCATTCTGCATGAGTACAACTCTGAGTCCCAACTTGGAAGCGTCACTGTACATGTCGAAGCCTTCGTTATTGTCCGGAAGAGCAAGGATTGGAGCGCTGGTCTGCCTCCTTTTCAATTCTGTGAAACTCCTCTCGCAGGCGTCCGTCCACTCATATTTCTTGTTCTTTCTGGTGAGGACTGTCATAGGGGCTGCAATCCTGGAGAAGTTCTCTACAAACTTCCGGTAGTAGCTTGCTAGCCCAAGAAAGCTTCTGATCTCGCTTGTATTCATTGGTCGGTTCTAGTTACTCACGACTTCAATCTTTATTGGGTCTACCATCACTCCGTGCTTGGATATAACGTGACCCAAAAATGAAACTTGTTCGAGCCAGAACTCGCATTTGGAGAACTTTGCAAATAGCTACTTTTCCCGAAGAATCTGCAATACCACATTCAAGTGTTCTGCGTGCTCCTTTGGGGTTCTCGAATATATCAGTATGTCGTCGATGAAGACGATCACAAACTTGTCGAGGAATGTCGAGAATACCCGATTCATCAAATCCATGAACAGAGCAGGTGCATGTAGGGGATCGGTATGACCGGCTAGAGGGAGGTGAATAGCCCTTTTCGTTTGGATGCCGGTATTTGCTCGTCTACAAGACTAATTAGCGCAAGCGGAAGACTAATACAGACAAGCAAATAGAAATACGAGAAAAACAAACGCTAACAAAGAATGTAACGTGGTTCACGGCTACGCCGCTAATCCACGGTCCCCGATTCGTCCTCGGTGAATCACTCCGCTAAACCAATCCACTAAATGGTCTCTCCTTTGCACCAAGCTAGGTGGAGGTAACCTTTACAATCAAAATCACTCTTCTTACAAATAGAATGGAGTAAAAGCGAGTAAGAAGAGTTTAGAGCTTGTGGGGCACTAGGAAGATCACTTGGAGCATAAGCATTAGCCTTTCAAAGGCTTACACCCTCTCTTTTTATAGAGAGGGCTGATTTCTTCCCGTTGGCCGCCACCAGTCGACTGACGCCCTTGGCAGTCGACTGCCGTCACTACAACGACCTCCGAACACGTCGGATCCCGACCGTTGTGGTCCAACGGAACTCTTGGCGAGGTGATGGACCTCATCGATCGCGCTCCGTAGTCGATGCCCGGGCGGCTACGAAAGGTTCTGGCGAAACCCTATTGACTACCGATGCTGCCTTCTCGATCGATGATCTTGATGATCGCCCACGATGGCGATCACGCCGCAATTCATCGATCGTATACCCGGTCGAACTACACTCGACTCGGAAGCGATCGCCATGACATGGCAGTCGACTGGTGTCGGGAAAACCCATCCGACACTTGGCCAAATGGCCAAGTTTCACCTAAGAGCTACCCTTCCCCGGGTTACAATCGCTCACTCTCATCTCTCGGAGTCCCTCGCCTTCGAAGTTCTCTTCGTTCTCGGCCACGTCCCTCGGCAGCATCAGGCGCACGGCTCTGCAATGCTCCTTCGCGTCTCTTGCCTCGAAGTCTACTTCCTCCGGCTTCACTCCAAGCTTCTCGTCCGGCGGTCCCTCGGATGCTCCAAGCGCACGGCTTCCGCAAAGCTATCCTTCACCGACTCAAGGCACGAGTCATGAGATGTGAAACTCGCCACGGCTCCATGTGCGAATTACTAAGTCCTGCACGACTTCAACGCACATATCAAATCATCATAACACACTAACTTAAACCCTTTGCCACACCATCAAAACCATATTACGGCAAGAGATTGCCCTAACAATCTCCCCCTTTTTGATGTGTGGCAATCCGTTTAAGTTAGGTAAAAACATTTGATATAAATTCTAAGGTAAGAAAGCATGTAAAGATAAACATGATATAGCAACATGCCACTCCCCCTTAATCCATGAAACTCTATATTGCAAATTTTCTCCCCCTATCATATATTTCTCCCCCTAAAATAATTAACTTAAACATAAATTATTTCTCCCCCTTTGACACCATCAAAAAGATTAACACTAAGTTAAAGGCACATGACATCAAGTATAAAGAGAAACATACCAAAACATTAAAATCAGTCAAAATCATAAAATTGTACTGATTGTTCAGAGTCCATCGATCGCTATCGGTATGGCAATGACCGCACAATTGATTCCGAAATTCTGATTTTCTGGGCGAATTTCAGAAATGCATTAAAAATTCCAGAAAATTTGAAAAATCATGAAATTTGAGGAGCATATTTCTATTAAGTATATCTATCAAGGAAAAATAGTTTTTCATGAAAAATCATTATATTTTCCGAGATTTGCCAAAAATCCAAACACTTGAAAAACCACTAGTTTTTGAGCATGTTAGTATCCATTTTAACACCTAGTCTTGCTTTGAATTGTTCCAAAACATGAATACATAGATTTTAGATTAAGGAATTGTTTTGAAAACATATGAAATATCCAACCATGATCTTTGGGCAATATGTCTATGAATTAAACATAAGCCTTCCCCATGATTGGTCTATTATTGCTATTTTGATACTTTAAATGACCATCTAAATGCCATAGGCATTAGTGGACATTTGTATCATCCTAACATCTCACCCATGCTAAGTTTGCAATCAAGTTAGCCTATAGTGAGTGTGAGATGCATCCTAGGGGGTATTTGTATATACTTAACCAATATATTCATGCAATTCTATCATGGTTAAGTATCAACCTAACAATTAACATGATCATAATGACATATATGAATGAATTCTACATTATGATCATGAAATGCATGTTTTCATTAAATTATAATCATGCATTAGGTATTATATGATGATAATAAACAAAGTGTCACCTAAAGCATGATTCAAACCTATTTCTCATGATAATGTGCCAAATATCAAAATCATAAATCATGATTTCAAACATACATAGCAATTACATTAATCATCATGATTTAAGCAATATTATCTATTTATGGGCACGTTATCATCACCCAACACTATCTAAAAAATGTTGTCCCGTCATCCTAAGTCAACCAAAATATGATATAGGTCAAGTTCATATGGTTGACTACCCTAGGGGTTTTCTAACCCTTAAGGATGGATTTTGGAACCCAAAATAAGTTCTTTCCTATTGGATTCACTAAGTATTCCTTGGGGATCCATTTTCTAGCTATTATCTTCTTCTTATCTTGTCCCCTAGCTATTAGGCATTTGTAGGCCTTTTCATTTTTCTTTTCCTTGTAGCCTAGGCCCTTTTTGTTAAAACTAGCTCTTTGGCTCCCTAAGATCATATTTAAGGTGTTGGAGCCAATTGTGAATTTCTCTAGGGCTTTGGTTAAATAATCTACCTTTTCCCTTAATGCCCTATTTTCCTCTATGCATGCATCATTAACATCCAAAGGCATATAATCATGTGAGCATGCATCATCATGGCAAGAAGAGGTATCATTATTATTTAAACATGCATTTTCTAGCTTATATTCCAAAGCCTTAATTTGATTAAGCATGCTTTTATTTTTCTTTTTCATTCCAAATAAGTCTAGAAATTATGGAAACTATTTTCTTAGGAGAAGCTTTCGTTACCATAGTTTCCATGTCCTCTTCTTCTTCGGATGATGAGGATGTAGAAGCTCCCCCTTCATTTGAGCTCTCCCCGCTTGAGCTTGATCCTTCATTTTCGGATGAAGAGCAATCCAAGTCATCAAAGGCCATCAAGGCCAAATTGGTGACAAAGGCATTCTCCTCATCCGATGATGATGAGGAGGATGAGGATGGGTCATCCCAAGTCCTTGCCTTTAGAGCTTTGGTCTTCCCCTTTTCTTTTGTCTTCTTCTCCTCTTCCTTCTTTTTCTTGCTCCCCTTTTTCTTCTTCTTTTCTTCTTTCTTTTTCCTCTCTTCCTTGCTCTTGTTTAGGAGAGGACAATTGTCCCTTATGTGCCCCTCTCCTTGGCAATTGTAGCATATGACCTTCCCCCTTGGTCTTCTATTCCTATCATGAGATTTATCAAATCTAAAATTCTTAAATGCACGTCTTACCCTCCTTACCATATAGGCTTCTTCGGTGCTATCCATGGAGGAGGAGGAAGACGCTTCGTCATCGGAGGAGGAGGGGATTTCCATCTTCTTCTTCCCCTTATTTGCCAACAATGCTACTCCCCTTGAAGGTTGAATTTTTGGCTCTTCTTGTATTCCTTCAAGCCTAGATTCATGTAATTCCATAGTGGAGAAAAATTCATCTAGAGTACTTACCTCTAGATTCTTTGAAATGTAAAATGAGTCCACCATTGAACTCCACTTGGATGATCAGGGGAAAGCATCTATGGTCTTCATTATCATATCGCGATTGGAGAGCCTTTCTCCTACACTTGTTAGTCAATTTAAAATTTCTTTAAATCTAGAATGTAAAGAAGTTACCTTTTCTCCCTTTTCTAATTTAATGTTGGATAGTTGGGAGCGGAGAAGATCTCTCCTTGCTAGCTTAGCCTCGGATGTGCCTTCATGAAGCTCAATTAGCTTCTCCCACATCTCCTTGGCGCTTAGGCATTCTCCTATTCGGTTGATTTCTTGTTGGGGGAGCACATTGAAGAGATGATGCTTGGCTTTTGAATTTGCAAGGTGCTCTTCCTTTTTCCTTTTGGTCCACCTAGATTTCTCTATTGGCTTCCCCTCTTCATCCCTAGGCAAAACGAAACCGGATTCCATTGTAATCATAATGTCAAAATCCGTTTCGAAAAATACCTCCATTCGCTTCTTCCACCAAGCAAATTCTCCTTCAAACTTTGGAGGATGGATGTTGGAGCCGGCCATTTTGAAATTTGCTTATTGTGGCGGTTAGTCCTCGACAAGCTTTCCTCGGCTTTGATACCACTTGTAGGGGATCGGTACGACCGGCTAGAGGGGGGTGAATAGCCCTTTTCGTTTGGATGCCGATATTTGCTCGTCTACAAGACTAATTAGCGCAAGCGGAAGACTAATACAGACAAGCAAATAGAAATACGAGAAAAACAAATGCTAACAAAGAATGTAACGTGGTTCACGGCTACGCCGCTAATCCACGGTCCCCGATTCGTCCTCGGTGAATCACTCCGCTAAACCAATCCACTAAATGGTCTCTCCTTTGCACCAAGCTAGGTGGAGGTAACCTTTACAATCAAAATCACTCTTCTTACAAATAGAATGGAGTAAAAGCGAGTAAGAAGAGTTTAGAGCTTGTGGGGCACTAGGAAGATCACTTGGAGCATAAGCATTAGCCTCTCAAAGGCTTACACCCTCTCTTTTTATAGAGAGGGCTGATTTCTTCCCGTTGGCCGCCACCAGTCGACTGACGCCCTTGGCAGTCGACTGCCATCACTACAACGACCTCCGAACACGTCGGATCCCGACCGTTGTGGTCCAACGGAACTCTTGGCAGTCGACTGATGGACCTCATCGCCGATCTCACCTCGTAATCGACGCGATCGCTCTGGCACGAATGGCGAAACCCTATTGACGATCGGCTGCCGCCGGCCGATCGAATGCTCTGGCGATCGGCCCCGCCGGCGATGATGCGGCCACAATCGATCGATCGTATACGGTCGAACTACACTCGACGATCGGCCCCGCCATGACATGGCAGTCGACTGGTGTCGGGAAAACCCATCTGACACTTGGCCAAATGGCCAAGTTTCACCTAAGAGCTACCCTTCCCCGGGTTACAATCGCTCACTCTCATTTCTCGGAGTCCCTCGCCTTTGAAGTTCTCTTCGTTCTCGGCCACGTCCCTCGGTAGCATCAGGCGCACGGCTCTGCAATGCTCCTTCGCGTCTCTTGCCTCGAAGTCTACTTCCTCCGGCTTCACTCCATGCTTCTCGTCCGGCGGTCCCTCGGATGCTCCAAACGCACGGCTTCCGCAAAGCTATCCTTCACCGACTCAAGGCACGAGTCATGAGATGTGAAACTCGCCACGGCTCCATGTGCGAATTACTAAGTCCTGCACGACTTCAACGCACATATCAAATCATCATAACACACTAACTTAAACCCTTTGCCACACCATCAAAACCATATTACGGCAAGAGATTGCCCTAACAATCTCCCCCTTTTTGATGTGTGGCAATCCGTTTAAGTTAGGTAAAAACATTTGATATAAATTCTAAGGTAAGAAAGCATGTAAAGATAAATATGATATAGCAACATGCCACTCCCCCTTAATCCATGAAACTCTATATTGCAAATTTTCTCCCCCTATCATATATTTCTCCTCCTAAAATAATTAACTTAAACATAAATTATTTCTCCCCCTTTGACACCATCAAAAAGATTAACACTAAGTTAAAGGCACATGACATCAAGTATAAAGAGAAACATACATTAAAATCAGTCAAAACCTGATAAAATCAGGTTACTGTACTTGTTCACAGTCCATCGATCATCGCTATCGGTATGGCGGATCGGTAGCAAAGGAATCAATTTACGATTTTGGATGATTTTTAAATGCATTAAAAATTCAAAAATTTGAAAAATCATGAAATTTGAGGAGCATATTTCTATTAAGTATATCTATCAAGGAAAAATAGTTTTTCATGAAAAATCATTATATTTTCCGAGATTTGCCAAAAATCCAAAAACTTGAAAAACCACTAGTTTTTGAGCATGTTAGTATCCATTTTAACACCTAGTCTTGCTTTGAATTGTTCCAAAAACATGAATACATAGATTTTAGATTAAGGAATTGTTTTGAAAACATATGAAATATCCAACCATGATCTTTGGGCAATATGTCTTATGAATTAAACATAAGCCTTCCCCATGATTGGTCTATTATTGCTATTTTGATACTTTAAATTACCATCTAAATGCCATAGGCATTAGTGGACATTTGTATCATCCTAACATCTCACCCATACTAAGTTTGCAATCAAGTTAGCCTATAGTGAGTGTGAGATGCATCCTAGAGTATTTGTATATACTTAACCAATATATTCATGCAATTCTATCATGGTTAAGTATCAACCTAACAATTAACATGATCACAATGACATATATGAATGAATTCTACATTATGATCATGAAATGCATGTTTTCATTAAATTATAATCATGCATTAGGTATTATATGATGATAATAAACAAAGTGTCACCTAAAGCATGATTCAAACCTATTTCTCATGATAACGTGCCAAATATCAAAATCATAAATCATGATTTCAAACATACATAGCAATTACATTAATCATCATGATTTAAGCAATATTATCTATTTATGGGCACGTTATCATCACCCAACACTATCTAAAAAATGTTGTCCCATCATCCTAAGTCAACCAAAATATGATATAGGTCAAGTTCATATGGTTGACTACCCTAGGGGTTTTCTAACCCTTAAGGATGGATTTTGGAACCCAAAATAAGTTCTTTCCTATTGGGTTCACTAAGTATTCCTTGGGGATCCATTTTCTAGCTATTATCTTCTTCTTATCTTGTCCCCTAGCTATTAGGCATTTGTAGGCCTTTTCATTTTTCTTTTCCTTGTAGCCTAGGCCCTTTTTGTTAAAACTAGCTCTTTGGCTCCCTAAGATCATATTTAAGGTGTTGGAGCCAATTGTGAATTTCTCTAGGGCTTTGGTTAAATAATCTACCTTTTCCCTTAATGCCCTATTTTCCTCTATGCATGCATCATTAACATCCAAAGGCATATAATCATGTGAGCATGCATCATCATGGCAAGAAGAGGTATCATTATTATTTAAACATGCATTTTCTAGCTTATATTCCAAAGCCTTAATTTGATTAAGCATGCTTTTATTTTTCTTTTTCATTCCAAATAAGTCCTTAGTTAAACTAGAAATTATGGAAACTATTTTCTTAGGAGAAGCTTTCGTTACCATAGTTTCCATGTCCTCTTCTTCTTCGGATGATGAGGATGTAGAAGCTCCCCCTTCATTTGAGCTCTCCCCGCTTGAGCTTGATCCTTCATTTTCGGATGAAGAGCAATCCAAGTCATCAAAGGCCATCAAGGCCAAATTGGTGACAAAGGCATTCTCCTCATCCGATGATGATGAGGAGGATGAGGATGGGTCATCCCAAGTCCTTGCCTTTAGAGCTTTGGTCTTCCCCTTTTCTTTTGTCTTCTTCTCCTCTTCCTTCTTTTTCTTGCTCCCCTTTTTCTTCTTCTTTTCTTCTTTCTTTTTCCTCTCTTCCTTGCTCTTGTTTAGGAGAGGACAATTGTCCCTTATGTGCCCCTCTCCTTGGCAATTGTAGCATATGACCTTCCCCCTTGGTCTTCTATTCCTATCATGAGATTTATCAAATCTAAAATTCTTAAATGCACGTCTTACCCTCCTTACCATATAGGCTTCTTCGGTGCTATCCATGGAGGAGGAGGAAGACGCTTCGTCATCGGAGGAGGAGGGGATTTCCATCTTCTTCTTCCCCTTATTTGCCAACAATGCTACTCCCCTTGGAGGTTGAATTTTTGGCTCTTCTTGTATTCCTTCAAGCCTAGATTCATGTAATTTCATAGTGGAGAAAAATTCATCTAGAGTACTTACCTCTAGATTCTTTGAAATGTAAAATGAGTCCACCATTGAACTCCACTTGGATGATCGGGGGAAAGCATCTATGACCTTCATTATCATATCGCGATTGGAGAGCCTTTCTCCTACACTTGTTAGTCCATTTAAAATTTCTTTAAATCTAGAATGTAAAAAAGTTACCTTTTCTCCCTTTTCTAATTTAATTTTGGATAGTTGGGAGCGGAGAAGATCTCTCCTTGCTAGCTTTGCCTCGGATGTGCCTTCATGAAGCTCAATTAGCTTCTCCCACATCTCCTTGGTGTTAGGACCTTTGTAACGCTAGAGGGGGGGGGGGTGATTAGCGTTTCTTCGTTTCTACAATCAAGTTAGCGGAAGCAATACAAATACAAAACAAATACAAGTACGAAATAAGAGACCAAACGCTAACACCCAATTTACGTGGTTCGGAGATGACGCTCCTACTCCACGGCAATCCGTAAGGTGGATTAGCCCTAGCCAAGCTTCACTATCTTCTCCTTTGGATGAACCAAGGTGGAGAAACCTTTCTTACAATACACTCCTCTTCTTTACAATGATGGATGATGAAGAACAATAGAAGAGGAGGTTTTGGATTGCTAAAAACACTTAGAAAACTTGGTGAGCACGAGGATGAAGTTAGGAGTTAGAGCACTAGCCTCCCCATGCTCCCCATGACCCCTTTTTATAGAAGAGGGGCTGTTTTTCCCGTTGGGCCTCGATCAGTCGACTGATGCATGCCATCGATCATTGCCAAGCCAGCGGCACGAACGTGATCTCCGCGGAGATTCGTAGCGCAATCTCCAGCGGCGGTGATCGATCGGTGATCTCTCCATCGATCGTGATGGGTGAGTCGATCACGAGTGATCACGGCAGTGATCAGTGAGGCGCATTCGGCAGCATTTCTTTCCTTGATCGATCATTTGTTTCCCATAGCGATCGTGATCGAAATCGATCGTGATATGTCAAGGCGGTCGTGATGGTCGAGTTTCACCACGACTCGGTAAACGACGACGATCGGTGATACATCGTATCAGTCGACTGATACTTATTAAGTATGAATAATTCATACTTGTTTTTATACCCTAGACCTAGACTCAACCTTCTAGCTCCGTATTAAGCCTTGCGCCTTCAGGATCCCTCCGAGTCCGCGACTTGTTCATCCTTTGCGCTTTGCTTCCAAGAGCTTCCTTCGGTTTCGTCATGTCTTGGGTTGCCAAATGCTTGGACTTTACGCCGCCAAGACTACAAGCTTGGACTTATCCGCCACGACCTTACTTTGGACTTCCTTTGCCAAGGTTCACTTGGACTTTACGCTGCCAAGACTACAAGCTTGGTCTTATGCTGCCAAGTCCATCCCTTGGACTTCCTTTGCCAAGATCATACTTGGACTTCCTTTGCCAAGGTTCACTTGGACTTTACGCTGCTAAGACTACAAGCTTGGTCTTATGCTGCCAAGTCCATCCCTTGGACTTCCTTGGCCAAGATCATACTGGGACGTCTCTTTTACTGTCACTTAAACACATTCGCAATTAGATCACAATACATTGCCTAGCAAATGATTATCCAAGCTTGGACTTCCACTCATGTCACACTTTGAGATTGGTCAACCTGACTCCGAGGTTGATGTTTGACAATCATTTAAGTTAGGTCTTTAAAGATACACATAATCATCTAACTTAAACATTCCTTCTCCCCTTTGACATACATCAAAAGAGAAGGATTCATAAATGAAAGAGTTAAGGATATTGGATCTTGGACTAAGGTATAAGATTGAAATTAAGCTCCCCTTAATCCAAGATATGATGTGTAAACCATATTTGAAGCAAAGCATATCAAGGAATTAACCATGAAGTTCTAACTTTGCACCAACAATGGATTTTGGGGATGAAAAGATATAATATATATGAAACTCCTAAAACATCAGCATTAACATCCTACACCTGTGTTTATTGCAATAGTATCATACCATAGTTTTAGGACATCAAGGATACACTAAATATCAGAACATGGAGTTTAATATCAGAAAACACGATGTATCGATCATGGTTTTACGAACGATCATGCTACTAGCGAAATTTGACCTTTTCATCCCAACTTTAGAAATTAGAAATTCCGAAATCTTGAAAAAACACGAAATTTGCGTACACATTTCTGAAATCATACTTGATGAAGGAAAAATAATTTGAAAAATATATGTTTTCAGATTTCAAGATTGATACAATTTGGAATCTAACAAAAGTTCTAAAGAGTTTGCAAACCTTTGTATCACTTTTGTGTTCATTTGAAAATTGTTTTTCAAAATATGATGAACATAGTTTAAAATATATATTATTTGGAATTTCCAACCATGTTCTTTGAGCTATGTATCCATTACTTGAATACAAGCCTTCCCAATGATTGGTCCATAAGGTGTTTATGTCTCTAGGTGTGTCATTGGCTCATAGTAATGCATCATAACAAGCATGATGAGCCAAGTACACCTTCCCTATTATCTCACATGGTTCTAGTGTCTCAATACAAAAATCAAGGTTCTTAAGGCTTTTTGTGAGATGTAACAAGGTATAAAGATAACATATAATCATGGGATTATGCAAGCCTAGAATTTTACTCCTAAAGCACATACCAAGCTCCCTCCTTAAAGATGAAAATTCATTTTGGGAAGAGCTTTGGTGAAGATATCGCAAGGTTGGACTTAGATTCTACATAATTAAGTTCAATGTCCCTCTTGCCACATGATCTCTTATGAAGTGATGTGTCACTTCAATGTGCTTGGTCCTAGAGTGATGTACCGGATTTTTGGTCAAGTTGATGGTACTCACATTGTCACAATAAACTTTAATGTTAGAGTAGTGTAGCTCATAGTCCACAAGAGTATGTCTCATCCAAAGTAATTGAGCTACACAACCACCCATAGCCACATATTCGGCGGTGGTTGATAAAGCAACACAATGTTGCTTCCTACTACTCCAACTAACTAGGAGGACCCAAGAAATTGGCATCCACCACTAGTACTTTTCCTATCCAATTTGCACCGGCATAATCGGAATCGGTATAACCAAGCAATTCAAATGACCTAGTCCTAGGATACCAAAGTCCTACATTTAGGTGTACCTTTAATATATCTTAAAATTCTTTTGTGGCTACTAAATGTGATTCTTTGGCACAAGATTGGTATCTTGCACACATACCTACCGCAAATAAAATATTGGGTCTACTAGCGGTTAGGTATAGTAGGCTACCAATCATACTCCTATAAAGTTTAAGATCAATTGATTTACCATCATGATCACTATCTATTCTAGTGCTAGTGGCCATAGGAGTGCTTACAATTTTGGCATTTTCCAAACCAAATTTCTTGATCATTTCATTTGCATATTTGGTTTGATAAATATGAATACCTTCATTGGTTTGTTTTACTTGTAATCCTAGGAAAAATTGAGTTCTCCAACTAGACTCATTTCAAATTCATTTTCCATATTTTTATAAAGTCTTGAAGTAGATCATCATTTGTAGACCCAAAGATGATATCATCAACATATACTTGGGCTATGAATATATCTTTCAATGTTGACTTTATAAATAAGGTTTGATCTACTTGTCCTCTTCTAAAATCCTTAGAAATTAAGAAGGATGACAATCTTTCATACCATGCCCTAGGAGCTTGTTTTAACCCATATAATGCTTTTCTAAGCTTATATACATGATTTGGATAATCTATGTTCTCAAACCGGTGGTTGCTCTACATACACTTCCTCCTTAATAAAACCATTTAAAATGCCGATTTAACATCCATTTGGTAAAGTTTAAATCCCATGTAGGAGGCATACCCTAAGAGAATTCTAATAGATTCTAATCTAGCAACCGGGCATAAGTCTCATCATAGTCAAGCCCCTCAACTTGATTGAATCCTAGCAACCAACCTAGCCTTATTTCTAGTGATGTTCCCTTGGTCATCTAACTTATTCCTAAAGACCCATCTTGTAGTAATTATGGTGCTATCATTGGGTCTAGGTACTAACTCCCAACTTGACTCCTCTCAAATTGAGCCAATTCATCTTGCATTGCCAAAATCCAATCCGGATCATGGAGTGCATCATTGATCGATTTTGGGCTCAATTTGTGAGAGAGCAACTTGACTAGTAGGAGCCCTATGAAATGACCTAGTTCTTACTCCTTGAGATAGATCTCCTACTACTTGGTCAAGTGGATGATCTTGATGAATTCTTAGGTTTCTAGAAGGGGTTTCAAATTGATCATTGTTATCCTCCACCCTTCTTTCATCATCGGAATCTTCTTTTCTCCCCCCTTGATCATTGCCCCTAATGGTCAAATTTTGAAGTTTTTGGGTAATGTCTTGATTATTGTCATTAATATCCTTATCAATGGAGGACTTTCTAGGGTAGGTACTCGTAGTTTCATCAAATTTAACATTTGAGAACTCCTCAATCCCTTGGGTTCTCTTATTGTAGACTCTATACCCTTTACTTGTGGATGAGTATCCAACTAGAATTCCCTCATCCGCTTTGATTCAAATTTCCTAAGTTATCTTTGGTATTTAAGATATAAACTTTACATCCAAAGACTTTGAAATAGTGAATTGTAGGAATAGTTCCATTCCATAGTTCAAAGGTGTCTTTCATAAAAACCTATGGATTTGAACCCAATTTTGGATATAGCAAGCGGTATTAACCGCTATCGCCCACAACTAGTATTAACCGCTTCCGCCCACAAGTAGCTAGGTAGAGAATATTCATTAAGCATAGTCCTAGCCGCCTCTTGTAGGGGCACGATTTCTCCTTTCCACCACCCCATTTTGTTGGGGTGTTCTAGGACAAGAGAACTCATGCTTGTACCCTTGCTCTAAACAAAATTGTGAAAATTTAAAGTTCTCAAATTCACCACCATGATCAGTGCGGATCCGTTTGATTTTGAGACTCTTTTCTTTTTCAACCCTTTTACTAATTCCTATGATTATTTCTCAGGTATCATCCTTATGTTTCATAAAGTAAACCCAAGTATACCTAGAAAAATCATCTACAATGACTAAACAATATTTGTTACCATTTAAAGATGGAGTGCTATGGCAATCAAATAAATCAAGATGCAATAATTCTAATGGTAAAGAGGTATTAGTTAGGTTTTACCTTTGTGTGATGCTTTTGTTTGTTTTCCTTCTTGGCATGCATCACACATTTTGTTCTTGACATACTTGATCTTTGTAACCCTTTGACCAACTCCATCTTGGCTACTTTGGCTATGTTTTTCATGTTGACGTGCCCCAATCTTCTATGCCATAGCCAACATTCTTCCTCTTTTGCCACAAGACACTTAGTAGAAATGTTAGAAGCATATGAAAGATCAACATAATAGATGTTTGATTTTCTATATCCAACTAACATGCAATCATTTAATTCCTTGTGTTTAATCATGCATTTAGAGGATTCAAAACGAGACATGATAGTTTGCATCACAAAGTTGACTAACACTTAATAAATTAAACTTCATATTTTCAACTAGCAAGACTTTGTGAATAACAATTTTAGGGGATACCTCAATTGTACCTCTACCTAGTATCTTGAGTTTTCCACTATTTCCAAAAGATACCGCTCCCTTCTTCACGTATTTAATTGTGGAGAACTTGCTCACATCCCCGGTCATATGTGTTGAGCAACCGCTATCCACAATCCACATACCTCGCTCTCCTACCTAAATCACATGAAAAACACAAGCTTTTGGTACCCAAACATTTGGACCGGTAACATTAATTAAAAACTTCTTAGGTACCCAAGTTTTCTTAACCTTACCCTTAATGGTTCCTTTCCTATTAATTAATGAAATATAAGCAACCTCTTTCTCTTTTGGCTTATATCCTAAACCGGCCTTGTTATAAACTGCTCTTTGCCTACTAATTGTTGGATCGAAAGTGTCGCTAGAGGGGGGGGTGAATAGCGATACGATGTCGTTAAAAAACTTTTGCAATAAGTAAAAAGCAAGTAGAGAGTGCACAGCGGAAATATAAAGTAGACAAGATATTTTTACGTGGTTCACAATCTTTCGATTGCTAATCCACGGCCCTAGTGATCCTTGATCACGTACGGAGGGCAATTCACTAAAACCACTCCTCCTCGTTGGAGGTAGGAGCAACGATTACAAAAATAAATCAAGGCAAAGGGACACTCCCCCTTTCCTTGTTATGATTAAAGCACAAAGACAATTTAAAGAAGTAGAACTTAAATAAATATACCGACAACTCTTATAAGTAGAAGATGTAGCTTTCGTTGTCGGCGGCACTTCGTCGTAGCAAATGTGAGTAGTAGTAGCGGCGTTACGACGGCGTGTTGAGAGCTCTTGAATTCTTGTTATTTGCTTGGAGTGAACATGTCTATTTATGGATATTGATCTATGAATTTAGACATAGGTAGTGTCCAAGGTGAGGTTCTTATCCCAACTCAAGGATGAGGTGTTTCAACCAACCACCTTGTGCCACCTCAAGGAAGCCTTCACGCCAAGAAGAAGAAGCCATCCAACTTGTGCCACATCATGGGAGCCAACCATCTTGTGCCACCTCAAGGAGGCCTTCACGCCAAGAAGAAGAAGCCATCCAACTTGTGCCACCTCAAGGAGGCCTTCACGCCAAGAAGAAGAAGCCATCCAACTTGTGCCACATCATGGGAGCCAACCATCTTGTGCCACCTCAAGGAGGCCTTCACGCCAACTCAAGGATGAGGTCCAAGCTTGGTGATGGTTTGGATGTCCACCTTGATGCCACATCACCCTTTGTACCAAAACACGAGTCAAGTCCAAATTCACCCCCTGTCCAGCGATTCTCGAGGCTGGAACTAGACTAGCAGTTGACTGTAGTAGACGACTGGTCAAAGGGTTTTGGACTGCAGTACAAGTTAGCTTAAAATATAAAGTACGATGGTTCTAACCATCTGATCTCGACCTAGACCTTCCATTGGAGGTATTGGGTCGGATCTACGCTTAACGACCTTGCTTCGCTTTCACACGAGCTTACCTTGTAGCCTTGCTTCCGGTCTTCACCCGAGTACCTCGGCTTCCTCCGAAGTCCCTCTGGCGTTGCCCGACCACCTCGGTTCCCACGGGGTGTCGCAGACCTTCCGCTCAACTTTAGCATTTCTGCACACTTAATTGAGCTCGTAAGATAACAAATATACCCTTAACTATTGAGCCTTTTGCCATAATCAAAATACCGGTTCGACTTTGGTGCCCACTGCACCAATCTCCCCTTTTGATTAATGGCAAACCGAAAAGTTAAGGAAAAATTAAGCATGGCTAGCATAATGATTAAGCATGAATGAGCTAGCATAAAGATTAAATATGAATGAGCTAGCATAATGATTAAATATGAATGAGCTAGCATAAAGATTAAGCATGAGTGAGAAATATTATTGTTTCAAGTTCTCCCCTTTGAGGTAACCTCCCCCTTGACCGAAGGTGAGTTCTTGAAAAATAATTTTTACTCCCCCTTAATAGTTGCTTAAGTAAACGGAATTACTTAATATAAAAGGTAATAATTTTGTTTACTTTCTTCCCCTTTAATTTTGGTTAATTTTGGTTACTTTTGTGACTTTCTCCCCCTTTTGCCTTAACTCAAAAAGTTTGTAAATATATTTTAGGGTTTGTAAGTCCAAGCAAGTTCCCAATATGATTTCTAAGGTAAGACTTAGGCTAATTTCATAAAAAGAAGCAAAAATAGAGTACATATATAGAAAAATTTAAATCCTACTCTATTACGCACATACCTAACTTTTAATGTTGTTAAAGATTAAGCTAAAGTCTTGGAGAGTGTGCTTCATCCACAGGAGCTGAGAGACACACTCACCCATCGCAACGTATTCGGCTTCGGTGGTAGATAAGGCAACGCAATGCTGCTTCCTACTGCACCAACTACTGGCATACTAAACATCGAGCAGCAAAATCTACTATATCTCTCTTTACACTGTTTCTACCAGTATAAATGTTTCAAATCTTAAGTCTAAGGACATGGTCAGGTTTATCTAGATTTTCGAATCAGGAGGTTGGTAGCGTAAACTTCTTCCTTAATGTATCCATTCAAAAATGCGACTTGACATCCATTTGAAACAATTTAAAACCTCGATGTGCGGCATATGCTAACAACATTCGGATGGACTCTAGTCTTGCTACGGGCGTAGGTCTCATCGTAATCTAAACCTTCGACTTGACTAAACCCTTTTGCGACTAACCTGGCTTTATTTCTAACTACTTCACCTTTATCATCAAGTTTATTTCGAAATACCCACCAATAATTGATTTTTCTTTAGGTGGTGGTACTAATTCCCAGACTTCATTTCTAGTGAATTGAGCTAGCTCTTCTTGCATAGCAATAATCCAGTCGGGATCAAGAAGTGCTTGTTCAATAGTTTTGGGTTCGATTTTGGAAATTAACTAGATTTTACTAAGGTTTTGATGAAGCTCTAGTTCGAACCTTAAATTTGGATCACCTATAACTTGATTGATAGGATGACTTGGGTGAGTTCTAGTTTGACTTGGGTTAGAGTCATCTATCACTTGGTCGATAGGATGACTTGGGTTAGGACGAGATTCAAGTTCAAGATCAGAGTCGGGTTCGCTATAAGTTGATTTGCTAGTTGGTTTTGTTAAGGATTGAACAGGTTCGTGTCCTTCGTCGAAAACTATATTAATGGTTTCTTCGACTCTTATGTGTAGGATCAATGGAATTACTAAAGGGTTGTTTGTAAGTTTTTAAACCTAAATCATCTCACTAATATCTACATGATCAAAACATGTTATTCCTATGTATTCTTGTGAGATGACTTTCAATTTTACTTGATTAATTTTAATGAATTTAAATTAACCAACATTAGGTTAGATTCGGATTTAGTCTAAGCTCATCAAGTAATCTTTTCAAGAGATTAGCTTCAGGTCGTGGCGAGAAGGAGGCCTTCTTTGATCGGAACAACGACCACTTCCTTAGACAAAGCTAATTTCAAGAAATTGATAACTCGACTTACTTGAGACTACGTCTTGGTCTAACTAGTTATTTTTGAAAAGAGGCTCCCCGAGGCTCAATCTTTTCGTAGGATTTTAGTTGATTTATTTTTGAAAAGAGGCTCCCCGAGGCTCAATCTTTTCGCAGGATTTTAGTTGGTTATGAGTCCTATCTAACCATTCTAAAAATAAAGGAAAAACTAAGCATGCAATTTCTAAGACTTAACAAAAATACATTTTGTATTGGCTCCCCCTGGACCATTGAATCGAGTGGGTCTATTCACATAGTGAATTTGGTCCTTGGGAACCCAATACATGTTAGATCCTAAAGTTGAAATCAAAGTGGTCTTTGGGACCCATGCTTGGACATTTTTCTTATGTTGGTTTACTATAGACATATATGACTTATTGGTTGTATTTGAGTTAAACCCGAGTCCGGCCTTGTTGTACACGACCCTTTGTGATCCAAGTAAGAGGTCAAGTCCCTTGGATCCCAAAGTGAACCTTTCCAACGTGTTCCTAAGGTCTTCGACTTGTGTTTTCAAAAGCGAGTTCTCAACTTCAAGCTTTTCAACTTGAGTTGAGTCCTCCTCTTGAATCCGAGTAGTCGAAGAGGTTAGGGAGACCTCATGTTTGAGAAGGTTAACCTCCTCAATTAGGGTCTCGACCTTGGACTCGGACTTAGCTAGTTTCTTATTTAAAAATTTAATTGCACCATACAAAGTATTAAGTAACGACCGACTTACCCTTAATGATTCTTTTGAACCGGATGCGGATCCGTGGCTTGTCTTGAATGGAAGCTCATCATCGGATTCGGACTCGGACTCTTCTTCGGTTTCGGAGTCGTGCTCGGTCGGCTTGGCCATTAGAGCTTGGATATCGTCTTCTTCCTCCGACAACTCCTCCCAAGTAGCGTTTAGCGCTTTCTTGGTCTTTGATGCGTTATTCTTTAGCTTTGGGCACTCGGACTTGATGTGACCGAACCTGTTGCACTCATAGCATCTAAA
Source organism: Wurfbainia villosa (assembly GCA_025175895.1). NCBI lineage: Eukaryota > Viridiplantae > Streptophyta > Magnoliopsida > Zingiberales > Zingiberaceae > Wurfbainia > Wurfbainia villosa. Next base: position 115,114,772 of record CM045990.1, on the reverse strand, counting down.
ATTAGAAGTATTTGAATTAGGTTTAGGCTTACCTTGAGTTGTTGGTCGTTTTCGTCTCTTGATCATATTCCGAACTAGATTGAATAGTTAGGATTCTATATAGGAGTCTAATACCGATTCGGACTCGTCTTCTTCCTTGGGGTGGCTTGCTTGCGAGGCTTCTTCTTCTTGGAACACGCAACTAACGCAATACTCTTCTCGGCCTGGACCACGTTAGTTTGCTCATGTAATTCAAGTTCCGAAAACAATTCGTCTAACCTAATTTTAGAAAGGTCCTTGGAGACCTTGTAGGCATCGACCATGGATGCCCACAAGGTGGTCCTAGGAAACGAGTTAAGAGAATACCTGATAAGGTCGCGATTCTCGACCTTTTGTCCGATGGCATGGAGTTGGTTGACGATGTCTTGGATACGAGCATGTAGTTGAGTTGCGGTCTCGTTTTCCTGCATTTTCAAGTTATACAATTTATTTAAAAGTAAATCTCTTTTACATACCTTCGTGTCGTCGGTGCCTTCGTGTAGTTCCACTAGCTTGGTCCATAAGTCCTTTGCACTAATGAAGGGGCCGACGCGGTTGAGCTCTTCCTTGGACAACCCACATTGCAAGATTTGAGTTGCCTTGGCATCGGCTTCTACTTTTTTTTTCATGGAATTTGACCATTGATCGTAACCCAAAGATTCACCATCTTCATTAATAGGAAGTGTGAAACCGGTTTGGATTACGATCCACATCTCGATTTGGGTTTTAAGAAAGCATTCCATCCGACCCTTCCAATAACGAAAGTCATTACCGTTGTAAAACGGGTCAAGTGTGCTAAACACTTCGAGATGTGTCATTTAAAAACAATAAGAAGAACGTCGAATAGAATCTTGCAAAACTCACACGGAAAGAATATTCCAAGACTTTAGTCTTGGATTAGTAGTGCGGGAAGTATAAAAATTTATATAAAATGTAACTTGCAATAAGAAATAAACAATCAAATGCTAAGGTAGTTGAAGTTCCGGAGGATAACCTTACTCGATCTAACCCGAAGGACAACCTTATCCGGATCCTAAAGCCTCTAATGCAATTCTATATGTAGGAGAAGATAAGCAAGTGAAATAATTATCACAGAAATAAATAAATAAAAAATCTGTAAAAAAGAAAAACAAAGCTAGATTGGTGGTTTCACGAATCTTAGCGCCCGACTCGATACCAATTGTTGGATCGAAAGTGTCGCTAGAGGGGGGTGAATAAGCGATCTGATGTCGTTAAAAACTTTTGCAATAAGTAAAAAGCAAGTAGAGAGTGCACAGTGAAATATAAAGTAGACAAGATATTTTTCGTGGTTCACAATCTTTCGATTGCTAATCCACGGCCCTAGTGATCCTTGATCACGTCACGGAGAGCAATTCACTAAAACCACTCCTCCTCGTTGGAGGTAGAACACGATTACAAAATAAATCAAGGCAAAGGACACTCCCCTTTCCTTATTACGATTAAACACAAAGACAATTTAAAAAGTAGAACTTAAATAAATATACCGACAACTCTTATAAGTAGAAGATGTAGCTTTTAGTTGTCGTGACGCACTTCGTCGTAGCAAATGTGAGTAGTAGTAGCGGCGTTCTGACGGCGTGTTGAGAGCTCTTGAATTCTTGTTATTTGCTTGGTGAACATGTCTATTTATGGATATTGATCTATGAATTTAGACATAGGTAGTGTCAAGGTGAGGTTCTTATCCCAACTCAAGGATGAGGTGTTTCAACCAACCACCTTGTGCCACCTCAAGGAAGCCTTCACGCCAAGAAGAAGAAGCCATCCAACTTGTGCCACATCATGGGAGCCAACCATCTTGTGCCACCTCAAGGAGGCCTTCACGCCAAGAAGAAGAAGCCATCCAACTTGTGCCACATCAAGGGAGCCAACCATCTTGTGCCACCTCAAGGAGGCCTTCACGCCAAGAAGAAGAAGCCATCCAACTTGTGCCACATCATGGGAGCCAACCATCTTGTGCCACCTCAAGGAGGCCTTCACGCCAACTCAAGGATGAGGTCCAAGCTTGGTGATGGTTTGGATGTCCACCTTGATGCCACATCACCCTTTGTACCAAAACACGAGTCAAGTCCAAATTCACCCCCTTGAAATTCGAGCTCTTCTCGAGGCTGGAACTAGACTAGCAGTTGACTGTAGTCAAAGGGTTTTGGACTGCAGTACAAGTTAGCTTAAAATATAAAGTACGATGGTTCTAACCATCTGATCTCGACCTAGACCTTCCATTGGAGGTATTGGGTCGGATCTACGCTTAACGACCTTGCTTCGCTTTCACACGAGCTTACCTTGTAGCCTCGCTTCCGGTCTTCACCCGAGTACCTCGGCTTCCTCCGAAGTCCCTCTGGCGTTGCCCGACCACCTCGGTTCCCACGGGGTGTCGCAGACCTTCCGCTCAACTTTAGCATTTCTGCACACTTAATTGAGCTCGTAAGATAACAAATATACCCTTAACTATTGAGCCTTTTGCCATAATCAAAATACCGGTTCGACTTTGGTGCCCACTGCACCAACACTAAGGATCATGTCAAGACCTTTTGAGCCATTTGAAAATTTTTCTAAACATGTTTTCAATTTACTAACCTCATCCTTAAGTTTTTCATTTTCTTCCCTAAGCATGCAAGAGTCAACATGTAAAAGTTTTTCATCCCTAATGGCTTTTAATTCTATCTTCATGCTCTTAACCTTAGATTTAGATTTATCTAGAGCTTCTTGAAGATATGCAATTGATTTGTAAAGAAGTTCTACTTTAGGAGAATTCATTACCTCATCGTCACTAGATGACGATTCATCACTTGAGGAGCTTTCTTCTTGGCTTGACGTTCCGGAATCATCTCCTAGTGCCATGAGTGCCACATGGCGAGTGATGTGGCAAAGCTCATCATCAATATAAGATGAGTCTTTTTTTTAAAATAATAATAATGTGGTTTGAGCCACCATAGCCTCCTTCTTCTTCTTCTTCTTGTTCTTCTTCTTCTTTTCTTTTGATTAATTTCTTATACTCCATGGCTTTATGTGCCTTCTTATTGCAAGCATGACAAATCACATTATTTAAAATTTGAATTACCACTACTTTTACCTCTTGATGAGTGGAACCCCTTCCTTGCTTCTCTATTCTTGAATTCCTTTGATTTTCTAAGGAACTTCTTGACAAAATGGGCCACTTCACTCTAGTCTCCATCACTACTTGACTCTTGCTCCGACGTAGTGGATGAAGATGACACCTCTTTCCTTTCTTTCTTCTTCTTTTCTTTCTTTTCAACAAATAGGGCCAAACCCTTTTCCATAGAAGACATGTTAGTTTGTTCATGCAATTCAAACTCACAAAATAGTTCATCAATTTTAATTTGTGAGAGATTCCCTAGTTACCTTAATGGCATCAACTATAGAGGTCCATAAAGAATTTCTAGGAAAAGCTTGTAAGATATACCTTACTAAATCCCGTTGTCAACTCGTTCACCTATGATATGGAGTCCGTTCACAATTTCCTTGAACCTTCCATGCATTTGGCTACGGTTTCATGCATCTTCATTTGGAAGGCTTGAAGTTGTCCAATTAGAAGGTCCTTCTTTGCCCTCTTTGACTCCTTGGAACCTTCATTTAGCTCAATGAGCTTTTCCCATAGCTCCTTGGCGGATTCAAAAGGCCCCACCTTGTTGAGTTGCTCCATTGTGGCCTATAGCATTGGATGGTGAGGATGGCTTTGCATTTGACTCAAAGTGCGGTTCATCTCCCTTGTCCAATCCATGCTTGGAATAGGGTTTCCACTCATCCATTCCTCGAAGCCATCTACAACACTATGCCAAATTTCAATATTACTCATTAAATAGTACTTCATCCTACCTTTCCAATATGTTTAAGTGACTCCCATCGAAGAGTGGTGGCTTGGCGATGCTATATCCCTCTTGAAGAGCCATTGATGCCTTGGTTGATGGTGAGATCTTCCAAGCGATCCGGTAGTTCCACTTGTTATAGGACCTTTGTACGCTAGAGGGGGTGATTAGCGTTTCTTTTCCTACAATTTTAAGTCAAGGTTGAAGCAATACAAATACAAAACAAATACAAGTACGAAATAAGAGACCAAAGCGCTAACACCCAATTTACCGGTTGGAGATGGCGCTCCTACTATAGGGCTTTCAATCCGTAAGGTGGATTAGCCCTAGCCAAGCTTCACTATCTTCTGCTTTGTATGAACCAATGTTGATAAACCTTTCTTACAATACAATCATATTCTTTACTTTGATTGATTATGAAGAAAAAGTGAAGAGTTGGTTTTGTATTGCTAAAAACACTTAGAAAACTTGGTGAGCACGAGGATGAAGTTAGGAGTTAGAGCACTAGCCTCCCCATGCTCCCCATGACTTTTTATAGAAGACCTGTTTTTGTTTCGATCGGCCGATGCATGCCATCAAGTTTATTTGCCAAATACCACCTTGATCTCCAATAATTGATCTCCAACGGCCGGTGATCGGTACTAATCTCCATCGATCGTGATGGAGTGATCGATCAGTGATCAGCGGCATCAGTGAGCGCGTGCAGTGCATTTCTTTCCTTGATCGGTCGATTTTTCCCATAGCGATTTGATCGTAAATCGATCGAAGCTATGTCCAAACTCGATGATGGTCGGATCACCACGACTTGATTGATAGGATGATTTGTTTACATCGTAGTCGTGATACTATTAAGTATGAATAATTCATACTTGTTTTTATACCCTAGACCTAGACTCAACCTTCTAGCTCGTATTAAGCCTTGCCTTGGGATTAGAGTCATCGCGACTTGTTCATCCTTTGCTTTGCTTCCAAGAGCTTCCTTCGGTTTCGATCATGTCTTGGGTTGCTATCTTGGACTTTGCTAGACTTGGGCTTGGACTTATGCGCCAAGACCTTACTTTGGACTTCCTTTGAAAACTTCACTTGGACTTTCTGACTCTAAGACTACAAGCTTGGTCTTATACCCTATAGTCCATCCTTGGACTTGAGTATTGCCAAGATCATACTTGGACTTCCTTTGCCAAGGTTCACTTGGACTTTACGCTGCCAAGACTACAAGCTTGGTCTTATGCTGCCAAGTCCATCCCTTGGACTTCCTTTGCCAAGATCATACTTGGACTTCTCTTTTACCTGTCACTTAAACACATTCGCAATTAGATCACAATACATTGCCTAACTTAAATGATTATCCAAACATCAAAACACATAAATGCTTGGAGCATTGTTGCACCAACACTTGGCGCTTAGGCATTCTCCTATTCGGTTGATTTCTTGTTGGGGGAGCACATTGAAGAGATGATGCTTGGCTTTTGAATTTGCAAGGTGCTCTTCCTTTTGCCTTTTGGTCCACCTAGATTTCTCTATTGGCTTCCCCTCTTCATCCCTAGGCAAAACGAAACCGGATTCCATTGTAATCATAATGTCAAAATCCGTTTCGAAAAATACCTCCATTCGCTTCTTCCACTAAGCGAATTCTCCTTCAAACTTCGGAGGATGGATGTTGGAGCCGGCCATTTTGAAAGTTGCTTGTTGTGGCGGTTAGTCCTCGACAAGCTTTCCTCGGCTCTGATACCACTTGTAGGGGATCGGTACGACCGGCTAGAGGGGGGTGAATAGCCCTTTTCGTTTGGATGCCGATATTTGCTCGTCTACAAGACTAATTAGCGCAAGCGGAAGACTAATACAAACAAGCAAATAGAAATACGAGAAAAACAAACGCTAACAAAGAATGTAACGTGGTTCACGGCTATGCCGCTAATCCACGGTCCCCGATTCGTCCTCGGTGAATCACTCCGCTAAACCAATCCACTAAATGGTCTCTCCTTTGCACCAAGCTAGGTGGAGGTAACCTTTACAATCAAAATCACTCTTCTTACAAATAGAATGGAGTAAAAGCGAGTAAGAAGAGTTTAGAGCTTGTGGGGCACTAGGAAGATCACTTGGAGCATAAGCATTAGCCTCTCAAAGGCTTACACCCTCTATTTTTATAGAGAGGGCAGCGCCCTTAGCGATGCCATCACGCGACCTCCGAACACGTCGGATCGTTGTGGTCAGCGGAACTCTTGGCATGGACCTCATCGGTCATCGCCTCCGTAATCGATTGCCTGGTCGGGTGCGAGCGGTTAATGGCGAAACCCTATTGACGATCACGCGCTTCGGTCGATCGTGATCTCTTAGCGATCGGCCCGCCCGACGTATGCGATCATTGCTGGCCGCAATCCGATCGATCGTATACGGTCGAACTACACTCGACTCGGAAGCGGGCCATCGCCATGACATGGCAGTCGACTGGTGTCGGGAAAACCCATCCGACACTTGGCTAAATGGCCAAGTTTCACCTAAGAGCTACCCTTCCCCGGGTTACAATCGCTCACTCTCATTTCTCGGAGTCCCTCGCCTTTGAAGTTCTCTTCGTTCTCGGCCACGTCCCTCGGCAGCATCAGGCGCACGGCTCTGCAATGCTCCTTCGCGTCTCTTGCCTCGAAGTCTACTTCCTCCGGCTTCACTCCAAGCTTCTCGTCCGGCGGTCCCTCCAAGCTTCACACCTAAAATTATTTCCTCGTCTAACTAGTTATTTTTGAAAAGAGGCTCCCCGAGGCTCAATCTTTTCGAAGGATTTTAGTTGATTATTTGAAAAGAGGCTCCCCGAGGCTCAATCTTTTCGAAGGATTTTAGTTGGTTATTTACGTGTTCTAAGTGAGTTCACGAAAGAAAAAAAAACAAAAAAAAAAATCTAAGCATGCAATTTCTAAGTTAAAACACAAACATGTTTTGTACTGGCTGTTGGTGCAAGGGCACTAGATAATCGAACCTGTGTTTTGATTATGGCAAAGACACAAAGTTAAGTTTATATTGTTATCTCACGAGCTAAATCAAGTGTGCAGAAAAGTACTAAAGCTGGAGCTGAAGGCTAGCGACACCCGGAGGAAGCCGTGGTGGTCGGGCGACACTTGAGTGAATTCGGAGGGAGCCGAAGGAATCGAGTGGAAGGCCGGAAGCGAGAGCTACTATCGAGGTAAGCTTGTGTTAGTGAGAGATTGTAAGGTCGTGTCCTCTTTACGGGGATGACCGTAGGCGACGATTCGACTAAGACTTCCTGTGGAAGGTCTAGGTCGAGATCGGACGGTTAGAAACCGTCGTATTTATCATTTTCCGAGCTAATCTCTTACTGCAGGAAGTGTAGCGGCAATGACCGCCGACATTGCGGACATTAGGCCGATCGTATTATCGCTTGATTGGTGATGAGATGCATCGATCGTCATCATCGATCGATCGATGAGAGTCATCGATCGTGATGGCGACGACTTCGCTTTGCGCTAGGTCAAAGCGGATAACGTTTCGACGCGCCACAGCGATAAAATTTGGAAAAATCCATGATCCGTTCCAAAGAAATAGGAGACAAATTCAGAGGCTAAAGTCTATAAAAGGAGGGGAGGATTCATCTCCAAATAACATCAATTATTCATCAAGTGCTCCTACAACGCCAATGCTTCAACACCGTCATAACGCCGACGCGACGCCAAGTTTTGATCTTCTTCGTCGGCAGCAGATTCAAGTAATATTTTTGATATTATATTCTGTATTTTTATCTTCATAACGAGGTGAGGTAGGCTTGTTGCCTCATCCTCGTATATTCGGTTTTTGTAATCGTTGTCTCCTACCTCCAACGAGGAGGAGACGTTTTAGTGCTTTGCCCTCCGTACGCGGTCTAGGACCGATAGGGCCTTGGAGTAGCAACCGCTGGGTTGTGAACCAAGTAAAATAAACGTGTTCATTTATTTTCCGCTGTGCTTACTTTGCGTATCGAACGAACGAAAAAGAAAAGATTTACGATCGCTATTCACCCCCCCTCTAGCGACGCTTCTCGATCCAACACTGGCTCCCCCTAGACCGTTGAATCGGTTCGGTCTATCCACATAGTGGATTTGGTCCTTGGGAACCCAGTACGAGTTGGATCCTAGAGTTGAAATCAAAGTGGTCTTAGGGACCCATGCTTGGACACATTTTTTATATCTACTTACGATTGACATATACGACTTATTGGTCGTGTTTGAGCTAAACCCTAGTCCGGCCTTGTTTTACACGGCCCTTTGTGATCCAAGTAGGAGGTCAAGTCCTTTGGATCCCAAAGTAAACCTTTCCAACGTATTCCTAAGATCTTCGACTTGACTTTTCAAGAGTGAGTTCTCAAATTCGAGTTTTTCAACCCAAGTTGAGTCCTTCTCTTGAACTCGACTAGTCGAAGAGGTTAGGGAGACCTCGTGTTTGAGGAGTTTAACTTCCTCAACTAGGGTCTCGACCTTGGACTCGGACTTAGCTAACTTCCTAGACAAAAACCTAACCGTATTATGTAAAGTATTAAATAAGGTTCGACTCACCTTAAGGGTATCTTTTGAACCGGATGCGTATCCGTGGCTTGACTTGAAGGTAGCTTTGTAGTCCGAGTCATCCTCAGGTTCTGACTCAAGTTCAAGTTCGGTCTCTGTGTCGGACTCAATCGATTTCGCCATGAAGACGTGGTCTTCGTCTTCTTCAGATGACGCTTCTTCCCATGTCGCATTGAGGGCCTTCTTGTGCTTAGGTGCTTGGTGGTTGAGCTTGGGGCACTCGGACTTTATATGTCCAAACCTGTTACACTCATAACACCTAATATTAGAACTTTTATGCTTACCCTGGTTGAGTCGAGTTGTGGTTCGCTTTCATCCCTTGGCTATCCTTCGAGCTAGGTTCATTAGTTCGGCAGTCAATTCTGGGTCAACTTCTTCTTCGGATTCATCTTCCTCCTCGGTTGGTGGTGGCTTGCTTGCGAATTTCTTCTTCTTTGAACCTGCAAACAAGGCTATACCCCTCTCGGGTTCCGAGTTGGACTGCTCATGTTGTAACGCCCGTAAAATTCCTAGCAATTCTAGAGAAATTTTTGGCTTGATGATCATGGGCTTTATGTGGGCCTTTTCAAAAATAAAAGAAAATAAGCCAAAAAGGGGTGCAAGGCCTAAGAATTGAACCCCAAACCTCTAGAGATAGCCAAGCCTTATAGATGCACCCACTAACCAGAAGCCCAATAGGATTATATGATTAAGGAAGAGGGGGAAACTATAGATAAGTGGGACTAGGAGTAAATGAAGAGGCATGGAAAAGAAAAGAGGAACTTCTCTTCCTCCCCCCTTTATAAAGAAGAGGGAAGATTGGATTTGGTCACGTCCACTCTTCTTCTTCTTCTCCTCACCGAATTCTAGCCTCTTCTCCACCTTTGGCCGAATCTCATCCAAGCAAGAGAAGGCTAGGGTTGGTTCTTCCTTAGGTTTTCCTTCCACCAAAAAGCAACGCGAAGGATGTAAGTATCCCTCACCTGCATACGAGTAGTTTCGATTGAATGTTTGAACAACCTATATGTTAGATCCGGCCAAGCATGTTTTGGTTTATCAATGAAGTGGTAATCTGTGTTTGTAATCTATGTTAGGAAGTATATGATGATGCTAAGATGGGAAAAGAGGTTTGGTTAAAAAGCTAGCCCTAATGGCCACCAAGACCTATTCGGCCAAGCTAGGATTGGGGTTTTACATGAAGTTACATGCTATGTTTTATTCACTATATGATGTAGTTAAGATTTAAAAATGGATTAGGACCAAAAGCTAACCCTAGTTGAGCCCTTATGTGTTTCGGCCACCCTAGGGAATTAGGGTTAGGGTTGCATGAAAATGTCCCTAATGATGCTATGCTAGGTTATAAGGCTCATGAATGAATGTTGGGTAACAAGAACCCTAGTTGAGCCCCTTATGTGTTTCGGCCACCCTAGGGAATTCGGGTTAGGGTTGCATGAAAATGTCCCTAATAATGCTATGCTAGGTTATAATGCCCATGAATGAATGTTGGGTGACAAGAACCCTAAGAAGCCTAAAAGGGCCATTCGGCCACCCTTGGTTGTTTCTTTTCTTTGTGTGTTTCAATGAAGTTTACACCATGAAGTGTATGCATATGTATGTTACTTGAATTAGGTTAAAAGCCTAAACCCTAAAAAGCCTATAAGGGCCATTCGGCCACCTTTGGTCTTTTAGGTTACAATGAAGTTCATACCATGAAATTTATGGAATTGGTATGCATATGTATGTTACTTGAATTAGGTTAAAAGTCTAAACCCTAAAAAGCCTATAAGGGCCATTCGGCCACCTTTGATCTCTTTAGGTTACAATGAAGTTCATACCATGAAGTATGCTATGCTATGTTAATGAAATAAGCTATGTTGTTATGAAATGAAGTATGCTATGCTATGTTAATGAAATGAAGCATGATGTGTTATGAAATGAAGTATGCTATGCTATGTTAATGAAATGAAGCATGATGTGTATGAAATGAAGTATGCTATGCTATGTTAAGGAAATAAGCTATGTTGTTATGAAATGAAGTAAGCTATGCTATGTTAATGAAATGAAGCATGATGTGTTATGAAATGAAGTATGCTATGCTATGTTAATGAAATGAAGTATGATGTGTATGAAATGAAGTATGCTATGCTATGTTAAAGAAATAAGCTATGTTGTAAAATAAGCATATAAGTATTTTACTTTCTGCATGGCTTGTACCAAGACCTTAACAAGGTCCAAGAAGGGATGGGCTCCTAAGATGCCCTAGGTCGATGGAATAAGACTCGGGCCTAGGATGGGCTTCTATGTATGATTGCCCCTAGGTCGATGGAATAAGATTCGGGCCTAGTACGGGATGGGCTCCAAGATGCCTTAGGTCGATGGAGTAAGACTCGGGCCTAGGATGGGCTTCTACGCTATGACGATTGCCCCTAGGTCGATGGAATAAGACTCGGGCCTAGGAACCTATTAGGTTCGAGACTTGCTACCTCGGGCCTATTTAGGGATGCGCGCTATGATAATGAAGAAGTGGTACAATGCCGGGCCCAAATATGTTGAGATCTATATTTACGTACCTAACATATATGTTTTCAAAAGCATCTTGCATATGTTTGCCTGTTAATGTTTAAGTTACCTGTTATGTTAGGTGATATGCCATAATGTTTAAGTTACATGTTATGTTAGATGATATGCCATAATGTTTAAGTTACATGTTATGTTAGATGATATGCCATGATGTTAAGTTACGTGTTATGTTAGATGATATGCCATAATGTTTAAGTTACCTGTTATGCTAGATGATATGCCATAATGTTTAAGTTACATGTTATGTTAGATGATATGCCATAATGTTTAAGTTACATGTTATGATGATATGCCATGATGTTAAGTTACGTGTTATGTTAGGTGATATGCCATAATGTTTAAGTTACCTGTTATGCTAGATGATATGCCATAATGTTTAAGTTACACGTTATGTTAGATGATATGCCATAATGTTTAAGTTACCTGTTATGTTAGATGATATGTCATGATGTAAAAGTTACATGTTATGTTCGATGGTACGCTATGATGTTAGGTTACTAAGTTACATATGATGCATATTATGCTGATTAAGTATATATATATATTTCATGTTATGCTGCTAAGTTAGGGATGATCCATGCTATATTATCTCATGTTACTTAAGCTACAAGTTAAGTTGATGATGCCATGTATGTTACATGATATATTGATTATATGTTATAAATGCTACAAGTCATGATTAATGATGATGTATGGTTTTTGTGAGTAGGACAGGATCTTACTAAGCCTATGTGCTTATAGTTTATTTTCCCTCGTACTGCAGATAAGGGTAAGGGATGGATAAACTAAAGGGAGCAGCAGGAGGGGTCAATGTGTGTGGTAGTGGCATGGTGGAGAAGATCCGTTAAGTCTACTTATACATGTATTACCTATAATGATGATGTCTATGGATGTCTTTACTTATGTCTCCCTATGACGATGATGTTATGAACCTACTAAGCCCTAAGTATCTATATATATATATGATGCATGCTTTATGTTGATAAGAAGAAGTAAAGAAGAAGTAAGAAGAAGTATCTATGCATGCTATGCTATGAAACATACTCTATGTTAAGAAGAAGTGTGTTAATGCATATCTATATTTAAAAGAAAAAAAAAAAGTATTTAGGTCTTAAGTCTTCCGCTGTAAGAAATAAGAAGTATATATATAAAGTCTTCCGCTGTATGAAATGTATGTACGGTCGCGTCACGCGCCGCCTCCCCGGACATTTAGGGTCCCGGAAGGGCGGGCGTGACACATGTAATTCAAAATCCGAAAAGAGTTCATCTAATCTAAGTTTAGAAAGGTCCTTGGAGACCTTGTAGGCATCGACCATGGATGCCCACAAGGTAGTCCTCGGAAAAGAGTTTAGAACATACCTTATAAGGTCGCGGTTTTCGACCTTTTGCCCGATTGCGTGTAGGTTGTTGACTATGTCTTGGACACGGGCGTGGAGTTGCGTCGCGGACTCGTGTTCCTGCATTTTTAGTGTGTACAATTTATTGAACAGCAAATCATGTTTGCAAACCTTAGCTTGATCCGATCCTTCATGTAACTCGATCAGCTTTGTCCAAAGGTCCTTTGCGCTAATGAAGGGGCCGACGCGATTTAACTCCTCCTTGGACAAGCCGCATTGGAGGATTTGTGTTGCCTTGGTGTCGGCTTCGACTTGTCATTTTGTCGCAATGGTCCATTGATCATAATCCAAGGAGTCACACACTTCATTAGTCGGAAGTGTGAAACCCGTTTGGATTATGATCCACATCTCGATTTGGGTTTTGAGAAAGCATTCCATCCGACCCTTCCAATAACGGAAGTCATCTCCGTTGTAAAACAGAGGTTGGACGGTGCTAAAACCCTCGAGATGGGCCATTAGAACAAAAGACAAAAAGGGACGAAGACGAAGAAACTAGCAACGACAAAAACACAAAACAAAGTACCAAGACTCGCGTCTTGGATTAGTAGTGCGGGAGTAAATTTAACAAAGCGAAATAAATAAGAAATAAACAGAAATAAAAGAAAAATAAATCTGTGAAAAATGGCTAGATTGGTGGTTTCACCAAATCTTAGCAACCCCCGGCTCTGATACCAATTGTTGGATCGAAGCGGATCGCTAGAGGGGGGGTGAATAGCGATAAAAACTTTTCTTTTAAATTGTTCGATAGACAATTAAACGCAGCGGAAATGTAAATAAAAACTAAATGAGACAAATAGTTTTTTTACTTGGTTCGTAGCCTTCGGCTACTACTCCAAGGCCCTAACGGTCCTAGACCGTGTACGGAGGGCAATTCACTAAAACACTCCTCCTCGTTGGCGGTAGGAGTTTTACGATTACAAAAGCCTTCGAAGCAAAAAGATAGAGAGACAAACCCTCTCTTCTATTAAAGTAAAATGCAACGAAAAGCCTCGATTAAAAAGAATTGCAATATTGAAAGCAATAACAAATTAAGATTATACCAACAACTAAACAAAAGAAACTTTAAGCTAGGGTTGTTGGCAGCACTTCGTTGTTGTAGAGTTGTCGGAGAGTTGCAGCGTAACGGAGGCTTTTGAGCACTTAGAATTGAGGATGAAACCCTAGGTTTGGCCCTCCTTTTATAGCCTTTAAGCCCCTCAACGAATGGGTCTTCAACCAATCACAAATGGGCACAAAACTCCTTGAAAAATGGTGATAAAGCTTGACTCTTCGAGGCTGAATCGGGCTGGCCGCTGAACTCGGCTTGAACTGATGGCCAGGATTTTTGACTACAATAAAGAGTTAGCTCAAAATATAAGCGGATTCGACGGCCACTTGCCGTCCAATCTCAACATAGACCTTCCATGGGAAGTCTTGGGTCGGATCGTCGCCTAAGATCATCCCCGTAAAGAGGATACGACCTCACTTACGCTCGTACACACGAGCTTACCTCGATACTTACGTGTCGCTTTTGCTTCCGGCCTTCCACTCGATTCCTTCGGCTCCCTCCGAAGTAACTCGAGTGTCGCCCGACCACCGCAGCTTCCTCCGGGTGTCGCTAGCCTTCAGCTCCAACATTGAGACTTTTCTGCACACTTGATTTAGCTCGTGAGATAACAATATAAGCTTAACTTTGTATCATTTGCTATAATCAAAACTTAGGTTCGACTTAGGTGCCCACTGCACCAACAATATCCTGCAGAGAGTAGTACACAACTGATCATAACACTCTCTATCCTGAATAGAGTGATTCTCGACTGATCAACATGTTGGATCGAAGTGAATCGCTAGAGGGGGGGTGAATAGCGATAAACCTTTTTTTTTCTTTTCTTTCGGTAGACGATTCAAAAACACTTATACACAGCGGAAATGTAAATGTAAAGTAAAAAGAGACAAGGGAATTTTACTTGGTTCGTAGCCTTCGCCTACTACACCAAGGCCCTAGCGGTCCTTGACCACGTACGGAGGGAAAAAAAACTAAAGAACTCCTCCTCGTTAGAGGTAGGAGTTTAATCGATACAAGTGAAGCGCAAAGCTTGAGGTAGAGGGACACTCCCCCTCTCCTCGTTACGATAAAAGCTCCGAGAAATGAAAGTACTAAACTGAAATAAAAACTTTAACCGACGTAATAAAATGAAAACAAATAAACCTAGACATCGGAGAAGAAGAACTTCATTGTCGAAAGGTTGTAGCTTGGCGGAGGCTTTTGGAAGCTTAGAATTGATGATGAAACCCTAGGATTAGCCCTCCTTTTATAGCCTTTGAGCCCCTTTTCGAGAGGAACTTCACCCAATAGAGTTTTGGCACATGGCTCCTTGAAAAATGGTGATAAGGCTTGACTCCTTGAGGCTGATCCTTGACCATCAGTCGATTGATGGCCATCATCAGTCGACTAATGGTAGCATCAGTCGAATGCTGACCTCAGGCAGTCGACTGATGGACGGCAGTCGAGTCCTCCAAGCTGGCCGTCGACTGATGCTAGTTGTAAGGCAAAGTTAGCTTAACAAAAACATTATTTTGATGGCCTCCGACCGTCCGATCTCGACCTAGACCACCTATAGGATGTCTTTGGTCGGATCTATGCTAAAGAGAATATGACCTTACTTACACTCGCACACACGAGCTTACCTTGATACTTACTGTGTTGCTTTTGCTTCCGGCCTTCCACTCGATTCCTTTGGCTCCCTCCGAAGTCACTCGAGTGTCGCCCGACCACCACGGCTTCCTTCGGGTGTCGCTAACCTTCAGATCCAGCTATAGCAATTTTCTGCACACTCGATTCAGCTCGTGAGATAACGACATGAGCATAACTTTGTATCGTTTGATATAATCAAAACTCAGGTTCGACTTAGGTGCCTACTGCACCAACAATCTCCCCCTTTTTTATTTATGGAAAACCTACATCCAAAGTTAAGAACATAGCATGCATGAAGAATAAAAATAGCATGCATGAAGAATAATAATGTGCATGAAAAACAAAAATAAAGATTAAGTTGGAGTAGTAAGAATTTTCCTCAAGTACTCCCCCTTGAGGAAACCTCCCCCTTGACTGAGGGTGAGTCTTGAAAGAAGACCTTAGTCCTCCCCCTTGAGGATTGCTATTTAGGAAGAGTTTAAGTAATTAACATTACTTAAAGTTGGCCTTAGTAAAACATTTTAAGTTAAGAAGACTTCTTAACTTGGCCCTTTCTCCCCCTTTCTTAAGTAAAGCATTAGAACTTGGCCATAGTGTTTAAAAAATAATAAGTTTAAGTTAAGAATTCTCTTAACTTGGCCTTTACTTCCTTTTAAGTAAATTTTTAAAACTTAAAGTTAACTAAACATTTACTTAACTTTTGGCCATGAAAATTTTTGATCCCTTAACTTTGGCCTTTTTCTCCCCCTTTTGCCATATATCGAAAAGTGGAAGGGTGTGTGGAAAATAAGTATTAAATTTAAAGTCCAAGCATGTTCCACATTATTTTGAAAATAATATACTGAAAATAAGCTCATCTATAAAATGTTCGACTCATATTTGGCTTGATTGATATGAAAGATCAACCAGTCCTTGTCAGAGTCGGTTAGTATGTATGATTATACTCTGTGGTTCATGCTGATGCACTAGCTCTACATCTGGAACCAGGAGTAAGGTCCTAACATCTCACGCCCATCTACGTGGCTAAGTATACAAACACATTAGTCCTATGTGTTGTGAGATGTATTGGCTCCTTAAATCTATAGGTGCATGATATCTAAGGTATGTTCTATACTAGTTCCATGAAAAATGAAAAGTAAGAAATAGTAGTAATATAATTGACAAAGTCTTATTCTACTACGCACATGCCCAATTTTCATCTTAATAGACTAAATTCGGCTTCGGGTAGGGGTTTAGTAAATATGTCTGCCAAGTTAGACTTCGATTCAACGTATTTGAGTTGTATGGCTCCGTTGGCCACATGTTCTCGAATGAAATGGTGTTTGACCTCTATATGTTTGGTCCTAGAGTGACAAATCGGATTCTTAGTAAGATTAATTGAACTAATGTTATCTACGTGAAGTTTAGTATTTGTAAAGTCTAACTTAAAGTCGCGGAGAGTGTGCTTCATCCAAAGAAGCTGAGTGACACACTCACCCATCGCGATGTATTCAGCTTCGGTGGTAGATAAGGCAACACTGTGTTGCTTCCGACTGCACCAACTTACTAGACTCGAGCCGAGAAGTTGACAACAACCACTCGTACTCTTTCTATCGAGCTTACTACCTGCATAGTCCGAATCAGAGTAGCCGGTTAGTTCGAACTCGGTAGATCTAGGGTATCAAATACCGACATTAAGTGTACCCTTTAGATATCTAAGGATACGCTTGACTAGAGTTCGGTGAGACTCCTTGGCATAGGTTTGGAACCTTGCGCATATACTTACTGCAAATAGGATATCAGGTCGGCTCGCAGTTAAGTAAAGGAGACTTCCTATTATGCTCCTATAGTATTTTAAATCAATTGAGTTTCTGATTAAATCTTCTTCTATATTCACATTAGTTGCCATTGGAGTATTAATAATTTTAGCGTCTTGCATTCCAAGCGTTTGATTAATTCCCTAGTATATTTACGTTGATGTAGGTATATTCCATCTTTAGTTTGTTTAATTTGTAGACCTAAGAAGAAACTTAACTCGCCTACTAAATTCATTTCAAATTAACTTTCCATAAGTGACATGAATTCATTTAGTAGGATTGAGTTGGTGGTTCCGAAAATAATATCATCTACGAAGATTTGGGCTATGAATATGTCTTTACCTAAGGTTTTTACGAAAAGAGTTGGGTCAACTACACCTTGGTTAAAACCTTTGGACTTAAGATAAATCGAAAGTCTCTCGTACCAATCTCGAGGAGCTTGTTTAAGTCCATAGAGAGCTTTCTTTAACCTAAGGACATGGTCGGGTTTGTCTAAACTTTCGAAACTGGGGGTTGACTAACATAAACTTCTTCTTTAATGTATCCATTTAAGAACGTAGATTTCACATCCATTTGAAACAACTTAAATCCTCGATGTGCTGCATACGCTAATAGCATTCGAATGGACTCTAATCTAGCTACTGGGGCATAGGTCTCGTCGTAATCTAAACCTTCGACTGACTAAACCCTTTAGCGACTAGTCTAGCTTTATTTCTAACCACTTCACCTTTATCATCAAGTATATTTCTAAACACCCACCTTGTTCCAATGATTGTTTTATCTTTAGGTGGTGGTACTAATTCCCATACTTCATTCCTAGTGAATTAAGTCAGCTCTTCTTGCATTGCAATAATCCAATCGAGATCAAGAAGAGCTTGGTCAATAGTCTTGGGTTCAATTTTGGAAATTAAGGAGATTTGACTAAGGTTTCTGTATGAGGCTCTAGTTCGAACTCCTAGATTGGATCACCTATCACTTGGTCGATAGGATGATTTTCTTGAGTCCTAGTTGGGTTTGGGTTTGAGTCTACAACTTGATCAATAGGATGACTCGTCTGAGTTCTAGTTTGGTTAGAGTCATCTGTCACTTGGTCGATAGAGTGGCTTGGTTGACTTAGGTTAGGATTAATACTAGACATGATCTCCGAATCAGAGTTAGATCTAGTATGAATTGGCCCACTAATTGGAGTTGCCGGGGGATTTGTAGGTTCGTGTCCTTCATCAAACACTACATTGATAGTTTCCTCGACTCTAAGGGTGTCATAGTTGTATACTCTATAAGCTCTACTTGTAGTCGAGTATCGTAGAAAGATTCCGGTCGTGGTTTTGGATGTAAACTTCCCTAGGTAATCCTTAGTGTTTAGAATATGTACCTTACACCCAAATATCCTAAAGTACTTGATGTTAGGTATTTTATCGTGATAAATCTCGTATGAGGTCTTAAGGTGCCTCTTTACCAAAAGGATCCTATTTTGGACATAGCATGCTGTATTCATGGCTTCCACCCAAAACCTATTGGGTAGGTTATACTCGTTTAACATTGTCCTGGCAGCTTCTTGTAGGGTTCTATTTTTGCGTTCTACTAGGCCATTTTGTTGTGGAGTTCTAGGGCAAGAGAACTCATGGTGGTATCCATTTAGGTTACAGAATTCTGTAAACCTATGGTTCTCAAATTCACCACCATGATCAGTCCTAAGTCTTTTGATTTTAATGCTTTGTTGATTTTCTATTAATTTAAAAAGGTTGATTAATTAATCTAGGGTATCACTTTTGTGTTTGATGAACCTAACCCAAGTAAATCTAGAGTAGTCATCAATTATGACTAAACAGAATTTACTTCCATTAAGTGACTTAGCTCCATGTGAATCAAATAAATCCATGTGTAGAAGCTCAAGCACACTTTTGGTTCGTTCTTGATTAGTTAGTTGATGTTGTGTCCTAGATTGTTTACCTTGTTGACAAGCATTACTCTAGGTTTACATTGGTAAAATTCCTAAAACATAAAGATGAAACATTTGAAGTATTTAAAAATTTTACTAAACAAATAGAAAATGAAAAAGATCGTAAGATTAAAAGAATACGAAGTGATAACGGAGGAGAATTGAAAATTGAAAAATTCACAATAATGTGTTCAGAAAATGGATATCATCATGAATATTCATGCCCTAGAACACCTCAACAAAACGGAATAGTAGAAAGAAAAAATAGAACCCTACAAGAAGCCGCTAGGTCAATGATAAATGAATATAACCTACCTAGTTATTTATGGGCCGAAGCAATAAATACTGCATGTTATGTGCAAAATAGAGTAATAATTAATAAAATACATAATAAAACTCCTTATGAAATTTTTAATAATAAGTTATATTCCTAAAGTTGGTGTGAGCATGTCGCCTATGCCACAACCAACTCTCCTCTTGCTGTGTCATATGACACTTAATTGAGGAACTTTCTAAATTTATTGAATATATATTTTTATTCCTAACTCCCTTAAGTAATATTTTTGAATTTTCAATACTTATAATCAAACATTCATCCGATAAAAATTTCACTATATAACCAGCATCACAAAACTGACTTATACTAAGTAAGTTAAATTTGAAATTATCTACAAGTAGAACTTTTTATATAACAAAATTAGACTCTAATTCTGTCACGCCCGCCATTTCCCAGGGTCCGGAGGGGCGACACGTGACTCGATCGTACATACATATATCGTACTACTTATAGCAGAAGACTTTAGACATATTTTTTTTTTCTTTTAAACATAAACATGCATCGTCATTTCGTAGGTACTTCTTCTTAACATAGAGCATGCATCATTATTTCATAAGTACTTAGTGCTTAATTCAAATCCATAAACAAATCATCTTAAGGAAAACATGCTTAAGGGACATAACAGATCTCTTCCACCATGTCACTGCCACACACACCTTGCCCCTCCTGCGGCTCCCTTTAGTTTATCCACCCTTTACCCTTATCTGCAGTACAAGGGGACATAAACAATAAGCACATTGGCTTAGTAAGATCCTTTCCTACTCACAAAAAAACATACATCGACAATAAGCATAGCATGTAAACATTCATAACATATAAGCAAATATAACATGTAACATATATGACATAAGCAAACATAACATGTAACATATGTAACATAAGCAAACATAACATGCAACATATATAACATAAGCAACATATCATGTACATATATGACATAAGCAAACATACCATGTAACATATATATCATAAGCAACCATATCATGTAACATATATGAAATAAGCAAACATAACATGTAGCATATGTAACATAAGCAACAATAACATGCAACATATATAACATAAGCAACATATCATGTACATATATGACATAAGCAAACATACCATGTAACATATATATCATAAGCAACCATATCATGTAACATATATGACATAAGCAAACAAAACATGTAGCATATGTAACATAAGAAAACATAACATGCAACATATATAACATAAGCAACATATCATGTACATATATGACATAAGCAAACATACCATGTAACATATATATCATAAGCAACCATATCATGTAACATATATGACATAACCAAACATAACATGTAACATATATATCATAAGCAACCATATCATGTAACATATATGACATAAGCAAACATAACATGTAGGTATATGCAGGATGCTCTTCAAAAACATATATCATAGGTATTTGAACATAACTCTCAACATATTGAGGTCGGCAATGTACCACATCATCATCATCATAGCGCGCATCCCTAAATAGACCCGAGGTAGCAAGTCTCGAACCTACTAGATTACTAGGCCCGATCTTAGTCCGTCGACCTAGGGGCCATCATCATAACATAGAAGCCTATCCTAGGCTCGATCTTAGCCCGTCGGCCTAGGGCATCTGGGAGCCCATCCCGTACTAGGTCCGTACTATGACCGTCGACCTTGGGGCAATCTTAACATAGAAGCCCATCCTAGGCCCGATCTTAGTCCGTCGGCCTAGGGCAACTTAGGAGCCCATCCCTTTAGATGTTGTTAGGGTCCTGGTACAAGCCATGCAGAAGGTAAAATACATACATGCTTCTTATCATAACATATCATATTTCATTTCATAAACATATCATATTTCATTCCATAAACATATCATATTTCATTCCATAAACATATCATATTTCATTCCATAAACATATCATATTTCACTTCATAAACATATCATATTTCACTTCATAAACATATCATATTTCACTTCATGAACATATCATATTTCACTTCATGAACATATCATATTTCACTTCATAAACATATCATATTTCATTCCATAAACATATCATATTTTATTTCAAAAACATATCATAAATATCACACATATAGGGCATGGCATAAGGCATAAACATCATGAGCAAGTATACATGGAATGACCTAAACTGCATGGAGCTCTATCAAAGTTTTAAACACCATACACCTTATATATATATGTATGGTCTAACTAACCACATGTTAATTCTTTAACGTATAAAGCATGGCATGGGACCTGTTATCTTCTTCTAACATCAAACATGGCATGAACTTGTTTCAAACCTAACCTAGAGCATGTTATCTTCATCTAGCATCATTTAACATCAAAAGTTATCATGAACTCACCTAAAGCATGGCATAAAGAACACATTAGGGGTCTTGGCCGAATGGTTCAAAAGGGTTTCATGGATCAACAAACAACTTAACCAAACTCATCTAAAAATCCCTCATCTTCATATTAATACAAGATATAACATGGGCCCAAGTTATGGTCTTGGCCGAATGGTCCCATGGGTTTTTTTGAGGTCAACCACTCAACCAACCTCATCTAGAAATCCCTCATCTTCATATTAATACAAGATATAGCATGGATCATCATGGTGAGCCCTAGTTATGGTCTTGGCCGAATGGTCCTTTAGGTTTTTAAGGTCAACCACTCAACCAAACTCATCTAGAAATCCCTCATCTTCATATTAATACAAGATATAACATGGATCATCATGGTGAGCCGTAGTTATGGTCTTGGCCGAAAGTTTCTTGGGGCTTTTAGGGTTAAACTCTTAACCTAATCCATCTAGCATCCTATCATCATCATATTCATACAAGGTATGGCATGGATCTTCATTGAAAACTCAAATAAAGGCCTTGGCCGAATGGTTCATGGAGAATTTGACATAACAACTTCAATCGAAAAGCTACTTGTATGTAGGTGAGGGGATACTTACATCCTTCGCTTTGCTTTTTGGTTGGAAGATAACCTAAGGGAAGCAAACCTAGCCTTCTTCTTGCTTGGATGAATTTTGGACAAAGGATGAGAAGGGGGAGCTTTAGGGTTCGATGAGGAAGAAGAAGAGAAGGAGAAGATGTCAAGTTTGCTTCCTCATGTCTCCTCATTCCCTATTTGTTCACTAGAAGTGTCCCTTAGCCTTCCTTACCCTTAACTATCACTTCCCATATTCCCCTAATAGTACAACCCTACTGGCCTTCTGGTTATTGGATGCATCTTTAGGGCTTGGTTATCTCTAAAGGATTGGGGTTCAATTCCTTGGCCTTGCATCCTTTTTGGCTCATTTTCTTTTATTTTTGAAAGAGCCCACATAAAGCCCATCATAATCAACCAAAAATTCTTGTAAAATTGCTAGAAATTTTACGAGCGTTACAATCCTTCATACCTTTTAAAAGTTTCGTCCTCGGCGAGAACAATCTGGGTACTTTGCATGTCCTCCTCGCGTTCCTGTAGCTTCTTCAGCATCGCTTGATTTTGCCACAGGACCTTTACTAAGGGCACCTCTTTGTTCCTTAGTCACTTGACTTCTCGGTCGAGTATCTGGATAGGCCGACTTTCATAACTTAGGTCCTCTTGAACTTGCACTGTTTGTGGCTCGATCATTTGGTCCGCACTGGAAATGCACTTCCTGAGCATCAAAACGTGGAACACGTTGTGGATTGCCGACATCTCTTGAGGTAACTCCAGCTCGTAAGCTACCTTGCCAACTCTCTTCAATATCGGATACGGTCCCACATAGCGTTGACTCAGCTTACCCTTCCTTCCGAATATCATCACTCCCTTCATAGGGGCCACCTTGAGGAATACCAGGTCCCCGACTTCGAATTCTAACGGTCTACGCCGCATATCTGCATAGCTCTTTGCGGCTCGAGCGTTCAATTCTCTGATGGATGTTCTGGATAGCCCGGGGTGGTCTCATCAATGAAGTCTGTCTAGAGTCCCATCCCTTTCTTTTCACCACCCTCGTACCTGCATATAGGAGATCTACATTTCCTCCCGTATAGTGCCTCGTAGGGTGCCATTCCGATAGTAGTTTGGTAGCTATTGTTGTAGGCGAATTCTGCCAAACATAAGTATCAGCTCCAGCTACCTTTGAAATCGGCAAGCTCGTAACATATCCTCTAGTACTTGATTTTACTCTTCTGGCCTTCGTCATGCGGGGATGGAAGGCAATCGAATAATAGCCGTGCCGGGGCCTTCTGAACACATTCCCAGAAATGGGAAATAAAGCGACCATCTCTGTCAGAAATGATGGTCTTAGGAATTCCATGTAGTCTGATAATTTCCCTAGCATATAACTGAGCCAGTTGCTCCGTCGAATAGGTCATCTTGATTGCTAAGAAGTGGGCGGACTTCGTCAATCTGTTCACAATTACCCATATAGCATCATAACCGTTTGTCATCTTGGGCAATCCTGAGATGAAATCAATAGAAATATCTTCCCATTTCTATTCTGGAATTTGGATCGGCTGCAGTGTCCCTCCAGGTCTCTCGTGTTCTGCTTTAACCCTCTGACAGGTCAAGCAGGTACTGACATACTGAGCCACATCTCTTTTCATTCTGAACCACCAGAATTTTCTTTTCAGGACTTGGTACATCTTGGTGGTTCCAGGATGCATCGCATAAGGAGTTCCGTGAGCTTCCTCAAATATCTTCTTCCGTAATGCTGGGTCATCGGGAATTCACAAGCGATCCCTGAGGTAGAGTACTCCACTATCAGAGATACATAACCCATCATCTTTCCCTTCCAGAACCTCTTGCTTGATCCTCTGAATGCTTGGGTCACAGGCTTGCTTTTCCAATATATCATCGAACAATGTCGGTGTTAGCGTCATGGTCGAGAGCTATCCGGCAATGATTTCAACCCCATAACGCATAATCTCCTTTTCTAAGGGCCGAGATAACACTGATAGGGACATCAAGGCGGCGCAGGACTTCCTGCTGAGTGCATTAGCCACCTTGTTTGCTTTTCTCGGATGGTAGAAGATCTCGCAGTCATAATCCTTGATGAGCTCGAGCCATCTGTGTTGTCTCATGTTCAGGTCCTTCTGTGTGAAGAAATATTTCAGACTCTGGTGGTCTGTATAAATCCTACACTGAGCTCCATATAGATAATGTCTCCATGTTTTGAGAGCACACTAAATCGGTGGTGGGATAATTCCTTTCATGTTCCTTGAGTTGCCTAGAGGCGTAGGCAATGACCTTGCCATTCTGCATGAGTATAGCTCCGAGTCCCAACTTGGAGGCGTCACTGTACATGTCGAAGCCTTCGTTATTGTCCGAAAGAGCAAGGATTGGAGCGCTGGTCAGTCTCCTTTTCAATTCTGTGAAACTCCTCTCACAGGCGTCCGTCAATTCATATTTCTTGTTCTTTCTGGTGAGGACTGTCATAGGGGCTGCAATTCTAGAGAAGTTCTCTACAAACTTCCTATAGTAGCTTGCTAGCCCAAGAAAGCTTCTGATCTCGCTGGCATTCTTTGGTCGAACAAGTCATCAATCTGCGGTAGAGGGTACCGGTTCCTGATCGTCACATTATTCAGCGCTCGGTAGTCTATGCATATTCGCATAGACCCATCTTTCTTCTTCACCAACAGTACTGGAGTTCAGTAACCACATGCATAAGAGCAGGTGGGGGTACTGTCTCATCGACCCATTACTACGTCTTCCCTATATTACTATCTCATCGACCCTATTACTACGTCTTCCAGCCATGTTTATGAAGTTTATCTTCATATATTAGAGAGTAAGGCTAGTATAAGATTATTGTTCATTTATCTATGCATGGTTACACTAAAATCTAGTTCCTTTAGCTATGCATGGTTAAACTAAAAGCTAGCATAAGGTTATCTTACACATTTCAGGCATACATATTTTCAGGCATATTTAAGCTAGAGGCATTTGTTATCATACATGAACAAAATTAGAGTAGACATAGAATTCTTACTTGGAGCGGCAGGATTTGGAGCTTGATGTGTGTGTAGTGGAAAGGCAGATCTGCTCTGATACCAACCTGTCACGCCCGCCCTTTCCCAGGGTCCGGAGGGGCGGCGCGTCCTGCGATCGTACATATATACATCGTACTACTTACAGCGGAAGACTTTAGACATATATTTTTTTTTTCTTTTAAACATAAACATGCATCGTCATTTCGTAGGTACTTCTTCTTAACATAGAGCATGCATCATTATTTCATAAGTACTTAGTGCTTAATTCAAATCCATAAACAAATCATCTTAAGGAAAACATGCATAAGGGACATAACAGATATCTTCCACCATGCCACTGCCACACACACCTTGCCCCTCCTGCTCCTCCCTTTAGTTTATCCACCCTTTACCCTTATCTGAGTACAAGGGAACATAAACTATAAGCACATAGGCTTAGTAAGATCCTGTCCTACTCACAAAAAAACATACATCGACATTAAGCATAACATGTAAACATTCATAACATATAAGCAAACATAACATGTAACATATATGACATAAGCAAACATAACATGTAGCATATGTAACATAAGCAAACATAACATATAGCATATGTAACATAAGCAAACATAACATGCAACATATATAACATAAGCAACATATCATGTACATATATGACATAAGCAAACATACCATGTAACATATATATCATAAGCAACCATATCATGTAACATATATGACATAAGCAAACATAACATGTAACATATGTAACATAAGCAAACATAACATGTAACATATATAACATAAGCAACATATCATGTACATATATGACATAAGCAAACATACCATGTAACATATATATCATAAGCAACCATATCATGTAACATATATGACATAAGCAAACATAACATGTAGCATATGTAACATAAGCAAACATAACATGTAACATATATAACATAAGCAACATATCATGTACATATATGACATAAACAAACATACCATGTAACATATATATCATAAGCAACCATATCATGTAACATATATGACATAAGCAAACATAACATGTAACATATATATCATAAGCAACCATATCATGTAACATATATGACATAAGCAAACATAACATGTAGGTATATGCAGGATGCTCTTCGAAAACATATATCATAGGTATTTGAACATAACTCTCAACATATTGGGCCCGACATTGTACCACATCATCATCATCATAGATAGTGCACATCCCTAAATAGACCTGATGTAGCAAGTCTCGAACCTACTAGGTTACTAGGCCCGATCTTAGTCCGTTGACCTAGGGGCCATCATCATAACATAGAAGCCCATCCTAGGCCCGATCTTAGTCCGTCGGCCTAGGGCATCTGGGAGCCCATCCCGTACTAGGTCCGTACTATGACCGTCGACCTAGGGGCAATCATAACATAGAAGCCCATCCTAGGCCCGAACATAGGAGCCCATCCCTTTGGACCTTGTTAGGGTCTTGGTACAAGCCATGAAGAATGTAAAATACATACATGCTTCTTATCATAACATATCATATTTCATTTCATAAACATATCATATTTCATTTCATAAACATATCATATTTCATTCCATAAACATATCATATTTCATTTCATAAACATATCATATTTCACTTCATAAACATATCATATTTCACTTCATAAACATATCATATTTCACTTTATGAACATATCATATTTCATTTCATAAACATATCATATTTCATTTCATGAACATATCATATTTCACTTCATGAACATATCATATTTCACTTCATAAACATATCATATTTCATTTCATAAACATATCATATTTCACTTCATAAACATATCATATTTCACTCCATAAACATATCATATTTCATTTCATAAACATATCATAAATATCACACACATATAGGGCATGACATAAGGCATAAAAATCATGAGCAAGTATACATGGAGTGACCTAAACTACATGGAGCTCTATCAAAGTTTTAAACACCAAACAACTTATATATATGTATGGTCTAACTAACCACATGTTAATTCTTTAACGTATAAAGCATGGCATGGGACATGTTATCTTCTTCTAACATCAAACATGGCATGAACTCGTTTCAAACCTAACCTAGAGCATGTTATCTTCATCTAGCATCGTTTAACATCAAAAGTTATCATGAACTCACCTAAAGCATGGCATAAAGAACACATTAGGGGTCTTGGCCGAATGGTTCAAAAGGGTTTCATGGATCAACCACTTAACCAAACTCATCTAAAAATCCCTCATATTCATATTAATACAAGATATAGCATGGATCATCATGGTGAGCCCAAGTTATGGTCTTGGCCGAATGGTCCCATGGGTTTTTTTGAGGTCAACCACTCAACCAACCTCATCTAGAAATCACTCATATTCATATTAATACAAGATATAGCATGGATCATCATGGTGAGCCCTAGTTATGGTCTTGGCCGAATGGTCCTTTGGGTTTTTGAGGTCAACCACTCAACCAAACTCATCTAGAAATCCCTCATCTTCATATTAATACAAGATATAGCATGGATCATCATGGTGAGCCCTAGTTATGGTCTTGGCCGAAAGTTTCTTGGGGCTTTTAGGGTTAAACTCTTAACCTAATCCATCTAGCATCCTATCATCATAATATTCATACAAGGTATGACATGGATCTTCATTGAAAACTCACATAAAGGTCTTGGCCGAATGGTTTATGGAGAATTTGACATAACAACTTCAATCGAAAAGCTACTTTTATGCAGGTGAGGGGATACTTACATCCTTCGCTTTGCTTTTTGGTTGAAAGATAACCTAAGGGAAGCAAACCTAGCCTTCTTCTTGCTTGGATGAATTTCGGACGAAGGATGAGAAGGGGGAGCTTTAGGGTTCGGTGAGGAAGAAGAAGAGAAGGAGAAGATGTCAAGTTTGCTTCCTCATGTCTCCTCATTCCCTATTTATTCACTAGAAGTGTCCCTTAGCCTCCCTTACCCTTAACTATCACTTCCCATATTCCCCTAATAGTAAAACCCTGCTGGGCTTCTGGTTATTGGATGCATCTTTAGGGCTTGGCTATCTCTAAAGGTTTGGGGTTCAATTCCTAGGCCTTGCATCTTTTTTGGCTCATTTTCTTTTATTTTTGAAAGAGCCTACATAAAGCCCATCATAATCAACAAAAAATTCTTGTAAAATTGCTAGAAATTTTACGGGCGTTACAAATTCAATGTTACCTGATCCAATTACGTTGAGTTTGTCGTTGTTTCCAAAGGTGACTATTCCTAGGTTCTTGTAGCTTAATTCTGAGAACTTTTGACTATCTCCAATCATATGTCCGAGCAACCACTATCCGTAATCCATTGGTCCATTTTGGAGTTCTACATGAATTAAAACTTTTTAAGATAATTCATACCTTGAATAAGATGAATTATCTTAAATTTATTTAGTTTGTAAATTTGTTAAGAAAATAAATTTGTTAAATTAATTTTAGTTGAGTATATTAAGTTGGGTTGATTTTAATAAATCAAGTTTTGTTAAGTGAATTTGTTTATTTAGGTATGTTTGTTTGGTTTAAGTAAAGTACAATAAGTTGGGTTGAATTAAGGTAAGTTGTTTAGTTAAATTTATCAATTTTTATTTAAGTATATTAGAATGAGTTAAGCTAAATTAAACTTAATTAATCTTAATTAAGTTCTAAATCATCTCACCCAAGCTAGGTTTTCAATACACTTATTCCTATGGGTTTTGTGAGATGAGGATTTCTTTTATATTAATTAAATTTAATGAGTAATTACAAAGTGTTTAAACTTGTGTTAGATTCAAGCTTAGTTTGAGCTAGTCAAGTAGGTTTTTCCAGTATTGACTTCCAAGTCGTGGCGAGGCACATGACCTTCTTGGTTATCGGAGCAACGATCACTTCCTAGACAAAGTCAATAAAGGAATCAAGTACATGATTCACTTTAGACTAAGCCTTGGTCTAAACTAGTTAAAGACTTAGTGAGTTTGTTTCGTCAGTTCCACTGACTTAGTGCACTAGGTCGTGGCGAGCTACATGGCCTTCTTGGTTATCGGAGCAACGACCACTTCCTAGACATGCACTTTGAAGAGCTTCCCTAACTTACTATCAGTTCACTTGTCTTAGTACTAGGTTGTTCAAGTTTAAACTACTTTGTTTCCTATCTAGTCCATTCTAAATTAAGCAAGTAAAGTAAACTAAAGCATACAAGTGTTTAACTAAACAAGGAAACAAACAATGTGTTAGCTCCCCCTAAATGGTAGCTATATTGAGTTTTGTTCACTAAGTGAACTTGACTCTTGGGAACCCAAAATTGATTTGGTCCAACTTGGTTGACTAAGCTAGACTTAGGAACCCATGCTTGGACTCAATTCTTCGTGTTTCGGCTAAGTAATGACATGTATGATTTATAGGTGGATTTAGCCTTGTATCCGAGTCCGGATCTGTTGTACACGACTCGCTGAGTTCCAAGCATCATGTTGAGATACTTGGAACCCGATGCGAACCTTTCCAAAGATCCGATTAGATCATCTACTTGCCTTTTTAGGACCGAGTTCTCTTCCTCAAGCTTTGCAACTTGAATTGAGTCTCTATCCTTAATTTGGCAAGTCGAAGTCTTCGAGTTGACTTGCTTCCTAAGTACTTGGACTTCCTTAAGTAGTGAGTCGAATCGATTCTCGGACTTGGCTAGTTTTCTACCTAAGCATGGAATAATATTATACAACTTATCTTCTAAGGGAGAAGTTACATCAGTTGAACCTTCAGAAACAGATATGGATCCGTGGCTTCTCTCGGACTCGGAATCGGACTCGTACTCGAAACTTGACTCTGCTCTAGATCTCAATTTGGCCATAAATGCGATGAAACTTCTCTTCATCTCGTCCGTCCAATGACAACTCATCCCATGTTGCCTTTAGCACTTTCTTCTTCTTTTCCTTTTTTGGTTTTTTTCCTTTTTTAAGTTTGTGTACTCTGACTTGTAGTGTCCCTTTCCGTTGCATTTGTAGCACGTCACTTCCGATCGGGGTCTCGGCTTGTTGTCGATGACTTTTTTAGCATCTTTCTTCGTAAATCTCTTCCAACAGTTGAACATCTTCCGGACCATATTTACGATCTCCTCTTCTCCGTTTGTTTCCGACTTCGACTCATCTTCAGATTCATTCTTCACTTTCTTTTCTGTTTTAGTCGAACCTGCCATCAAAGCTATACCATTCTCGGTTTGACCCGAGTTAGCTTGTTCGTGTAGCTCAAGTTCACAAAATAGTTCGTCTAGCCTAATTGTGGAAAGATCCCTAGAAACCTTATAGGCATCGACAATCGAAGTCCATAAAGCATTTCTTGGGAATGCCTTAAGCGTATACCTAATTAAGTCCCTATTTTATATTTGGTGTCCTATTAAATGTAATCCATTTAATATATCTTTAATCCTAGTATGAAGTTGACTAGCATTTTCGTTTTTGTTCATTTTACAATTAAATAATTTATTTAATAACATGTCCCGTTTTGCTATCCTAGTGTCATTTGTACCCTCGTGCAGTTCAATTAATTTTTTCCATAATTCCTTAGAATTTTCAAATGGACCTACCCTATTGAGCTCTTCTTTGATAAGTCCGCATTACAAGGTGTTAAGTACCTTGTAATCATCTTGAGCTCTCTTTCTAATATCGGCGGTCTATTTCTCCGGTTCTAACAACTCACTCGAGTCATCTACTGGAGCTGTAAACCCTTTCCTAATTGATAACCAGACCTCTATGTCGGTTTTCAAGTAGCACTCCATTCGCCTTTTCCAATAGGAAAAGTCCTCCACATTGAAGAGTGGAGGGCGAATGGTGTTTTATCCCTTTAGGTGTGACATTATTAATGAAATATTCTCTAAGTACAAAAAAATAAATTAAATATTTTCTAAGGCAAGAAAAATTAAATCTAATATTTTCTAAGGTAATAAATATTAAATCTAATATTTTCTAAGGCAAGAAAATTAAATCTAATATTTTCTTAGACAAGAAAAATTAAATCTAATATGTAAATATGCAGACAATTAATTAAATAATCTAAATTGCAAAAAATTAATTAAATTATTTAAATATACAAAAAATTGATTAAATTATCTAAAGATGCAAAAAATTAATTAAATTATCTAAATTGCAGAAAATTAATTAAATTATCTAAATTGTAGAAAATTTATTAAATTATCTAAATTGCAGAAAATTAATTAAATTATCTAAATTATAGAAAATTAATTAAATTATATAATTATGAATTAAATTAATTAAATAATCTAAATTGCAGAAAATTAATTAAATTATCTAAATTGTAGAAAATTAATTAAATTATCTAAATTGTAGAAAATTAATTAAATTATCTAAATTGTAGAAAATTAATTAAATTATTTAAATATGCAAAAAATTAATTAAATTATCTAAATATGAAGAAAATTAATTAAATTATCTA
The DNA here is from genome assembly GCA_025175895.1 of Wurfbainia villosa. Classification (NCBI taxonomy): domain Eukaryota; kingdom Viridiplantae; phylum Streptophyta; class Magnoliopsida; order Zingiberales; family Zingiberaceae; genus Wurfbainia; species Wurfbainia villosa. The sequence goes on along the minus strand of CM045990.1, from coordinate 115,083,227 downwards.
AATATGCAAAAAATAATTAAATTATCTAATTTGTAGAAAATTAATTAAATTATCTAAATATAGAAAAAAAATTAATTAAATTATCTAAATATGTAGAAAATTAATTAAATTATCTAAATTGCAGAAAATGATTAAATTATCTAAATTACAAAAAAAGATTTTAGAGCAGTAAAAATTAATCTACACTAATAAAAATTAATCTTAAGGAATACAAATTTATCTAAAGCTCACGATGGTGGTTTAACCAATTTAGAGTGCCCCCGCTATGATACCAATTGTAGGACCGTGTTTCTCCGAGAGAGGGGGTGAATCTCGGAGTCTAAAAATTTATTTTAATTTTTAAAAAAATTTAGAATATTTGAAAAATATTTGTGAGTATGCAGTGGAAATGAAAAATACTAACACTTTATTTTACTTGGTTCACAACCCTAATCAAGTTGTTAGTCTAAGGCAGTAGCTCTTGAGAGCTACCTCGTTGGGCAATCACTAACTTCCCTCCGACTCGAGAACTCTCGACTTCAGAGGGTTTCACTTTTTACAAATATTAGAGATGTGTAACACACTACCCACTCTTGAAGTTAAGTACATAAGCGAAAATATGAATAAACAAAATTACAAGATGTTATACCGACACTTAAAGATGGTTAAGGAAGTCACGGAGTGTCGGAAGGTCGCCATGTTGTGGAATGAAAATTTTCGTGGATGAGCAAAAATTTCAGGAGCACTTCGACATAGATTGGATTTTCTGATTGGATTCGGTCGAGCACATATTTTATAAATATTTTCCAGTTGATTGGAATGCCTTCCAGTCGACTCCACATCATCCTGTCGATATGGAATTCATGGTCTTCCAGTCGGCTGAAACCTCTTCAGTCGACTCCACGTCACTCGACTCCACATCGAAAAATTTGCCTCTTCAGTCGACTGAAACCCTTTCCATCTGCGTTGCACAATCTCCGATCGATCACCAGGTGATCCTGCCAAATATATATCCAGTCGACTGATCCATTGCCAGTCGACTGAACTTTAGTCGACTTGAATCCATCCAATCGATTGATCCCTGCAAAATAGGATTAGCACAAATATAAAATGCAATAGTAGTAGTAATACTACTCGATCTCGACTACTAAGTCCCACGAGGACTTTTCGTCGAATCGACGCCTAACTTTGTCCCCCTACAGAGGACTCGACCTCACCTCTTCACTCGAGGCTTACCTGCCAGACTTATCACTCTTGACATCCGATCTGACCCAGCAGGGCTTCCACTAGCTATCCGGTCTACCTTACCCAACTGGACTTTTTGTCGATTGTCCGGTCTCCTTCATGCCAAATGTCTGGTCCACGCGACCCATTTGGACTTCATGCCTGGTATCCGATCTTCCTGATCTGTCAAGATACGTGCCTAGTATCCGATCAACACGATCTACTAGGACTTTCTATTAAGCCTGCACACTTAACAATGATATAATAATACAAGTGAATCCTAACATTTAACTATGGTTCATACATCAAAACTAAGGAATGATGCTTACTGCATCAACACCGACCAAGGTAGTCTCTACTACTCCATATGTGATATGGAATAGTAAGAAACCTCATTTATCTTACTTGAAGATATGGGGTTGTTCTTCTTATATGAAGCGCACTATATCACACAAATTGGATGCTAAGTCTGATAAATGTCTATTTATTGGATACCTTAAGGAAACGAGGGGTTACAAATTCTATTATCCTGTGGAACAAAAGGTATTTGTTTCAAGGAATGCTGTATTTCTAGAGAAAGAGTTTCTCTTGCAAGAAAATAGTGGGAGTGACGTTGAACTTGAGGAGGTTCAAGAGACTCCAATAGACATTGATGAGATACCTAGTCAAGCACCACAATCGATAACTCATAGTGATGAGCCATCCTCTGAACCTATTATAACACCACATCTTCGTAGATCTGGTAGAACACACAACATTCTTGAGAGATATGGATTTCTCATAAATGAATCAAATGACGTGTTACTCAATGATGATGAGGAGCCTACCAATTATGAAGAAGTTCTGAAAAGTTCAAAAAGGGAAAAATGGCTTGAAGCCATGAAGTCGAAAATGGATTCCATGTATGAAAATGAAGTTTGGAACTTGGTGGACCCACCTGAAGGCATTAAACCTATAGGGTGCAAGTGGGGTTTCAAGAAGAAAACTGACATAGATAGTAATGTGATTACCTATATGGCTAGATTTGTGGGAAAAGGCTATCGTCAAAAGCAAGGTGTTGATTATGACAATACCAATTCACCAGTAGCTATGCTTAAATCCATTCGGATGCTCCTGTCCATAGTCACTCATTATGACTATGAGATATGACAGATGGATGTGAAAACGTCTTTCCTTAATGGAAATCTACTCGAGGACGTATATATAATACAACCCGAGGGATTCACATCGGTTGATAAAACCAAGGTATGCAAAATTTGACGGTCCATATATGGACTGAAGCAAGTATCCAGGAGCTGGAATACCCATTTTGATGAGACAATCAAAAGGTTTGATTTCTCACAAAATCCAAAAGAACCCTGTGTGTACAAGAAGGTTAGTGGGAGTGCAATCGTGTTCCTAGTGTTGTATGTCGATGACATATTACTTATAGAAAATGATATATCTGTCTTACAGTCAGTCAAAATTTAGTTATCCAAAACATTCTCCATAAAAGACTTGGGAGAAGGGACCTACATCCTTAGGATTAAGATATATAGAGATAGATCGAAATGATTGGTTGGTCTTTCGCAGTCTACATATATAGACCAAGTGCTAAAGAGATTTGGCATGTCGAAATCCAAGAAAGGTTTCCTTCCCATCAGGCATGGGATACACCTTTCGAAGTCTATGTGTCTGCACACAAAAGACAAGAGGATTTGCATGAGCAATAGGATCTATCATGTATGCTATGTTATGTACGAGGCCCGATGTATCGTATGCTCTGAGTGTCACGAGAAGATACTAGTCTGATCCAGGAATGGTTCATTGGGTAACTGTTAAGACAATCCTTAAGTACTTGAGAAGAACTAAGGATGTGTTCCTAATATATGGAGAAGGTAATATGGTAATACTCGAGTATATGAATGTCAGCTTTCAGACAGAAAAGGATTGTTGGTGCAATCGGCCCAGGTCAAGATTGACCAGACTCAAGTTTGACTCGAATGATGTTTTGATGTTTGACATAGTGAGTTGACATTGATGTTTGATATTGATATCGGTTAATGTTTTGGGGAGATTGTTTATACAATCGATCTAGGTTAGGTTTAATCGGACTCGAGTTTGACTTGAGGGAGAATTTGATGGTTGACTAGAAGTTGACCATGTCATGGAAAGTCCAAGTCTTGAGTACTTGGCATTGTAAAGTCCAAGCATGGGTCTTGGCAAGGTAAAGTCCAAGTCTAGAGTACTTGGCATGGAAAGTCCAACATGGGTTGGCAAGGGAAGTCCAAGCATGGGTCTTGGCATTATGAGAAGTCCAAGGGATTTGATATTGGCGGCTTAAAGTCCAAGCGGGAGTCTTGGCAGCATAAGTCCAATGGTTTGGCAGCATAAATTCCAGGCGACGTAAATTCCAAGCGGAGTCTTCGCGGCGTAAGTCCGATGTGCCTTGGCGGTGTAGACACCGTTAGCATGACATAGTCGATGGAAGCACGTGAAGCCTAGCGCGATGGATGAAAAAGTCATGGATGACTAGGAGGTATCCGAGAGGCGTGAGGCTGATGGAGGTGGCTAGAAGGCTTAGGTCTAGGCTAAAGGATGTCTAGCAAGTATGGGGGAACCATATTTGGGCTAAAACCTCATGTTTGAGGTGTGCCAGTCGACTAGTGTCATGTGGCAGTCGACTGGCCTAAGTCAACTAGGGTTTGACTGCGGGATTTGGCCTAGCAGTCGACTGCCAGAGGTGGGCAGTCGACTTATTGGCCGAGCAGTCGACTGATCTTGTGATCAGTTGACTGGTGCTTGGGTTTTGGAGCACAGAATGGAGTCTCACTCGACCGTTGTGATCAGCAGTCGAGTGATGGCTTGATCAGTCGACTGATGGTCATAATCAGTCGACTGATGATGGATCCGTTGGATTTTTCCAGCATGGATTTAGCCGTTGTCTCAGGTAACAATGATCGATGGTACCGAAGCTTTAAAAGGAGCTTGTGGTGGAGGAAAAAGACATGGTTTCTTGAGGGCTTTTGGGGCTGCAAATCCGAGTCTCCAAGTTGATTTCAAGCAACCAAGCGATCAAGCATTCAAAGAGCAATTGTAAAGTAGTTTTCTTTACTTGCATTGTATTTCTTTATTGTAATTACTTGTATCCATTTCTTATTATTGTAAGATTAGTTTGTAAGAGGTTTCTCCGCCTCCGACTTGTGTCGAGAAAGAGTATTTGCGATTAGTGGTTGCGTGTGCATAACTAGAGCTCTTTAGAGCTCGATCCGTGGAGCAGGAACCTTGAGGTTCCGAACCACGTTATATGATCGTGTTGTGATTGTGTATCTTGTTATTTTTATTTGTCATTACTATCACGCACTAGCTCAACGCTATTCACCCCCCCTCTAGCGTTCCAATGATCCTCTACAAGTGGTATTAGAGTGAGGCCGCTCTTCAAGGATTAACAACCAAGGGAGCACTGCTAGAGGAAGAACAAGATGGAATTCATGGAGAGATTGGGTGACGACATCAACATTCTGCCTTCCTTCGACCGCGAAGATTTCGCATATTGGAAAGGTAGAATGATGCATTTTCTAATGTGTGACTTTGACAATTGGATTAGTGTCTTAGTAGGCTTTCACACTCCAAAAGACGAAGAAGGAAGAAAAATCAAGAAGAAGAATTGGAGCCAAGAACAACTCCGATACTATAACATCGACAATAAGGTAATGGGTATTTTTCTTAACATAATCCCTAATGATATTTTGATCAAGATAGGGGATTGTAAAGACGCCAAGGAGGTATTGAACAAATTGGCAAAATTCCATGAAGAGCCTCACTCAATCCAAGAAGATAAGGAGGATGAAGAAGATAGCTCATCCTCAAGTGAAAGTGAGGAGTCGGAAGTTGAGAAGGAGTCAACTTCCGGATCGGAGGAGGAAGAGGAAGAAGTGGAAGAAGAAGCCTCCACCTCTAGGATTGAGGGAGAGGAGAGACCATCCACACCGGAGCCGGAGCAAAGTCAAGAAGAGACCTCAACCTCTATGAGGGTTGAAGAACCCACTCCGACAAACACAACCACCCTAGGTAACTCAAGCAATTCGATTTTAAACAAAAATCATATAATTTTCTTTGAGTGTAGGAAATCCGGGCACTATAAGAGCAAGTGCCCAAAGAGAGTAAGGAAAGCTCCACCGGTGTCAAAAGTCAATGAAGTCGGTGTTTCCACCAAGAAAAGCAAGGAGCAAATCACTTGCTTCAAGTGCCGACTACCGGGACACTACATGAATCAATGCCCAAAGGGGGAGAAGAAGACTCAAAGGGGAGCATCACAAGTAGGGGGAGCTAAGGCTAAACCCTAAGGTATATTTTAATAATGCACCTTCTAAATTTAAAAGTCAAAAGCATGCTAGGAATTTTAATTCTCTTGCAATTCATCATGAAAAGCATGCTATAGATAAATATTTTTGTTTATGAGCTAAAAGTGTCCACTTAGGAAATAAGGAGAAATTTGGGACTAATATCCCTAAAAATATCTTATCTAAGGACAAACCTAGGTCAAACAATTCTAGACCAATTCTACCTAGGGAGACAATTAGAAAGGTACAAGAGCATCTAGGTCTTAACCCCAAATGCACTAGGCATATGCCATTTGATTATGGAACACAAACTAGGTCTAGGAAGACCAAGGTTACTAGGGAAGTCATCCCTAGAGTTGACCAAGGTATGTGCCTAGTGGCTAGGGTTTCAAGGAAACCTAGGGTGGCCACTAAGAAGGTTGCAAGGAGTTACCCCTAGAGTCAACCTGGTAAGACCAAAATGACTAAGGCTAACAAGCCTAGAAGGGTCATTAGGAAGGTATCTAGGGAGGTTATCCCTAAAGAATACCTAATTAACCCTAGAAGCTCAAATAGGTTTTGGGTTCCTAAGAGCGTGTGCCAATCTTGATTGGATGGGTAGCTAACTCAACCATGATAAAGGTGGCACTTTAGGTAATTTTCAAGGTTATGGGTACCTTAAAAATAGATTTGATCTTATGATCCTAAAAGATTTTAGGATGTGCCAATACATTTTTGGAATTATGAAAAAACAATTAAATTGGCACAATTTAGGATTAGAGGTCATAGTGTGTCATTCTGAGTTTTGGCACATTAGAGAGAAAAATAATAATATGGCAAAATATTTTAATTATATCAAATGACAATTAATATTAAAATTTAGGTATTATTATATCTATACATTTTATATGTCATGCTTTGATTGCCATATAACATGCCATGACATCATATTTATTTTTAATCATTTAAAATGTCATGATCATGCTTAGGATTAGGTTAAATGTCATGTATACTTAAATTGTATCATATTCCATGACATCATGATCATTTGTCATGCTTTACTTATGCTATCATTATGCCATGATCATTTCATGCATTTAATTTGACTAAAATTGATTTAAGGACAATGGCATGACTTGGAGTCCCATTTATAAGGGAATCAAGTAGAGTTGCCTTAGAAAAATGCATGAAACCCTAGATTAGGGAGAACAAAACCCACATCTCACATCACATTGACATGTATGTGTATTTATACACCCTAGATACATGTGAGATGCTAGGATATGAGTTGAGTTCAAGGTGCATAGTTTTTGCATCTAGATGAACCAAAACTCATCTTATATGATTGGTGGATCATTGGGAAAGGTTGTGTACAAGTCATGTACATTGAGCCCAAGGAATATGATCCAAAATAAGATTTTGAAAACATTTTAAAATCACTTTAGAAAACCTTGGTGAAGTCTATCTTTTGATAACAATCATCATTGATGAGATTGATAGAAAGTGAGCTAAAACATAGAAGTTTTCTTCACTTTTGAATTTTGTATCAATTCGATATTTTATGGGTAAAATATTTTTCACCCATTGTATTAGTTATAGGTATTATACGTATCAAATTTCATGATTTTTCGAATTACGTATAATTATTTATGATTTTCCAAAATCCATTTCTGATAACTAAAATTCTGATATTTCAGTTATCAGTCGACTGCCTTGGGTGGCAGTCGACTGATGTAATTGTCAGTCGACTGGTAACTGACGGAGTCGTCTGCCAATGCTAATTTCGAGAAAACAAGGTATGTTTAGCCCGTGTTTAGCTATGGTAAGGTTCACTAACCACTCCTAACCCTAGGATATGCTTTGGGAAGCATTGTAAAGGGTGAAAATCCATTGGATATGGATTTGGAGAGGTGTTAGGTCAAAGTATCAAATTTAAGGTGTTGGAAAGTTCAATGTTGAATTTTCTAATCTTATTTTTGTTGGTTTAGAGTTTCTATTGGCTAAGGGACTTCCCAAGAACATTGTTGGTGCAATGGTCAAGGGGGAGCAAGCCTTTAGGGGGAGGTATCCATCATGAGATGATGGATGGTATTTTTTTTCTCATGAGTGGGAAAATGGGATTTTGAGATACCCAATTTGGAAATTGGGAGAGTATATAGGTTTGCCTCTCTCGAGTGATATGTGACTTATCACTAGAAAGATGGTAGGCATCCTAGGTATTTCTGGACCAAGGGGGAGATTGTAAGGTCTCATTGGGACATGAGACATTGACCTCCTTGGAGAGTAAACCTTTTTGATGTATGTCAAAAAGGGGGAGAACATAAAATTACCAATTTGGATAATTGATAAGGAGATTTGAGTTAGGAGCCTAACTCAAGGTTGGTTTTTGTCAAACATCAAAAAGGGGGAGATTGTTGGTGTAATTGGCCCAGGTTACGATTGACCAGACTTGAGTTTGACTCGAATGATGTTTTGATGTTTGACATAGTGAGTTGACATTGTGTTTGACATTGATGTCGGTTAATATTTTGGTGAGATTATTTATACAATCGACCCGGGTTAGGTTTAACTGGACTCGAGTTTGACTCGAGTGAGACTTTGATGGTTGATTGGAAGTTGACCAAGTCATGGAAAGTCCAAGTCTTGAGTACTTGACATTGTAAAGTCCAAGCATGGGTCTTGGCAAGGTAAAGTCTAAGTCTTGAGTACTTGGCATGGAAAGTCCAACATGGGTTGGCAAGGGAAAGTCCAAGCATGGGTCTTGACATTATGAGAAGTCCAAGGGGTTTGATATTGGCGGCGTAAAGTCCAAGCGGGAGGCTTGGCAGCATAAGTCCAATGGTTTGGCGGCGTAAAGTCCAAGCGAGGTCTTGGCGGCGTAAGTCCAATGTGCCTTAGCGGTGTAGACACCGTTAGCATGACATAGCCGATGGAAGCACCTGAAGGCTAGCGCGATGGATGAACAAGTCATGGATGACTTGGAGGGATCCGAGAGGCATGAGGCTGATGGAGGTGGCTAGAAGACTTAGGTCTAGGCTAAGGGTGGTCTAGCAAGTATGGGGGAACCATACTTTGGCTAAAATCTCATGTTTGAGGTGTGTCAGTGGACTGGTGCCATGTGACAGTCGACTGGCCTGAGTCAACTAGGGTTTGACTGTAGGATTTAGCCTAACAGTCGACTTATTGGCCGAGCAGTCGACTGATCTTGTGATCAGTCGACTGGTGCTATGGTTTTGGAGCACAAAATGGAGTCTCACTTGACCGCTGTGGTCAGTAGTCGAGTGATGGCTTGATCAGTCGACTGATGGTCATAATCAGTCGACTGATGATGGATCCGTTGGATTTTTTCAGCGTGGATCTAGCCATTGTCTCACGACAACAGTGGCAACAGTCGACTGATGGTCATGAGCAGTCGACTGATCGGCGTTTTCCAGCACAGGTAGAAGCTTTAAAAGGAGTTCATGGTGGAGGAAAAAGACATGGTTTCTTGAGGGCTTTTGGGGCGATTTGCTGTTGCAAATTAGGGTCTCAAAGTTGATTTCAAGCAACCAAGCGATCAAGCATTCAAAGAGCAATTGTAAAGTAGTTTCTTTACTTGCATTGTATTTCCTTATTGTAATTGCTTGTATCTGTCATGCCCGCCCTTTTTGAGGACCCTAAATGTCCGGAGAGGCGGCGCGTGACGCGACCGTACATACATTTCATACAGCGGAAGACTTTATATATGTACTTCTTAGTTCTTACAGCGGAAGACTTTAGACCTAAATACTTTTCTTTTCTTTTTTTTCTTTTAAACATAAACATGCATTAACGCTTCTTCTTAACATAGAGTATGTTTCATACCATGCATGGATGGATACTTCTTCTTACTTCTTCTTTACTTCTTCTTATCAACATAAAGCATGCATCATATATATAGATACTTAGTGCTTAGTAGGTTCATAACATCATCGTCATAGGGAGACATAAGTAAAGACATCCATAGACATCATCATCATAGGTAACATGTATAAATAGACTTAACGGATCTTCTCCACCGTGCCACTACCACACACATTGGCCCCTCCTGCTGCTCCCTTTAGTTTACCCATCCCTTACCCTTATCTGCAGTACGAGGGAAAGATAAACTATAAGCTCATAGGCTTAGTAAGATCCTGTCCTACTCACAAAAACCATACATCATTATTAATCATGGCTTGTAGCATTTATAACGTAAAATCAATATAACATGTAACTTACATGGTGTCATCAACTCATCATGTAGCATAAGTAACATAAGTGAATATAGCATGGATCATCCCTAACTTAGTAGCATAACATGAATATATACTTAATCAGATAATATGCATCATATGTAACTTAGTAACATAGACATCATAGCGTACCATCGAACATAACATGTAACGTATACATCATGACATATCATTCAACATAACATGTAACTTAAACATTATGGCATATTATCAAACATAACATGTAAACATATGGCATATCATCAAACATAACATGTAAACATCATGGCATATCATCAAACATAACGTGTAAACATCATGACATATCATCAAACAAACATGTAAACATCATGGCATATCATCAAACATAACATGTAAACATCATGGCATATCATCAAACATAACATGTAAACATCATGGCATATCATCAAACATAACGTGTAAACATCATGGCATATCATCAAACATAACATGTAAACATATGCAGGATGCTTTTGAAAACATATATGTTAGGTACGTAAATATAAATCTCAACATATTTGGGCCCGACATTGTACCACTTCTTCATTATCATAGTGCGCATCCCTAAATAGGCCCGAGGTAGCAAGTCTCGAACCTAATAGGTTTCTAGGCCCGAGTCTTATTCCATCGACCTAGGGGCAATCGTCATAGCGTAGAAGCCCATCCTAGGCCCGAGTCTTACTCCATCGACCTAAGGCATCTTGGAGCCCATCCCGTACTAGGCCTGAGTCTTATTCCATCGACCTAGGGGCAATCATACATAGAAGCCCATCCTAGGCCCGAGTCTTATTCCATCGACCTAGGGCATCTTAGGAGCCCATCCCTTCTTGGACCTTGTTAAGGTCTTGGTACAAGCCATGCAGAAGGTAAAATACTTATATGCTTAATATATAACATAGCTTATTTCATTTCTTGACAAACATAGCATAGCATACTTCATTTCATAACACATCATGCTTCATTTCATGAACATATCTTCTTTCATTTCATAACATAGCATACTTCATTTCATAACATATCATACTTCGTTTCATCATCATATCATATTCATTTTTGTGAGCATATCCTTTTGTTTCATTCCATAGTCTTATCGTATTCCATTTCGTAATATTAGATATCACATACACAAAGGCATGGCATCAAGAGTAAGTAAATACTAACTAAGGCATGGTATCTTCACCTAGCATTATTTAAGATCACATGTCATCATAAATTCACTCAAACACAAAGCACATGTAAACCTAATTCATTTAGCATGGCTACAACTTCATAAGCAGCATTATTTAAGACCACAAGTCATCATGAATTCACTCAAACACAAGGCACATGTGAACCTAATTCATTTAGCATGGCTACAACTTCATAAGCACATAGAGTTTGAATTAAACTTCATCTATTCCCCAAAACATAGGTTGGCCGAATGGTCCATGTAGGGTTTTTAGGGTTAATCTTTAACCTAAATTTATCTACATACTAAACAACATTATATGCATACCAATCATGGTATGAAACTTTATTGAACATAATAACCAAGGGTGGCCAAATGGCCCTTATAGGCTTTTTAGGGATTAGACTTTTAACTAATTCAATTAACATACATATGCATACACTTCATGGTGTAAACTTCATTGAAACACACAAAGAAAAGAAACAACCAAGGGTGGCCGAATGGCCCTTTTAGGCTTCTTAGGGTTCTTGTCACCCAATATTCATTCATGGGCATTAAAACCTAGCATAGCATTATTAGGGACATTTTCATGCAACCCTAACCCTAATTCCCTAGGGTGGCCGAAACACATAAGGGGCTCAACTAGGGTTCTTGTTACCCAACATTCATTCATGAGCCTTATAACCTAGCATAGCATCATTAGGGACATTTTCATGCAACCCTAACCCTAATTCCCTAGGGTGGTCGAAGCACATAAGGGCTCAACTAGGGTTAGCTTTTGGTCCTAATCCATTTTTAAATCTTAACTACATCATATAGTGAATAAAACATAGCATGTAACTTCATGTAAAACCCCAATCCTAGCTTGGCCGAATAGGTCTTGGTGGCCATTAGGGCTAGCTTTTTAACCTAACCTCTTTTCCCATCTTAGCATCATCATATACTTCCTAACATAGATTACAAACATAGATTACCACTTCATTGATAAACCAAAACATGCTTGGCCGAATCTAAAATATAGGTTGTTCAAACATTCAATCGAAACTACTCGTATGCAGGTGAGGGATACTTACATCCTTCGCTTTGCTTTGGGTGGGGAAGATGACCTAAGGAAGACCAACACCTAGCCTTCTCTTGCTTGGATGAGGTTCGGCCAAGGGGTGGAAGGGAGAGGGAGAGCTCTAGGATTTCGGTGAGAAGAAGGAAAGAAGAGAGGAAGTGACCAAATTCAATCTTCCCTCTTCTTTATAAAGGGGAGGAAGAGAAGTTCCTCTTTTCTTTTCTATGCCTCTTCATTTTGTAGGGAAATCTCGTATGCCAAATGGCATATGCGCAACGGAAAATAGGATCCCTTCCAAGTGATCCATGCGAAAGCAAACTCGTATAAAATAAATTTCTCTAAACCAAACCTATCTTATAGGAGAGGATTACCTTTGTTGCGTGCCCTTGTTAATCCCGCTTTTCCTTTCGGTTTGTTGGATCTTTAGCACGTTCAAGTGTCCGTGCCTCTATACGTATCCACACGAGCACGCTCTTGTCTCACAAAAGGAAAACTAGAAGAGCTCTCCTTTACTTCTTGCTAGAGAAGTCCCTAAAGGAGAGGAAGAGAGGGAAAAGGAGAAAGGAAGAAGAAGACTCCTCTTCTTGCTAGCCTACACTCACAAACCCACACAACTAAAGCTTCCACCAAGCTTTCTCACAACCACAACACCAAAAACCCTCTATGGCCGGCCACTCCATGGAGCCTTTTATAGGGTTGGAAAAACCCTTCCACCTCCTTCACATTCAATGCAATCCATTGCATTGAGACACTCAAAAAGGATTTGGCTTCCTTGTTTGGCCGGCCACTTAAGGAGACAAAACCATTTTGTTTTCTTCCACCTTAACTAGCTTAGGTGGATGCTTAGGTGGCATGCTTATGTGGCATGCTTATGTGGCATTCTTATGTGGCATTCATGCATGTTGAATTAATCTTATTAATTCAATTAAGCTTATGTTATCATATTGAATTAATCTTATTAATTCAATTAAGCTTATGTTATCATATTGAATTAATCTTATTAAATCAATAAGGTAACATATTGAATTAATCTCATTAAATCAATTAGCTAAATTTATTAAGCTTAAAGTCCAAAACCATTTTGTACTTAAGCTTATTCCCATATTATTCTAGTCAAACTAGAATACTCTAATTCCTCTAATTATCATGCTCTTTGTGTGTGACCATAGGCTCTCATAACGCTGGCAAGTGGACCTAAACTCTTTTAGATACACAAGCAATGAGCGCATCTAGCAATACATCATTGCTACCTAAGTTACGAGATAAGTCAAGATCCGACTAACCTTTCCGTGACTACTATAATATATGACCGTGTCCTTCTATCCTTGATATCGATTGATCAATGAGGCATAGACCGTGTCATCCTCGATCAATCTATGTGTTTCTGATCCTCGAGTAAACTAACTCAAACAAATGAGCTCAATATCTCATATTGACTCATTCGAGCATGTCCATGCGCTTTTAGTAGTTCTACTCAATCAAGGGCCCACCGATATCACTCATATGGAAGGGATAGATCCCATCTACATCACTCACATCCTCTCCACATAATTTGTTACATACCCAATCGCTTTATGGTCCACCACCGCTACGGGTGACGCTGACGATACCAAAGTACATAACTCCTATGTAGGGAACCGTAGTGACTTCGTGTCCGAGGACTATTCATACCAATAGTCACATGAGAAAGTTTATGACACTCATATAACGATCCATGAAACTTTCTCATCATGGGTCCAAAGATATATTCTCCAATATATACCCATGTGTCAACTTGATATCATATATCCATGACTTGTGAGATCAAGTCATCAATTGACCTACATGCTAGTCTTTATGTATTAATATTGCCCTTGCATATTAATACTGACTAGGAACATTTAGGAAAGTGTTCTCATACCTCTCATAATCAATTCTCGCCAATTGATGTGTGAGATAAGAACCTACTTTTCTAGGGCATTATTATATTTAAATTAGTGCACAAGCAAGATGTAAATATAATAACCAATCCTTTGCCTTTATAGAATATGATACAAAATGTTCCCTATTCAACCATCACATGATTGGTTCTAGGGCTATAACTAACAATCTCCCACTAGCACTAGTACCAATCACTATGATATCTAATACCTAGTGACCTAGTGTGACCATCATGCTTCCTCCGTACAAAGCCTCGTCAATGGATCCGATGTTAGCTTCTCGAGACAGATATCCTCACATCTCCTCTATCGATGATCTCTCGAATGAGATGGAAGCGCCGCAGAAGATGTGTTTGGTCCACGATGTGATCGAGGTTCCTTAGCTCGCAATAGCCCCATTGTTGTCACAATAGAGGTCTATTGGATCTGCAATGCTAGGAACTACCCCAAGTTCACCGATGAACTTAGGAGCCAAACAGCCTCCTTTCGCATCGAGATGCCGCAATATACTCGGCATTGTAGAATCAAGAATCGTGTCCTCGCTCGAACTCTTCCAAATTTCACACTCCACCATTCAGCAAAACACGTACCCGATTGCATCTATAGTCATCCTTGTCTGCTTGGAAGCTTGCATCAGTAACCCTTCTGATTAGCTCCTCATTGCCTCCAAATATCAGAAATATTCTTTCGCTCTTCGTAAGTACTTAAGAATATTTTTGATCGCTATCCGATGACTTTCACCGATCCGATCGTATCTACTCGCATGCTCAAAGCATACGGACGAGCAGTACAAAGCATGGCGTACATGATAGACCCTATAGCTGATGCATAAGGGATCTTATCCATGCGATCTCTCTCCTCCTTAGAAGAGGGACATTAAGTCTTCGAAAGACTCACACCATGTGATAAAGGCAGAAACCCTTTCTTAGAATTTTGCATAGCAAAACGATCTAGCACTTTATCAATGTATGTACTCTGACTTAGGCCAAGTAATCTTCTAGATCTATCTCTATAGATCTTGATGCCTAGAATATAGCCAGCTTCACCTAAGTCCTTCATCGAGAAACAATTCCCTAACCACATCTTCACAGACTGGAGTGAGGGAATATCATTTCCAATGAGAAGTATGTCATCTACATACAAGACAAGAAATACAACTGTGCTCCCACTATTTCTCTTGTAGACACAAGGCTCATCTTCATTCTTGATGAAACCAAACTCTTTGATTGCATCATCGAATCGAAGATTCCAGCTTCGAGAGGCTTGCTTTAGTCCATAAATGGACCTTTGCAGTTTGCATACCTTTTCAGGATGCTTTGGATCTTCAAAACCCTCAGGTTGTGTCATGTACACATCCTCGAGTAGCTTTTGTTGGGAGATCGTATGGCCGGCTAGAGGGGGGTGAATAGCCCTCGTTCGTTGGTTATCGGAATTTGCTCGTCTACAATTAGATTAGCGCAAGCGGAAACAACAATACAAGCAAATTAAACAAATAAAAACAAAGCAAAGGAAATAGACAATGCTAACACAAGATGTAACGTGGTTCACGGCTACGCCGCTAATCCACGGTCCCCGATTCGTCCTCGGTGAATCACTCCGCTCAACCAATCCACTAAATGGTCTCTCCTTTGCACCAAGCTAGGTGGAGGTAACCTTTACAATCAAGATCACTCTTCTTACAAATAGAATGGATTAAAAGCGAGTAAGAAGAGTTTAGAGCTTGTGGGGCACTAGGAAGATTGTTTGGAACTTAAGCATTAGCCTCTCAAAGGCTCACACCCTCTCTTTTTATAGAGAGGGCTAACTTCTTCCCGTTGGCCGCCATCAGCCGCGCCATGCGATCGCTGTTACTACAACGGCCTCCGAACAACACGCCGGATGCCGACCGCTGTTGTCCAATCTGAACTCTTGGCACCGATCGGACCTCACCATCACCGACTCGTAGTCGATCGCCGATCGGCCACGAGCGATTCGCCAAAACCCTATTGACTACCGCATCACCGATCGTTAGTCTTGGCGATCGCTAACGATGGCGATCGCCGCTACAAACTGGGCCGATCGATACGAACTACACTGATTAGACCGATCCGCCATGACATGGCAATCGATCGTGTCGAAACCCATCCGACACTTGGCCAAATGGCCAAGTTTCACCTAAGAGCTACCCTTCCCGGTTACAATCGCCACTCATTTCTGAGTCCTCGCCGAAGTTCTCTTCGTTCTCGCCACGCCCTCGCAAAGATCAGCGACGGCCTCGCAATGCTCCTTCGCGTCTCTTGCCTCGAAGTCTACTTCCTCCGGCTTCACTCCAAGCTTCTCGTCCGGCGGTCCCTCGGATGCTCCAAGCGCACGGCTTCCGCAAAGCTATCCTTCACCAACTCAAGGCACGAGTCATGAGATGTGAAACTCGCCACGGCTCCATGTGCGAATTACTAAGTCCTGCACGACTTCAACGCACATATCACATCAACATATCAAACTAACTTAAACCCTTTGCCACACCATCAAAACCATATCACGGCAAGAGATTGCCCTAACAATCTCCCCCTTTTTGATGTGTGGCAATCCGTTTAAGTTAGGTAAGAAAGCATTTGATATAAATTCTAAGGTAAGAAAGCATGTAAAGATAAACATGATATAACAACATGCAATTCCCCTTAATCCATGAAATTCTCTATGCAAATTTTCTCCCTCTATCATATATTTCTCCCCCTACAATATATTTCTCCCCCTACATATATTTCTCCCCCTAATGTGATTAACTTAAACATACTTATTTCTCCCCCTTTGACACCATCAAAAAGATTAACACTAAGTTATAAGCTCATGGCATCAAGTATAATGGAGGAAAAAATATGTCAAGTTGATTTAAAAACTGTAGGAGGCATCAAGTATATTTCTACCACTTGTAGGAGGTTTACAAACTGAATTCGGCCTTAAATATTCTGATTTATAGCTACCACGATCAAGCATCAAGATGGCAATGAGCACATAAGGAAGCAATTTCTATTTTTCTCGATGAAATTCAAATGCATTAAAAATTCAAAAATTCAAAAAATCATGAAATTCGAGGAACATATTTCTCTTAAGTATACCTATCAAGGAAAAATAGTTTTTCATGAAAAATCATTATATTTTACAAGATTTGCCAAAAATCCAAACACTTGAAAAACCACTAGTTTTTGAGCATGTTAGTATCCATTTTAACACCTAGTTTTGCATCCAATTGTTTCAAAACATGAAAACATGTATTTTAAGGTAAGAAATTGTTTTGAAAACATTAGAAATATCCAACCATGATCTTTGGGCAATATGTCTATTAATTAAACATAAGCCTTCCCCATGATTGGTCTATTATTGATATTTTGATACTTTAAATGACCATCTAAATGCCATAGGCATTAGTGGACATTTGTATCATCCTAACATCTCACCCATGCTAAGTTTGCAATCAAGTTAGCCTATAGTGAGTGTGAGATGCATCCTAGGGGGGTATTTGTATATATATACTTAACCAATATATTCAAGCAATTCTATCATGGTTAAGTATCAACCTAACAACCTACATGATCATAATGACATATATTAATTAATTTCACATTATGATCATGAAATACATGTTTTCATCAAATTATAACCATGCATTAGGCATTATATGATGATAATAAATAAAGTATCACCTAAAGCATGATTTAAACCTATTTCTCATGATGATGTGCCCAATATCAAAATCATAAACCATGATTACACATATGCATAGAAATTACATTAATCATCATGATTTAAGCATTATTACCTTTTATGGGCACGTTATCATCACCCAACACTATCTAAAAATGTTGTCCCGTCATCCTAAGTCAACCAAAATATGATATAGGTCAAGTTCATATGGTTGACTACCCTAGGGGTTTTCTAACCCTTAAGGATGGATTTTGGAACCCAAAATAGATTTTTACCTATGGGGTTCACTAGAAATTCCTTGGGGATCCATTTCTTAGCTATTACTTTGTTTTTGTCTTGTCCCTAGCTATTAGGCATCTATAGGCCTTCTCATTTTTCTTCTCTTTATATCCTAGGCCTTTCTTGTTAAAACTTGCCCTTTGGCTCCTATGATCATATTCAAGGTGTTGGAGCCAATTGTGAATTTTCCTAGGGCTTTGGTTAAATAATCTACCTTTTCCCTTAATGCCCTATTTTCTTCTATGCATGCATCACTAACATCTAAAGGCACATAATTATCATGTGAGCATGCATCATCATGGCAAGAAGAAGTATCATTATTATTTAAGCATGCATTTTCTAGCTTATTTTCTAATGCCTTAATTTGATCTAGCATGCATTTATTTTTCTTCTTTGCTCTAAACAAATCCCTAGTTAAACTAGAAATCATAGAAACTATTTTACTAGGAGAGGCTTTCGTTACCATAGTTTCTATGTCCTCTTCTTCTTCTTCGGATGATGAGGAGGATGATGATGTGGCGGAGGCTCCCCCTTCACTTGAGCTCTCTCCGCTGGTGCGGGATCCGGCATTTTCGGAGGAGGAGCAATCAAAATCATCAAAGGCCATCTAGGCCATATTGGCGACAAAGGCATTCTCCTCATCCGATGATGAGGAGGAGGATGTGGAAGTTTCATCCCATGTGTTGGCCTTGAATGCTTTGGCCTTCCATTTTTCTTTGGCCTTCTTCTCCTCTTCCTTCTTTTTCTTGCTCCCCTTTTTCTTCTTCTTTTCCTCTTTCTTTTTCCTCTCTTCCTTGCTTTTGTTTAGGAGAGGACAATTGTCCCTTATGTGTCCCTCTCCTTGGCAATTGTAGCATATCACCTTCCCCCTTGGTCTTCTATTCCTAACATTTGATTTATCAAATCTAAAATTCTTAAATACACGCCTCACCTTCCTTACCATGTAGGCTTCCTCGGTGCTATCCATGGAGGAGGAGGAGGCTTCATCATCGGAGGAGGAGGGGACTTCCATCTTCTTCTTCCCCTTGTTTGCCAACAATGCTACTCCTCTTGAGGGTTGAATTCTTGGCTCTTCTTGAATTCCTTCAAGCCTCGTTTCGTGGAGCTCCATTGTCGAGAAGAACTCCTCCAATGTACTTACTTCCAAGTTCTTGGACATATAGAAGGAGTCCACCATGGAACTCCACTTTGAGGACCGGGGAAAGGCATCTATAGCCTTCATGAGCATGTCCCGGTTCGATAGCTTCTCACCTACACTTGTTAGCCCAATTAAAATTTCTTTAAACCTAGAGTGTAGTGAGGTTACCTTTTCTCCCTTTTCTAGTTTTATATTGGATAGTTGGGAGCGGAGGAGGTCTCTTCTTGCAAGCTTGGCCTCCGAGGTGCCTTCATGAAGCTCTACAAGCTTCTCCCACATCTCTTTGGCGCTAGTGCATTCTCCTATTCGGTTGATTTCTTGTTGGGGGAGCACATTAAAGAGATGATGTTTGGCTTTTGAATTTGCAAGGTGCTCTTCCCTTTGCCTTTTGGTCCACCTTGATTTTTCGATTGGTTTCCCCTCTTCATCCCTAGGCAAAATGAAACCGGATTCCATTGTAATCATTATATCAAAATCCGTTTCGAAAAATACCTCCATTCGCTTCTTCCACCAAGCGAATTCTCCTTCAAACTTCGGAGGATGGATGTTGGAGCCGGCCATTTTTGATGTAGGGCTTGTTGCGGCGGTTAGTCCGGTGACAAGCAACCTCGGCTCTGATACCACTTGTTGGGAGATCGTATGGCCGGCTAGAGGGGGGTGAATAGCCCTCGTTCGTTGGTTATCGGAATTTGCTCGTCTACAATTAGATTAGCGCAAGCGGAAACAACAATACAAGCAAATTAAACAAATAAAAACAAAGCAAAGGAAATAGACAATGCTAACACAAGATGTAACGTGGTTCACGGCTACGCCGCTAATCCACGGTCCCCGATTCGTCCTCGGTGAATCACTCCGCTCAACCAATCCACTAAATGGTCTCTCCTTTGCACCAAGCTAGGTGGAGGTAACCTTTACAATCAAGATCACTCTTCTTACAAATAGAATGGATTAAAAGCGAGTAAGAAGAGTTTAGAGCTTGTGGGGCACTAGGAAGATTGTTTGGAACTTAAGCACTGACTCACCACGATCACGACTTCGTAGTCGACCCAGACTACCGATCCATCGCCGATCAGTCTTGGCCGATCCGCTAACGATGGCGCCGATCACGCCACAAACCAGATACCAACTACACTCGAGAGTGATCGCCATGACATGGCAATGATCCGTGTCGAAAACCCATCCGACACTTGGCCAAATGGCCAAGTTTCACCTAAGAGCTACCCTTCCCGGGTTACAATCGCCACTCATTTCTGAGTCCTCGCTCGAAGTTCTCTTCGTTTCGCCACGCCTGCAAGATCGCGCGCTGCAATGCTCCTTCGCCTCTTGCCTCAAGTCTACTTCCTCCGCTTCACTCCAAGCTTCGTCCGGCGGTCCCTCGGATGCTCCAAGCGCACGGCTTCCGCAAAGCTATCCTTCACCGACTCAAGGCACGAGTCATGAGATGTGAAACTCGCCACGGCTCCATGTGCGAATTACTAAGCCCTGCACGACTTCAACGCACATATCACATCAACATATCAAACTAACTTAAACCCTTTGCCACACCATCAAAACCATATCACGGCAAGAGATTGCCCTAACAATCTCCCCCTTTTTGATGTGTGGCAATCCGTTTAAGTTAGGTAAGAAAGCATTTGATATAAATTCTAAGGTAAGAAAGCATGTAAAGATAAACATGATATAACAACATGCAATTCCCCTTAATCCATGAAATTCTCTATGCAAATTTTCTCCCTCTATCATATATTTCTCCCCCTACAATATATTTCTCCCCCTACATATATTTCTCCCCCTAATGTGATTAACTTAAACATACTTATTTCTCCCCCTTTGACACCATCAAAAAGATTAACACTAAGTTATAAGCTCATGGCATCAAGTATAATGGAGGAAAAATATGTCAAGTTGATTTAAAACGGAGGCATCAAGTATATTTCTACCACTTGTAGGAGGTTTACAAACTGAATTCGCCTTCAATATTCTGATTTATAGCTACCATGATCAAGTATCAAGATGGCAAATGATCGCACAAAGGAAGCCGAATTTCTGTTTTTCTGGATGAAATTCAGAAATGCATTAAAAATTCCAGAAAATTCAAAAAATCATGAAATTCGAGGAACATATTTCTCTTAAGTATACCTATCAAGGAAAAATAGTTTTTCATGAAAAATCATTATATTTTACAAGATTTGCCAAAAATCCAAACACTTGAAAAACCACTAGTTTTTGAGCATGTTAGTATCCATTTTAACACCTAGTTTTGCATCCAATTGTTTCAAAACATGAAAACATGTATTTTAAGGTAAGAAATTGTTTTGAAAACATTAGAAATATCCAACCATGATCTTTGGGCAATATGTCTATTAATTAAACATAAGCCTTCCCATGATTGGTCTATTATTGATATTTTGATACTTTAAATGACCATCTAAATGCCATAGGCATTAGTGGACATTTGTATCATCCTAACATCTCACCCATGCTAAGTTTGCAATCAAGTTAGCCTATAGTGAGTGTGAGATGCATCCTAGGGGGGTATTTGTATATATATACTTAACCAATATATTCAAGCAATTCTATCATGGTTAAGTATCAACCTAACAACCTACATGATCATAATGACATATATTAATTAATTTCACATTATGATCATGAAATACATGTTTTCATCAAATTATAACCATGCATTAGGCATTATATGATGATAATAAATAAAGTATCACCTAAAGCATGATTTAAACCTATTTCATGATGATGTGCCCAATATCAAAATCATAAACCATGATTACACATATGCATAGAAATTACATTAATCATCATGATTTAAGCATTATTACCTTTTATGGGCACGCGTTATCATCACCCAACACTATCTAAAAATGTTGTCCCGTCATCCTAAGTCAACCAAAATATGATATAGGTCAAGTTCATATGGTTGACTACCCTAGGGGTTTTCTAACCCTTAAGGATGGATTTTGGAACCCAAAATAGATTTTTACCTATGGGGTTCACTAGAAATTCCTTGGGGATCCATTTCTTAGCTATTACTTTGTTTTTGTCTTGTCCCCTAGCTATTAGGCATCTATAGGCCTTCTCATTTTTCTTGGCTTTATATCCTAGGCCTTTCTTGTTAAAACTTGCCCTTTGGCTCCCTATGATCATATTCAAGGTGTTGGAGCCAATTGTGAATTTTCCTAGGGCTTTGGTTAAATAATCTACCTTTTCCCTTAATGCCCTATTTTCTTCTATGCATGCATCACTAACATCTAAAGGCACATAATTATCATGTGAGCATGCATCATCATGGCAAGAAGAAGTATCATTATTATTTAAGCATGCATTTTCTAGCTTATTTTCTAATGCCTTAATTTGATCTAGCATGCATTTATTTTTTTCTTCTTTGCTCTAAACAAATCCCTAGTTAAACTAGAAATCATAGAAACTATTTTACTAGGAGAGGCTTTCTACTATAGTTTCCATGTCCTCTTCTTCTTCTTGGATGATGAGGAGGATGATGATGTGGAGGAGGCTCCTCTTCACATGAGCCTCTCCTCTTGTGCTTGATCCTTCATTTTCGGAGGAGGAGCAATCCAAATCGCCAAAGGCCATCAAGGCCAAATTGGCATTAAAGGCATTCTCCTCATCCGATGATGAGGAGGAGGATGAGGAAGGATCATCCCATGTCTTGGCCTTGAATGCTTTGGCCTTCCCTTTTCTTTGCCTTCTTCTCCTCTTCCTTCTTTTTCTTGCTCCCTTTTCTTCTTCTTTTCCTCTTTCTTTTCCTCTCTTCCTTGCTTTTGTTTAGGAGAGGACAATTGTCCCTTATGTGTCCCTCTCCTTGGCAATTGTAGCATATCACCTTCCCCTTGGTCTTCTATTCCTAACATTTGATTTATCAAATCTAAAATTCTTAAATACACGCCTCACCTTCCTTACCATGTAGGCTTCCTTGGTGCTATCCATGGAGGAGGAGGAGGCTTCATCATCGGAGGAGGAGGGGACTTCCATCTTCTTCTTCCCCTTGTTTGCCAACAATGCTACTCCTCTTGAGGGTTGAATTCTTGGCTCTTCTTGAATTCCTTCAAGCCTGTTTGGAGCTCCATTGTCGAGAAGAACTCCTCCAATGTACTTACTTCCAAGTTCTTGGACATATAGAAGGAGTCCACCATGGAACTCCACTTTGAGGACCGGGGAAAGGCATCTATAGCCTTCATGAGCATGTCCCGGTTCGATAGCTTCTCACCTACACTTGTTAGCCCAATTAAAATTTCTTTAAACCTAGAGTGTAGTGAGGTTACCTTTTCTCCCTTTTCTAGTTTTATATTGGATAGTTGGGAGCGGAGGAGGTCTCTTCTTGCAAGCTTGGCCTCCGAGGTGCCTTCATGAAGCTCTACAAGCTTCTCCCACATCTCTTTGGCGCTAGTGCATTCTCCTATTCGGTTGATTTCTTGTTGGGGGAGCACATTAAAGAGATGATGTTTGGCTTTTGAATTTGCAAGGTGCTCTTCCCTTTGCCTTTTGGTCCACCTTGATTTTTCGATTGGTTTCCCCTCTTCATCCCTAGGCAAAATGAAACCGGATTCCATTGTAATCATTATATCAAAATCCGTTTCGAAAAATACCTCCATTCGCTTCTTCCACCAAGCGAATTCTCCTTCAAACTTCGGAGGATGGATGTTGAGCCGCCATTTTGATGTAGGGCTTGTTGCGGCGGTTAGTCCGTGACAAGCAACCTCGGCTCGATACCACTTGTTGGGAGATCGATGGCGGCTAGAGGGGGTGAATAGCCCTCGCTCGTTGAGTTATCGGAATTTGCCTGCTCAATTAGATTAGATGCGCAAAAACAACAATACAAGCAAATTAAACAAATAAAAACAAAGCAAAGGAAATAGACAATGCTAACACAAGATGTAACGCGGTTCACGGCTCACGCTTAATCCACGGTCCCCATTCGCCCTCGGTGAATCACTCCGCCAACCAATCCACTAAATGGTCTCTCCTTTGCACCAAGCTAGGTGGAGGTAACCTTTACATAATCAAGATCACTCTTCTTACAAATAGAATGGATTAAAAGCGAGTAAGAAGAGTTTAGAGCCAGGGGCACTAGGAAGATTGTTTGGAACTTAAGCATTAGCCTCTCAAAGGCTCACACCCTCTCTTTTATAGAGAGGGCTAACTCTTCTTCGTTGGCGCCATCACGATCCGCCCATGTCATGATCTCACTACAACTTCGAACACGTCGGATGCCGACCGTTGTTGTCCAACGGAACTCTTGGCGCCGACTGGACCTCACCCGATCACGACTCGTAGGTCGACGCCTGGGCCGGCTACGAGCGGTTCTCCGGGCTAAACCCTATTGACTACCGATCGCCTTCATCACCGATCGAAGTCTTGGCAACGATCGCTAACGATAGCATCGCGCCACAAACGATCGGTCAGATACCAATCGAACTACACTCGACTGAGCCGATCGCATGACATGGCTGATCCGACCGTGTCTGAAAACCCATCCGACACTTGGCCAAATGGCCAAGTTTCACCTAAGAGCTACCCTTCCCGGTTACAATCGCCACTCTCATTTCTGAGTCCTCGCCAAGTTCTCTTCGCTCGGCCACGCCCCTCGGCGATCAGCGCACGCGGCTCGCAATGCTCCTTCGCGTCTCTTGCCTCGAAGTCTACTTCCTCCGGCTTCACTCCAAGCTTCTCGTCCGGCGGTCCCTCGGATGCTCCAAGCGCACGGCTTCCGCAAAGCTATCCTTCACCGACTCAAGGCACGAGTCATGAGATGTGAAACTCGCCACGGCTCCATGTGCGAATTACTAAGTCCTGCACGACTTCAACGCACATATCACATCAACATATCAAACTAACTTAAACCCTTTGCCACACCATCAAAACCATATCACGGCAAGAGATTGCCCTAACAGCTTTCCATTAAGAAAAGCGGTTTTGACATCCTTCTGCCAGATCTCATAATCATGGTAGGCTGCAATAGCAAGTATGATCTGAATGGATTTAAGCATCGCAACTGGTGAAAAGGTTTCTTCATAGTCAATACCATGAATTTGTTTGAATCCTTTAGCCACCAATCTACCTTTATAGGTATGCTTATTACCATCCATGTCAGTCTTTACTTTAAAGACCCACTTACACCCAATGGGTTTTACCCTTCGTGGATCAACCAAAGTCCATACTTGGTTAGTGTACATGGATTCCATTTCGATCTCATGGCCTCTAGCCATTTCTAACTGGCTCATCATAGCTTCTTGATAGGATGTAGGCTCGTCAAGATCGACAAGCAATACTTCACCGTTGTCAGTCAAGAGAAAAGAATATCTCTCAGGTTGACGACGGATCCTATTAGATCTACGAAGAGGTTGGTCTACTTGAACAGGTGTTTGCTCCACAACTCTTTGGGCAACAAATTCCTCATCCACAACACTTTGTGGTGCCTGTTCATTTTCCATCGAAACCTTAGTGTTATCATCATCTTGAACTTCTTCAAGATGAATTTTACTCCCACTAGTATTTCTAGAAATAAATTCTCTTTCTAGAAAGACAGCATTTCTGGCAACAAACACCTTGCCAAGTGTGGGATTCTAAAAGTAATATCCCTTAGTTTCCTTGGGATATCCTACAAAATAACACTTATCTGATTTGGGTCCTAGTTTATCTGAGACTTGACGTCTAACGTAAGCTTCACAACCCCAAATCTTTATAAAAGACATTTTGGGACTCTTCCCGGTCCATATCGTATATGGTGTCTTTTCTACGGCTTTTGATGGAACGCGATTAAGTGTGAAAGCGGCTGTCTCTAGAGCTAAACCCCAAAAGGAAGTAGGTAGATCAGTCTGGCTCATCATTGATCGTACCATATCTAATAGAGTACGATTTCTCCTCTCGGATACACCATTCCATTGTGGTGTTCCAGGAGTGAGTTGGGATATTATCCCACACTCACCAGTGATCACGAAACTCTTGACTAAGGTATTCACCACCTCGATCCGATCAAGTAGCTTAATACGCTTACCAAGTTGGTTTTGTACTTCATTCTTGAATTCTTTGAACTTTTCAAAGGATTCTCGACTTATGTCTCATCAAATATAAGTAGCCAAATCTACTCACATCGTGAAAGTAATAAAGTACTTATAGCCTCCTCGGCCGACATTGAAAGGGCCACATACATCGTATGTATGAGTCCTAACAAACTCCGTCGCTCTCTCGCCATGTCCACTAAATGGAGTTTTAGTCATCTTTCCTAAAAGACAAGACTTCGTGATACCTCATATGATTCAAAATCAAATGAGTCCAATAATCCATCTTTATGGAGTTGGGATATGCATTTTTCATTTGCGATGCGAGATATGTCAGTTCAAATCATTCGATTTGAACTGCTTGGTATTTACGTTATAAATTGGGTTATCTAAATCTAGAACATAGAGACCATTCATAAGTGGTGCATTACAATAGAACATTTCATTTAAATAAATGGAACAACATTTGTCCTTTATTATAAAAGAAAAGTTTTTCTTGTCTAAACAAGATACAAATTATGATCTTTGTTAATGCGTACATAGAAGCACTCCTCTAGTTCTAAGATAAGCCCTGGGCAAAGACAAAGAATATGTTCCTACATACAAAGAAGAACTTTTGCGCCATTGCCTACTCGTAGGTCCACTTCACCCTTTGCCATTATTCTACTATTTCTCACCCTCGCACATTAGTACAAATGTGAGATGCACATCCGGTATCTAATACCCATGTAGAAGAAATAGATAGATTAACTTCTATAACGTATACCGAGGTAAGTCCCACTTCTCTTGTTCTTTACTTCCTCAAGGTAGACTTTGCTCCGCTTCAAAGGTCGATCTTACCGCAATGGAAGCGGTCCTTCCTTAGGTACTTTACCTTTACCCTTTGAAGTGGATGAATTGGCCTTGCTTTTGGCTTGGTCTTACCCTTGCCTTTGCGCTTACCTTTGTCCTTCTTGACCATTAGTACATTACTAACTTTCTTCTTGAGATTTGGTAGTTAGCTTCTAACATCTTTGAGAATCTCAGTGCAAAGGTTTATCAATTTCATTCATGTTATAATTCATGACGAATTGATTGTATGCTTCCTAAGAACGATTGCAGGATAACATCTTGCCAATTCTTGGCTTAGTGGAAAACCTAGTCTTCAAGGTTCTCAATGTACCCAATCATTTTGAGTACGTGAGTTCCTACAGTGTTCCTTCTGCATCTTGCATGCAAAAGAGCCTTAGACACTTCAAAATGCTCGTGCCTAGCTTGTCCTTGATATAGTTGTTTCAAATGCTCAACCATATCATAGGCATCCATGTTCTCATGTTGCTTCCAAGCTCGAGTTCATGGTGGCAAGCATAAGACATGACACATCTAATGCGTCATCTTGATGCTTCTTATAAGCATCCTTTTCAAAGACGAGTGTAGGCGGGTATTTCAGGGTAGACTGCTCTAGGACATATAGTTTATGCGTTCTTGCTTGAGGATAATCCTCAAGTTCCTATACCACCAAGAAAGTTTGCTCCATCGAGCTTGTCCTTCTCAAGGACAGATCGCATGAGTTGAGGGTGTGTCGTGTTAGATGACATGGTGATCTACAACATTAAAATGCAAAGTTAAGTATCATACCTAAATCATTTAATTAGGCCTTTAATTAAATGAGGCTCTACTAAATTCTCATAGCTACTATTTAGCTATAAATTTATATGGGATAAAGATCCACATCATAATTGCCTTGAGTTAGCTTTGGCTAATCGCCCAAGACGTAGTATAATTAGGTAGGCAATCTTTTGCCAATTACATCTGATGTAACTCTTTAATAGCTTTGGTTAAGTTTTAGAT
The DNA here is from genome assembly GCA_025175895.1 of Wurfbainia villosa. NCBI lineage: Eukaryota > Viridiplantae > Streptophyta > Magnoliopsida > Zingiberales > Zingiberaceae > Wurfbainia > Wurfbainia villosa. The sequence goes on along the minus strand of CM045990.1, from coordinate 115,055,361 downwards.
TAGTTTAGTGTTTATTCCTAAACCAGCTTCCAGGCTGTGGCGAGGCACAGGGGCCTTCTTGGATATCGGAGCAACGACCACTTCTAAGACAAAGCTGATGTTCTGAAATCACACAAAACTAATGTTAACACTTATGTTCAAAGCTAATATATGCCTCTACTTTCTTAACCAATTAAGAAAACACTTAATTAAGTCTTAACCAAGACTGATAGCTGGACATCACGATTGTCCACTCGCACCCCTCCAAGATAAAATGCATTGCTTTGCTTTGGCAAACCCAATAACAAATGATCGAGGAAGTAGTGAGTACCAACTTTGGTAGGCATATCGTTTAGACTTATTAAGAAATAAACATGTATCATATACATATTAGCATACATCACATATAAGCTAAACTAATCATGCATCACATACAAGCTAAACTAACATGCATCACATACATATTAAACTAACGTGTCATGGTTATGGCCCTTATTCTACAATCTTCTCAAGCCAATGAAAAGATTGATTGGTCAACCTAGGGATAGCATCTTCTCCTAAGTGCTTCCTTTTGGTTGTCTTGTGTGTTGACTTCCTCCTTGTAACCTCATCTTCCAATGGACCCTCCATCCTTGTTTTGTACATTACAAAAGGAGAAATACTCGAGTTACATTCGAGTCTAAAACTAATTTTACAACAAGAATATTAGGAGAAAGGCACGACATGCAGCCGTATTAAGAATTACAACACACAATCACAAACTTTTTGGGACTAGGCCATAACCATGCACCATGTCATTTTAACTTTTAAAAGACATTGGATATTTTATTATGTTTGAAAATTTGCTAATGCAATTATCAACTCATAATAAAATTTATCCTACTTCTATATCACATATAAAATAGAGAAAACCTATTTTTATACGATCTTTCGCAAGTGGCTCTGATACCACTGTAGGGAAATCTCGTATGCCAAATGGCATATGCGCAACGGAAAATAGGATCCCTTCCAAGTGATCCATGCGAAAGCAAACTCGTATAAAATAAATTTCTCTAAACCAAACCTATCTTATAGGAGAGGATTACCTTTGTTGCGTGCCCTTGTTAATCCCGCTTTTCCTTTCGGTTTGTTGGATCTTTAGCACGTTCAAGTGTCCGTGCCTCTATACGTATCCACACGAGCACGCTCTTGTCTCACAAAAGGAAAACTAGAAGAGCTCTCCTTTACTTCTTGCTAGAGAAGTCCCTAAAGGAGAGGAAGAGAGGGAAAAGGAGAAAGGAAGAAGAAGACTCCTCTTCTTGCTAGCCTACACTCACAAACCCACACAACTAAAGCTTCCACCAAGCTTTCTCACAACCACAACACCAAAAACCCTCTATGGCCGGCCACTCCATGGAGCCTTTTATAGGGTTGGAAAAACCCTTCCACCTCCTTCACATTCAATGCAATCCATTGCATTGAGACACACTCAAAAAGGATTTGGCTTCCTTGTTTGGCCGGCCACTTAAGGAGACAAAACCATTTTGTTTCCTTCCACCTTAACTAGCTTAGGTGGATGCTTAGGTGGCATGCTTATGTGGCATGCTTATGTGGCATTCTTATGTGGCATTCATGCATGTTGAATTAATCTTATTAATTCAATTAAGCTTATGTTATCATATTGAATTAATCTTATTAATTCAATTAAGCTTATGTTATCATATTGAATTAATCTTATTAAATCAATAAGGTAACATATTGAATTAATCTCATTAAATCAATTAGCTAAAATTCTCATTAAGCTTAAAGTCCAAAAACCATTTTATACTTAAGCTTATTCCCATATTATTCTAGTCAAACTAGAATACTCTAATTCCTCTAATTATCATGCTCTTTGTGTGTGACCCTATAGGCTCTCATAACGTTGGCAGTGGACCTAAACTCTTTTAGATACACAAGCAATGAGCGGCATCTAGTAATACATCATTGCTACCCAAGTTACGAGATAAGTCAAGATCCGACTAACCTTTCCGTGACTACTATAATATATGACCGTGTCCTTCTATCCTTGATATCAGATTGATCAATGAGGCATAGACCGTGTCATCCTCGATCAATCTATGTGTTTCTTGATCCCTGAGTAAACTAACTCAAACAAATGAGCTCAATATCTCATATTGACTCATTCGAGCATGGCCATGCGTTTTAGTAGTTCTACTCAATCAAGGGGCCCACCGATATCACTCCCGTCATATGGAAGGGATAGATCCCATCTACATCACTCACATCCCTCCACATAATTTGTTACATACCCAGTAATCGCCTTTATGGTCCACCCTGTTACGGGTGACGTTTGACGATACCAAAGTACATAACTCCTTATGTAGGGAACCGTAGTAGTGACTGTGTCCGAGGACTATTCATACCAATAGTCACATGAGAAAGTTTATGACACTCATATAACGATCCATGAAACTTTCTCATGGCGGGTCAGTTCAGTATATATTCTCCAATATATACCCATGTGTCAACTTGATATCATATATCCATGACTTGTGAGATCAAGTCATCAATTGACCTACATGCTAGTCTTTATGTATTAATATTGCCCTTGCATATTAATACTCGACTAGGAACATTTAGGAAAGTGTTCTCTACAGCCTCTCATAATCAATTCTGCCAATTGATGTGCTGTAGATAAGAACCTACTTTTCTAGGGCATTATTATATTTAAATTAGCTGGCACAAGCAAGATGTAAATATAATAACCAATCCTTTGCCTTTATAGAATATGATACAAAATGTTCCCTATTCAACCATCACATGATTGGTTCTAGGGCTATAACTAACACATTTACCCTTAGTCCCACTTATCTATAGTTTCCACTCTTCCTTAATCATATAATCCTATTTGGCTTCTGGTTAGTGGGTGCATCTATAAGGCTTGGCTATCTCTAGAGGTTTGGGGTTTAATTCCTAGGCTTTGCACCCCTTTTTGGCTTATTTTCTTTTATTTTTGAAAAGGCCCACATAAAGCCCATGATCATCAAGCCAAAAATTCTTGTAAAATTTGCTAGGAATTTTACGATAAATCCTTCATACCTTTTAAAAGTTTCGTCCTCGAAACTTAGAACAGTCTGGTACTTCGCTTCATGTCCTCTTCGCGTTCCCAGGTAGCTTCCTCGTACCGTTGATTCTGCCACAGGACCTTCACTAAGGGCACCTCTTTGTTCCTTAGTCTCTTGACTCCTTGGTCTAGTATTTGGATTGGCCGACTTTCAACACTCAGGTCCTCTTGAACTTGTACTGTTTGTGGCTAGATCACTTGGTCCGCACTGGAAATGCATTTCTTGAGTACAAAGACATGGAACACGTTGTGAATAGCCGACATCTCCTGAGGCAGCTCTAGCTTATAAGCTACCTCGCCAATCCTCTGCGATATCGGGTACGGTCCCACGTAACGTGGACTCAGTTTACCCTTTCTTCCAAACCTCATCACTCCCTTCATGGGAGCCACTTTGAGGAATACTAGGTCCCCAACTTCGAATTCTAACGGTCTATGCCGCATATCCGCATAGCTCTTTTGTCGGCTACGGCAGCTTCAATTCCGACGGATGTTCCGTATAGCTCGGGTGGTGTTGTCGATGAAGTCCGTCTGAGTCCCATCTTCTTCTTTTCACCACCTCGTACCATAAAGATATGGGAGATCTACATTTCCTCCCGTATAGCGCCTCGTAGGGTGCCATTCCAATAGTAGCTTGATAGCTATTGTTGTAGGTAATCGCCAAACATAAGTATCGGCACCAGCTACCTTTGAAATCCAGGGTGCAGGCTCGTAACATATCCTCAAGTACTTGATTTACCCTTTCGGTCTGTCCATCCATCTGGGGATGGAAGGCAGTACTGAACAATAGCTTCGTGCCTAAGGCTTTCTGAACACATTCCCAGAAATGGGACATAAAGCGACCATCTCTGTCAGAATGATGGTCTTAGGAATTCCATGTAGTCTAATAATTTCCTTAGCATATAACTGGGCTAATTGCTCCGTCGAATAGGTCATCTTGATTGCTAAGAAATGGGCGGACTTCGTCAATCTGTCCCCAATTACCCATATAGCATCATAACCGTTTGTCGTCTTGGGCAATCCTGAGATGAAATCCATAGAAATGTCTTCCCATTTCTATTCTGGAATCTGGATCGGCTGCAGTGTTCCTCCAGTCTCGGTGTGCCGCTTAACCCTCCGCGGTCGGTGCAGTCGACATCTTGAGCCACATCTCTTTTCATTCTGGACCACCAGAACTTTCGTTTCAGGTCTTGGTACATCTTGGTGGTTCCAGGATGCATCGCATAAGGAGTTCTGTGAGCTTCCTCAAATATCTCCTTATAATTCGGATCGTCGAGAATACATAGCGATCCACGAGGTAGAGTACTATCTATCAGATCCGAAACCCGTCGTCCTTTCCTTCTAAGACCTCTTGCTTGATCCTCTGAAGGCTTGGGTCATGGGCTTGTTTTTCCAGTATATCATCGAACAGCGTTGGTGCTATCGTCATGGTCGAGAGCTGTCCGGAAATGATTTCAACCCCGTAACGCATAATCTCTTTTTCTAAGGGCCGAGATAGCACTAATAGGGACATCAAGGTGGCGTCGGACTTCCTGCTGAATGCATCAGCCACCTTGTTAGCTTTCCCCGGATGTATCTTCCCGCAGGTAGCACACAGAGGGAACCTGGGCTGCTTGTTTACTGGACCTCCTTTAGGATTCTCCCATTGTCTTCTCTTGCCAGTGGGGTTCCCTTTCCAAGCACTCTGGTTCCTCTGACCTCCTGACTGGGCCTGACCCCTGCCTTCACTCAGTGCTTTCTTTTGTTGATTAATGTTGTTCAGGTAATGCTCGGTAATCAAGGCACTACTGAACAGCTCCTCTGCGGTCTGCGGTCTATGAACTCCGCCGGCCACATTCAGAGCTATTTCTGGTCGGAGCATCTTCAACATGAGTCTGACCCTTTCTCTTTCCGTGTTGACCAACTCTAGGCACAGGCGTGCGAGTCGGTTGAATCTCTTCACGGCTTCGCTGACCGATAGGTCACCTTGTCTGAACCCAGTGAACTCGTCGTAATGCTTGTTGGTTACCCTCATGTGGAAGAATTCCTCTAAAAATTCGTACTCGAAATCTGTCCATCTCATCTGATTTACTTGTCTCTTTGCTTTAACCCGTTCCCACCACATCCGAGCATCTCCCGAAAGGCAGAACGATGCACACTTAATCTTTTCGCATTCGGGCCAGTCCAGTAGCTCCACGATGCTTTCCACCGTCTTGAACCAGGCCTGGGCATCCCATGGCTCACCAGTGCCAGAGAAGTTTTCCGGCTTTAGTCTCTGCCACTGGATCAGGTAAGCTTCCTGTCGAACCATCGGGCCGGGGCCCGGTTGGCAAGCGAGGGTTTCTCGATTCATTAGGTATTTATTACTTGTTGTTGTTCCGTGACTTGTCGTGTGTTGCGTGACTACGTGTAAGGTCATGTGGGGGTGCTATCTCATCGGCTCTACTACCGCGTCTTCCAGACATTATCTTCATATATTAAAGTAAAGCTAGTATAAGTTTTTCGTTCGTTTACCTATGCATAATTAGACTAAAGCTATCATAAGGTCGTTTCAAGCTTAAGCATCATTCACGTTCTAAGGCATAATTTAGCTTAAGGTATTTTACATCATATATAAACAAGCATAAGGGTATCATACATATTTTCATGCATATTTAGCTAGAAACATTTCCCATCATACATGAACAAGCATAAGGTAAAGACATTTTATAAATAAGCTAGAGGCATTTTATATTATACATGAACTAAATAATCTAAAGACATTTTTATATCATGCATGATCAGAATTAACAAAATTAGAGTATACATAGAATTCTTACTTGGAGCAGCAGTGATTTGGAGCTTGATGTGTGTGTAGTGGAAAGGCAGATCCGCTCTGATACCAACCTGTCACGCCCGCCCTTTTTGAGGACCCTAAATGTCACGGAGGCGGCGTGCAGGCGTGACCGCATACATACATTTCATACTGGAAGACTTTATATATGTACTTCTTAGTTCTTCTGGAAGACTTTAGACCTAAATACTTTTCTTTTCTTTTTCTTTTAAACATAAACATGCATTAACGCTTCTTCTTAACATAGAGTATGTTTCATACCACGCATGGATGGATACTTCTTCTTACTTCTTCTTTACTTCTTCTTATCAACATAAAGCATGCATCATATATATATAGATACTTAGTGCTTAGTAGGTTCATAACATCATCACGTCATAGGAGACATAAGTAAAGACATCCATAGACATCATCATCATAGGTAACATGTATAAATAGACTTAACGGATCTTCTCCACCGTGCCACTACCACACACATTGGCCCCTCCTTCGCTCCCTTTAGTTTACCCATCCCTTACCCTTATCTGCGATGACGAGGAAAGATAAACTATAAGCTCATAGGCTTAGTAAGATCCTGTCCTACTCACAAAAACCATACATCATTATTAATCATGGCTTGTAGCATTTATAACGTAAAATCAATATAACATGTAACTTACATGGTGTCATCAACTCATCATGTAGCATAAGTAACATAAGTGAATATAGCATGGATAATCCCTAACTTAGTAGCATAACATGAATATATACTTAATCAGCATAATATGCATCATATGTAACTTAGTAACATAGACATCATAGCGTACCATCGAACATAACATGTAACGTATACATCATGACATATCATTCAACATAACATGTAACTTAAACATTATGGCATATTATCAAACATAACATGTAAACATATGGCATATCATCAAACATAACATGTAAACATCATGGCATATCATCAAACATAACGTGTAAACATCATGGCATATCATCAAACAAACATGTAAACATCATGGCATATCATCAAACATAACATGTAAACATCATGGCATATCATCAAACATAACATGTAAACATCATGGCATATCATCAAACATAACGTGTAAACATCATGGCATATCATCAAACATAACATGTAAACATATGCAGGATGCTTTTGAAAACATATATGTTAGGTACGTAAATATAAATCTCAACATATTTGGGCCCGGCATTGTACCACTTCTTCATTATCATAGCGCGCATCCCTAAATAGGCCCGAGGTAGCAAGTCTCGAACCTAATAGGTTTCTAGGCCCGAGTCTTATTCCATCGACCTAGGGGCAATCGTCATAGCGTAGAAGCCCATCCTAGGCCCGAGTCTTACTCCATCGACCTAAGGCATCTTGGAGCCCATCCCGTACTAGGCCCGAGTCTTATTCCATCGACCTAGGGGCAATCATACATAGAAGCCCATCCTAGGCCCGAGTCTTATTCCATCGACCTAGGGCATCTTAGGAGCCCATCCCTTCTTGGACCTTGTTAAGGTCTTGGTACAAGCCATGCAGAAGGTAAAATACTTATATGCTTAATATATAACATAGCTTATTTCATTTCTTGACAAACATAGCATAGCATACTTCATTTCATAACACATCATGCTTCATTTCATGAACATATCTTCTTTCATTTCGTAACATATCATACTTCATTTCATAACATATCATACTGCTTTCATCATCATATCATATTCATTTTTGTGAGCATATCCTTTTGTTTCATTCCATAGTCTTATCGTATTCCATTTCGTAATATTAGATATCACATACACAAAGGCATGGCATCAAGAGTAAGTAAATACTAACTAAGGCATGGTATCTTCACCTAGCATTATTTAAGATCACATGTCATCATAAATTCACTCAAACACAAAGCACATGTAAACCTAATTCATTTAGCATGGCTACAACTTCATAAGATTATTTAAGACCACAAGTCATCATGAATTCACTCAAACACAAGGCACATGTGAACCTAATTCATTTAGCATGGCTACAACTTCATAAGCACATAGAGTTTGAATTAAACTTCATCTATTCCCCAAAACATAGGTTGGCCGAATGGTCCATGTAGGGTTTTTAGGGTTAATCTTTAACCTAAATTTATCTACATACTAAACAACATTATATGCATACCAATCATGGTATGAAACTTTATTGAACATAATAACCAAGGGTGGCCAAATGGCCCTTATAGGCTTTTTAGGGATTAGACTTTTAACTAATTCAATTAACATACATATGCATACACTTCATGGTGTAAACTTCATTGAAACACACAAAGAAAAGAAACAACCAAGGGTGGCCGAATGGCCCTTTTAGGCTTCTTAGGGTTCTTGTCACCCAACATTCATTCATGGGCATTATAACCTAGCATAGCATTATTAGGGACATTTTCATGCAACCCTAACCCTAATTCCCTAGGGTGGCCAAAACACATAAGGGGCTCAACTAGGGTTCTTGTTACCCAACATTCATTCATGAGCCTTATAACCTAGCATAGCATCATTAGGGACATTTTCATGCAACCCTAACCCTAATTCCCTAGGGTGGCCGAAGCACATAAGGGCTCAACTAGGATTAGCTTTTGGTCCTAATCCATTTTTAAATCTTAACTACATCATATAGTGAATAAAACATAGCATGTAACTTCATGTAAAACCCCAATCCTAGCTTGGCCGAATAGGTCTTGGTGGCCATTAGGGCTAGCTTTTTAACCTAACCTCTTTTCCCATCTTAGCATCATCATATACTTCCTAACATAGATTACAAACATAGATTACCACTTCATTGATAAACCAAAACATGCTTGGCCGAATCTAACATATAGGTTGTTCAAACATTCAATCGAAACTACTCGTATGCAGGTGAGGGATACTTACATCCTTCGCTTTGCTTTGGGTGGGGAAGATGACCTAAGGAAGACCAACACCTAGCCTTCTCTTGCTTGGATGAGGTTCGGCCAAGGGTGGAAGGGAGAGGAGAGCTCTAGGATTTGGTGAGAAGAAGGAAAGAAGAGAGAAGTGACCAAATTCAATCTTCCCTCTTCTTTATAAAGGGAGGAAGAGAAGTTCCTCTTTTCTTTTCTATGCCTCTTCATTTACCCTTAGTCCCACTTATCTATAGTTTCCACTCTTCCTTAATCATATAATCCTATTGGGCTTCAGTTAGTGGGTGCATCTATAAGGCTTGGCTATCTCTAGAGGTTTGGGGTTCAATTCCTAGGCCTTGCACCCCTTTTGGCTTATTTTCTTTTATTTTTGAAAAGGCCCACATAAAGCCCATGATCATCAAGCCAAAAATTCTTGTAAAATTTGCTAGGAATTTTACGGGCGTTACAATCCTTCATACCTTTTAAAAGTTTCGTCCTCGAAACTTAGAACAATAGGTATACTGCTTCATGTCCTCTTGGCGTTCCCGTGTAGCTTCCTCGCATCGCTGATTCTCGCCACAGGGACCTTCACTAAGGGCACCTCTTTGTTCCTTAGTCTCTTGACTCCTTGGTCTAGTATTTGGATCCGACTTTCAACACTCAGTCCTCTTGAACTTGTACCGTTTGTGGCTCGATCACTTGGTCCAGACTGAAATGAATTTCTTGAGTACAAAGACATGGAACACGTTGTGAATAGCCGACATCTTCTGAGGCAGCTCTAGCTTATAAGCTACCTCGCCAATCCTCTACGATATCGGGTATGGTCCCACGTAACGTGGACTCAGTTTACCCTTTCTTCCAAACCTCATCACTCCCTTCATGGGAGCCACTTTGAGGAATACTAGGTCCCCAACTTCGAATTCTAACGGTCTATGCCGCATATCCGCATAGCTCTTTTGTCGGCTCTGAGCAGTTTCAATTCTCTGACGGATGTTCCGTATAGCTCGGGTGGTGTTGTCGATGAAGTCCGTCTGGAGTCCCATCTTCTTCTTTTCACCACCCTGCATCAAAGATATGGGAGATCTACATTTCCTCGTATAGCGCCTCGTAGGGTGCCATTCAAATAGTAGCTTGATAGCTGTTCGCCAAACATAAGTATCGGCACCAGCTACCTTTGAAATCCAGGGCGCAGGCTCGTAACATATCCTTCAGTACTTGATTTACCCTTTCGGTCTGTCCATCCATCTGGGGATGGAAGGCAGTAGTACTGAACAATAGCTTCGTGCCTAAGGCTTTTTGAACACATTCCCAGAAATGGAAAATAAAGCGACCATCTCTGTCAGAAATGATGGTCTTAGGAATTCCATGTAGTCTAATAATTTCCTTAGCATATAACTGGGCCAATTGCTCCGTCGAATAGGTCATCTTGATTGCTAAGAAATGGGCGGACTTCGTCAATCTGTCCCCAATTACCCATATAGCATCATAACCGTTTGTCGTCTTGGGCAATCCTGAGATGAAATCCATAGAAATGTCTTCACATTTCTATTCTGGAATCTGGATCGGCTGCAGTGTTCCTCCAGGTCTCTGGTGTTCTGCCTTAACCCTCTGGCAGGTACTGACATACTGAGCCACATCTCTTTTCATTCTGGACCACCAGAACTTTCGTTTCACGTCTTGGTACATCTTGGTGGTTCCAGGATGCATCGCATAAGGAGTTCTGTGAGCTTCCTCAAATATCTCCTTCCGTAATTCTGGATCGTCAGGAATACATAAGCGATCCCTGAGGTAGAGTACCCCACTATCAGAGATCCGAAACCCGTCGTCCTTTCCTTCTAAGACCTCTTGCTTGATCCTCTGAAGGCTTGGGTCATGGGCTTGTTTTTCCAGTATATCATCGAACAGCGTTGGTGCTATCGTCATGGTCGAGAGCTGTCCGGAAATGATTTCAACCCCGTAACGCATAATCTCTTTTTCTAAGGGCCGAGATAGCACTAATAGGGACATCAAGGTGGCGTCGGACTTCCTGCTGAATGCATCAGCCACCTTGTTAGCTTTCCCCGGATGTATCTTCCCGCAGGTAGCACACAGAGGGAACCTGGGCTGCTTGTTTACTGGACCTCCTTTAGGATTCTCCCATTGTCTTCTCTTGCCAGTGGGGTTCCCTTTCCAAGCACTCTGGTTCCTCTGACCTCCTGACTGGGCCTGACCCCTGCCTTCACTCAGTGCTTTCTTTTGCTGATTAATGTTGTTCAGGTAATGCTCGGTAATCAAGGCACTACTGAATAGCTCCTCTGTGGTCTATGAACTCCGCCGACCACATTCAGAGCTATTTCTGGTCGGAGCATCTTTAGCATGAGTCTGACCCTTTCTCTTTCCGTGTTAACCAACTCTGGGCACAGGCGTGCGAGTCGGTTGAATCTCTTCACGGCTTCGCTGACCGATAGGTCACCTTGTCTGAACCCAGTGAACTCGTCGTAATGCTTGTTGGTTACCCTCATGTGGAAGAATTCCTCTAAAAATTCGTACTCGAAATCTGTCCATCTCATCTGATTTACTTGTCTCTTTGCTTTAACCCGTTCCCACCACATCCGAGCATCTCCCGAAAGGCAGAATGATGCACACTTAATCTTTTCGCATTCGGGCCAGTCCAGTAGCTCCACGATGCTTTCCACCGTCTTGAACCAGACCTGGGCATCCCATGGCTCACCAGTGCCAGAGAAGTTTTCCGGCTTTAGTCTCTGCCACTGGATCAGGTAAGCTTCCTGTCGAACCATCGGGCCGGGGCCCGTCGGTGGGGCAGTAGGGTTTCCTCGCTGATTCATTAGGGTATTTATTACTTGTTGTTGTTCTGTGACTACGTGTGTAAGGTCATGCGGGGGTGCTATCTCATCGGCTCTACTACCGCATCTTCCAGACATTATCTTCATATATTAAAGTAAAGCTAGTATAAGTTTTTCGTTCGTTTACCTATGCATAATTAGACTAAAGCTATCATAAGGTCGTTTCAATCTTAAGCATCATTCACGTTCTAAGGCATAATTTAGCTTAAGGTATTTTACATCATATATAAACAAGCATAAGGGTATCATACATATTTTCATGCATATTTAGCTAGAAACATTTCCCATCATACATGAACAAGCATAAGGTAAAGACATTTTATAAATAAGCTAGAGGCATTTTATATTATACATGAACTAAATAATCTAAAGACATTTTTATATCATGCATGATCAGAATTAACAAAATTAGAGTATACATAGAATTCTTACTTGGAGCAGCAGGATTTGGAGCTTGATGTGTGGGTAGTGGAAAGGCAGATCCGCTCTGATACCAACCTGTCACGCCCGCCCTTTTTGAGGACCCTAAATGTCCGGAGAGGCGGCGTGTGACGCGACCGTACATACATTTCATACAGCGGAAGACTTTATATATGTACTTCTTAGTTCTTACAGCGGAAGACTTTAGACCTAAATACTTTTCTTTTCTTTTTTTTCTTTTAAACATAAACATGCATTAACGCTTCTTCTTAACATAGAGTATGTTTCATACCATGCATGGATGGATACTTCTTCTTACTTCTTCTTTACTTCTTCTTATCAACATAAAGCATGCATCATATATATATAGATACTTAGTGCTTAGTAGGTTCATAACATCATCGTCATAGGGAGACATAAGTAAAGACATCCATAGACATCATCATCATAGGTAACATGTATAAATAGACTTAACAGATCTTCTCCATCGTGCCACTACCACACACATGGCCCCTCCTGCTGCTCCCTTTAGTTTACCCATCCCTTACCCTTATCTGCAGTACGAGGGAAAGATAAACTTTAAGCTCATAGGCTTAGTAAGATCCTGTCCTACTCACAAAAACCATACATCATTATAAATCATGGCTTGTAGCATTTATAACGTAAAATCAATATAACATGTAACTTACATGGTGTCATCAACTCATCATGTAGCATAAGTAACATAAGTGAATATAGCATGGATAATCCCTAACTTAGTAGCATAACATGAATATATACTTAATCAGCATAATATGCATCATATGTAACTTAGTAACATAGACATCATAGCGTACCATCGAACATAACATGTAACGTATACATCATGACATATCATTCAACATAACATGTAACTTAAACATTATGGCATATTATCAAACATAACATGTAAACATATGGCATATCATCAAACATAACATGTAAACATCATGGCATATCATCAAACATAACGTGTAAACATCATGGCATATCATCAAACAAACATGTAAACATCATGGCATATCATCAAACATAACATGTAAACATCATGGCATATCATCAAACATAACATGTAAACATCATGGCATATCATCAAACATAACGAGTAAATATCATGGCATATCATCAAACATAACATGTAAACATATGCGGGATGCTTTTGAAAACATATATGTTAGATGCGTAAATATAAATCTCAACATATTTGGGCCCGGCATTGTACCACTTCTTCATTATCATAGCGCGCATCCCTAAATAGGCCCGAGGTAGCAAGTCTCGAACCTAATAGGTTTCTAGGCCCGAGTCTTATTCCATCGACCTAGGGGCAATCGTCATAGCGTAGAAGCCCATCCTAGGCCCGAGTCTTACTCCATCGACCTAAGGCATCTTGGAGCCCATCCCGTACTAGGCCCGAGTCTTATTCCATCGACCTAGGGGCAATCATACATAGAAGCCATCCTAGGCCGAGTCTTATTCCATCGACCTAGGGCATCTTAGAGCCCATCCTTCTTGGACCTTGTTAAGGTCTTGGTACAAGCCATGCTATGTAAAATACTTATATGCTTAATATATAACATAGCTTATTTCATTTCTTGACAAACATAGCATAGCATACTTCATTTCATAACACATCATGCTTCATTTCATGAACATATCTTCTTTCATTTCATAACATAGCATACTTCATTTCATAACATATCATACTTCGTTTCATCATCATATCATATTCATTTTTGTGAGCATATCCTTTTGTTTCATTCCATAGTCTTATCGTATTCCATTTCGTAATATTAGATATCACATACACAAAGGCATGGCATGAGACATGGCATCAAGAGTAAGTAAATACTAACTAAGGCATGGTATCTTCACCTAGCATTATTTAAGATCACATGTCATCATAAATTCACTCAAACACAAAGCACATGTAAACCTAATTCATTTAGCATGGCTACAACTTCATAAGCAGCATTATTTAAGACCACAAGTCATCATGAATTCACTCAAACACAAGGCACATGTGAACCTAATTCATTTAGCATGGCTACAACTTCATAAGCACATAGAGTTTGAATTAAACTTCATCTATTCCCCAAAACATAGGTTGGCCGAATGGTCCATGTAGGGTTTTTAGGGTTAATCTTTAACCTAAATTTATCTACATACTAAACAACATTATATGCATACCAATCATGGTATGAAACTTTATTGAACATAATAACCAAGGGTGGCCAAATGGCCCTTATAGGCTTTTTAGGGATTAGACTTTTAACTAATTCAATTAACATACATATGCATACACTTCATGGTGTAAACTTCATTGAAACACACAAAGAAAAGAAACAACCAAGGGTGGCCGAATGGCCCTTTTAGGCTTCTTAGGGTTCTTGTCACCCAACATTCATTCATGGGCATATTAACCTAGCATAGCATTATTAGGGACATTTTCATGCAACCCTAACCCTAATTCCCTAGGGTGGCCGAAATACATAAGGGGCTCAACTAGGGTTCTTGTTACCCAACATTCATTCATGAGCCTTATAACCTAGCATAGCATCATTAGGGACATTTTCATGCAACCCTAACCCTAATTCCCTAGGGTGGCCGAAGCACATAAGGGCTCAACTAGGGTTAGCTTTTGGTTCTAATCCATTTTTAAATCTTAACTACATCATATAGTGAATAAAACATAGCATGTAACTTCATGTAAAACCCCAATCCTAGCTTGGCCGAATAGGTCTTGGTGGCCATTAGGGCTAGCTTTTTAACCTAACCTCTTTTCCCATCTTAGCATCATCATATACTTCCTAACATAGATTACAAACATAGATTACCACTTCATTGATAAACCAAAACATGCTTGGCCGAATCTAACATATAGGTTGTTCAAACATTCAATCGAAACTACTCGTATGCAGGTGAGGGATACTTACATCCTTCGCTTTGCTTTGGGCGGGGAAGATGACCTAAGGAAGACCAACACCTAGCCTTCTCTTGCTTGGATGAGGTTCGGCCAAGGGGTGGAAGGGAGAGGGAGAGCTCTAGGATTTCGGTGAGAAGAAGGAAAGAAGAGAGGAAGTGACCAAATTCAATCTTCCCTCTTCTTTATAAAGGGGAGGAAGAGAAGTTCCTCTTTTCTTTTCTATGCCTCTTCATTTACCCTTAGTCCCACTTATCTATAGTTTCCACTCTTCCTTAATCATATAATCCTATTGGGCTTCTGGTTAGTGGGTGCATCTATAAGGTTTGGCTATCTCTAGAGGTTTGGGGTTCAATTCCTAGGCCTTGCACCCCTTTTTGGCTTATTTTCTTTTATTTTTGAAAAGGCCCACATAAAGCCCATGATCATCATGCCAAAAATTCTTGTAAAATTTGCTAGGAATTTTACGGGCGTTACAGTATCCCTTTCTTATTATTGTAAGAATAGCTTGTAAGAGGTTTCTCCGCCTCCAACTTGTGTCGAGGAGTATTTGCGATTAGTGGTTGCGTGTGCATAACTAGAGCTCTTTAGAGCTCGATCCGTGGAGTAGGAACCTTGAGGTTCCGAACCACGTTATATGATCGTGTTGTGATTGTGTATCTTGTTATTTTTATTTGTTATTACTATTCTACTGTTCTAACAAGATTGTAGACGATCAAACGCGAAAGAATTCCATCACTCACTAGCTCGACGCTATTCACTCTAGCATTCCAACGATCCCCTATAAGGATGATTCTAGGTCTCAGTCTGGGTACATATTCACCCTGAATGGAGGTGCAATAAGTTGGAAAAGTTTCAAGTAAGACACTGTAGCAGATTCTACCACAGAGGCATAATACATTGTAGCTTCAGAAGCAGCAAAGGAAGTGGTTTGGATCAAGAAGTTCATCGCTGAACATGATGTTGTCTCATCAACGATCCAAACTTGTGCTTCACCACTATCATCTGATAAGAGAGATCATCATTAGGATGGAAATAAAAATCGAGAAGACTCCCACTGAAAGGAACTTAGCGGACCCTTTAACTAAGGCCTTACCTCAAAGTAAGTTTGAGGGTCATGTTAGAGCTTATGGTTTTGGATACCGTGGCGATTGACATTAGGCCAAGTGAAAGTTTGTTAGTTATATATGAGAGGTGTCCTAAGGCAATAGCCTTATGGTTGTACCATTTATTTGATAAATGAAGAATCACTATTTGAGTATACATGTTTTCATGTATTTGATTGGATCTTAAACTCATTTACTGAATATCCACAATATGATTCACAACATAAGATTCCTAGTCAATGAATTATGCATTCGGACACCATCAATTCTGTTGAGACTAGCACGAGTTGTACTCTTTGGTTTGTAAGGGATCGATATGGCCGGCTAGAGGGGGGTGAATAGCCCTCGTACGTTGGACGTCGTAAATTGCTCGTCTACAAAACGTTAGCGCAAGCGGAATATACAACTATAAGTAAAGACAAGAAAAATATAAACAAGCAATACAAACACCGAGATATAACGTGGTTCACGGCTACACCGCTAATCCACGGTCCGATTCGTCCACGGTGAATCACTCCGCCAAAACCAATCACTATCGGTCTCTCCTTTGCACAAAGCTAGGTGGAGGTAACCTTTACAACCAAGATCACTCTTCTTACAATAGGATTGAAGTAAAGACAAGTAAGAAGAGTTTAGAGCTTGTGGGGCACTAGGAAGATTGTTTGGAACTTAAGCATTAGCCTCTCAAAGGCTTACACCCTCTCTTTTTATAGAGAGGGCTAACTTCTTCCGGCCATCGATCAGCCGCCCTTGGCGATCATACTGCTACTAACGGCCTCCGAACACGTCGGATCCCGACCGTTGTAGTCCAATGGAACTCTTGGCAGATCGATGGACCTCATCCGATCGGCCGCTCCGTAGTCGATCGCGATCGGCTACGACGGTTCTATGGCGAACCCTTATTGACCCGATCATTGCCGCCTTCGTGATCGATGGTCTTGGATCGATCGCCCACGATGGCGATCATCGCGGCCACAATCCATCGATCGATACGGTCGAACTCACTCGATTGAGCAAGCCGCCATGTCATGGCAATGACCGTGTGTCGGGAAAACCCATCCGACACTTGGCCAAATGGCCAAGTTTCACCTAAGAGCTACCCTTCCCCGGGTTACAATCGATCACTCTCATTTCTCGAAGTCCCTCGCCTTCGAAGTTCTCTTCGTTCTCGGCCACGTCCCTCGGCAGCATCAGGCGCACGGCTCTGCAATGCTCCTTCGCGTCTCTTGCCTCGAAGTCTACTTCCTCCGGCTTCACTCCAAGCTTCTCGTCCGCGGTCCCTCGGATGCTCCAAGCGCACGGCTTCCGCAAAGCTATCCTTCACCGACTCAAGGCACGAGTCATGAGATGTGAAACTCGCCACGGCTCCATGTGCGAATTACTAAGTCCTGCACGACTTCAACGCACATATTACATCAACATATCAAACTAACTTAAACCCTTTGCCACACCATCAAAACCATATTACGGCAAGAGATTGCCCTAACAATCTCCCCCTTTTTGATGTGTGGCAATCCGTTTAAGTTAGGTAAAAACATTTGATATAAATTCTAAGTTAAGAAAGCATGTAAAGATAAACATGATATAGCAACATGCAACTCCCCCTTAATCCATGAAACTCTCTATGCAAATTTTCTCCCCCTATCATATATTTCTCCCCCTACAATATATTTCTCCCCCTAAAGTGATTAACTTAAACATACTTATTTCTCCCCCTTTGACACCATCAAAAAGATTAACACTAAGTTATAAGCTCATGGCATCAAGTATATTTCTACCACTTGTTGGTGGCATCAAGTATATTTCTGCCACTTGTAGGAGGTTTTATAAACTGAATTCAGCCTTCAATATTCTACCTCATTGCTATCGTATGGCAATGATAGCACAAATGAATCCATATTTCTGATTTTCTGGACGAATTTCAGAAATGCATTATAAATTCCAGAAAATTCTAAAAATCATGAAATTTGGGGAATATATTTCTTTTAAGTATATCTATCAAGGAAAAATAGTTTTTCATGAAAACTCATTATATTTTCTTATTTTTGCCAAAAATCCAAAAGTTCTAAAAACCACTAGGTTTTTGATCATTCTAGTATCAAGTTAGCTACCTAGTTTTGCATCCAATTGTTTCAAAACATGAATATATGTATTTTAAGGTAAGAAATTGTTTTGAAAACATGTGAAATATCCAACCATGATCTTTGGGCAATATGTCTATGAATTAAACATAAGCCTTCCCCATGATTGGTCTATTATTGCTATGTTGATACTTTAAATGACCATCTAAATGCCATAGGCATTAGTGGACATTTGTATCATCCTAATATCTCACCCATGCTAAGTTTGCAATCAAGTTAGCCTATAGTGTGTGTGAGATGTATCCTAGGGGGTATTTGTATATACTTAACCCATATATTCATGCAATTCTATCATGGTTAAGTATCAACCTAACATCCTACATGATCATAATGACATATATGAATGAATTCTACATTATGATCATGAAACTCATGTATCCATCAAATAATAGTCATGCATTAGGTATTATACGATGATAATAAACAAATTATCACCTAAAGCATGATTTAAACCTATTTCTAGTGATAACGTGCCAAATTTCAAAATCATAAATCATGATTTAAAACACACATAGCAATTACATCAATCATTATGATTTAAGCATTATTACCTATTTATGGGCACGTTATCATCACCCAACACTATCTAAAAAATGTTGTCCCGTCATCCTAAGTCAACCAAAATATGATATAGGTCAAGTTCATATGGTTGACTACCCTAGGGTTATTCTAACCCTTAAGGATGGATTTTGGAACCCAAAATAGATTCTTTCCTATTGGGTTCACTAAATATTCCTTGGGGATCCATTTTCTAGCTATTGCTTTCTTTTTATCTTGTCCCCTAGCTATTAGGCATTTATAGGCCTTTTCATTTTTCTTTTCCTTGTAGCCTAGGCCCTTTTTGTTGAAACTTGCCCTTTGGCTCCCAATTATCATGTTAAGGGTGTAGGAGCCTATAGTGAATTTCTCTAGGGCTTTTGTTAAATAATCTACCTTTTCCCTTAAAGCCCTATTTTCCTCTATGCATGCATCATTAACATCCAAAGGCATATAATCATGTGAGCATGCATCATCTAAGCTAGAAGAAATATTATCATTTAAGCATGCTTTTTCTAATTTTTGTTCTAGGTCCTTAATTTGTTCAAGCATGCATTTATTTTTCTTCTTTGCCCTAAATAAGTCCTTAGTTAAGCTAGAAATCATGGAAACTATCTTATGGGGTGAGAGATTCATTACCATAGTTTCCATGTCCTCTTCTTCGGATGAGGAGGATGTGGAAGCTCCCCCTTCATTTGAGCTCTCCCCATTTGAGCTTGATTCTTCATTTTCGGATGAAGAGCAATCCAAGTCATCAAAGGCCATCAAGGCCAAATTGGTGACAAAGGCATTCTCCTCATCCGATGATGATGAGGAGGATGAGGATGGGTCATCCCAAGTCCTTGCCTTGAGAGCCTTAGCCTTTCCCTTCTCCTTTGTTTTCTTCTCTTCTTCTTTTCTCTTGCTCCCCTTCTTCTTCTTCCTCTTCTCTTCTTTCTTTTTCTTCTCTTCTTTGCTTTTGTTTAGGAGAGGACAATTGTCCCTTATGTGCCCTTCTCCTTGGCAATTGTAGCATATAACCTTCCCCCTTGGTCTTCTCATCCTATCATTAGATTTATCAAATCTAAAATTCTTAAATGCACGTCTTACCCTCCTTACCATATATGCTTCTTCGGTGCTATCCATGGAGGAGGAGGAGGACGCTTCGTCATCGGAGGAGGAGGGGATTTCCATCTTCTTCTTCCCCCTACTTGCCAATAATGCTACTCCTCTTGAGGGTTGAATTTTAGGCTCCTCTTGTATTCCCTCAAGCCTAGTTTCGTGGAGTTCCATTGTTGAGAAGAACTCCTCCAAGGTGCTCACTTCTAAATTCTTTGAGATATAGAATGAGTCCACCATGGAGCTCCACTTTGAGGACCGGGGAAAAGCATCTATGGCCTTCATTACCATATCCCGGTTTGATAGCTTCTCACCTACACTTGTTAGTCCATTTAAAATTTCTTTGAATCTAGAATGCAAAGAAATTACCTTTTCTCCCTTTTCTAATTTGATGTTGGATAGTTGGGAGCGGAGGAGATCTCTCCTTGCTAGCTTTGCCTCGGATGTGCCTTCATGAAGCTCAATTAGCTTCTCCCACATCTCCTTGGCGCTTAGGCATTCTCCTATTCGGTTGATTTCTTGTTGGGGGAGCACATTGAAGAGATGATGTTTGGCTTTTGAATTTGCAAGGTGCTCTTCCCTTTGCCTTTTGGTCCACCTTGATTTTTCGATTGGTTTCCCCTCTTCATCCAAACCAAAAGCACCGGATTCCATTGTAATCATTATATCAAAATCCGTTTCGAAAAATACCTCCATTCGCTTCTTCCACCAAGTGAATTCTCCTTCAAACATCGGAGGATGAATGTTGGAGCCGGCCATTTTTGATGTAGGGCTTGTTGCGGCGGTTAGTCCGGTGACAAGCAACCTCGGCTCTGATACCACTTGTAAGGGATCGATATGGCCGGCTAGAGGGGGGTGAATAGCCCTCGTACGTTGGACGTCGTAAATTGCTCGTCTACAAAACGTTAGCGCAAGCGGAATATACAACTATAAGTAAAGACAAGCAAAATATAAACAAGCAATACAAACACCGAGATATAACGTGGTTCACGGCTACGCCGCTAATCCACGGTCCGATTCGTCCACGGTGAATCACTCCGCCAAAACCAATCACTATCGGTCTCTCCTTTGCACAAAGCTAGGTGGAGGTAACCTTTACAACCAAGATCACTCTTCTTACAATAGGATTGAAGTAAAGACAAGTAAGAAGAGTTTAGAGCTTGTGGGGCACTAGGAAGATTGTTTGGAACTTAAGCATTAGCCTCTCAAGGCTTACACCTCTCTTTTTATAGAGGCTAACTTCTTCCGTTTGCCACCATCAATTGCCGCCCTTGGCGATCATCGCGTCCTACAATGGCCTCCGAACACGTCGGATCCCGACCGCTGTAGTCCAACGGAACTCTTGGCGATCGTGATGGACCTCATCAATCGATCACGCCTCCGTAGTCGATCGCCTGATCGGCTACGAGCGGTCCTGGCGAACCCTTATTGACCCGATCATTGCCGCCTTGGCCGATCGATTCGATGGTCTTGGCAATTGCCGCGTATGGCGATCACGCGCACAATCCGGTCGATCGTATACCGGTCGAACTCACTCGACTCGAGCGATCGACCGCCATGTCATGGCGATCGGCGGTGTCGAAAACCCATCCGACACTTGGCCAAATGGCCAAGTTTCACCTAAGAGCTACCCTTCCCGGGTTACAATCGCTCACTCTCATTTCTGAGTCCTCGCCTTGAAGTTCTTCGCCGTTCGGCCACGCCCTATCAGCGACGGCCTGCAATGCTCCTTCGTCTCTTGCCTCGAAGTCTACTTCCTCCGGCTTCACTCCAAGCTTCTCGTCCGGCGGTCCCTCGGATGCTCCAAGCGCACGGCTTCCGCAAAGCTATCCTTCACCGACTCAAGGCACGAGTCATGAGATGTGAAACTCGCCACGGCTCCATGTGCGAATTACTAAGTCCTGCACGACTTCAACGCACATATTACATCAACATATCAAACTAACTTAAACCCTTTGCCACACCATCAAAACCATATTACGGCAAGAGATTGCCCTAACATGGTTTATCCAAGCAACTGTTCTCACTTGCTGGAGACATTGGGATGTCCGAAGTCAACCGTGGATGCTAGTTATGGTAACTAGTTCATTGGAGTGACTAGTTGTAAGACTTTATATGGATCTCTTCATATACAGATATGTCAATGAAGTCCTTAATGTAGCTTAAGTGCGATGCTCCTTTGACTTGTGATGTTCAAGTCATCTTGGTCATGGAGATTTATGTTTTGACATCTTAAGAAAGTATCTCAGAGGAGATGTGGACCCGGGATGATTGGCTATAAGTCAAAGTGCCCGAAGGTGTTTGAATTGCTTATAGAGGATTCACCACTCCTTGCGAGGAGATGTAAACCCTATGGCCTTTCGTCGGATTGTTACTAAAGTCTTTGGCCAAAGCATTACATGTTTAGAGTATGGTACTCTTGGATACATGTGTAGTAATAAGAATTCGCAGGACGAGGAAGTAATACTTGGGTTAGGTGTGACGTAGTCAGCCTAGTGGGGAATGACACAATAGACCATGTCCTGAACCAAGTGGGTATAAGATGAGTGAAGGGAACGGGGCATGACTCACTGTAGCTGCTGAAAGGTTTTAGAAGTTGTTCTGGGGTCAATCGTTGATTTTTTTGTTATTTGGGGATCATGATGTACTACTAGGTGGCACTCATGATCATTGTATAATTAATGGTTAATTATAGATGACTAACATAAACCAGGAACCTATTTAGTCACATGCACTACAACTGTTATCCGAAGAATTTAAAACGAGTTTGAGAATGAGATTCTCATATCGAGAGAGACTTGGTTTGGTTGGACAAAACAAGGAGCGAGCATGAAATTGTTTCAGTCGCATCGGAAGCATGGATGGGACGAGTCTTTTGAAGACATAATGGATGAACCAAATTGTTTGGTTCTTATCCAATGGTGGAAAATAACCAAAAGAGGTTTGGTTTATTTTAAACGAATAAACCAAAAATTGGTTTGGTTTATTTTAACATAAAATAGACCAACGTGTTTTTGTTTATTTTAACTTAAAATAATGGAGCAGGTTAATGGGTTTTGGTTGTGAACCAATAACCCTTGAGAAAAGGTCTCTTAATTGTTATGAAACACGTTCTCTATAAATAAAAGGGTTGAGAGATATTTTGTAGACGATTTAGGTTTTGTGAAACCCTAGCCTTTTTCTCTTCTTCCTCTCCTTGCTTGTGTGCCGCCCACTCTTGGAGTTTCCACCGCCAAAGCTTGGCTGCTCCTCCTCCTCCAGGCACCGACTGACCACCAACCGCCGGTCTTCCTCCGGCCAGCAGTCCCGCCGCCGGCCACCTCCAGCCGCTGGCCATAAGGATGTCGTTGGCCACTTGTTTGGCTGGTCATCTCCTCCACCAAGCTGCCCTCTTGGACAACTTGTGTTCATTGCGATGAGAGCGTCGTTTGGACATCGTTTGGAACTCCGGTAGAGACCTCCTTGCCAGGGATTGGATCTCCAACAATCCTCAAAGTTTCACATTTTTGACAAAACCGCATCAAAGAAAACAAGTTTGTGAAACTTGTTTTGTGATCGTCTCTCGGATCACAACGTCTTCGACACAAGACTAGTATCTCGTGTAAAGATGGGGCTCGTAGCTTGCTGAAGCTATCCCGAAGATACTCGGCGTGGACTCGGATAGAAGCAAAACATACGAGGGTCGCTAAGGTTGATGCCCTTTCCACTGCTTGTTATTCATCAGGTATATCTAGTGTAATTTCCTTTATTACAAAAATTTAAATGTGCGATTATATCTACACTATTGTATCTTGCATGCTTGTGGTGTGTGTACTGTAATAAAATAGTTTATTATCGATTTTTTTTCTTCTGTTGTGCATGTTTACGAATCATGTTCGAACACACACCCACATCGGTGCCCCGAAAACCCAACAATTTATAAATTGAATAAGGATCATAAATGGATTGTTTGTGAATTGTTGAAATCATTGAGATATCCTAATGGTTATGTTTCTAATCTTTGCAGATGTGTTGATTTCAAGGAATGCAAATTGATTGGTTTGAAGAGTCATGATTGTCATATATTCATGAAAAGACTAATTCCTATTGCTTTTAAGGAACTGTTACCAAATTTTATATGGGGTGCAATTACGGAATTAAGCATTTTCCTTCATGATATTTGCTCGATAGTATTGAGTCATTCACACATGGAGACATTAGAGAGAGACTTCCGATCATTTTGTGTAACTTAGAAAGAATATTTCCACCGATATTTTTTGATTCCATGGAACATCTTTTGGTTCACATGCCATATAAGGCTAAAGTTGGAGGTCCTGTACAATTTCGATGGATGTATCCATTTGAAAGGTGAACTTTTTCTTTTTCCTTTATCATTATTAGTGCATTTGATCAATTTATTATAAATTAATTGCTAATAGATTTTTTTTATAACTATTAGATTCCTCTATCACTTGAAAAAAAAGTGAAAAATAAGGCTCATGTTGATGCTTCCATTGTTAATGAATATATTATGGAGGAAGTTACAACTTTTGCATCATATTATTTTGAACCTCACATTCAATGCAAAAGTAGTATAGCAGGAAGAAATAATGAGGGTCCTGTTGATCCCAATTTGAAGTCATTCTCAATTTTTAATTACCTTGGTCGACCGAGTGGATCTTGTACAACTAGATGCTTAACTGGTCAAGAGTAGAGAGCAGTCCACACATATATTTTACTGAACTGTCTAGAAGTAACGTCATATTTAGAGTAAGTATATAATTGTTATATTGTATATTTCATATATCATAAATTATTGTTCGTGTTATATTTAATTTTATTATAGGATTTTCCAAACCCTATATTCTGAGCTTCCTAAGCATGAGTTTGATCGTTTCTGCGATGAAGAATTTATACCATGATTCAAAAAATATGTAAGTAGTCTATGATAATAAATTTGATAAATGTTGACTTTAACACATAATTATTTGACTTTATATTCTTGATAATCACACTCACATTGAGCAAGAACTAGTAATGCATCTGTCATGGGGTCCAAATTCAGTGGTGAAAACTTAGATGACATATTTCATAAATGGATATAATTTTCAAACTGAAGAATATGGAATTGGGAAAACTACAATGAATAGTGGAGTTTGTGTTCAGTCATCTAATGATGGAGGTGCAAGGAATGATTTTTATTGCTTATTGATGAAATTTTAGATGTAGCGTACCCAGGATCAGATTTGTTAGTTAATTTATTTATGTGTCGTTGGTTTGACCCTATCAAAGGCATGAGGGTGCATCGACAATTTAATTTGGTTGAAATAAATCACAAAAAATTATACAAGAGTTATGAAGCATTTGTGTTAGCACAACAAACAATTCAAGTATTTTATGCTTAATATCCTAGTATGACGATGAAACAAAAGTGATTGGTGGGTTATTTGTAAAACAAAAGCACATAAAAAAATTGAGGAACATTGGGAAGACATAACATATTAATAAGATGAAGTTGTCATTTCATATCGACGAATATAATATTTCAATGTTACGAGATCCCAGCGGCATAATAATAGTCGTTGATGTAAGTGAAATGAATGAGGATGAAGATTAGGAATTTAATTTTGAAGATGACGGTGACGATGATGATGACGATGGCGATATCGAATAGACGTATGACCAAGATGAAAATCATAATGCGGACTTCAATTTATAATTATGGGTAACTTTTATTGAGTACCAATTATGTTTCAATTTACTGCCTAATTCTAAATTTCATATATTTGATATATTATTAAACTGTCTTTTTTTGTAGGTTATCCAGTTGATATGAATATGGCAACTTTTTCATATTGTTCATATTATAAATTTGATATGCAAATGTAATTCCTTTTTTTATAGTCATATTCTTCTAATAATTGTGATTGTTAGTTTCGACGTGGCGGTCATAGACGGAGTAGCAATGGAAGATCATAGTCTTCCTCTGCTTCAGCCCTTGCACAGTCTGATGCTATTGCAGGAAATGTGTCCTCCACCTCTTCTCCATTTGCAGAATCTTCTGATCCTCAACAGATACATGCTAATGTATCTTCCCTAGTACAAAAAATCACTCATTGAGAGGGAAGATATGCGAGAGTTCATATCTCCGCGCAGAGATTCGTAACTATTCAAGTTTTAAATTATCTATGTTTTTAATATAATATGTATTTTTGTAAGTATCTAATATGGTTTGTTTTTATTTTATGTTAGATTTATAAATTCTGTACATGTTATTCATGAGGTGAATAAAATAGTGAATAACCATTGGGGCGGAGTTTCTATGACTTATACGAGCACGCCGGAAGAAATAAAAAGTTTATGATGGAATGAGTTCATTGTAAGTTATTTAAATCATTTTGTATATATAATTGTAGTTAATATAATCAATTCAATTTTTCTCTACTGCAGTAGTTATTTACATGGGAGGAGAGTGAAACACAAGAGATTAGGAGGATTTTAAAGAAAAAGTGTGGCAACCATATCAGAAACATACTCAGTCAAGCGAAAATCAGAAATAAAAAGTCACACTATATAATCGAGGAAAATTGGAATAAAATTGTTGCATATTGGGGATTTGAGGATAGCAAACGGAGGAGTGAGCAGAATAAGAAAAATACACATTGTAATTTTGGCGCTATGTCTGCCACGTGTGCGGGAGGCTCAATCAATATCGATGAGCATAGACATCGATTGTTGAGATTTTTTAAATCATAATTTTGTAATCTAATACTCACTAATTTATAAATTATAACGCTGTTTGTTTAGGCCAAGGAGACGGTGGCTGAGCCATTATTCATAGACACTTTCACATGTACATTCCAAAAGAAAGATAAGACGTGGAGTGAGGAGAGAGCTAGAACAATAAAGGTTTGTAATTTAAAAAATTTTAATTATTATTTTAGTATTTAACTTTTTTCTTTTAAAACAGGAGAAATACGATGAACTTGCATAGAGAAATTCGAGTGCAAGTGATGATGCAGTTCAATCTGAGTCTTCTGTTAGAAATATCAATTTATGGCTCGAAGCAATTGGAGGCGTGAAAAGTGGAAGAATAATTGGACTCGGTTCTTTGAGTCAATCCTATAAAGTCCTGGTGCTTCTTCTTCATCCTCCCGACATAAAGAGAAATAAATCAATTAACCAAAGAGGTTATTCATTTGAGGAGTTACTAGCGCAGAAGGAAAATGAATCGAGACAAAGAGATCGAAGTAAAAGAATTAAATGAACAGATGAAAGAATTTT